>OW818031.2:17827500-19077500 GCA_942486065.2 Calliphora vomitoria | reverse complement strand
TATTTTCCATGGTGGCCAAATGTAGGGCGGTATTCTGAAAGACAAGTAATTGTAAAAGAAGATTAGTTAGAGTGATATAGGAGGCTATACCGAATCTTATCAACCCCTGACGATTAACTGGGAACAGAGTTGCTAGATACATTTCTATGCTGTTCCCAAACAGAATTAAAAATATCCCTAAAAAACTTCATTACAATTTAACTAAACATTGATAATATTTCCTGAATAATAAAGAAAATATATCTTTTTTCAGACTATCTAAATTTTTGTTTCTATTTTACAGGACTTTGTGTAATTTTTATGATTAAAACTAAATGCTTTCAAAGGATAACTTTTTTGTTAAAATCGGATGTCGAGTTTCAAATTAATTTAAACAAAAATTTATACTCAAAATTAACTTCTGGAAGTTCCTAGACAACAGATACTGTCATCATCAAAAAATCGGACCATTAATGGCAAAGATAATAAAGTCTACACTTGTGGGTACACAACATTTTAAATTTATATATTAAATGATAAGTATTTTTAAAGAACTTTCTAAGGAACTAATTTGGATTGACAATCAACCAATCTCGGGAAAAATAACTTTTAATTACTGTCCTTTTGAAGAGACTCTGACAAAATATTGAATAAATTGTATCTGGATCCTTATATGGGTGTCGTTAAAGCTATATCCGTCTGTCTGTTGAAATCATCATTCCGAAGCCCCCAAATAACTTACTAAATATATCATTTTCCTGGTTCATTTGCTACTTAAAATCGTGAAAATCTGCATATAAATGGCTTAGATATAAGCAAATAACAAAGACTTGTTTGACACATTTTAATCTACAAGGTGGCGCAAAAGTAAACTTCCGATGTTTTTTGGCTGTAATTAAAAAAAAAAAAAAATGAAAAACTTTAATTCTTCTTGTGGATTATTTTTATTTGGTCTTTTAATTTTTTTTACATCAAGTCAAGAATATGATGTCATGTAAATGGCCGCCGCCACAGTTGATTGTCATTTGAGCCCTTTTTATGGCATTTTCCATCACTTTGGCCAAAACTTCCGGCGATAGGTCCTCACATTCTTGACGAATATTGTCTTTAAGAGCTGCAAGAGTCTGAGGCTTGTTGACATAAACCCACGACTTCAAAAAGCCCCACAAAAATAAGTCTGGAGCGGTCAAATCAGGCAATCTTGCTGGCCAGTGCAAATCGCCAAAACGGGAGATTAGGCGCCAGGGAAATGCATCCTTCAGCATATCGGT
The DNA here is from genome assembly GCA_942486065.2 of Calliphora vomitoria. Taxonomy (NCBI): domain Eukaryota; kingdom Metazoa; phylum Arthropoda; class Insecta; order Diptera; family Calliphoridae; genus Calliphora; species Calliphora vomitoria. The sequence goes on along the minus strand of OW818031.2, from coordinate 19,076,250 downwards.
TGTGGCACGTGCAGTGTGTGCCGTTGCACCGTCCTGTTGGAACCACATGTTTTCCAATCCCAATTCATCAAGTTGCGGCAAAAAGAACTCGTTGATCATTGCTCTGTAGCGCTCACCATTCACAGTAACCGTTTGGACCGCGACGTCTTCGAAGAAAAAAGGTCCGATGACTCCTCCAGCACACCATACAGTGACTTTGAGCGAGTGTAATGGCTCTTCGTGGGTTACACGCGGATTTTCAGTGCCCCAGAAGCGTAAATTTTGCTTATTTACGTACCCGCTAAGATGGAAATGGGCCTCATCACTCATGATTATTTTTGATGAAAAATCATCTTTCTCTTGGTGGTGATTAAGGATGGCTTGAGCGTATGTTAGACGCGATTGGCGGTCAGCAGCTAACAGCTGATGCGGCGTCTGGACTTTGTACGGAAACATCTTCAAATCTTGTACCAAAATTCGCTGTAAAGACCGTCGACTGATACCCATTTGCCTGGCACGTCGTCTGGTCGATGTCGACAGCGCTTCCATGACATCATCGGCTACAGCAGCAATATTCTCTGCAGAACGGCTACTCCGGGGTCTGCCACGTTTGGCAACATCTCGTGTTGTGCCAGTCTCTTCGAGGCGAGCGGCTAAACGTCGCAGTGTTTCACCAGTATGCGTTGGACGGCCAGGAAATCTGCGACGAAATTCACGTTGTGCCAAAGTCACCAACCGATTATTGGTGAAATAAATAGTCAGCAATATTCCGCGTTCTGGAGCAGTGTAGCGTAACATTGTTTATTAACGTGTATTTCGCATGTGTTTACTACACAAATGTCAAAACAGAACTGACATTAGGGGCCAATCGCAAAATTTATAGCATTTTCTGATAGGAGGATTACTTTTGCGCCACCTTATATATCCGTCTGTCTGTTGAAATTATCATTCCGAAGCTACCAAATAACTTACATACCAGGACAGTGATATACCTGGTTCATTTGCTACTTAAAATCGGGAAAATCTGCATATAAATGGCTAAGATATAAGCGAAAAACAAAGACTACCTTGATTGTTTGACCTATTTTAATCTATATATAAAATACTTAGGCATTTACATAGACAATGAAAGACAATTCCAATTTTGGGAACATTTTGCACTTTTACTTGATTCTAATTAGGTCAAGGATATATAAGTTTCAGTACAACCTAATATACTTAGCACTCTAACTTTTTAAACATTGTTGGAATTATTAGCAACTTATTTTTAATACTAGTAAGTTCATATGTTTTATAAAACTCTTACCCCATCCTTATCGACTTGATCCAACAAATGTGAATGCACTGAATGCAACAACTCTATGGTCTCCGTATAGCCTGACATGGCGGCCAACTGCAAAGGATTTCTACCATTGTGATCACGATGCAATAGAGCACCACGATTTAAAAGTAACTGCACCACTCTAGTGTGACCCTGCTGAGAGGCTATATGCAACGGTGTCAAACCTTCACCATCACTTTCGTTGATTATGAATGAACCCTTTTCCGAGTCCAATAATTGTTTCACCGTATTATAGCGGCCATAACGTGCGGCAAAATGTAATGGACTTTCGTTATTGTTATTTTTCAAGTTAATACAGGCGCCCAGCTGTATAAGATTCTCCAATGAACGTATATGACCATCACGGCTGGCATAGTGCAGCGGTGAGCAGCCGGTATTGTCCTTCTCATTGAGTAACTGTTCCAGTTGTTCCTTGGACTGTGTCTTACTAACCTCCTCGGCAAACTCCTGCAAACGGCCACCGTTCATTATGACCAAATGTAAAACGTTACGCGAGCAGCCATCTTTAATGCTTATATTAGCGCCTAGGCGTATAAGTAAATGTACGGTTTTCCAGCCGGAGCGAGAAGCTGCCAGCAGTAGTGGTGATCGATGTTCCTTGTCTAAGGCATTAATGTCGGCTCCCTCCTTGACCAGAAATTCCACTATATCGGGATGATCAAACATGGAGGCACAGTGTAGGGGCGTCATTTTCTGAACATCCGTACAGCTTAGGCAGATTTTCTTTTCCTGAGGTTGCATGGCAAACATAAGTTTCACAATTTCTATGGCACCCTGTAAATGAATTTAAAGAGAAAATAAATATATGCTTAAATACATTTGCCACTTTAAAGGGCTGTGTAAATGTATGTATGAAATACCATACATGGACTGCACGTACAATAACAAAAAAAAATAAAAATAAAAATGTCAGTAATCTTGATTGTCAATTCTTGCGGCAACAATACGGCCATTAATCTTTTGAGTTGTGATAAAATGAACACTGGCCAATACTATACATTCTACATTCAACAACATTCATTTCATGTATTCAATAATGGCATTGCAGACTAAAAAGTTTTTTAAAAATTAAATCATATTTTTCTTAAGTTCGATGATACTAGTGCCCAAAATCTGATTATCATTGAACTCTTTGGGATTAAATGTCTTTTTACCTTAACTAAATCTAAAATCTCTTTCAATTATCAATTCCTAATCAATTATCAATAAATTCTTAGGAGAATTTTCAAAGCTTCTGATCTCATGTCATTGTTATGCCCACGATTTTTCTGAACTTGAGTCTTTGTGTTTTAAATTCTTAAATTCCGGCCAATATTTCATGCCTCATCGAGAGTCATCATCAGGGTACTTTAAATTTTTAAAAATTATATTCATATCAGTTTGTGATTCTGCTTTAAGATCACAATCAGAAAATTCGTTTTATGCAACATTACAATACAATTGTAATATTTGTGCGGATCACTGATCTATATGCTACACATCTGCGACGTACACTCGGTGTTCTAATTCGTTGATATATATGTATAGAAACATTTTATAAAATCATCTTTTATATTTACATACATATGGGCATCTCCACGATGCAGAACGCGACATTCGTAAACATTTGAAGTGAAAAAATAAAGGGTTTTCCAACAGAGGTGTTGCTTTGAATCACCCGGTATTTCGGTAGCTGTCACTTTTGAAGCTTTTATTCTTTGACATTTGACAAGTAGAAACTACGCCATTACTAAAAATAGAACGATACACGCTTCAACAACGCATTGAAATTTATTAAAATTCACTACAAAAATGGTGAAAATCTTGCAGTCACGGTTCGCAAAACTAAAGCATTTTTGGGTCTTCGTGAAGCACCTTGTCGGACCGCAATACAGAAATTGGTGAAAATATTCGAGCTGTTGGGACAAGTTAGTGACGTGAAGAATAAAACCCGTGCACTTCGCTCTAGAACAATTGAGAATATTGCTGCTGTAGCTCAAAGTGTTAAAGAAAACCCTGCTTTGTCCATTCCTCGTCGTTCTTTGGAATTGGGCATTCCACAAACGTCATTACACCGTATCTTATGCTCGGAGTTGGATGATATTGATCTGGACAACGTTTAGTTTCAACAAGACGGTACTACGTGCCACACAATTAACGAAACCATTGCTCTTTTACGGAAAAAGTTTCCGGACCGTGTTATCTCTCGAAAAGATTGGCCACCGCGATTTTGTGATTAAACACCTTGTGACTTTTTCCTTTGGGACCACGTGAAAGATAAGGTCTACGCCAACAGCCCAGCGTCAATTCAAGACCTCAAAGATAGAATTCGTGAGGCTATCGAGGACATAGGGCAGCCACTTTGCGATTTGGTTAGGGAAAATTTCATGAAAAGGATATGGTCCTGTATCATATCTATCTTGCGCATTTTGTATTTTATCCAATAAAAAAAAAAACTATTAAAAAATAAAATAATACTGAAATATCATTGGAAACGAAACCTTTCCAACGACGTATAAACGCCATTGAAATTCGGACCGACACACAGTGGCGCTATTTGATTTTTTTCGTTGTTAAAATCATAACTTTTGAACCAAATGAGATAATCAAAAAATTTAAAAAGCATATGATAGATAATTGATTAGGTGCCTACTTGTTAGCAAAGTTGAAATTTGTGTAAAAATCAATTTTATGGGAAGCAAAATAAAATGTATTTTAAAATTTTTGATTTTTTAAGTTCTTTTCCTGTCTATACCTGATAAAATGTTATCATGATAAACGTCAAAATGGTTGTCAATATATAAAATTATCAGGTATAGTCCCCATTTATTAGTATTATTGCTTCGTTATGACAAAATTGTTAGTGCTTTTGCTCAGACATCTTTGTCTTGACCCTAGGTCTCCACGTAGCAATATTTATTGCCGTAATTGTCACATTTGATTGCGTCCATAAAATGTGCGATGTGTAGGCAGCAATTGCCATATATAGTAATCTATTAGCGCAATGATTGCTGTACTGATTGCTTGAGCAATTATTGCTAAGCAATAAGCTGTCAGTTCAGTTGTCATTAATTTAAAATTTATTCTTTCTATGATTCATTGTGATTAATGAATACACATTTAATTTATTTAAGTACCAAAAGTAAAAAAACAAAGAAATTAGTGGAAAAAATCCTTCAACACTAAATTTAAGCAAATTTTGAAAATATGACAAATATAGAAATTTATAGTTTTTTTTTTTATTTTCCATCAAAACCAGCTTTTACACAGGGCAAGTTTTCTTGCCGCAAGTCTGTGCCAGCTTGTACTGGCAAGTATCTTCAATTCTCTTTTGTTTTCTCATTTTCACTATGGCGTCTATTACGTTTTGACATACAAAATTGAACACAGACTTGCTGTGTGTAAACAGACCAGCAAGTTTAAAAGAGAACCGAAGAGACTTGCTTCAAGTAAACTTGCTGTGTGAAAAAGCAAAGATGAGAAATATTGAAACAAGTAAGAGTGCTATATTCGACTATGCCGAATCTTATATACCTTCACCTTTGTAGTGGATGCATTAATTTGCCCACTTTCAGCGTATAGCATCCTAAATATATCAAAAAAACTTTTAAACATTTTACATTTAATTGCTGCCGAACAGATTATATTGTAGAAAAGACAATCTTATATATACCTTTCTCACAAAGGTGAAGGGTATAAAAACAACAACGCCAAACGAGAGGAAACACCAAAAAAAAAAAAAATACGCAAAGCAATGAAACCAACACACATCCAAACATACGTTTTGTTGCTTTTTTGCCATGAATTGTCTTTTTTTGATGAAATTTTCAGAGGTTGTCTCGGATTTTTTGCTCATATCTCCGTTATATATGGACGGATTTTGCTGATTTTAATTATTGAAGATTTAGATCCCGATGATATTTGGAGTCTTCAGAAAATTTATTTCAATAGACAGACTGACGGACATGGCTTAATCCAGAATATATATATTGATTTACCTGAACAAACACAAAGCAAATGGATCCAAATTAGGATTCTAAAAGTCTATAAGTCGAAATCGACATTTTGGTCGGAAAAACGTCGAAAAATCTATTAAGTTATGTCAAAAGTCGAATAGTCGATATAAGTCGATAACTGACTTATATCAGATAGTTGCCGGTTTGACTCGTGGCTATCGCCTTGATACATTTAATTTTATTGCTAAACCATGTATTTTTTACAAGAAATGGTGAAAAGTTAAAAAAAGTCGAAAATAGTCGGAAAGTCGGAAATAGTCAAAAAAAAGTCGATTTAACTAAAAAGTCGAAAGTTCGAAAAGTCGACTTTACATAAATTACTAAAAGTCGAAAGTTCGAAAAGAACTCTAATCCAAATCTGGTTAATAAAATATTTTAAACCCGAATTTTTTCACCAAAAACTATCCTATCAAAAATTTTTATTTTACCGACAATTTATTTTTCAATAAAATTATTTTTCCACCAAACTTTTTGTTGGGTGAAGTGTAAATAAGATTCGCCGAATATACCATTTTTACTTGTTGCGTATTAATTTGTTGTTGATAGAAAGATTTTGTAAGATGAGAGCAATAATGATACAAAAATTTGGAAATTTAGATAATAATATTATGTTTGAAAATATCCTTTACTTATAAACATTGATTTTCTGTGAAATTACCCGTATGTGTTTTCAAATCCCTTTTTAGATTACCCTCTTATATTATAACTACATGTATGTCTATTTTTTTTACAAGCTTTTTATTCCCATGAAACCCCTAAAGGAATTAAAGTTTTTTTTTTAAACGATTGTTAAGTAATTTTGAAATTTACCAAAATATTTTACTTAATTGCAGCAGAGATTGAATTATGAAATAACAAACCAACATTGTGGCAAAATAACTATGTGTATAAACTTTGTCGGTTATTTCTTAATTGTAATGATGTTTTAGAAAATTCATGTTTACTAAACCAGAAACGGAAATACATGCATGCAACAAGATATTTCCAAGACTGATAAATTTGTATCTCTTAAGAATACATAAGCAAGGACATGCATGCATGTACATATTTTGTTTATGGATGCATGTGCCGTAAAATGAATGCGAGTGTAGGACGACGAGTGCATGTTTACGATTGTGTTTAAATTCAACTGTGCTGTGCACAGTGTGCAGTCATTCAACAAAATGCCACCCATTCTTCTTGACAATAAACTTGATTAGTATTTGTATAGGTATGCCATTATTCTCGTATGTATTTTATTGTGTATGTCTGGCGTTATCTTCAAAATTTCATATAAATTACACACTTTTTACATACATACATATGTATATTCTTGTACAGACATGTTCATAAATATGTATTTATTTATTCTTAATAGGAGAAAGACAAATGTCTGGTAGGTTTTATTTATGAGTGTCAGCAGGAGTAAAGCATCGTTGGGGGTTTGCTGACAAATGAACAAAGTCAAAATTTCCTATAATAAACATTTACATAAATAATTTAAGCTGTAGAAATTATTAAATATATTCCCAAGGACATATAACTTAATATGGTCAATTGTGGCAATACGCATGTATTGTCCAAATTTAAGTCTATGGCTTCAGGCGTATGTACTGTGCAATGATGACTATAGTGATTTTACTTAGCATTATAGTCATTATTGATTACAGAATAAGTTATGTGACTAGTTATTTTAACAATTGTCCTAGACTAATGACCCTAAATTGTTTACAAAGACTGAACTCCGGTTTACAAAAGGCTATTGGCTGGGTAATCCAAAAGATTACTTCCGGTTGCCAAAATACCTACTTTCTAAAGTGCAGTACAAACAAAAAATTAAAGTGACTATAACCTAGATTACTTAGAGACAATAAAGTGACAATTGCCTTCACACTACATTACCTGGGATGTATAAAGTAACCAATTGACTTTTGATTGCTTTAGAAAGAGGACATTCGTGTTAAATGTGCAAAAAATATTAAAATTGAAGTCAACCAAGTAATTGGACATTGTTAGACGTCTTTAGTAGTCAATGCAGAACTGCTAAGGACTGAGATCGAAAAAACCTTAACTCACATTTTTCATTAAAACTGTCAACCCAAGTATTATTTGATTCTTTTTTTTTTTTTTTGATCAAGTTGCCTTTGTAAAGCATGTCAGTTATTATGTTTAATGTCAATTATATTCATTTGTTGTTAATCTCATTAAAATGAGTGACGAGAAAAAAGTGCGTACTAAAATTATTAAATATTTCCAACAAAACCCAACTTGGTCCTACTAAAAGTTGGCCAAACAATCAAAGGACTGTCGTCAAACTGATTCCAATGTATCAAATTGTTCCTAATATTTGCAATCCTATTAAAATTTTGATACAATTTTTAGTTTTAGAAACTCAGTAAATGTGTAATATGCAATAAAATCTTTATTTATTAAAAAAAAACTCAATGAAATTTTCAATGTTTTTTAAATTTATTATTTTAAATAACAAAGTGTAAAAAACTTGTCAAAAGGTCAAAGGGCATCCCGCAATTCCTAAAAATTGGAACAAAAATCCCAAAAATGATATTTTGTACAATTTTAACTATAGGGTTCACATTTCCTTTGGGTCTGGAAAAATACTTTGGGGAACACATCAAGGTTTCCAAAACTGCTTTCCGTTTTCTCATCCCAGCTTTGACAACATGTAGCCCAAAGTTGAAATTTTGATAAAAAATAGGTAAAATTTCGAAGGGCGTAGGGCCGACATATTCGACATGTCAGGACATGTCTTTTATACCAAAATGTTCTCCGTAAAGATATCTTACAGAAAAACATAAAATTGTTATATGTCCTTTAAGAAAGCTTTTTTTTTTTAATAAAAAAAGAGTTAAGTCACCTTTTCGTCCAAAAAACTTCAAAAATCTACTATTTTTTTAATTTTTTAATTGAAAATCGTTTATTTTTGGATCCATAATTGATATTACCCTGAAATGTTTTGTATGTTATTGGTAATTTAGTTGTCTAACTAACAAAATAAATTCGAATCCATTCGGCCGGCCCTATATTTAAAAAAAGACCAATTTCAAAATTTCAATTTTGAAATGCCTATAACTTGGAAATTATAAGAGATAAATAGCACACGTAAGCATGTTTTTTCAAGACCTAGCCGATCGCTTTCCAAAAATATACATATAATTGAAATCCGATGGAAAACAAAAAAAATGCTACGTGTTTAAAAATTTTATATGTCGAAAGTACCCTACTTTGAGCCCCCATATCGCCTATGGAGCATTTGTAAGGTCCATTTTAATAACTTAAACTCGAATGCTCCTTGGCTATGCTCACGTTTAGAAAAGCCAGATTTATTTCCAAAAAAATTTGATTCTGCCCCACTGTGTGCTGGTTTAAAAACATACAAGGTGGCGCAAAAGTAAACTTCCGATGTTTTTTGGCTGTAATTAAAAAAAAAAAATTAAAAACTTTCATTCTTCTTGTGCACAGAAAAAAGAAATTCATAATTGGAATGAATTTTGTAATAAATATTATTAATCGAACATGACTTTTTTTTTCCCAAACTTTTTTCATTCAGAATAAGAACATGTTCATAAATATTATAAAATTGTACATAACGAAAATGTTTGCTATTTTTACGTAAATTTAACAATATTTTATAATAAATTGCATTATAATTGTATTATCTAATGAATTATTTCAAAAATGTTTGCATAATAGCCATATATTGGCCAATATTTTAAAATGAATTAACAATATCTGAAACTTAAAAAAGATCATTAATCATAACAAAACATACATAAACATTGAGGGGATGAAATCCCTTAACAAAATTGAGTCAATTTCGCGCATATTTTCTCTTTTTGTAGCTGAAAATCATAAAAAACTAAAAAAATTTTCCAAGGAAAATTTCAAACATTTTTGAACAACATAAAAATATAAATGAAATTATAATAATATTTTCCAAGCATTCTAGATTTTATTTGAAAACATAAAATATAAAAAAAATCAAACTATTTAAGAAATTATTTATAAATGTTATGAATTGAAATCAATGAAATCAAATCATAATATTTATGTCGATACTTTTTTCTGTGTGGATTATTTTTATTTGGTCTTTTAATTTTTTTTACATCGAGTCGAGAATATGATGTCATGTAAATGGCCGCCGCCACAGTTGATTGTCATTTGAGCCCTTTTTATGGCATTTTCCATCACTTTGGCCAAAACTTCCTCACATTCTTGACGGATATTGTCTTTAAGAGCTGCAAGAGTCTGAGGCTTGTTGACATAAACCCGCGACTTCAAAAAGCCCCACAAAAAGAAGTCTGGAGCGGTCAAATCAGGCGATCTTGCTGGCCAGTCCAAATCGCCAAAACGGGAGATTTGGCGCCCGGGAAATGCATCCTTCAGCATATCGGTTGTGGCACGTGCAGTGTGTGCCGTTGCACCGTCCTGTTGGAACCACATGTTTTCCAATCCCAATTCGTCAAGTTGCGGCAAAAAGAACTCATTGATCATTGCTCTGTAGCGCTCACCATTCACAGTAACCGTTTGGCCCGCGACGTCTTCGAAGAAAAAAGGTCCGATGACTCTTCCAGCGAAAACAGCACACCATACAGTAACTTTGAGCGGGTATAATGGCTCTTCGTGGGTTACACGCGGATTTTCAGTGCCCCAGAAGCGTAAATTTTGCTTATTTACGTACCCGCTAAGATGATTATTTTTGATGAAAAATCATCTTCCTCTTGGTGGTGATTAAGGATGGATGTGCGTATGTTAGACGCGATTGGCGGTCAGCAGCTAACAGCTGATGCACCGCCTGGACTTTGTACGGAAACATCTTCAAATCTTGTACCAAAATTCGCTGTAACGACTGTCGACTGATACCCATTTGCGTGGCACGTCGTCTGGTCGATGTCGACGGCGCTTCCATGACATCCTCGGCTACAGCAGCAATATTCTCTCGGAACGGCTACTCCGGGGTCTGCCACGTCTGGCAGCATCTCGTGTTGTGCCAGTCTCTTCGAGGCGAGCGGCTAAACGTCGCAGTGTTTCACCAGTAGGCGTTGGACGGCCAGGAAATCTGCGACGAAATTCACGTTGAGCCAAAGTCACCGACCGATTATTGGTCAAATAAATAGTCAGCAATATTCCGCGTTCTGGAGCAGTGTAGCGTAATATTGTTTATTAACGTGTATTTCGCATGTGTTTACTACACAAATGTCAAAACAGAACTGACATTAGGGGCCAATCGCAAAATTTATAGCATTTTCTGATAGGAGGATTACTTTTGCGCCATCTTGTACAAGGCTCAAAAATCTCCTGTCAGGAACTCTGCTAAAAATTTAGAGGCCAAAGACAGATCACGGAAATTGAAGACAAATTTTATACAAAAAATATATCTGCTGCATAATGGATGACTAAACGTACGTATCCGCGTCAATAATTTAATATTGCTGATGCTCGCGGGAATGTTGTAGAAAAATTTAGGACCCAAAAGCAGAAAATTTTCACAAAAACTTTTTGGCATATCAAACAATATGCAGTTGCGCCAAAAAGAAGCCAAACATTTGTTACAAAGGGCTCTATAAATACCAAAATTTACATCAAGGAATGTTTACAAAAGAGAATGCATCCATTCATAAGACTTTTTAATGTGGCCACTTATTTTTGGCCTGATTTGGCATTCTGTCACTATGATAAGCACGGTCTTGAGAGGTACAAGAACAATAATGTGGTATTTGTATCAAGAGAGGCAAATCCTCCCAACTGCCTGGAGCTAAGGCCAGTGAAGAGTTATTGGGCTCTTGTTAAAATAGAATTGAAGAGCTCAAAAAAAGTGTCCAAAAGTGTGGTAGATTTTAAACAGAGATGGACTACCTTTTCTAACAAAGTGAGATTAAGCTCTATAAAACCTTAATGGAAGGGTTTCCGGAAAGTTTTCATAAATTCATCACTATTGATTAGAACTATAAAAATTATAGTTTTTTTAAATTGTAATAATAATTTCAATCAAATAAAAAAAGTCAAAACTGTAATGTTAAGATTTTTTCGATCTCAGTCCTTAGATACATATACGTAAAATATGTATGAGCGTAAATTCTCACATTAAATTCTAAATTAAATTTTATATCCTTGTTAACAGTCGGTTAATGTAAGTAAATACAAGTGTATGTTCATATGTAGATTCTAGGAATTTGGTGAACCAAATATTAAATTTTGCTGTTTTAAGTCTGTATATGTAAATAAAACAAACGAATAGCTTTACATTATTATACATTTATACCATACACATAACCTATACACTCATACATAAGTGTCCTTTCCATGAAAGTAATATTGATTTGCAACCAAAATTACTCTTGACATAAAATAAAAAAATACTGAGAAAATATAACACTCACCTGTGCACATGCCAGATGTACGGGAGTCGATAAATCATGCTGTTGTTTAGAGATTTTTGCTCCTGATTTAAGACACAATTCCACCGCTTTAATATCGCCACCATGAACTGCTGAATGCAAAGGAACATTACCCTCCGAATCATAAAATGAGATCATTTCTTCACGTGTACAGTTGCGCTGTTCTCCCCACTAAACAAGAGTAAAAAAACACACACAAAATAAAATTTAAATTAAAAGCTCTTTTTTTTATAATAATACTATTTCTAGTCAAAAATATTATTGCGTTTATATTTTTGGAAAAAAAAGTAGAAAAAAAAAGAAATAAAAACCTTGGAACAATAGTCATATCCTGTCAAATACATAAACATTTCTAAAGAAATACACACACATATACAGAAACATTTATTATGAAAAATACAAAATATTATGTACATACTATGTACATACATTTAATAAAAAACGTTTTAAAGCAAATTATATAGTACTATAGAAACAAATTTAAAATTAGAAATTTCTTTTTTTTCTAAACACAAACTTTAGTTCTTTAGAGTTAAAAGCATTTTTTTTGTGCTATTTCATAAAAATATTAAAGTGTTTGCTTAAAGTTTGATAATATTTTTTTTTTCATCCATATTTGTTCATGTTGTGGCACATTATTATGTACATAGTTTTTTTGGGAAAGATTTACACAGTTTCCGATAAGTTTATATTAAAATATCCCAGCAATATGTTTTACTTAACACTCTAATGAAAACTTCTAAAAAAAATGGTAAATTTGGGCATCTGATTTCAAAAACAACACTTAACCCTAAAATGCATGATTTTTACTTTTTTTTTTTTTCCATAAAGTTTCAAATATTTATTTGATTTTTATTCATTATATTTCCTATAGCTTTAGTTTGATTTATAATTTATTTAGCTGAAACTTATCGTACTTCATTTGATTTTGCTGAGGGAGAATCTGAATTAGTATTAAGCTTATGTTCGTCTAAAATTAAGTGGAACTGGAATGCAGACAATTGGCAACAATTGCATTAAGGTCAGGTAGGAAAACTAAATGAGTGCCTTAAGGCACCCTTGCTCGAGGGAATGTTGTATAAAAGTTTAGGACCCAAAAGCACAAATTTTTTTCAAAAACTTCTTGGTATGTCAAGCAATATGTAGTTGCGGCAAAAGAAGCCAAACATTTTTTACAAAGGGCTCTTTAAATACCGAAAATTACATCAAGAAATGTTTACAAAAGAGGATGCTTCCATTCATAATACTTCTATCCTGTCCCTATTGCAAGGTAGGTCTTGAGTGCTATAAGAACAATAATGTGGTATTTGTACCAAGAGATGCAAATTCTCCAAACTGCCTGGTGCTAAGGCCAGTGAAGAGATACTGGGCTCTTGTTAAAACAGAATTGAAGAGCACAAAAAAGGTGTTTGGAGTTTGTCAATTTTTATTGAAAACAATGTTTCTAATTGTCATCACTCAAATCAGATAATTTGAAACGTTTGTTTATGTAAAAAATTGCAAATCAATGCAAAGAAAACCAAACAACTTTACGCTATATGAGGGAAAAACTGAAGCAGCAAAACTAGTATGCAATGCCCAAGAGTGCCTGAAGGCACTCATCAATTAATCACGTCTCTAAAGAGTTTTTTTTCCATTACCCCTCTTGGTGGCATTTGCCTTCCACAAAGCATCTCCATCTTATACGATTTGTTGATTTGTTATTTTTGTATCATTCGATATACGGTTGTTGTTCCAGCTAAGTAGATGATTGGACTGCTATAGCGGGTCCTATGATACATGTTACGATCTTGCCAGTCTGTTGTTATTATTGCCTTGTATCAGTTTCGCTAATCGGTTGTTGTTCCAGCTAAGTAGATGATTGGTCTACTGTAGTTGGTCTAGGATAATGGGGCTGCTGTCTGTCGTTTCCTAGAAACAACGCCCTCTTTGTATTTGGTGTAGTGGTGGGGATCCTTGCTAATCTTTGATTCCTACTTTTTCCCCGGGGGTGGGGGATGTTATCCTCTTTTCCAGGGGGAGGAGTGGTCAGGGTTCTTCTAAAGAGTAGCTTACATAAATCTTGACTCCAATATATAAAATATAAGTATGCTTTTTAAGAAAAAAAATATGATTGCAATCGGGAAACTTTAAAACACTTTAATCAACGTTTGATAACACAACATCGACTTCCCATATTTGTTTGGTTGTAAATGCACTTAGTTTGTAAAAAGCGTAGTAAATAAGAAGGAAGCGAGCTTTCAAGGCTTATTAAAATATTTAAGTAGGTTTTTTAGAAAGAGTTTTTGAAATGAAAAATCAGTTATATTTGCATTTATTGGCATTTTTGTGATGAGTGCCTTGAGGCATGCTTAAGCATTAGACGGTTAACCCAATTCTACACTATCATTTGAGTACCACACACAAAAACATGGTTGTGGTGACCATAATCGAACAGTGTCATATTATGATAGATGACCATAATACTTCTAATGTCTATCATCATAAAATATCATAATATGATCCTACTTAATCATAATATAATCCCTTGTTTATTGGTAAACATAATCATATTATGGTTCAACCATCATATTATAATACTAGCACAACCACAATATGATTATTTATAGCTGATATCATCATATTATGGTTGAACCCAAACCATATTATGTTTACAGCTCAATTAGAATATGATTATGTTTAAACATATTATTTGATGTGTTATCATAGTTTAGTTGTATTTGCAATTTTCACAAACATAACATCATTCCAAATCAATAATATTTTCAAGCATATAGCGACAATCATGTTATTACAAACATGTTATTGAAATAAAATGTATTTAACCATAAAGTTGATGGCGACAAATATTTATTATGGCGTGGCACATAGTGCAACTGTAATCTTTCATATGACTGCTTCTATTACAGTTACAGTTCTATTACACAACTGCTGCAATCAAATATATGGTTGTAGACATCATGTTTCCATGATGAAGGATTACTTCATAATATGGCGATCACAGGTTATAATAACCAACATTTGAGAGCAACATAAGGACTGAGTTCGTAAAATTCTTAACACACATTTTTCATTAAAACTTTTAACCCAAGTATTATTTGAAATTTTTTTTTATCAAGTTTCCTTTGTACAGCATGTCAGTTATTATGTTTAATGTCAATTATATTCATTTGTTGTTAATCTGAATAAAATGAGTGACCAGAAAAAAGTGCGTAATAAAATAATTAAATATTTTGAACAAAACCCAACTTGGTCCTACAAAAAGTTTGCCAAACAATCAAAGCTCTGCTATCAAACTTTTTCCAATGTTATTAGTACCAGGAAAACTTGTCCGTTGATATAAAACCTGGTTCAGGTAGAAGGAATGGTCCACATGATGTTTCTATAGCCAAAAAACTAAAAAGCATTTTCAAAAGAGCTCCCAACACCTCCGGTAGGAAAGCAGCCCGGTAAAGCCAATGAAGGTTTAAAAGCATACAAGGCTCAAAGAGTTCCTGACAGGAACTCTTCTAAAAATTTAGAGGCCAAAGACAGAGCACTGAAATTGAAGTCAAATTTTATACAAAAAATACACGAAACGTACGTATGGAAAATTTGTCGCAGCTTCTGGGTTAATTTTTTTAAGTTGCAGATGATCGATGGAATATTGAAGAAAATTTTAGGACCCAAAAGCAGGCAAAATTTCCCAAAGTTCTTGGTATGGCAAGTAATATGCAGTTGTGGCAAAAAAGCCAAACATTTGTTACAAAAGGCTCTATAAATACCGAAATTTACATCAAGGAATGTTTACAAAAAGGATGCTTCCATTCATAAGACTGCTTAATGTGTCCACTTATTTTTG
Source organism: Calliphora vomitoria (assembly GCA_942486065.2). Taxonomy (NCBI): domain Eukaryota; kingdom Metazoa; phylum Arthropoda; class Insecta; order Diptera; family Calliphoridae; genus Calliphora; species Calliphora vomitoria. The sequence goes on along the minus strand of OW818031.2, from coordinate 19,060,698 downwards.
GACTGATATTGTAAGAATGGTCTTGATTGGTACAAGGCCTGGAGCTGAGTCCAGTGGATAGATATTGGGCTCTTGTTTAAAGAGAATTGAAGAGCAACGGAGATGGACAACCTGTTCGAACAAAGTGACAGAAATCACTATAAAAACCATAATGGAAGGGTTTTCGAAAAAGGTTCAAAATTTCATCATTAGTGGTTAGAACTATAAAAATATTTTTGTTTTGTAAATTGTAACAATAATTTCAAACAAATAAAAAAGATTAAAAACTGTAAGTTCAGTGGTTTCGCTTTTATTAACATATATGTATGTTAAAAATTTTTCGATCTCAGTCCTTAGTTAAATAAATGGTAAATGTAACATAAGATGGTTACGGAAATCATATAAATTTTTATGGTGATTATAATATTATTGAATAACTTGTAATAATGTTACAGCCATATTTGTTCTCTAGGTGCTTGTAAATGCATCTGATTTCCCACAACATCGAAATGATTTTTTTTAATTCTTAATGCAATAATGATGACAATTAACAAAATCATCTAGATGAAAATAATGAATTTGTATGAATTGTATCTGCCAAACAACTATTTTTTAAAAAACATTTTTTTATGACCTTTGACCTCTAATACCTCGAGTAGCGAGCACTTGATTTATGGTGACTTTTAGCTCCTTATTTAGAACATAAAGACTAAGGTCTATGCCAATTTATTTTTCACTGTCTGTCATTCGGATTTTTCACTAATTTTGCGGATAAACAGATACACTGTTGTGAATAGAACTCAAATTATGGCTTATAAATAATTTTGATGAAAATTGGCAACTTTTCCGAAAAATGTGTGAAAAATTAAATTTATTCGGTCTTAAAGAAACTTTATCAAAACCCAACCATTAAATAAGATTTTAACAATCCCTTTGAAATAGTTAATAGTTCAAAGAATGTACTCGTATTTCTTTAAAATAATGTGAACTATTTTTCTAATAAATATCTTATTTTTGTGTTAAATAAATTTAAATTTTTCGCAATCAAAATACAAATAGTGCAAAGGTATATTTATACAGAGAGTTGTTAGGAGTGCTCCAGTAAAAATAGCTCTATGGGGACCAGGCGTGGATCCAGGTCAACCAAAATTTGTTCTACATATTTCTTTTTTATATGAAAACTTTTCGGTTTTGTGGGGGGGGGGAATTCCTATATCAGCCCCTCTGGATCCGCAACTGATGGGGACAGTTCTAAAGAGTGGGTCGATGAAAATGTAAACACATATTTTTATTATACAATTTCATGACATTTTTTAATTTTTCCTAATCAATTGGCCAATTCACAAGGTCTCTTATCCTAATATATCACGACTCGGCGGCTGGGCTTAACCGACTCTTAGGCATTCGGCGTTGGTATCTGCTGGTTCGTTACGATAATACAATAAACATAGCATAGAAAGTAGTATTATTTTAGGACATTTTTTGCTTGAAAAGCAATAAAAACCATTGTGAAATATTAGGACATTATAACAATATGACGTTATAAGAGACCTTGTGAATTTACCAAATATGTAGTTGAAATATATGACAGTTTTATTAATCTTTATATTTAAAATTAATTGGTTTGTTAGTTCCTAATAGTGGAAAATAATAATGTTCTCAAATTTAAATGGTTTTAATTTTAATTCTAATTTACTCCAGTAATTTTCAAATTTATTTTATTATTTTAGTGCGCCACTTCTTGTACAATAATTTATATGAAATTGAAAACTACTGCTGGTTTATCTATATTATCTAGTACATATTGTATTATGTTTGATAATCTTCTACATGAAAAGTTGTTCTACTATTTCTTCACAAATTTAATTTGAAATCTTTTTATGTTTTTATTTTTTTTTTTTTTTTTTTTGGAACATTCTGATGATAAGGAATAAGTTGTGGTCAAATTAAATTTGTAATCATGGAGGAAAAAATCATGATTTAAGTTTTTTTTTTTTTTTTTTTTAAATCAAGATATAAAAGACACTGTGCTATGGGAATAAGTTTAGATGTTGTTTATGTCAATAAATATGTATTGTTGGCACAATATATTTAATCTTTAATAAAAAAGGAAATATTTATAGAAATTTCAAAAGAAATAGCATTTTAATCAACCTTACAAAAATCATAGAAAACATACATATTTCAATATGCAATATATAGAAAATTAGCAACATACCAATTATTTTGAAAAATATACATAGAGCGGAAGCTCTCCTATCAAAGGCCTAACTCAGTTGTCCAAAACCTAAGTGGTGAGAAAATACTAGTAAATAAAACTATGTGAAAACAAATTAGAAAAAACTCATTATACCCTACACCACCATAGTGGGGAGGGTATAATGTATTTGTGCAGATGTTTGTAACGCCCAAAAATATTAGTCTAACACCAACCTTAAAGTATACCGATCGACTCAGAATCACTTTCTGAGTCGATTAAACGATGTCCGTCCGTCCGTCCGTCCGTCCGTCCGTCTGGCTGGCTGGTTGGCTGTCCATGTAAAGCTTGTGCGCAGAGTACAGGTCGCAATTTTAAAGATATTTCGATAAAATTTGGTACATATCATTTTTTCTGCCCAAAGACGATCCCTATTGAAACTGGCTGAAATCGGTCCATTATTTGACCTAGCCCCCATACAAATGTCCTCCCGAAAGTGGATTTTATCCGTCACAAATGTTTAATTTATATAGGTATCTACACAAGTTTTTGTCCAAATAAGTTTTATATATAGGGAATTCATGTCACCAAATTTTATTATGATCGGTCCGTAATTAGTCATAGCTCCCATATAAGGCCTGCTTCCGATAATCACTTTAACGAGCATAAATCTCCTACAAATGTTGGTATACACATAAAATTCAACATAAATAACTTTCATATAAACATTCATCACGTGACCAAATTTCGTGGTGATCGGTCCATAATTTGTCATAGCTCCCATATAAGGCCCACTTCCGAAAATCACTCACGAACATAAATTATTGAAATTTTGAAAGAAAAATGTTTTTCCTCATTTACTTAGTGTAGGGTATTATCTGGTCGGGCTTGACCGACCATACTTTCTTACTTGTTTTTGTTTGAGTTTGTTCTAATTTGCGCTCTATGTATATTTCTCCATAGAGAAACATAGAGCGGAAACTAAAAAAAAAACTGAAACAAAAATATTACTCAAAGTAACCACACATACGAGTGTTGTTTTTGTTATACCCTTCACCATTAGTGGCAATGGTATATATAACTATGTCATTCCGTTTGTATATATATTCTGGATCATTATGTCCGACTGACCGTATGTTCTTCAACTTTCCAAATCCCTTAAATAACTTGCAAATATGATTGATACATCAATATGTCGAGAATTCTTCCAATTCGGTTGCTATTTGAAATCGACAAATTCGGACCACAAATGGCTGAGACATAAGGAAAAAACTGGGACAACCTCGATTTTTTGCCTATTTTTGGTCTATATCTGGATTGCTAAGTCATTAATATAGACAATATGGATATCTAATGATAGATATTTCAAAGTCCATTGAAACGATGTATATAGTTAGTTGGACCTATAATGGGTCAAAATCGGGAAAAATATTTCTTAACCCAATTTTTTTTACCAAAAGAATTTTTTTGTTATAAATTTTTTAAAGAAATTATAAAAATTAAAAAAAAAAACAAGTAAGAGATCTATATTCGGCTGTGTCGAATCTTATATACCCTTCACGAAATTGTACTTTAAAATAAAAATTTTAAATATTTTTAGGTAAACAAAATTAACATTTTTTTTTTCCAAAATTTAAAAAAAAAAGTTTTTTTTTCCAAATTGTTTTTAAAAATTGAATTTTTTTTTTTTTTCAAAATTGTTTTAATTTTTTTTTTTTCGAAATTGTTTTTTTTTTTTAATTTTTTTCGAATTTTTTTTTAAAATTTTTGAAAAAATTTTTTTTTTAAATTTATTAGTAAAAAAAAATTATAAAAAAAATTGTTTGTGGTAAAAAAATATTCGGGTTAAAAAATAATTTTCCCAATTTTGACCTATTGTATGTCCAAATTACTATTATAGCCTTATATAAATCGTTGCAATGGACTTTGAAATATCTATCATTAGATATCCATATTGTCTATATTAATGACTTAGTAATTCAGATATACAGTGCACTAGCTGTAACGTGAACACCGCGTAACATGAACAAGCTTTTGTTTACATTGAGTACTCTGTAACGTGAACAAACTCAGAAAGCTCTATAACGTGAACAATTTTTTCACTGCATTTGTTTTCTAAGCATGTAGACAACACACATACATATATTAAATTCGATTTTTAAAGTTTCGGGAATCCCCTTATATTAAAAATGTGTTTGTATCCTCTAAATTAATATTTTTTGTATGGAAACGTATGAGTAATTTTATTTGCTATGTAATATATATTTTATATATATTTTTAATATATATTTTATACATTTTTTTTTATACGTTTTTTTGTAATCCATTTTAATCAATCATTTCTGTTTTATATTTCAATAATGAAAATAATAATAAAAGAATTTCACGTTCAAGCGTGTAAAACACAGGTTTATATTATAAAATTTTATATTTTTTCCATGAAATACGACAATCGCTAACGTGAACAATTTCACTATCATGAACTCTCTTGGTTTTAATTAGTTCACGTTACCGCGAGTGCACTCTATATCAAAAATAGGCCAAAAATCGATGTTGTCCTGGTATATCTTATATCTCAGCCATTTGTGGGCCGATCTAGCGACCGAGGGCTACGGAAAGTTGATTTCAACATACAGACGGACATACGGACATGGCTATATCGACTTCGCTATGTATAACGATCCAGAATATATATACTTTGTGGGGTCGCAAATGAAAAATGTAGAAATTACAAACAGGATGACAAACTTATATATAGGTATAAAAATTTAAAAAAATTATAAAAAAACATTCGAAACAAAAAATGTTTTTAAAAATTTTGATAATTTTTTTTTTTTAATTTTGAAAACAATTCTGATTTTTTTTTTTTAATTTTTTTTACATAAAAATATTTAAAATTTGTATTTTATATGTAGTATAATATTGTGAAAGGTATATAAGATTCTGAGTTAGGTTTTTGACAAGAGAGTTTCCGATCTATGTCTATTCTCTATTAATTGCAATAAATATATATCTACTGAGTTAAGTACTTGTTAGATAGCTTTATTTGACATACGTATTAAAGGTACGCACTGATAGATTACACTTTCTTACAACAGCCATTTCTTGTCCAAGGGCTGTCAACTCAGAAACAACTGTTGTTACAACAACAACAATTGATAGATTTTTTGAAATTACAGGCATTAGCATAACAAAATTTTGAAAGGTTCTAGAAGTAATGTTTTATAAATTAAAAGAATGATGGCATAATAAATGTAAACTAAATACAACATATATTTTTGACCCAGTTTTCTTAAAAAACTAAAAGGTTCAGGTATTTTCGAATAGTAACACACACAGTGGGCCTAATCTTAAATATAATGGTAATAAATATGTATCTTCTAACTTACAGGCCCGAATTTTAAAAGTGATAAAATTTGATACCCTGTCGTACCCCAGCAGTTGTGACTTAAAACGTTTTGTGAGTAATTCGATCAAACTGGTTTTATAAAAATTGTATTGATATAATTCTTATACAGTTTATTTTTATTTTTGCTTAAGTATACTGATATCCCATGTAACATAGCATGAAGTCAATAGTCACTTTAGTGTATCTTAGTAACCTATAGTGAAGTCATTTTTAACGGTTATTTTCTACTGCACTTTAGAAATTAGTTATTTTACCAACCAGAAGCAAACCATAGAGTGCTGTCGAAGTTGTTTACAATGTTACATGTTAAAATAACTAGTCACGTAGCTATTGAAGTAACTAGTTCCCACCCTAAATGATGGGTAAAATCACTAGTTCGGGAGTGTCTCCTAGAACTGCTGGGACACCATGTTCTAACTAGGATGAAGTTTAATTTTCAGAAAGCTTCGATACCCACTGTGTAATACATATGTGAGAAGCATAAAATTTAGTTTTTCCTCCTTTATGTGTGTGTGTGTGAAAAATTCTCTTTTGTTTTTCATCTTTTTCCAGTCCATCAAATTTCATTTTTGGTTGTTTTGCTAAAAATAACATGTTTTTTTAATGTTTCCTGCGCAAATTCCTTCAAATAATGGTTAAATATTGGTATGATTTTATTTTCTGAGAATTATTTCGATGGCCATTTGCACATGTATGACATGTAGTTTAATGGAAAACGTGTACAATAAATTATTGACAAGAGAAAGTATATTGGTATCATTAGAAAAAAAAAAAACATAGTTGTGGTTACCATAATCGAACAAAGACATATTATGATTGGTATATGGTTGCTGTCAAATAATATTATTGTTCGTAGATGACCATAATGCGTAGCATCATAAAATAACATAATATGATCCTACTTAATCATAACATATAATAATTAGTCATAATAATTGTTTGTTTATTGGTAATCATAATATAAGCATGTGTAATCATATTATAGTTCAACGATCATATCATAATAGTAGCACAACTATAATATAATTGTGTCCAATCATATAATGATTTCACCTCAACCATAATATGTATTGGGTTATGTCAAAACAAGGTAGCTGATATGATCACATTATGGTCTTCGGATATTGATCATATTCGGTAAACACATACTCTCTAGAGTCATTTGGACATATCCATATTTATTTATGGAGAAAAGTGTTGATGTTAGTTAATACTTTTTAAGATTTCTGGGGGTTCTCATAGAATCCATTCATTATCTTAATCGGTTTTGAAAACGACAGAAAAACTACATTGGTCTCATGAAATCGAAAGTTATCGGTTTTATATTCGATCCAGAATTAGATTCTTTATCGATTAAACAAAAAAATTACATTGGATTTCATTAGTAAAATGTACCTTTTTTATCGTTTTCAAAACCCATTCCGACAATGATTGGATTCTATGACAACCCCGTATTTGAAGAAATTGAAATTTTTAATGTGGAGAACAGTTTTAAAAGTGCATCTGAAAATTGCATTTCATTATGTAGTCTAAAGAGAATGAATATTTTATCAATAAAATCGGGCATTAGCTTCGTTTAAAATACATGTCCATGTACATTTTCTTGAAAATCGGAAGACTCATGGTTAAAAACTTTTGTTTTTCTGTGTTCTTTGGTGGAATTTATGATATATTAAAGAGATTTATAGGTTTTCCAATTTATGTTAATCAAAATGAAAATGAAAGCCTTAATTTTGTCATTTAAAACAAAAAATCTTTTTAACTACGAATTGGATTGTTATTGTATTATAAACTTAATTGGTATTTGGTTAATTTATACCCGCATAATTGCTTACAGGTTTAACTCTTTGCGGTTTAGTGGTCACTTTTCTAACCACCTTTTCTATAGTCTTTAAAACATAATTTGTTGGCATCTATTGGCTTTTTGCTAAATAATTACATTGCCGTCAGGGCAAAGTTTAAAAATATTGTAAACCGCAGTTTTTTTCAATAAAAAAAGCACAGAGTGTTTATTGTTCGTTTGTTTTGATCAAAAAATTAAGTAAAAATGATTAGTTTTCAGAAATTTGTATCACAATTATTTTTAATGCCAACCGCCGCCACACAGTGGTATTTTTTTTTGCCAAAAAGTCTATTTTTTTTTACAGTTATTTTTTAGAAATCTAATGATGCAATTCTGTAAAGAAATGTTTCATTAGTAGAAAACCATGATTTGTTTTCGAAAAAAAATAAAATTTTGTATAAAAAAGATTGTGGTAAAGTTATCTAAATATTATGCAACAAAAACTGATGAAAATTTTACTACATTTCAGTTGTTCATACAATAAATATGGTTCAACTACCAATAGTTTTAGAGCATTTTTATTAAAATATAGTATTTTAGATTTAATAAGAAAGAAAAAATATTTAAATCACATATATAGTTTAAGATATCTGAGCAAATCAAAATGGCTCCAAAAAATTTAGCATTTGCAGTTTTCATTAGAAAAAAAAAAAAAAATAAGTTAGCTCGGTCTACCTCCGTGTTAGTACTACTACTAAATGAAAGTTTGGAATATTTTCTTTCATTTTATGTAGAAAAATTCTGCGACTTTTTGCGATTGCTGAACAAACTTATAAATTTTGTGATAAAACTCACCTACTTTTTTATAAATATTTACAATAAATTGCAATGCATTTTTACAACAAAAGGTTTTGCATACTTTTAGGCTTTAGATGTTTTGCATCGTTTGCTTGCATACTCTGATCCCTATATATGTAGTATAAGACGTCAACCACGTAAACATATTTTGGAACTAGATGATGTAGTAAAAGCAATGATAATTGATGAATAAAAAGTTTAAAATGAGTTTAAAAGTTTACTCATTTTGTTTATACTCAAATAAAATTATTCTTAAATTTGTACTATAGGTACGAAGGGTATCCGATAGGACTGATCGATTTCATCCATTTTTGACTGAATCTTTTTGAATATAGTACCATGATATAGCAATCATTATATCGAATTTTATAAATTTTATTGCGAACAAAACCGATTTTTGAAAGTGGGGTCATATGCGGGATAGAAGCAATTATGCTCCTATCTTTATGAAACTTAACAGATAGATTTGGGTTTATATAAAACATGTTTATGTCGAATTTCATTACGTTACTATTATTTTTATGTGAGCTGTGAACTATAAAACTATTTTAAGAAAAGGACCTATATGTGGACTAGGTTCAAATATGGACCGATTTTCTTCATACTTTGTAGTATGATAGCTGGGCACTTGGAACTGACATATGTACAATTTAAATAGGATCGCTGCATTATTTAAGAATTTATGACTGATACAACGTTATTTTGGAAGGACCCTAGATACACTCTCGATCAGATGATTAGAACCACTGGAATTTCTGTTTTTAGTAGGCCATAACTTGTTAAATATTCTGTCGACAGCTGAAATTTCACTACCATCGGAAAGGCAAAAATAACAAAAACAACATTAAAGTTTAATTCAACAGTAGTTTATTAATATTAATGGTTTTTATTATAAAATTATAAAATAGTGCATTTTTAATTAAAATTAATTTAATGGTTCTAATCATATGAACGGAAAAAAAATTATTTTATTTTGACTTTTTTTGGAAAATCACTTTTAAACTACTACTGCATTAAACTTTAATGTTGTTTTTGTTATTTTTGTAATCTTAAGAAAGTTGCCTTTCCGATGGTAGTGAAATTTTAGCTATCGACAGAATATTTAATAAGATATATCCTAGATATATCCTGCTTTGAATATCAAAGTGAAGAAATTTACTTTTGAAAAAATATAAAATGTTGGCTCATCGAAGCATTATGAAAAAAAGAAAAATACAGAGTAGTTTTACTCTTATGATGACAAAATGTGATTCTGTCAGCACTTGACAGAATGTGAAAAAACTTATGAAAAAAAAAAAAAAAAATGCTGGCTGATTAAAGCATTATGACAAAAAATAAAAAATGTTGGCTCATACCATCATTATAAAGCAAAAAGGAAAAATGATGACAAAATTAATCCATGAACTGAAATCTATAATGAATTTCATTCATAGTACCTTAAATAATAAACAAAAGAAAAGTTTTCATAGAAATTTGTAAAATTTCAAAATAAATATAATAAATGTGGTATAGAATTTAGTGATTTTCATTCATCATACCAAAAATATTAATGAAAAGTACAATTTTCATACAAGTTTTTAAAATATAAGGAAATATATCATAAATTACGGAAATTTTTAAAAAAATATAAAATTTATTTTTTTGAAATATGGTTCAATTTGAATAGAAATCTATTTAAATGTTGATATTAGTTCATATTGTATGGAATTTCTTAAAAAAAATTATCAAAATCGATCAATTTAATTTTTAGTTTTTCTTACTTTTGTAATTTAGGGAAATAGAAATTTCGATTTTATCAAATTTAAAAAAAAAAATCTACAATTTTAGAAAAATTTAAAATTTGTATTTTTCAAAGAATAGTAATAATTTGTAAGATTCATAATCAAAAAGAAAATTTAAAAAAAAAATGCTTGGAACCCAAGATATAGATTTTTAAAGTTTAGGAAAACAAAACTGGCGGGGAAGTTGTATGTAACTATCTCTATATACTCTTGACATAAAATCCTGAAAGTACAAAATAGATTTGAGAATGAAAACCGAATGCGAATGATGATTGCAAGAATGTGACAACGTGATACGTCAAATGTGTAACTGTTTGCTTGTTTTATTTTGTATTGAGTTAATTTCATTTAATATTTGTGTGGATATTTTGCTTGAAAGAGTTTTATTTTGCTTGTGTATATATTTTTTTTAAGGCTTAAGAGTGGAGGGATAGATGGATATTTGTGAAGCATGATTTTGCCTAACGATGTTCATCGAAATTCATTTTGAGAAATTTCAGTGGTTCTAATCATCTGATCCAGAGTGTATGAACCATTTTTAATATTTAGCTTTTCTATATGAAACTAGCCAAGTGTATCAAATTTTGTTATCATAGGAGCACTCCTTCTACTTTTTGCAAAAAAATGTATGAACCCATACCACTGTGCGCCATGGTGGTTAACAAACTAACCACCTCATTCCATAAAAACTTGGTATGGGGTGTTTTTTTTTTTTATTAATTTTTGATTTATTTTTTCTTATTTTTCATAATAAACTAACCTTAATTAAAGTAAAAATGCAATTGCTTTGATATTAAACTTATACACATAAAACCGTAGCTTAAAGAGTTAATTGATCAAGCACAAATGCAATAGTTAAATTTCATATAATGACTATAAAGAAATGCCCGTTTTATCGAGTTTCGTTTAATTGCGTTACCCTCTTAATTGATTTATAAATTTTAAACCCATTTCAAAAACTAACGCATTCAATTCAAACAAAATATTTAATATAAAGCGGAATGAAAATCAATATACCCTCCATCAAAAAAGATGGAGGTTATAAAAACTATTGTAAAAAGGTGTTTTTCTATTTTTTTGTAAAGTTGACTATTCTGTAAAAAAGTAAACCATTTTTAATAATGTCAAGTTTTGGCATTATAAAACCAAATATAAAATATGATAACAAAAAATTCCCATACAAAAAAGAATGACAAATTTCTAACAAAAAAAAAAAAAAAAAAACGTCACAAGGACTCTTCCAAGAAACAATTTTCCAATAACATTGATAGAAAATCTCTGGTGGTTTTTTGTTATAAATAAAAGTATATAAATATAAGTAGATATTTGTATATTTGGGTTCAAAACAAAACATCAAAGATAAGTAATACAACAATAAATTTAAAAAATGAATATTTTTTGGAAAACAAATATGTATGCAATACAACAAATGTGCTAGTATTTGTTTAGCTTTTGAAATAAGTAAATAAATAACTACAAAATATTTTAAATTTGCATACAAAACAAACTGTGTATATGTGTACATATGTATGTTTTTTTTAACTCCTAGGGAACTATAGGGCTCCAAAAACAAAAAAAAAAAAACAAAAATTTTACTTTAAAACAAATATTTAAGGAATTTATGTTTTTCATTGTTTATTTATTCGAAAACTTGCAAATTGCTACTACTCTTATGTGTGTGTCAAACAAAATACTTGCCTGAAAAAAGACTTCCATAGTTTTTGAGCTGGCATTTTTGGCCGCCTCATGTATGGGATAATAGCCATTGTTGCAGGGTTTACGAGGACATGCACCAAATTCAGTTATCTATAATAAAAAAATATTGTTCAACAAATACAAAAGGAAAGAAAAAAAATATAAAAATAATAAATGAATCACTAAATCAACTTTTATAGGAGTTAAATATTTTCATATATATTTTTAAATTTACATACACACATATTTAAATAATAACATTCCACAAATAAATACATATTTTAGGTTATGTTTATATAATAAATATTTCATATCAAAATAAAATCCAAACAAGCAAACATAAATAAATAAATAATTGACTGCTATAAAGGAAAATTAAATATGTATTTTTAAATAAGTAATTAAAATTCCAAAAATTAGTTTATTTTATATGTATATTTTCCCATGTATTCCATTTATTGATTTTTGGTAATTAATTCAATTAATTAACATTTAATGTGTTGTTACAATTGAATTTCCTCAGTTAGACATTCTTTCGGTAGTTCCCACAAAATATAGTAACGTATTAAGCGTCAATTCAATAGCCTCATTAAACGAAATCCAATGGTGTTGAATTACACGATCTACACGCAGAAAAAAAATATAGTTGTGCATGGTTACTGTAACCATTTCAATATTTTTAACAATATTATAGTCACAGTAACTATATATATGATTGTGGTAGCAATAATATGGTTAATTTACGATTCACATGATTGTATCAACCATATATATGGTTACAGTAAACATGTATATGTTTGTGACAACCATTTATATGATGAATAATTTTATCATAATATGTCGTTCTCAGATTATGATATTCATAATCTAAGTCCTTCATCATATAAATGGTTGTCACAAACATATACTTGTTTACTGTAACCATATATATGGTTGATACAATCATGTGAATCGTAAATTAACCAAATTATTGTTACCACAATCATATATATAGTTACTGTGACTATAATATTGTTAAAAATATTGAAATGGTTACAGTAAACATGCTCAAATGTTGAAATGGTTACAGTAACCATGCACAATTCTGTGCGCTTTTCTATATTTTTTTCTGCTTGTAGGGGACGAATTCTAATTACCCAAACCAGAGAATAGACCAGAAACTATCTCATGCAGTAATTGAATTGTTTCACAGACTGTATGGCATGTCTCTGAGTTGTTGAAACCTAAGTTGTCGTCCACATCAAGAAAGAACTCTCTTATCATATCGTGATATCGATTATCAGTAACAGTCACTGCTTGGTCAGTTTCATTTTCGAAGAAGTATGATCCAATGATGCCTCCAGTTCAAAATCCGCTACAAATAGAGATACCTTGTGGATACATTCGTTTTTCGACAAGAACACCAAAATTTCTAACCGGCAATTTTGAAGATACGTGTTCAACAACGAGTTGGTCTCTCAAGTGTCAAATTCGCAGAAATGCACACACACTTTATAATGTACTCTAACAGAGCCTATGATAAACTCCACTCGTGAATCTTCTACAATGCTCTTAACGGACAAAGTAGTATGATCGAATTCTAGAGCTTTCGATGTCAATGTTAGCAGCTTAAACATTTAGGGCCGTTTTCTCATTAGGTGATTATCTTTTATCCCAACGAAAAACTGCAGATTAATGAAATTTGGTTTTCTCAATGTCTCATTTGCTTCTATTCTGTCGAAAAGCTAACCCGACCTCATCTGCCAATTATTTATTTATCGAACAGATAAATTCTATCAGCTGACTGTTGTTCATAGTTTTCATTTGTTTGTGTTTTTGTAAACGAAATTAAATAGATTTTATAAAAAAAAAGTTTAATAGATGGAGGATGAACTCGAAGATCATGAGTTCCAAGTGAATGGTGATAGAGTTTATCATTCCAGGCCTTACTATCTGGCAGACATGGAGGATAATGAATTTCTTAAAAGATTCTGACTGTTGATGGCCGCATTAAACAGCTGATTTATGTAAACATGTTGTCACTTGAAGGCAGGGTTCCCAACTTGCACATATATCTTGAGAGGTATTGCCAACTGAAAATAATGTTTTTTGTCGGTATATTGAGAAAACCAAAATTGTTAACGGACAGTTTATCCGCCTAATAAATTTATGTCGACATTTAGTAACAGGCAGTTTATCGATACATTGAGAAAACGGTCCTTAGTGTTGCCATACTTATAAATAATTTTAATAACCGCATGCTATCAACATTGTTGATAAGTAGCAGCTTCTACTGATGAACGTGTTTATAAACGTGTTTATAAACATGACTGTTAAATTCAAATCGCTATTGCAAATTCGTAACAATATGGATTCTGAGCCAATAGAACTGCTCATATTTTGAGACCAAGAACGAATCAAGCCAATTTCGGATACTCATTTCAAAAGGGAAGCGTATCCCAGAAAGAACGTTCTACATCGGATGAAACAAATAGTAGTCGGACGGGGCAAGGTATTGACTATAAGGTGGGTGAGGTAAAACTTCCCAACCACTTCATTCTAAATACTTTTTAACAGGTATTGCAATATGTGGCCGAGCGTTTTAATGATTCTGGGCGCTTTTCGGCCAATGCTCGCTTAAACGAATCAGTTGCATTCTTACAAGTTCCCTGTGATGGTCTGGTCAGATTTCAGCAGCTCATAATAGCTTTTGCTCCTACCCAATACAAATAACTACCTTAGTGCCATGGATATTTGGCTTTGTTGTCGATTCGGATGGTTGGCTGAGCTTCACATATGATCTCTTACCCTTCGTGTTATTGTAATGGATCTATTTTTCATCGCAAAGGATTGGTGCAAAAATTATTTTCTTTAATAGCGTTTAAGCATCATTTCGGACATGCAAAATCTTTTCTCAAGCTCTCTCTATTCGTGTGGTGCCTAATTTCTTTGATTTTGGATGAATCTTGCTCTTTGAAATTGCTGCTTGAGTAGCTCCCAATGATTTTGCAAGTTCTTGGTGAGTTTTACAACAATCTTCATGGAATAGTGCTTCCAATTCTTGGTGTTCACAATTATTTGGATGGCTTAGGCGATATTTGTCTTCCGTGTCAAAATCACCACTTCTGAACCGAACAAATCGTCTCTCTCTCATTGAAACCGATGGATCACATTCACCATAAGCATTGGTGAGCAATAGCGGTGCTTTACAGGCACTTTTTTTGAAAAAAAATTCGACATTTTCGAAGCAAACAAAACTTTGTTGTTTACACTATAAATAAGTGAGAATAAATGACAGATATGTACCATTCAGAATGACATATAAGTTATTTAAAACAAAAACCACGTTCAAAAGATACGCCATCCATTGTAAATCGGGAATTTTTAAGTCATACACACAATATATAAAAATCTTTAAATCGTATTGAGAAAAAATTGTTGCCCTCATTTTTATTTTTTCAGATTTACAGATTTAAGTTACAGATTTATTTGCTTTTTCTTGTAATGCATCGACACGCGACACCTGATACATTGCTGTAACGCATAAAAAAGAATAATTTCCTAGCTCAATTTTGTTTTGTTGCGAATGATTTTATGGAATGAATTGGTGAAATTTGTAATTCTGAATTAACATTTCAGCTTAAGTTCAATTGATTCGAAGCTCTGATCGATCCATATTGCAGTGGTTACATGTAATTAGTTATTTTAATGATATTAATGCAATGATTACTTTCATTCTCTATTTGTAAGCATTCGTGATACATAGTTACCTTCAATGACATCGCAGTACAGTATTCGCATTTAAACTAGTGGTCGGCACTCATTTGTAACAAAAGTAGAAGGGAAATGTATACAATACGAATATGAACAAAACTCATTAAGATTTTTAAAATGAAAACAAATGAAATTCGTTTTGCAATACATTTACTAAACTGGCATGTTATGTTTGTTTGCCGACCACTGATTTAAACACATTACATGGTAAAGAACATTTTTGTTGGTAAGTTTTGTATATACATATCAAAACTGTGGTGATGTTGTGACCTTTCCAAAAGTTAGACAAGAAATTATGATGGATTATATTTACTTTAAAAATAAATGTAATAAAACATACAAGGTCGGTTGTTATTCTTTCAATCATAAATAAATATTAGCTAAAATATAACAAAGTTTCATTATTTCTCTTACCAACACAACTCTCTGACAAATTTATACATTTTTACGCTAAATTATTTGTTAAAAGAAAAAAAGGTTTAGATCAAAAACAATAAAAACATGTTAATAAATCACTTTTTTATATACTTGTTCAAAGACTACACCGTTTCCAATAAGTTTTTCAGCGTTATACAATTTTATTTTAAATGGAAAAGTCATTAGCGAAATTCTAAAAAAAAATTTCAAATTTCGTAAATTTCTGACAAATTAATATTTCCCAATTCCTTAATTGTATTTAAGATTTTTTAAATTCAATTTCAGAATTTTCAAATTGTATTTAAGAATTTACAGAGAATTGGAAAATTCTGTAAAACACTTTAAAAAATCTAAAATGCAATTGAGAAATTCGAAAATTCTGAATTTTTTTTTGCAAAAATTTTGAAAAATATGCTAAAAAAATATATGGTTCTGCTGACCATAATCGAATAGTATCATATTATGATTGGATTTTAAGATTGCTGTCAAATTATATTATGATTCGTATACAACCATATTGCTACTAATGTGTACAATCATTAAATTTCAAAATATGAACCTAAACACTCCATAATTTATAATAATGATTATAAATGCAATATAACAACATTTGTTTATATAAAGTCATCCAAATTTAGTGGATTTTCGATGCAAATATTTATTGGTGAAAACCAAATTGTTATTGAAATAAATATGTATTTAACAATAAAGTTATTTGCGTCTAACATTTATGATTATATAGATCATAGTATATTTGCGGCAACCATGTATTTTCAAAATACAATAGGAAACTACTGGAACATTTACTTTTTGGAAATAGTGTAGAACATTTTACCCAAATATTTAGCCATTTAATATTTATGCTAGAAAATCATGCCTATAGTTATATAAATTGAGGAGTAAATTGTTTAATCAAATTCATGCTATTTTCTTTTAGGAGGGAAAATAAATAAAAATTGTGTTTGATAAAAAAAAAAAAAAAAAAATAATTAAACAATACAACTTTAATGCATTTTCATTAACTTATGCGGTTAATTTTATTTAGTAGTGCTATAATAATTATTTATACAAACATTCTAATGTAATTTTTATGAAGTACGCATTAAACAGTGGGGCCGTTTGAAACACAAAAGAATTTCTAAATTGCTAATATTAACGGAACAAAATTTGGAATGTTTATGAAGGAGCAGTGAAACTATTGGAAGAAGCTCATACGTTAGATTTAAAGATAATGTGCCGAACTGAATTACTTAGGGGGCATTTACATTATGACTTTAAGTCAGCGAAAGGCATTGAGCTCTCAAATGAGCTCTCTTGTTTTTGTTTTCACATGTACGCAAGCACATACATTGTATAAAAACAATCAAAACCAATTGATTGCTTTTATGCTTGTTTATTTCAGTTATTGTTTTTGTTTTTTTCTCAACTTTTTACTCAACTCATACAACTACAATATTTAAAAACTGTAGTGGTGTGAGTTTGCCTTTCGCTGCTTTAAGTCATGCCTTAAAGTCATGGGTTTTTCTTGTACTTTTTTTGATATTCTGCTTTGTGGTTGTTTCTGATTGTTTGTTGATACGATTATATGTCAAAACAAGTAAGAGAGCTATATTCGGCTGTGCCGAATCTTATATACCCTACACCAAATTATTCTTTAAAATAAAATTAAAAAAAATTATTTTTTTTTTAATTTTTTTCGAAATTGTTTGAAAGTTTTTTCGAATTTATTAAAAAAAAATTTTTTAATTTAAATTATTTTTTTTTTTTTTAATTTATTAGTGAAAAAAATGTATGAAAAAAAAAATTTTTTTGTGAAAAAAAAAATTTCGGTTGAAAATATTTTTCCCGATTTTGACCCATTATAGGTCCAACTTATTAAACTTCTCGAAAGCATGTCTTCCAGAATTATTGAAGATTTGGATCGCGAAGATATCTGGGGTCTTCAGGAAATTTATTTCAACAGACAGACAGACGGACATGGCTAAATTGACTCCGCTATCTATAAGGATCCAGAATATATATACTTTATAGGGTGGGAAGATTATATTGTGGAAATTACAAACGGAATGACGAACTTATATATACCCTTCTCACGAAGGTGAAGGTATAAAAAGGCAAACATGGTTGAGGTTTTAAAAAGGTTTTAAAGTGTAAGTGTCGACTTAGGATGAGAAAAATATTTCGGAGTTTACTGTTTGTTACATATTTTACATATATATTTTATACATTTATTAAAATAAATATTTTTTTGGAAAACTTAAAAATTATTTCTAGAATTTATCTATAGAATTAGGAATCTGGAAAAAAAACTTTTTTTTAATAAAATTTTTTGTTAATTTTTTCTTGAATTTGTGTTGTTTTGAATTGAAAATGCAACATAATCTAGCAGGGATCGGTACCCATAGCTATCAGGGGCCAAACTTATAAAACATTTCATTTCAATAATCGTTATGTGCAAGTATTTGCTATTATTGAAAACTTAAAGACTTGAGGATTGACATTTTAAAGACGAAAAATGTTTACGAATTGTTTTCAGAATAACATAGGAAACAATAAAAACTTGAAATTTCATGATTTTTCGTGAAGAAAAATTTAAAATTCGAATTAGTATAAAAAACGGATTAAGATATCGTAGTAAAATTTTGAATGATTGAAATTTTGAAATTTCAGTATTATATTTTCTAAATCATTAAATTTCAACTGTTATTTCGTTCAAAAGAACTTTGAAGCAAAAGAACTACACCTGTTGTGTGATGGATGAAGGAACTTTTCATAAATTCCGGGTCAAGATTTTTATGTGGCTGATGTATGGCAGGCCATTTGCAGTTGTGGAAAAAGAAGTCAATCATTTGTGACATCAGGTAGTCCGATTCACTAACTTCTAACGATCCGACAATCGCAATATTAGTCGACAATTTTTGTTGTTTGCAGTCAGTGTTGCCATATATTTTTTTAAGAAAACTTTTTATTTCTAAAAAAAAAACTTTTTTTCAACAAAAAAACTTTGTTTAAGTACATACATACTAAAATTACAAAACCCAATTCGAACATGAATCAGACATAGATAATTTACGTGAATTTAGTACTTTAAATATATTCAAATCAATCTCCCCATTTAGTAAATGAATTTGGGGACATTCATTTTGAAATAAACGGCTCAACTTATTGATATCATAAATTTATAATGTTCCAAAAAAACTTTTTTTAAAAAAATAAAACTTTTTGCATCTTAACAAACTTGCAAAAATAGGGAAAACTTGACAAATGGTAACACTGTTTGCAGTAACGATTACATGATTTCCTAGCTTATTTTAAACAATAGTAGACAACTTCATATCATATCGATATCAAGTGGCATCTCTGTCAAAATAAGCGAAAAACACAAAGAGGAATAGCAAAAAACAATTGAATTTATGCAAGTCAAACACTTTTGTTCGTAAATTTTATAATACCCTTCAAGGGTATATATAAATCTGTCATTCCGTTTGTAATTTCTAAATTTTTCATTTGCGTCCCTACAAAGTATATATATTCTGGATCGGTTTAGATAGCGAAGTCGATATAGCCATGTCCGTCTGTATGTTGAAATCAATTTTCACAGACGGCTAAGATATAAGGAAAAAACCGGACAACCTAGATTTTTGGCCTATTTTTTATCTATATCTGGATTACTAAGTCATTAATATAGACAATATGGATATCTTATGATAGATATTTCAAAGTCCATTACAACGATGTATATAAGGCTATAGTAATTTGAACCTACAATAAGTCAAAATCGGGAAAAATATTTTTTAACTCGAATTTTTTTTACCAAAAAAATTTTTTTGTCATACAATTTTTTTTTTTTAAATAATTAAAAAAATATTTGGAAAAAATTAAATAATTTTGAAAAAAAAAAAATGTTTGAAAAATTTTTTTTTTTAAATTTTGAAAAAAAAAATTAATTTGGTTTACCTAACAATATTTAAAATTTGTATTTTAAAGTATAATTTGGTGAAGGGTATATAAGATTCGGCCCAGCCGAATATAGCTCTCTTACTTGTTAATTTTACATAATAAAAGTGAAATAAAATGTGAAAATGATCGGAACTTTATTATTAATGCATACATACATGAATGCCTTCATATATTGCTCATTAATGTTACACATACTTAATATTGTTGCCAAAGAAGACGCATCTCAGTTGAACAGCTGACAATTGTCGATTTTGTAAACCACACACAATAGTTGCCGTTTGGTTTTGTCGATAATCGTTTAGCTAACAACAAAAGCTTACTTCAACCGACAGCGAATATGTATTGTTAAAAATGTTACTGAATAGCAAATTCGATAAATCGTTATAAAATTTATTGAATCGCACTACAGACACGATAAACACAGAGATACATACGGGGCATTTCATGTCAAGTGAACCGATGTCTTCTGATTGGGATGAAATTTGCACCATGGTTAGTTCTATTGGATAGTAATTCAGTCACAATTTTTCAACAAGATCGGTCTGAGTTAGAGGGGGCAATATTTGACATTTTGGCCAAGCAGGTGTTTTTTCTCATCCATGTAACTTATTACCTATTGTTCTTAGCAAAATGTGTCCCAAGTAGTTTAGATAGCTATTTCTTCAATATTTCGAAAAAAAAAAAAAAAATAAATAAAAAATTTTTGAAATTTTTTTTTTCGAAATCGAAAACTTTTTTGACTTTTTTCACGATATCGGAAGACATCAATTTCAAAAGTTGGTTCACTTGGCATGAAATGCCCCATATATATTACGGAGTGTCTACAAAAATGGTTTTTACCTTTCTTCAGGCCCGATTTGGCATCATATCACTATGGGAAAAAGACCCTTGAGAGCCTGTGGAATTTTTCTTCAATTTTTCGGAAAAAAAATAAATAAAAAATGTTTGAAATTTTTTTCCGAAATCGAAAATTTTTTTTACGTTTTTTCACGATATCGGAACACATCGATTTCAAAAGTTGGTTCACTTGACATGAAATGCCCCATATATATTACGGAGTGTCTACAAAAGTTTTTTTAGATTTCTTCAGGCCCGATTTGGCATCATGTCATTATGGAAAAAAGGCCCTTGAGGGCCTGTGGAAGCAAATCCACTCCAAAACTTTGTCCTGTGGAAAGGTATTAGGCTCTTATAGTTTTTTCTGACTCGCTCTTTATATAGGGTCATCCAAAAATAATACATATTTGTTTATAATCGAAGCTTTGCTTTTTTAGATAAATGTGAAATTTTTCTTCAAAACTGTCGCAAGTTTGGAGAGGGCTGAGGGCACTGCTACCTTAAATGAGTCAGTTTTTATTTTACACGCATTCACGTTAAGTTTTCTTTCAAAAACATATGAAAAATAGAGTCCGATGAAATTTGTATATTGTATAGGTGTATTAAAATGAAGACGTTTTTGGAAAAAAATACATTTTATTTTACATTTTCCGAATTTGGATGCGTGTAACTTTTTATAGGGACCAGATAACTGCATGAAATCTGTATTTGAAATTTTAGAAATAAAACTCACTTTTTTAAACAATTAGGCAAGTTCGTATCATCAAGAAAACGAAACAAGTCGGCCAAAATTAAAAAATTTTTTCAATATCTCTTGACTAAGATAAACAGATAAATTTAATGAAAGACTGTAGGATATATATTGGATATGTTTAATTTTGTTCTAAACCTTTATATTTGGTAATACATTAAAATTATGGTTTTTAACAATGTCTAGAATATGATGCAGTCAAAAAAAAACTAAAATCTTAAAAGGTGGTATTATTGCGTGTTGTTTTCACATGTTAACGTATTTTCAGTAGATATTTTCAAATACTATGTAAATAAATTGCATGACATTCAATATAACAACCGAATTTTTGATGAATACATCACTATTAAATCTGTTTTTTTTTATTCAAACGTCCCCACTGTGTGAGATCAAACATAGATATGTCTGCTTTCACATGGCGTACACTCATAAAACTAACATTATTTCCACTTTAATGGTTTGTTTCCTATTTTGGGGGTTGCTTCATTCCTTTCATTCTTTTTGTTTTTTTTTTCATTATCATTATCATCAACATAATCATTATGATAAACATAAAAACATAAAATAAAATTTAATAAAATTTATTTTTATCTTCTTTTCTTGTGCCAATTGATTTTTTTTTTTTTTTTTTTTTAAATAAAACAAAACAAATAAATAAAAATATTTGCAAATTAATGTTTAATATAGGAAACTAAATATAATACCGTCTTGCATACCAAGATTCTGGCACATTCCTCGTGATCATATATGGCGGCCAAATGTAAGGCGGTACGTCCATGTTCTCCTCCCTGTTGTATGTCAATGTTATTACGATATTTGCCCATCACTCTTAACGACTTGACTTTATTCAGTTCGGTGGCTAAGTGTACGGGAGCCTGTTTCTTTTCATTGAGTATGCTGGTGTCAACGGGTCTGAAATGAGACAGAGATATAAAATGAATATAATATATCGTTACCTTAATATAGAAAGGCTCTAACTCTTGTTTTTTACCGCTATTACCCGCTATTTTGTTAGCGTATACTGTGATATTTTTGAAGAGCAGAGTTTTAAAGTGGCATATTTTTTAATATAATAGAGATATTGACTTGAAATTTTTTTTGTAATATCACAAATTAACTTATCTAAACAAAAAAAATTAGTTCGGAAAAAATGTGGACCAAGTATCAAAATTTTGATACAAATTTTAGTTTTAGCGCTCAATAAATATGTAATATGTAATAAAATCTTTATTTATTAACAAAACTAAACGAAATTTGCAGGGTTTTTTAAATTTTTCATTCTAAATAACATAGTGTAAACAAATTTGTCAAAACGTCAAAGGTAATACCGCAATTCTTAAAAACTGGAGCGAAAATTCCAAAAATGGTATTTGTTACAATTTTGCCCACAAGTCCTACATTTCCTTCGGGGCTGGGAAAATGCTTTAAAAATAAATAGGAATTACATCAAGGTTTCCAAAACTGCTTTCCATTTTCTGATCCCAGCTTTGGGATTTTAGAACATGTGGTCCAAAGTTAAAATTTTAATAAAAAATAGGTAAAATTCCGAAGGTCGTAGGGGCGACATATTCGAAAAATATGACATGTTTGTTATACCAAAATATTCTTCGTAAAGATATCTTACAGAAAAATATAAAACTGTTATATGTTCTTAAAGAAAGTTTTAATTTAATAAAAAAAAGAGTTTAGTCACCTTTTCGCCCAAAAAACAGCAAAAATCTCCAAATTTTTGAATTTTTAAATTGAAAATCGTTTATTTTCGGATCTGTAATCTATATTGCTCTGAAGTTTTCTGCATATTATTGGTAAATTAGTTATCTAACTAGTAAAAGAGTCCATTCGGTTCAAAAGTACGCCCTATATGTTTAAAAAAGCGGACAAAGGTATGAGAAAATTTGAAAATGTAAATTTTGAAATGCTTATAACTCGGAAATTATAAGAGATAAATAGCACATGCAAGCATGTTTTCTCAAGACCTAGCCGAGAGCTTCCCAAAAATTTAAAAATCTTTGAAATCGGATGGGAAACAAAAAATGGCACGTGTTTAAAAATTGTACATGTCGAAGGTACCCTACTTTGAGCCCCCATAGCGCCGCGTCTGAAGCATTTGTTGGGTCTATTTTAATAACTTGAACTCAAATACTCCTTGGTTACTCCCATGTCAAATTTTGTCCCAATCGGGCCATCCGTTTAGAAATGCCAGATTTATTCCCAAAAAATTTTGATTCTGCTCCACTGTGCAGCAGTGGTTGCTGAGTTGACAGTCTTTGATCGTGAGAACTCGGGTCATTACGGTGCATCCAGCTCCAGCTGTCGTGCGCATTTTCTGTTTCTGCCAACCACTGCCTTATACGTATCTTTGGAACTGTAACTTTATGTTTATAAATGTTTACATTGCTATAAGACAGCTTGTCATATATTTAAGTTGCTTAAATATATGGCCCCAAGTGTAAAACATCTTTACTCTACTCTTTGACAATATTTCTTTAAGTTCAGTTTTCAGAACACTTTAGCACTTGTCAAAAAAAAAAATTAGTAAAGAAAAATAAATCACTTCATTTATTCAACCTGTTTAAACATTCATACAGTTTATCACTGTTTGCTCACAGAACGATAAAATTGGAATACATTTTAAAAAAGGGAGTGACAGCAAAAAATAAAAAGCATAATTGAGTGTGTGGTTGGGTCAGGAAAACACCAGCAAATTGGCAATTTAATTTGCACTCACAATGAATAACAAGTAAGGGCCATTTAAAAGTGACACTTTTAAAGTAGTTACAACGAATGAGGGTGGCCACAAACGGTGGTTTTAAATGCCAGCCTAATGAATACTAGCTTCATTTTAAAGAGATATCACATGCCAATTGTGGCCAGTAACAAACACACCTAATAGCAACTGTAAAGTAAAGCAAACAAAAATAAATAAAAAATATACTTACACTGATAGTAAAAAGTCCAAGGCCTCATATGAATCACACTCAACGGCCATGTGCAGCGGTGTATTGCCAGCATTATCCCTGATATTGAAATCTAGGCAAACAACAGAAAGACAACAATAACAATTTGAAGAAATTTCTAAAATATGTGAGATTAAATTTTGCATTTCTCTTCTAATACTCTTGAATAAATAATTACCACAATTTTGATCTCTCATATAACGTAAAATATTAACCCGATTACGGGCTGCCGCCTGATGTGCAGCCGTACGTCCTTTGCCATCTTGTAGAGATAAACGTGTATTATCGGCCTGATACAAACGCTTGAAATCGTCTAGATTTCCAGCTTCAGCTGCCTGAAATTAGTTAAAGAAATGTATATTATTAAATAATAATTCGTGGAATATGATTTTATTTTAAATTTAATTAATAGGAGACATTTTTTCAAAAATTTATTTTTGACATTAGTTATCATGGGTTAATGAAGTCATAGTAAAACAATATGTTATTTCTTTAATAGTTATGATCCAATACAATATCGAAATTTTTAAAAAAAGTTTTAGTGTAGGGGTCTAACTTTGCTGTATTGGACAGTTTTGACCCCTGATATAAAAGGGTTAACAATGTCCTAGAAATTTTAAATTACGAACACGCAAATTAGTAACCAAAAGAAAAGATCTGAATTAAATATTAATAGGCTACGAAAAAACGATATTTCCTCGAACTTCGCCAATCTCAAATCAGTCCCCAAGTTAACCCATAAGCTAAAATTGTTAAAACTTGAGTTAAGCTTATTTTATTCAGAATAACATATAATTTCAAACAAAGTATTTAAATGATAGTCATTTGAAATTAAGTTCTTAAATTAATACCCGCAAAGATAAAAATGTCCAAAAAATATTGAACACTTTTTTTAAAACATATGGGCAATTCCACGAGAATGCCTACCACGACTGAAAAATCAAAAACCCTTGAAACCAATTTAGCATGTAAAATGAAATGAATTTGACTCTGATTGTTTTTTTGCTATTATCAAATTGTTTATTGAAACTGAATATATATTTTCTATTATTTTTTTTTAGTTTTTGTATAGATATATTTACAGAATATATATTGTTTTGCTATAAGAGAAAAATCTGTCACGTAAGCTATGTCACGTACGATATCAAATTTTATTTATTATAAAACCATCCAAAGATAATTTTTATTTAAATATGACGGATTGTAAAGGAAAAATATTTGGTTTAGTCACTAAACCAAGTATAAACTTTAGTGTAAGAAATTAAAAGAAAACATAACGCCTCTCACGATTCGCAAATTTTCGCATATTTCTAAATGTACCTCAAAATGACTTCCGTTTTATGTCACGTACGATATGCCCTTATTTCGCTCTATTTTGGACAACAATGTTTCGAAAGAACTTATTATTTTTTTAAAATATACTACCCTCTGAATGGAACATAAAGACCAAATTATTTTTTAGATACTTCTTATTTGTGCAAAATCTATTCCACTCTATAGGCATACAATTGTCACGTACGATGATATGGAATTGCCCATATGATATTCGCATTTGGGTTCTAAGAACCTATACTTGGTTCTCAAAAAGTAAATGCATTCACAAAGTATAACTGTTTGTTATGGATTTTGGGCTGGATGTTTCATTGGACTATACTTCTGTTTAACTTTTTTTGTTTAAGATTTTTTCTAGTTTCCGCTCTATGTTTCTCTATGCTAAAAACCATAGAGAAACAACAAGAGCGGAAACTAGAAAAAAAAACTCAAACAAACATTTTTCTCAAAATAATCACATATTCGAGTGTAGTTTTTGTTTTCACGCAGAGTGTTTACTCCAACAACGTAACATATCCATGTTCTTAACCCTACAACTTCCAAATACTTTATGCTTCATAAATTATATACAAAAGCTGTCATTTACGTAGATAAATAGTTATAAATATAACTAAAAATCGTGTAATGTAAGATCATTTTGAAGAATCGGACCTACATGGAGCACAGAATTCAAACTTAATCCATTGGAAGAAGGAGACGAAGCATTAAAAACTACGCGGACGTTCGTAGTGACCCTTTCAAGCTTAACGACGGCATGATGTGGAAGATAATACACCTTATTTTCAGACAGTTTGGGAGAATTGACTTTGATCATATGACCAAGATCTTCATATTCCCGAACAATCTTGTCATATTCTAATTTAAGATCAGCATTTCGAATCAACCTAGCCTCATTTCTAAGAAATTGTGCCATGCGTTCGATCTAGGAAACCACGTAACGACCATCTGAATTTCTACTTGTTGTTTGAACATACACACAGAGAAAACAAATTCGTGTTCACAACCGAATTTGTCGCCAATCGAATTCTGTCGGTTACATGTACTATCTACTGAATTCGATTGAAATTACTGAATATATGGTACTCCCAACCGTTTAAAAAAATAATTCGGTGAGAACAACTGAAAGTACCAGTAGATTGTTTTCTCATTGTGAATTGAAATCAAAACAGTTTTTTCTATTTTTAACTTTATTATAAGATACATACATAGTACATGCTTCAAATACAAATGGTTTATCAAATGCAATTTTTAGGGATAATTCCAAAAACATTTAAATAGCAGTAAATATACATATAAGAAATAGTTTGTTCTTGAAGAGATTCTGCTTGACAGGTTTAGTAGTAGATTGTACGGTCCATCATTAATTTCTAGACTGTTTAAGCATTTTGGAATCTGATTAAAAGTAGTATCTGTCGTAGGAAGGTGATAAAACATCTAAAAGAGAAACACATTCTTAATCAGGACACAAAATTGTAAACATGAAAATGCATCTACAAAATATGTTTATGTGCATTTGAAGATACTGAACTTACCTATTTACTCTAATATATCAAAATATTAACCACCAATCAACTATTTATATGTATTTTTCAATTTTGTGGTGTATTTTGTTTTCTAAAATTTTATTTCAATTGATAATAATTTATTTTATTCAGATGTCAAAATCTCAGCTTTCGGTAGAGAACACCGAATTACTTTGTATTGTAATCAATTATTCAGTTAGAGTATTCGAATACTTCTCTCTGCCGTTAAGTCTTTTATTACAAACAATTTCATGATTACAACAACCAATATTTGGATTTGAAATCAACAATGCTAAATTCAATTCAGTTGTGTTTTTCAAATTAATGAAATAAATATTAGTAAAGACACATTCGGTTAAAATTATAAATTTTTCAGTTGTGGAAATCATAATTCTATTGCCATTCTGATTTTTCAATTCTAAACATTAAAAATCTCTTGTGTTAATATATTTTCAATATTAACAATAAAATTTCTGTGTACCTTATTAAATGTTAATGGTAGGAACAGAATTCCGACCAATCTGTTTTCTGTGTGCAGCTCTTCACATGCCCGATCAGAAGATGATAAAAAGTTCTTCTGTGGAAGATTTTCCACCTCCCAAAAGCGCGAAATTGCCTTATCCAAGGTAATTTCGTAAAAATGTGAAACAATAGTAAGATCCGGCTTGAAGCACCAAATGTTTAGCTTTAATAAAGTGGGGGTTGGAAAGTTAGAGAGGATCACTCTTGGAAGGTATGTAAATAAAATAAGATTAATTATTTTATTTACTCGACATTGGGCATTTGGAAAAGAACGAAATAAGAAAAAAACAAAGGAATTAATGTTTTATTATTTATGTGGTTGGAATTACCTTTTTTCTTCACTGGCGCAAGAACAAGAAGAACAATTTTGTATAATTGAAAAACAGAAGCAGTGTTAGGACATGTTTGTCTAATTTGATATTTCTCTTAAGGCATTAACAAAAAGTAGAAAGAGATAAATAGTTATATTTATAACTATTTATCTATGTAAACAACAGCTGTTGTATATTATTTATAAAGCATAAAGTATTTGGAAGTTGTAGGGTTAAAAACATGGATATGTTACATTGTTGGCGTAAACACAGAGAGAAAAATATAGTTGTGCATGTTTACAGTAACCATTTCAACATTTATAGTCACTGTAACAATTTACATGATTGTGGTAACCATAATATGGTTAACTCCATATTCACATGATTGTATCAATCATATATATGGTTACAGCAAACAAGTATATGTTTTTGACAACCATTTTTATGATTAAAGTTTTACCATATTATGTTGATCTCGGCTAATTGGTATTATAATCTGAGACCAACATATTATGATATAAAAATTCATCATAACAAAGGTTTTCAGAAACATATACATACTTGTTTACTGTAACCATATATATGATTGATACAATCATGTAAAAAACTTTTAAAAATGTTGAAATGGTTACTATCAACATGCACAACTATATTTTTTGTTTGCGTGTATTGAAAATTGTGTTTTTTTTTCTCTCGCTATGCAAACCACAAACATTTAAAAGTGGTTGTAGAACGTCAAAATACGTCGAAATTACTTTTTTGGGAACTGTCATTTGTTTCGTAACCGTGTAATCTGTGTTCTAAGCTAACGATATATATTTTCTTTAATGCTTTATACCATAGAATAAGATATACATAGAAGCGTTACTGAAAGACAAGAAAACCTAAAGGTTTAACTAGACATGCCATAACCGTAACCATATAAAACAGCTGTTCGAACCAAGCTTATGGGCAACAATGTATTTGATTATTGGTGACATGTCATAACGCCATAGCCATGACAGTAAAATGATATTTCTATGGTTGCGGCTATGGCGATATGGTAAGGCACGACTAATTGAACCTTAAGTCTGTTGTCAAAAATCTAAGTTTTGCAACAACAAAATACATGTAAATCAATGTACTTTATTGTTGTGTCAGCCAACAATTTTTGAGAGTAAATTATTTTTACTCTCAGTTGCGCCACTAGTTCTATCTACCCAATTTTATATCTGATTTAGCGAAAGGCATATTTAATGTTCAAGGAAAATTTAGTACTAAAATATCTAAAAAAAGGCCTTTCAATAGCGACTTCCGAACTTTCACGATCATATTGTTGAAACTACAGATCCAAGAGTGTCTAATGCAGTAACTGTTTGGTGTGGAGTTTAGCCTGGTGGTGTTATCGGTCCATATTTCTTTGAGAACGACGTTGGCCAGGCTATCGCCTGTAGGTCGTTGAATACCACCTTATGTTTGAGGGCATGGTCATCTCATGTGATGGTGATGTGAACTGACCATTGAATTTTAGTGGAATAGAACTTTTGAGTGTCAAACGGGGTTAAACACAATTTTACTACCAGTAGAAACCTTATATATACTTTTGTACATGTCTGGACCCATATGTAAGGAGTGAGATCGAAAAATTCTTAACATACATATATGTTAATAAAAACGAAACCATTAAACTTACAGTTTTGATTTTTTTTATATGATTGAAATTATTATTACAATTTACAAAAAAAAAAAAATATATATATTTTTTTAGTTTTAATCACTAGTGATGAAATTTTGAACTTTTTTCAGAAACCCTTCCATTAACGTTTTATAGTGCTTTCTGTCACTTTGCTCGAACAGGCTGTCCATCTCCGTTTAAAATCTACCACACTTTTGGACATCTTTTTTGTGATCTTCAATTCTTTTTTAACAAGAGCTCAATATCTCTCCACTGGTCTAAGCTCCGGGCAGTTTGGAGGATTTGCCTCTCTTGGTACAAATACCACATTATTGTTCTTGTACCACTTAAGGGTTTATTTACCATAGTGACAGGATGCCAAAAATAAGTGGACACATTATGAAGTCTTATGAATGGAAGCAGCCTTTTTTGTAAACATTCCTTGATGTAAATTTCGGTATTTATAGAGCCCGTTGTAACAAATGATTGGTTTCTTTTGCCGCAACTGCATATTGCTTGCCATACCAAGAACTTTTTGGGAAATTTTGTCTGCTTTTGGGTCTTAAACTTTTCTTTAACATTCCCTCGAGCATCAGCAACATAAAATTTTTGACCAGGAAGTTGAGAAAAATCTGCCAGAACATACGTTTCGTCATCCATTATCCAGCAAGAATATTTTTTTTTTTTTATAAAACTTGACTTCAATTTCCGTGCTCTGTTTTTGGCCTCTAAATTTTTAGCAGAGTTCGTGTCAGGAACTTTTTGAGCCTTGTATGTTTTAAAACCAGCATTAGATTTAACTTTTCTTACCAAATAGTCCGAACACTGAGCTAACCGGGCTGCTTTTCTACCGGATGTGTTGGGAGCTCTTTTGAAAATGCTTTCTATTTTTGTTGGCTTTAGAAACATCATGTGTACCACTCCTTCTACCTAAAACAGGTTCTCTATCAACGGACAAGTTCTCCCGGTACTGTTTAATAACATTGGAAACAGTTTGACGGCAGACCTTTGAATGCTTGGCCAAGTTTTTGTAGGACCAAGTTGGGTTTTGTTGAAAATATTTAATAATTTTAGTACGCTCTTTTTTCTGGTCACTCATTTTAATCAGATTATCCACAAATGAATATAACTGACATTAAACATAATAACTGACATGTTTTACAAAGATAACTTGATTAAAAAAAAAAAAAAATCAAATAATACTTGGGTTAAAAGTTTTAATGAAAAACGTGTGTTAAGAATTTTACGATCTCACTCCTTATACCACTTTATCCATTTGAATGAAATTACTGCCAACATATTAGAGCCCAAATAGGAACACTACAACGATACGAATTAATGATTGACGGCCAGACAATTGAAGTTAGCTACCAATTAGCAATAGGCCAGGCTTAATCCTGCTGCATTATATGTCAATCTACATCAAGCCACTTAAACCAAGTCCCTGAGTCATAGGATAATACTAGGCATTTGAATTTCTATTATCACCGCTCATACAAGAATAAGATACATGGAACACATACAAAAATCAGTTATGATTTGGATTTTGGACCTACAGGATCAATTAGAAACAACAACACAAAAAGGAGTTAGGAAGTTTAAAAATTAAACATGTTCAGTAAGAATTTCTCAAATATGGGTAATTATAGATTAACCACTCCAAGGATCAGGCAATACGAATAATGGAAACAATACATCAAATATCCATGGAGAAATATGTCTGCAACAGTTCACAATATCCTTTATCATGAAGAAGATGTCATTAAGCATAATTTAGTACAACTTGGGTATCTATCAGAGGAAGCCTAGGAAAAAAGGAATAAGGATTATCGATTTTATAGAGAGCACAACACCAGAAAAATATCACAAAATTCTACAAATGAAAATCTGTCAGATCCGCTCATCTCTAGCATTCGAAGTTAAGGGAAAGTAGAACATCGGAACTTAAATAAAGAAACAAAATTTTTCATTTAAGATTTTTTCCAAATATTTGTCGTTTTGTTTAACAAAATTATGATATCAGTTCAGTTGAACCTACCTACAAAGTTGCAAATATTAAGCTAATGTAGCTTAAGTTGAGTTTTTTCTCTTAAATAAGTTATATCTATTTAAAGAAGCTACTTTTTTTTATTAATTTTTCCCTTTATTAGTTTATTGAACTTTGTGTTATTTTATTGTTTGTGTAAACAGAACAAAAAAAAAAAAAAAAACTCTAAAGCTTCTTAAATAAAGATGATAAAAGGTAACTATGTTGCCACAGTGATAGTGGCTGCCACTTGTTTGTTTGTTTATTTTATTAAAGTGGCGAAAGTATCTTACCACAAAATAATATCTGTCATGTAAGATTTAGGTCATGTCTTGATTTCATACATGGCATTAATTTTGACAAAATGTACACAATTTTGTTAATAAATTCATAAGAAATAAATGAAAAAAATAATAATCAAAATAATATTATGCTTTCCTTTGCGTTAAGAACTTTCTTGGAATAAATAATGAACTACGAGTTAGAAATCATAAAAGATAATACTTTCACGTGTTCACAGAATTTAAAGATTTAAGTCTGACAAGTTTAAAATGTATTTTAAATGTATTCCGTATACCGTTTACTTACGCTACTGTTACCCTTAAAATATACTTTCAGCTCGACTACAGTTACCGAAATAATCGGAAATACTATTACACAAGGCAACAAAATCGTAAAAATTTTAAAGGCTTTTTAAACCAATACACAATTATGATGTATTGTGGTTCCAGTAGTACAAATATGGTCTAAATTTTTAATTCTATGGAGAGGTTTTTTTTTTTTAATTTTTAAGAAAAATTATAAATTTTTTTAGACGTTTCTCCACATAATTAATGATAACTCAAGAAGGGTTAGTCCGATGTTATTAAAATAAACTTAGAAAAGTTGAAATTTATATAACCTTTAATCAGTTTATATATTGCGTTTCAATCGGCTTAGTAGTTTCGGAGTTATAATAACAAATTGACGTAAAAAATAATTTTTTTACGCGAAAATAACAAATTTGTTTGTTTTAAAAAAATCATGAAAAATCGAAAATGGCAAAAATTTTTCAAATTTATTACTTTATCGCAAAGCCACATGTAATACCATCAAAATAAGATATCGATCATATATACCGATTAATTATTTTCGAATTTATTCACAATTAAGTGAATTAGCTCATTTTCACAAAATTTTAGTTTTTTTGTTTGATGTATGTACATAAAATTGAGTAGTTAATGTTCTTCTTTCGATTGATTAAATTTTGAAAACATTTTCCCCGTACTATGTACAAATTTTCATACATATATTGCGTTTCAATCAGCTCAGTAGTTTCGGAGTTATAATAACAAATTGAAGCAAAAATATATATTTTTTATTAAATATAGCAAATTTGTTTGTTTAAAAAAATCATGAAAAATCTAAAACGTCAAAAATTTTTCAGATTAATTACTTTATCACAAAGCCACATGTAATAGGAACAAAATAAGATATCGATCATAAAAATATATTGATCTATTTCGAGTTTATTCACAATTAAGTGAATTCGCTCATTTTCACAAAATTTTAGTTTTTTGTTTGATATACATAAAATTGAGTAGTTAATGTTCTTCTTTCGATTGATTGAATTTTGAAAAAATTTTCCCCGTACTATGTACAAATTTTCATACATATATTGCGTTTCAATCGGCTTAGTAGTTTCGGAGTTATAATAACAAATTGAAGCAAAAAATATATTTTTTACGCAAAAATAGCAAATTTTTTTTGTTTTAAAAAAATCATGAAAAATCGAAAACTTCCAAAAATGTTCAGATTTATTACTTTATCACAAAGCCACATGTAATAGGAACAAAATAAGATATCGATCATAAAAATATATTGATCTATTTCGAGTTTATTCACAATTAAGTGAATTCGCTCATTTTCACAAAATTTTAGTTTTTTGTTTGATATACATAAAATTGAGTAGTTAATGTTCTTCTTTCGATTGATTGAATTTTGAAAAAATTTTCCCCGTACTATGTACAAATTTTCATACATATATTGCGTTTCAATCGGCTTAGTAGTTTCGGAGTTATAATAACAAATTGAAGCAAAAAATATATTTTTTACGCAAAAATAGCAAATTTTTTTTGTTTTAAAAAAATCATGAAAAATCGAAAACTTCCAAAAATGTTCAGATTTATTACTTTATCACAAAGCCACATGTAATAGGAACAACATAAGATATCGATCATAAAAATCTATTGATCCATTTCGAATTAATTCACAATTAAGTGAATTCGCTCATTTTGACAAAATTTTAGTTTTTTGTTTGATATAAATAAAATTTAGTAGTTAGTAACATTTTGCACGTGCTATGAACAAATTTTCATACATATATTGAGTTTCAATCGGCTCAGTAGTTTCGGAGTTATAATAACAAATTGAAGCAAAAAATATATTTTTTACGTGAAAATAGCAAATTTTTTTGTTTTAAAAAAATTATGAAAAATCGAAAACGTCAAAAATTGTTCAGATTTATTACTTTATCACAAAGCCACATGTAATAGGAACAAAATGAGATATCGATCATAAAAATCGATTCATTCTTTTAGAATTTATTCACAATTAAGTGAATACGCTCATTTTCATAAAATTAAATTTTTTTTTTTTTACAATCAACTGCACTGGCTAACCCGACCTAAGAGTCAATAATACGATGCAGCCCACAATAAGAATTAAAATCATTAACCCCTTAAACCATAAAAGTATTGAATATCACAAAATAAAAGTTCTAATAAATATCATTTGTACACGCAATATTTTAACTTTTATCACAAATTAATTATATATCTGTATCCGACTGATAGCAGTTTCCAATTCATATTAAAGCTTTATTAACCAAAAAAATAAAAAATAAAGCAAATGCTTGACCTGTCAACTGTTATGTTAAATTAATGAATGCTTTAAGTATTATATAATCTTCTTTCAAAGGAAAATCTTACAAATAAAACTTATGAAACAAAATAGTCAAATACTTAATACAAACCAATTGTTTTCAATTCCCCTCACTTTTCTTGTATTTATTAAACATTAATTACATATTTCTTATGTAATAATCCCCCATTTAATTATTGATTATTCTAATAATGATGATGATATTCTCTTCCTAGATGTATGATAGATATTTTCATATCATTAGCTTAATTAATCTTTGTTTAGACGGTTGTAACATCTAACAATATTGTCAGATAAATGTACAGAAAATATCTTACAATTGTGTGAACTTAGAATTTTTGTCTGGCAATAATGACATTGTTAGATTATTTTCCGACTGCTAATTAACGCTTTTACAACCACAGGGACAACGGATACAAAAATAAAGAACATTTCAATTTTATTTAGTTCGTAAATGGTTTTAGATCCTTGGTAGGCAAATAGAGGCAACAACATCAAGCAAATGAATGAGATATTTGTATTTGTACACTCTATTACGCTCTGTTGTTTATATTCGTGTTGTGTAAATTGACGAACATCTTCGTACCCTGAACAATATGAACGCCTACCAATGGTTTAGATTAAAACAAGTTCGTTTATGCTCGTGATAGGGTTAATAACATTGTCAGATCATTTTGTAATGTCAGAAACCCAAGTTTTTAACATCTGACAACGGCAACATTGTCAGAAAAAAAGCAAAGGCAAATAAAGATACACAAAGATCAAAAATAAAGTATATTTTAAGAGAAATAAAGTCGTTTTTACTTAAGAGTGGACTTTAGTATAAGTATACTTTTGACGTTTAAGTAGACTATAAATATAAAACTAGCTGAAGCTGTTTTTAACTCATTTAACAACATCATCAGCTGTTCTTCGTAAAAAAGTTCGACAAAAAGTTAAAACAATCGTACAAACAACTCGCGCGTCATCGTCATGATCTCTTAGAGACATTCAGGCCGATTTTTGTTGTTTTGGCTTTCGAGAGTACTGCGTCTCATCTCGCATTGGTATTGATTTTATACAATGGTGCGCATCCCATAGCACAATTGTGCAAAATCAAATCACACGTATTCTTATGCTCCTACAATTTAGTAGTCGTTATCCACTCAACGAGACAACTACAAAAGCGCATGAGCACGGGTGTATGACTTTTTCTTTATTTTTTCAGTTTTTGTATTTGTTTGTTTGTAGGTGCACTGAACAAAATAAAGAATTGAATATGTTGGTGAGAGTAAGAGTATTGGTGAGAGAATTTTCGTTTGGCGCACCTCTGATTTTATACGTCGCATAACTGTTTTCACAGTTTTGAGTCGTTTATGTTAATCCACATTCGTTCGTTTTGTTATAACCTTGATTTGAGGTTATGAGAAGACACAGTTGATATATGTATTTTGTGAAGAGAGGGAGGAGACCCATTAAAACTTAAGTGAAGAAACTCTAGTGGAGAACCACATAAAACTCATTTTTGATAGAGAATCTGGTAGAGGACCAAAACAAAACTCATTAGTGAAGAATAACCTGGTGGAGCACCATTATTTAAAAACACGAAATCAAAATTTCATAGTACCTGCTTCTTATACGATGGTATAAGTCGAGACAGGATAACTGTGGAATATCCTGGCATATAACTTTAATAGTTTGCCATTTAATCTTAAAGTAAAAATGTTTATGTTACAAGATATTGGGAGAGATTTTGCAATTATTGAATATTGAATCCATAAAATTAGTACCAAAATAGCATAAATTTGGTATTAATCTTTCCTTTTCTATTTTTTCACCAAAAACTGATTTTTTTCTTTAATTTCCCGATTACGTTTATTGTTTGTCACTTTTTTATACCCTTCACCTTAGTGGGAAGGGTAAATATAAGTTTGTCATTCCGTTTGTAATTTCCACAATATAATTTTTCGACCCTATAAAGTATATATATTCTGGATCCTTATAGATAGCGGAGTCGATTAAGTCATATCCGTCTGTCTGTTGAAATCAACTTTCTGAAGACCCCAGATATCTTCGGGATCCAAATCTTCAATAATTCTGTCAGACATGCAGAAGTATCCTATTTAAAATCAGCAAAATCCGTCCATAAATAACGGAGATATGAGCAAAAATCCGAGACAACCTCTATTTTTGTCCTATTTTTTATCAATATCTCGATTACTACATCATAAATATACACAATATGGATATCTAATGATAGATATTTCATAGTCCATTGCAATGATGTATATAAGACCTATTTGGAAATTTGTGTAGTACATTTGTATGGGTGCTAGGTGAAATAATGGACCGATTTCAGCCAGTTTCAAAAGCACAAGATTTACATGGTCAGCAAGCCATCCATCCAGCCAGTCATTGAACAGGTAAAATAATAATTTTAAAAAATGTTGGGAGTAATTTCATTCAAATGGAAAAAGTGTTTTGCAGACAGGTTTAGACAGATTCAAAAGTATATATGGGGTTAAAGAGTACTCGTTCGCCTATCAGGTGGTAGTAAAATTTGTTTAACCGCGTACATAACAAAATACTTTCGACATGACTATAATGGCTGACAAACCCACTCCGAGAAACCCATTGTTTTTCTTTTGAAAGGAGTCAACTGACAGATCCCTGTTGACAGGAGCAGTTAAGAAGTGGGAAATTCAAAAATTCACGGACTTATAATTAATAGCGTAGTTATACCCAATTTCTTTTGACCTAGATAACAATTTTGCAATTTTGAAATAAAATGGACTTAATACGTTTAAATAACACAAAATTGTCTCAACACTTTTATATACCACAGCAAACAGTGTATATCATGAATTCCAAAATCTGATTTTAACCACATACCCTTAAGAGTCCTTTGAGCATTTTAAGTTTTTTTTTTTTTAAATCAGAAAAATTTACTTAAGCTTTAAATAATCGTATCTTATGAAGCTAATGGCGGATTTGATTCATATAAGATGAATTTGATAGATAATTATGTCCACTTTAGACATAATTAAAAAAATATTTAAAACAAGTAAAAGAGCTATATTCGGCTGTTCCGAATCTTTTTTAACCTTCACCAAATTATACTTTAAAATAAATTTTTCAAATTTTTTAAAAAATTTTTTTTTTAAATTGTTTTAATATTTTTTTAAAAAATTTTTTCCAACTTTTTTTAAAATTTTTCTTTTTTTTTTTTTTAATTTATTAGTGAAAAAAATGTGTGACAAAAATATTTTTTTTTGTGAAAAAAAAATTCGGGTTAAAAAATATTTTTCCCGATTTTATAGGTCCAACTTACTATAGCCTTATATACATCATTGCAATGGATTTTGAAAAATCGATCATTAAATATCCATATTGTCTATACTTATAACTTAGTAATCGAGATATAAAATAGGCCAAAAATCTTGGTTGTCCCGGTTTTTTCCTTATATCTCAGCTATTTGTGGGCCGATTTTCTCGATTTTAAATAGCACCCGATCCGGAAGATGTATGTATGAATCATGTATATAAGTTATTTGGGGGCTACCGAAAGTTGATTTCAACATAAAGACGGACAGGCGGACATGGCTATATCGACTTCGTTATATATACGAACCAGAATATATATACTTTGTGGGGTCGCAAATGAAAAATGTAGAAACTACAAACGGAATGACAAACCCTTGCCCTTGAAGGATATAAAAATTACTCTAAAGAGTATGTGTTTATGGAACATGTTCAAAATCGGAAGACCCAAGGTGTACTTGTTTGTGCTGTTACGTGGAATTCATAATTAAAATCTAAATTTTCATAAAAAGTGTACTAAACACGTTTCTTTACTAAGCTAACAATTCTTGTTTTAATATTTTGTTTGTCTTTTATAAATAAATTAGCATTTATTCCGTTAATTCGTTAGCGCTCAGTGTGATTCATATGGCTTTTATCATATTTTTAGGTTAATTCATTTAGAATATTCAAAAAGTATTATTAAAAAAAAGTTGAATGAATTCATCAACCAAGACTACTTACTACCTACACTTAATTACCTAGCGAGTATTATGTTTAAATTAAAGTTTAAATTAACAAAAATTAGCACGCAAATTATTTTATGCAAACGGTGTATTTCTACTTAAACCGTTTTGATTTATAAATTCAATTTTCATAAATTTTCATAAAATGTGGATTTGGTACTTTTGCACACTAAACTATCTATATGGGATTGTATTAAATTTATCTTAAAATATTAGTAAAGATTTAATATTCTTTGATTTCTTTTAAAGGCTTTTCTAAGGCTTAACATTCTTAGTTTTTATAAAAAATGTTTTCAGCTTTGTTGGCTTGTTGTTTTTGTTCATTGTCAGAATTGCCAGAAAATTTTATGAAAAAATAAACATGTTTGTTAAATTTGTATTTTCTGGTTGTCATTTTTATACCCTACACCACCATAGTGGGGGAGGGTATATTGGGTTAGTGCTGATGTTTGTAACGTGCAAAAATATTGTGACACTTTAAAGTATAACAATCTGCTTAGGCTATAGAATTTGGTTAGAATCGGTTCATTATATATTCTAGCCCCCATACGATTGCCCTATCTGAAAATAGTTGAGCTCTCATAAATATTGTTACGAATTTGCAATAGCGATTTTAATTTAACAGTCTGTAACGACTGCCTGCAGCAATCATCATGTTTATAAACACGTCCATCAGTAGAAGCTTCTACTTATCAACAATGTTGATAGCATGTGGTTATTAGCATTGTTTGTAAGTATGGCAACACTAAACTGCTGACATTCACATCGAAAGCTCTAGAATTCGAACATACTAGTTTGTCCGTTAAGAGCATTGTAGAAGATTCCCGAAAGATGGCGTGTGTATAAATAGTGGCAGTGATTGCAGTAGTCAGTGAGTTCATCATTGGCGCTGTTAAAGTTAACATCAACTGTCGTGTACATTTGAGTTTGTACATTATAAAGTGTGTGTGCATTTCTGCGAATTGATGAACTTGTATAAAGACACTGAGTTGAACTGTTGTTCTTGTACATTTTAAATTAATAAAGAGTTGTTACAATTTTAAACTACAAAAACTGCTTTTATTTGCAATCAAAAGTAAATAATCCAACGTTTTAAAAAGGTTAAAACGTAACAATGTCTTTGTTATTAAGATATCCACACCATATTCAGCACAAATTTGTGACGATCGATACATAATAAGTCATAGCTCCCATATAAGGCTCACTTCCGAAAATCGCTTTATATACCATAAATCTCTTAAAAACGTTGGTATTCAAAGGCCCACCCTCTTCCAAAAATCATTTTAACGATTATAGATTTCTTAAAATCGTTGGAGTTCAAATAAAATGTAACACGAATAAGTTTCATATATACAGAAGACATTTAACCTAATTTTATAGAGATTGGTCCATAATTAGTCATTGCTCCCATATAAATTTTAAAATAAAACTGTTTATAATCATGTTATCAGTGTAGGATATCATATAGTCGGGCTTGACCGACTAAACTTTCTTACATGTTTTTACAGCTAAATTGCGGCATGGAGTTGACATGTAACACACACCTACATTCACAGAAATATTTACTGAAATTTCTATCACATAGTTTTTTGTTTTTGCCAAATATCCGTTTGTCCTTGTAAACTTTATTTGAGTATATTTGGTTGGTTAAACACAGATATAGTATTTTGTACATATACTCCTACATAAATGCATGTGTTCTGGTCAAATTCGTTGCATTGCCAGACAGTTGTGAATGCTTTCAGTTAACACTTAACGCTTTGCCAAAAACATTAAACCAACTGTCAATAAGAAAGAAATATTTAAGAAGATATGGATTAAAATATATAAAATACAATTTTACTTTACTTTGAAATGGCTTTAAATATGTCATACACAAATTTTTTGCTAGTTTAATATTTTAATAGCAACAATATATGTAGGATTTGCTTAAAATATTCTTTAAAATATGTTGAAAATATTAAAATTTTTTTTGCTAGTTTAATATTTTAATAGCAACAATATATTCTTTATAAAATATTCTTTAAAATATGTTCAAAAGTGTCTTTATCCATAGAGATATTTTTGGATACTTATTTTATGAAATTTTAAGTGTATTTTCTTAAAGAGAAATGAAATTGAATGCGTTCAAAATGTATACTTATCCATTATTCTTCTATTTCACGATATTTTTTCTCAATATAAAATTATTGTTTTTTTCTAACCAAGTTCTTTTGATAAAAGTTGTTGGAACTCAAGAGAAAAAGGCAAAAAAAAAATATAAAACTTTTCTAAAGAGTTAAATAATTATCCAGTCTTTTAAGGAGTGAGATCGTAAAATTCTTAACACAAGCTTTTCATTAAAACTTTTCACCCAAGTATTATTTGATTTTTTTTTTGATCAAGTTACCTTTGTAAAACATGTCAATTATTATGTTTAATGTCAATATTCATTTGAGTGACCAGAAAAAAGTGGGTACTAAAATTATTAAATATTTTCAACAAAACCCAACTTGGTCCTACAAAAAGTTGGCCAAGCATTCAAAGGTCTGCCGTCAAACTGTTTCTAATGCTATTAAACAGTACCGGGAGAACTTGTGCGTTGATAGAAAACCTGGTTCAGGTAGAAGGAATGATCCACATGATGTTTCTAAAGCCAAGCAAATAGAAAGCATTTTCAAAAGAGCTCCCAACACCTCCGGTAGAAAAGCAGCCCGGTTAG
Organism: Calliphora vomitoria; assembly: GCA_942486065.2. Taxonomy (NCBI): domain Eukaryota; kingdom Metazoa; phylum Arthropoda; class Insecta; order Diptera; family Calliphoridae; genus Calliphora; species Calliphora vomitoria. The sequence continues at coordinate 19,019,305 of OW818031.2, read as the reverse complement.
CTCAGTGCTCGGACTATTTGATACTAAAAGTTAAAGCTAATGCAGGTTTAAAAACATACAAGGCTCAAAAAGTTGTTTGACGATTTTGAAATTATACTTAAATCTACTGGAGTTCAAAAGTTCAACATTTAAATATTTGTTATTTTTCAAAGAAAATATAAGAAATTATTCAACACTATTGGGATTTGTCACAAGCTTAATAAAATATTTCATGCTGACATAAATGAACATTTTTGGTTTTATAGTTTAATCCCCCGTGGATCGAGTAAATATGACGATATATATAAAATGTTTTTGAACTATTTTGGAAGAAACATAAATAAATTTGATTGCAAACAAAAATTAAGCATTTTGGTTTTGTACTTAAACTCCTTAGGGGGATCAGAAGCTCAAAATGTTTGAAAATATTTCAATGTTTTGTAAGGATAAATTTTTATGAAATATCTATTGTTTCTTGTTGCGAAAAAACATTTTTTTCTCATATATCACGATTTTATAAACCGAATTTTTGGATTTTTCAGTATATATTGTTACGTTTTAACCTTTTTAGAACTTTTGATTGCACATAAAAGCCGTTTAGTTGTATAAAATTTGTAACAACTGTTGATTTTTTTAATACGTACAACGACAACAGTTCAAATAGTCACTCAGTTTATACACGTTTATCAATTCGCAGAAATGCACACACACTTTATAATGTACAAACTTTAATGTACAAGACAGATGATGTTAACTCTAACAGCGTCAATGATCAACTCACTGATTACTGCAATCGCAGTCACTATTTATGCACACTGCCATCTTCATCCTAGTAGTCCAGATTGTGCTTAACGGTCAAAACTCGTATGTTCGAATTCTAGAGCTTTCGATGTTAATGTTAGTAGCTTAAACAGTTAGTGTTGCCATACTTACAAACAATGCTAATAACGACATGCTATCAACATTGTAGATAATTAGAAGCCTCTACTGATAGACGTGTTTATAAACATGATAAATGTTGCAGGCAGTCGTTACAGACTGTTAAATTCAAATCGCTATTGCAAATTCGTAACAATATAAACCGTTGTGGTGGTCGACTTTGACACCTTGTATTTTAAAATGGTGATTACAAATTTCATTTTCTTATGTTAACTCTTTGCGGTTGGGTGGTTACTTTACTAACCACATTTTCTATAGTCTTTAAAACATAGTTTAGTGGCATCTATTGCCATTTTTCTAAACAATTATATTTTTTGAAGTCACCGTTTATGATTTTTTGCGAAACTTTGCCATCAGGTTGCTCTGGTTAGATAAAAATATTAATTGAGAATATTGTAAAAATCATTTTTTTACAGAGACTTTCAAGCATTCAATATGAAAAAGCACAGAGTGTTTATTGTTCATCGAATTCAGTGTTACTTTGATAGTTCGGTTGTTTGGTCAGAAAATTTTGTAAAAAATATTCGATTTCAAACAAATTTATACGAAACAAAATTTTGTCATCATAGTTGTTTTTAATGCCAACCGCTACGGTGGTTAGTAAACTAACCACTTCACTCCACAAAAAACCTTGGAATGGTGTGGTTTTTTCATATTTTTATTTATTTTTTTTTTTACTTTTTATAATAAACTAACCTTGATTAAAGTAAAAATGCAATTGTTTTGATTTTTAACTTATACACAAAAAAGAGTTAAGACTTATGTCCACCTCTACGATTTGCGCATGAAATAGATTGGTATTGAAGTGCTCTTTCCGAACAGTTAACAGTTATTTTACAGTTAACAGTTATTTTATAACGTAAAAATAAAAGTTCACAAGAAACTCTTATAAAAAGAGTTTTGGCCTATTTTTGATCTATATCTGGATTACTAAGTCATTAATATAGACAATATGGATATCTAATGATAGATATTTCAAAGTCCATTGTAACGATGTATATAAGGCTGTAGTAATTTGGACCTACAATGGGTCAAATCAGGAAAAATATTTTTTAACCCGATTTTTTTTTACCAAACAATTTACAAAAATTAAAAAAAAAAAAAAATTTTAAAATTCGAAATTTTTTTTTTTTAAATTTTGAAAAAAAAAAAAATTATTTTGTTTACTTAAAAATATTTAAAATTTTTATTTTAAAGTATAATTTGGTGAAAGGTATATATTATTGTTTTTAGTTAAACTTGGTACAGTGATGAGGAATAAATTCGTTTTTAGCTAACCTCCGTATAATGATAATAAATTGATTGATACAAAGTTTAAATACTTTTAGAATTATAGTTTTCCAGATATTCAAAATTAATTATTTAATTTGTATTGGAGTTGCCACGACCACTAATACAATCCCGACCATTTTCAGCCAATATCTGTATAATGATAAGAGAGCTAATTATTAGAGCAATTATTACTTTATATGGGAGGTGAATGAACTCCTTTCCCATTTTGGCTCCCCAGATATTCAAAATTAATATTTACTTCGTATGGGAGGTGCTATGCCCTCTAACCTAATTCCGCCTATATTCAGCTAAACTCCGCACTGTAATAAGAAATTAATTCGTAAAAAGTTTAAACACTTTTACAATTATAGTTCTCCAGATATTCGAAATTAAATATTTACTTTGTATAGGGTGTGCCACACCCACTACTCCAGTTAGCGAAACTATCCAGAATGATAAAAGAGCCATTTAGACAAAGTTTGAAGAATCTTGCAATTATAGTTCACAAAATATTTAGACATAACTATTAACTTTGTATGGGAGGTGACTCACCACCTGTTCCGATCCATCCAATTTTTGGTAACGCTTCATGCAGTATAAGAAATTGATTCGTATAAAGTTTGAAGACCGTCACAATTATAGTTCTGCAGATATTATAAAATACATAACTAATTACTTACAAATGCATATACCCAGCAAAAACTTTACTTACAAATAAGCCGAAAAATAAGGGGTATTGGACGAATAGACTACTTATTTTTCTACTGGAATAAGTACTTATTTTTGTTCGCGATGTCCCAAAAGTAATTCTTTATATATTGGCGGGAAATAAGTTACTGTTTTGTTACTCAACTAATTTTTTATGTAAAAGACAGCAAGCATTACTCTCCTAATATAGTCCAAAGACAAAAAATTCTTAGATTTAAACTTTAGCAATCATTTTTTGTTTAAATAATATCATATTTGTATATTGTGGAAAATTTCTTTTTTGAACATTTTTCAATCGAATTTTAAAAATTCTAATGTCTTTGAGTCGTCAAAGATGGCTTTGATTAAAGTTTATTGTTTGTGATTGAGAGTCAATATTTTGTTTAAAGTTTTTTGCAACTCATTTTTGATTTCATTCATTTGAATTGCTAATTCTTTTTTCTAATTCATTTGAATTAATTCAAAATCAATTAAATTCAAATGAATTGTAAATAAATTGAAATTCATTTCTGTCTAATTCGTTTGAATCGATTCAAATTTCAATTCATTTTTGTTGTAAAATGAATTAATTCAAAATTTAGCTAATTCATAATGAATTAAAATCAAAAAAGAATGATTCATTTACAGCTCTGTACTCACTACACCACTGCTCAGTTATTTTATTGTGCGTCAAATAATGGTTTTTACATAAACATGCAATAAAAAATGGGCAAATTGAGAACAGTAACCGTTTTTTTTTTTTTGTTTTGTTTGTTTATTTTGTATTTTTAGACTTTAATACTTAGAGAGTAAGTTATTAAAAAAGACATTACTTTTAGCTTTGTAAGCGAAGTTTATGCTGGGTATTGTACATAATATAACAAATAAAATACAAAAAAACAAAAACACCTTCAAAATATTTTTTTCAAGTGACTTAAAATTATTAAACTTTTTACCTTCTTATTTGTTTTCTTGGTCAATTCACAAGGTCTCTTATCATGTCATATTGTCATAAAGTCCTAATATTTCACAATGGTTTTTATTGCTTTTCAAGCAAAAAATTTTCTAAAATTATACTACTTTTTATGCTATGTTTATTGTGTTATCGTAACGAACCAGCAGAGACCAATACCTAATGCCTAAGAGTGGGTTAAGCCAAGCCGCCGAGTCGTGATATATTAGGACATTATGACAATATGACTGATAAGTGACCTTGTGAAGTGACCAACTGTTTAATTGTTTCTCTTATTTATTTACAACAACAAATTCGACAGTGGTTTAGAAACTTTTTTTTTTTTTTTGGAAATAATTTGGTATCTCAGGAGATATTATTACGAAATGGTTGGAGCTGAGGTGTTTTCGAGTTTGTTAATCTTCTTAGTGCTAATGGGGGCCAGTGCATGGCTCCTCAAAGTTGGTCACCTCGGGTCTCAATTTTTTTTTAAAAAATCGCCAAATTTCCATTTATGATCCGATTGATCTGAAATTTAAAAAAATAAATAGTCCTTGAGAATATCTACAAAAAATACCCTTACATGTGTAGGTTATCTCCATTAGTTGAAGAGATATTTAGGTTTATTGATTTATTTTCTTTTTTTTAATTTTGCTCGATCTTTTTATGTTTTTTTTTTAGATATGGCGGGCCTACCGTGGGTCAAAATTTATTTTTAAAGTAGCAGCTATATTGAGGATAAAATCTGGCTCACTTAAGAGGATATAACATCCCCCAGATCTATCCAAACTTGACCAATTTAAAAAAAAAAAGAAATTCAGTTCAAAAAGGCTCTATATTTGTATAACCCTATATGTTTCTTAAATATTAACAAAGTTTTTTTTTACAATCACAGTGGACTCTTTTCTAAAAAAAAAATCAGTTTTTGGTACACATTTTCCCCGTTTTAGGAATTTCGGTATTTGAAAATAAAAAATGTCAAAACTTATAATAACATTGACTGTAGGAGATTTGAGTCTATATTAATTCTAAATTTTGTTATGATATCTTTAACATTTTACATTATATTCGGATCATAAATGGGTTTTTGGCGATTTTTTTTAAAAAATTACGACTCGAGGTGACCAACTTTGAGGGGCTACGCACTGGCCCCTATTAGCGTTAGGAAGCTTAACAAATGTAAATTAACTCGGAAACACCTCAGCTCCAACCGTGTAAAATTTCGTAATAATATCTCCAATAGTTCCTGAGATACAGAATTATTTCAAAAAAAAAAAAAAAAAAAAAACGTTTCTAAACCACTGTGCGCATTAAAATTATCAAATATTTTCAACAAAACCCAACTTGGTGCTATACAAAGTTGGCCAAACATTCAATGGTCTGCCGTTAAACTGTTTCCAATTTTTTCTAATAGTTCCTGAGATACCGAATTATTTTCAAAAAAATTACTTTGGTCTGTATGTTTCATTCAGATGGTGCTATATTTTAAAAAAAAATAATAAGTTCTTTCGAAACATTGTTATCCAAAATATCGAGCGAAATAAGAGTATATCGTACGTGACATAAAACGGAAGTAATTTTGAGGTACATGTAGAAATATGCGAAAATTGGCGAATCGTGAGAGGCGTTATGTTTTCTTTTAATTTCTTACACTAAACGACATATTTTTACTTTACAATCCATCATATTTAAGTAAAAACAATCATTGGATGATTTTATAATAAATAAAATTTAATATCGTACGTGACATACCGTACGTGACAGATTTTTCTCTTATAATAAAACAATATATATTCTGTAAATATATGTATACAAAAACTAAAAAAATAAATTAAAAATATATATTCGGTTTCAATAAACAATTTTATAATAGCAAATAAACAATCAGAGTCAAATTCATTTTACACTATATGCTAATTGGGAGCTTAGTTTTGACGGCAATTTTAGCCTAAAACACGCCAATTAAATTAAAAAATTAAATATAGTCAGTTTAAACTATTATTTTTGCCAATAAAATGTTGTAATAAGCTCTAAATACTGACACATTATAATATTTTAGTGTTTTCTCCTATTCAAATCATCTTGAAAAAAAGTTTCAAGGGTTTTTGGGTTTTCAGTCATGGTAGTCATTCTCGTGGAATTGCCCATATGTGAATAATTACCTTTAAAATGGCATATTTTTTGTCTAAATAAATCGACTTGCCTATTAATATTATGATGATATTTTTCAGTCGACCGAACTGTGGCTCATTTCATTTCGAATAAAAATCTATTTAAAAGTTTCATAAAAATGTAATATTCTTTTATACAAGGTGGCGCAAAAGTAAACTTCCGATGTTTTTTGGCTGTAATTAAAAAAAAAAAAAAATGAAAAACTTTGATTCTTCTTGTGGATTATTTTTATTTGGTCTTTTAATTTTTTTTACATCATGTCGGGAATATGATGTCATGTAAATGGCCGCCGCCACAGTTGATTGCCATTTGAGCCCTTTTTATGGCATTTTCCATCACTTTGGCTAAAACTTCCGGCGATAGCTCCTCACATTCTTGACGGATATTGTCTTTAAGAGCTGCAAGAGTTTGAGGCTTGTTGACATAAACCCGCGACTTCAAAAAACCCCACAAAAAGAAGTCTGGAGCGGTCAAATCAGGCGATCTTGCTGGCTAGTGTAAATCGCCAAAACGGGAGATTAGGCGCCCGGGAAATGCATCCTTCAGCATATCGGTTGTGGCACGTGCAGTGTGTGCCGTTGCACTGTCCTGTTGGAACCACATATTTTCCAATCCCAATTCATCAAGTTGCGGTAAAAAGAACTCGTTGATCATTGCTCTGTAGCGCTCACCATTCACAGTAACTGTTTGGCCCGCGACGTCTTCGAAGATAAAAGGTCCGATGACTCCTCCAGCGAAAACAGCACACCATACAGTGCCTTTGAGCGGGTGTAATGGCTCTTCGTGGGTTTCAAGCAGATTTTCAGTGCCCCAGAAGCGTAAATTTTGCTTATTTACGTACCCACTAAGATGGAAATGGGCCTCATCACTCGTGATTATTTGGCTTGAGCGTATGTTAGACGTGATTGGCGGTCAGCAGCTAACAGCTGATGCACCGTCTGGACTTTGTACGGAACCATCTTCAAATCTTGTACCAAAATTCGCTGTAAAGACCGTCGACTGATACCCATTTGCGTGGCACGTCGTCTGGTCGATGTCGACAGCGCTTCCATTACAACCTCGGGTACAGCAGCAATATTCTCTGCAGAACGAGCGAGCTAAACGTCGCAGTGTTTCACTATTACGCGTTGGACGGCCAGGAAATCTGCGACGAAATTCACGTTGTGCCAAAGTCACCGACCGATTATTGGTCAAATAAATAGTCAGCAATATTCCGCGTTTTGGAGCAGTGTAGCGTAACATTGTTTATTAACGTGTATTTCGCATGTGTTTACTACACAAATGTCAAAACAGAACTGACATTAGGGGCCAATCGCAAAATTTATAGCATTTTCTGATAGGAGGATTACTTTTGCGCCACCTTGTATAAAAATTACTAAAGAAAATATGTTAAAGTCAAAAATACTGGACAAAACTCAAAATTGTTGGGAAAACACTTGATGCAGACACATCAATTTCCGGTTACCAATAAGAACAAGTAAGAAAGTATAGTCGGTCAAGCATGATCACATAATACCCTACACCGAGTATAAAACTTATAAAGTGATTTCCGCAAGTGCACCTTACTAATTAAACTGTGTGTAACTTTTTGAGTCATGGAAAAATAACCATATATGGACACCACTACGTGATAACAGACCAAAAAAAAAAAGACCCGTGTCTCCCAGTTTTGCCCAAAGTCATGCACTATTTATGGGGCCTCGGTGTCATTTTTGCAAAAAAGTGATCATTTTCTCAGGCTCATATCTTGCAAACAGTTTGGAATTTTGTTTTACTGTCTAAGGCAAAGTTGTAGTCCTTCTCATAAAGAATAAAAATTGTGAACATGAAATCAAAATAACTTCATCTTCAAGATCAAAATCGCAAAAAACAAATTTAGAAATAAATTTTTTAAAGCTGCCTAAAAGTATGCTTTAGTTAATAGTTTATGGCCCAAAACACTTAATTTCTTTAGTTTTTTCTTAATAACTTATATTGATCTAACTAAACGGTGTTAAGAATCATTCCTAGGAAGTTCATATGTTCTAGAAAGTTGTTTATTAAGATCTTAGGTACATTTTTGTAGTTGATTGTTTTTTTGAATTTTGAACCGATTGCTACCTATGGACCTGAACAGGGAAAATAAGTTAAAAAAAACATCGAAGTTTTTAAAGTTTTTTTGCGATTTTGATCTTGAATATGAAGTTTTTTTCGCACTGTGTTATGAACTGATTCTCATAAAATTAGCTGGTATAAAATGTATTTTTATTCCAACAATTTTAAGACACTAATGCTCGTTAAAGAGATTTCCGGAAGTGCGCCTTATATGAGAGCTATGATTAATTACCTAATTAAACATTTATGACTTATAAAATTCTATTTCGAAAGAACAATTGGATGGAGGCTAGGTGAGGTTTCAATAGGTTTTGTCCTTGGGTCAAACAAAATTTTTCAAAATTGCTACCTGTACTTTGTAAACATGGTTCCAGACGGACACCGTATCGAAAAATTTCAGAACTTATTTATTATCAGACCTGCTATATTTGCTGATTTATACCTCAACAATAGTAAAGTGAAGATCATGAAGAAAATACTTTAAATAATGAATCATTAGTGATATTTTAAACTGTTACAGTTGATTTGAGCATGATTTAAATTTAAATTACAATTAAGTTGCATATTAATTCTCAATTTAAGAAGTATTCGAAATACATTAAAAAAATTACCTGCATGAAATCATCAATGACTATTTTTGGTACCGGCGTCATGCGTAACATTCGTGTCCACTGTGTTGGCAATTTAAAAGGAGCACTGACCGTTAGTTCAGCACCACGAGCACAACCGTTTATTAAACAACGTATGGGTCTTACAATAACATCACGTTTTGAAGAGTTTTTCATATTTATCATATATTATTCTATTAATATCTTATTCTGTTCCGTTCTATTTTAGTGTTTTCTTGTCTAAATTTAATACGGTACTTCCGTTTAGTTTTTGTTTTTTTTCTTAGGTTGTTATTGGTTGTTTAAATTTTTGTATTTTAAAACACTTTATATGTTTATACTCATTTAAATTTTTAGTTAAAATGTAAATTCATTGTTGTTTTATTTGTTAAAGTTTTTTTTTTTTTTTTTGTTTTTGGAAAAGTTGTAGACAAAGTTTTCTTTAGCTAAAGATTTGCGTAGTACTTTCGTATTTACATATTTATTCTTGAATTATTTTAAATATTTGTTTTCAGCTCGATTTAGTTTGCTGTCTCGTTAGTTTATTCAAATTACTTTACATGTTTTATTTTGTGTTGTTTTGCCTGCTTGTTGATTTACATTTTGTTATTTGCCTGTTTTAAATACGTTTCGTTTTGCTTAAATTTTAAGACCAGGAAAATCCTTTTGTTTATTTTATTTTTTTTGTTGTTAGTTTGATGGTTTTATTTCAATCAAGATTATTGTTAATACTTGATATTGATTAGTTTGAGTGATTGTTGGGTTAAAAGGATTGATAAATTTGTTTTGAGGTTTTTCTGTTTTGGTTTGTGTATAAAGTTACATTAGGGGTGTCACATAAAAGGTTGTAACTTGTTTTAATTGCCCTCAAAAAGTACGATATATATAAAGTTATTCCCTGTAAATTGTGGTTACATTTTTAAAATCCTTGTAAACATGAGGAAAATCTTAAATTTTTTTTATATTACTCTTCAATTTTGAATACACTATGTGCCCTACTTTTTTGGTTTTGAATATATTTGTGTTTGATTTTATTATTTGTGTGCCACTTTTATTTTATAAATTAATTAAATTTTTATCAATCCATAATGTATAATGGATTCAATAATTCAGACACGTTTGTTAGTAAATTGTAATTTAGTGGTAATCTAAATCGTTTAATTTAATCGCCTTAATATATGCAACAGTTTATTTAATTTTAATTAAAAAAACAATTTATTTAATTTCTATTATATCCCAGCAGTTCTAGGAGACTGTACCAAATTAGTAATATTACTTATCAATTACGGTGACATCAAGTTACATAACTAGCTACGTGCATGTCCTAAGCAGGGAGTAAACTGACTCTTTTGAATTACAATGAGACTGTCAGATAGCTGGTCCAAAGTAGTTAACGCACTGGTTTCACATATCGATTACATAGAGTTAGTTATCGTACTAGTTACCTAACTGGTTACTTGATCAGCTACATAACTAGTTATTTTAACATATACGGTTGCTAATTGATCAAATGATCAATTAACTACAAGGTGGCGCAAAAGTAAACTTCCGATGTTTTTTGGCTGTAATTAAAAAAAAAAAATGAAAAACTTTGATTCTTCTTGTGGATTATTTTTATTTGGTCTTTTAATTTTTTTTACATCAAGTCGAGAATATGATGTCATGCAAATGGCCCTTTTTATCGCATTTTCCATCACTTTGCCCAAAACTTCCGGCGATAGGTCCTCACATTCTTGACGGATATTGTCTTTAAGAGCTGCAAGAGTCTGAGGCTTGTTGACATAAACCCGCGACTTCACAAAAAGAAGTCTGGAGCGGTCAAATCAGGCGATCTTGCTGGCCAGTGCAAATCGCCAAAACGGGAGATTAGGCGCCCGGGAAATGCATCCTTCAGCATATTGGTTGTGGCACGTGCAGTGTGTGCCGTTGCACCGTCCTGTTGGAACCACATTTTTTCCAATCCCAATTCATCAAGTTGCGGCAAAAAGAACTCGTTGATCATTGCTTTGTAGCGCTCACCATTCACAGTAACCGTTTGGCCCGCGACGTCTTCGAAGAAAAAAGGTCCGATGACTCCTCCAGCGAAAACAGCACACCATACATTGACTTTGAACGGGTGTAATGGCTCTTCGTGGGTTACACGCGGATTTTCAGTGCCCCAGAAGCGTAAATTTTGCTTATTTTTGATGAAAAATCATCTTCCTCTTGGTGGTGATTAAGGATGGCTTGAGCGCATGTTAGTCGCGATTGGCGGTCAGCAGCTAACAGCTGATGCACCGTCTGGACTTTGTACGGAAACATCTTCAAATCTTGTACCAAAATTCGCTGTAAAGACCGTCGACTGATACCCATTTGCGTGGCACGTCGTCTGGTCGATGTCGATGTCGACGGCGCTTCCATGACATCCTCGGCTACAGGATGTCACGATGCCACGATGTCACGATGCCACGCCTGGTAGCATCTCGTGTTGTGCCAGTCTCTTCGAGGCGAGCGGCTAAACGTCGCAGTGTTTCACCAGTAGGCGTTGGACGGCCAGGAAATCTGCGACGAAATTCACGTTGTGATAAATAAATAGTCAGCAATATTCCGCGTTCTGGAGTAGTGTAGCGTAACATTGTTTATTAACGTGTATTTCGCATGTGTTTACTACACAAATGTCAAAACAGAACTGACATTAGGGGCCAATCGCAAAATTTATAGCATTTTCTGATAGGAGGATTACTTTTGCGCCACCTTGTATATTTCATAGACAGTTCAATAACCGATTGCTGGTAAGCAAACCGTCCTCCGACAACTCTCCAATATATTACTTTTGGTGGTTGAAATAACTACTTTTTAAAGTGCTGTACAAAAATAGTTTAAAGTGAATATACTCTAGATTACTTAGCGACACTAAAGTGGAAATTGACTTCATTCTATGTTACAAGGGAAAATAAACTGTATAAGAATTATATCAATACAATTTGTATAAAACCTGTTTGTACGAATTACTCACAAAAAAAAATGCAATACAGAATAAACATTTAAAGTAACTACACTTTAGACTACTTAGAGACACTTCAGTTACAATTCAAGCTAGATTACATGGGATGATTAAAGTAACCAATTGATTTCTATATGCACTACAAAGAGCACATGTGTGTCAAATGACCTAAAATATATAAATTGAAGTCAGCATAGTGATAAGACATTAGTGGAAATTGCTGTCTATAAGGGATACACTGACTAATTGTTTAACTGCAGGGAAACGCTTAAACTGACTACACTTTAGATTACTTAGAGACACTTAAGTGACAATTGTATTCACACTCCATTACCTGGGATGTATAAAGTAACCAATTGACTTCTACATGCACTACAAAGAGCACATAAGTAGCAAATAACCCAAAATATATAAATTGAAGTCAGCCCAGTGATAAGACATTAATGGCAATTACTGTCTATAAGGGATATGCTTAACAGATGGGAAACATTTAAAGTGACTACACTTTAGATTACTTAGAGACACTTAAGTTACAATTCCAGCTAGATTACCTGGCATGTATAAAGTACCCAATTGTCTTCTCTCAGCACTACAAAAAGCACACACGTCAAATGACCCAAAATATATAAATTGCAGTCAGTCTCTAAAGGATACATTGACTATTTGCTTAACTTCAGGGTTATTTAATATCCTTTTTTCCAAAATACATAATATAAACAGTTTAATCCTTAAAAATATAGCAACTATTTTTGTTTATATAGGAATTTTGACAAAACCAACAAAATGTGGTTAAAATGTAATTTAAAAGAATGCGGTTGAGCAAGTTAATCATGAAGTTTGTATTTAAACAAGAAAATTTCTGCAATTTATTTGCAATTCAATAGAAAAATGTTTTTTCATTTTATTCGAAGAAATGTTAAAAGCATTTTCCCTTTTAAGCTCGTTTTCTTTTCTTGAAATACTACAGGGTTTTCCAAGAAGAGGTGTTATTTTGAATCAACCCGGTATTTTGGTAGCTGTCACTTTTGATGCTTTTATTCTTTGAAATTTGACAAGCAGAAACTACGCCATTACTAAAAATGGAACGATACACGCTTCAACAACGCATTGAAATTATTAAAATTCACTACAAAAATGGTGAATATCTTGCAGTCACAGTTCGCCAAACTAAAGCATTTTTGGGTCGTCGTGAAGCACCTTGTCGGACCGCAATATAGAAATTGGTGGAAAAATTCGAGCTGTTGGGACAAGTTAGTGATGTTAAGAATAAAACCCGTACATGTTGCTCAAGAACAACTAAGAATATTGCTGCTGTAGCCCAAAGTGTTGAAGAAAACCCAGGTTTGTCCATTCCTCGTCGTTCTTTGGAATTGGGCATTACACAAACGTCGGAGTTGCATGATATTGATCTGGACCACGTTTACTTTCAACAAGACGGCGCTACGTGTCACACAACCAATGAAACCATTGCTCTTTTACGGGAAATGTTTCCGGACCGTGGTATCTCTCGAAGAGGTGATCACAATTGGCCACCAAGATCTTGTGATTTAACACCTTGCGACTTCTTCCTTTGGGGCCACGTGAAATATAAGGTCTACGCCAAAAGCTCAGCGTCAATTCAAGACCTCAAAGATAGAATTCGTGAGGCAATCGAGGACATAGGGCAGCCACTTTGCGATTTGGTTATGGAAAATTTCATGAAAAGGATATGGTCCTGTAAGCGTGGTCGTGGTACCCCTTTGCCTGATGTTGTTTTTCATTAATTACGGCATACCTTCCTCTTTGCTATGAAATAAACATCCGATAATTTATCTCAAAATATTCAATTTTTCTTTGAATACCAAATTAACACCTCTTGTTGGAAAACCCTGTATAAACTCCCAGCATTAACTTTCACAGTGAGGTAATGAGTTAAAATGCTAAATTCTGCTACATCACTACTTACACAATAGCATTTGAACTCATTACTTTAACATGGTAATGTTATTGGTGGCAAGTACTTACCACAACAGCTAATAAATATGCTAAAACTAGCTACTAGTAATGACTTAAATAACACATTGATAGCACACAGAAGCCGTTATCAGTACAAACTAAATGTGCTCATGCAAATGCCTACAAAGTAAGCAGTTCACAGGGTGGCTGATTAAAGCCGCTACCAAAAGAATACTGAATTGTATTTTCATGTCTGATGAGGCTCATTAAACAAACAAGATTGTCGCATATGGAGTGGTTCCAAACCAGAAATACTGCATGAAAGGGAATCGCATCCAATTTGCGTCATAAGGAGTGCTCGTAGAGCATTGAAATTTGGCACCGAGAATTATATGGACTATAGTAAAAAAACAATTAAATTGTACCAAATTGGACAACGCCCACAATCCAAATCGATTTTTTCGGATAAAATTTTTCCTATTCAACCAAAAGTCTAGAAATTTAGTTAACACATTTTCTGAAACAAAATAAGAAGGCATGCTAAGTTTTATTAAAATCGGCCATGCCCACCACATACCGTTCATGCAATCCAAATCGATTTTTTCTCATAAAATTTGTCCTATCCAAGTAAAAGTTTAGAAATTTGATACATACATTTTCTGAAACAAAATAAGAACACACTCCGAGTTTCAATTAAATCGCCCATGAAACCCATACATAGATAAACATTTTTTTGATATTTCGTTTATCATTCGACAAACAATTTTAAGTTTTTATCCTGTTTCGAAAACATCCGAGAACTAAGATTTTTTAATCAAAACAAGACACTCCTACCTTTTATTTTATTAAAATAACAGCTGTACCGCACCTGCATCAACGAGCAGACTAATTTAACAATTCAATGGGCTTTCAAATGAAAAAATATTGAATAAATTTTACAAAAAAACTTATTCCAGTTTCTTAATATAGCAAAATTCATCAGCCACCCGTATAATACGTATAATAAATAAGTCATTATACGACTACTTCTAAGTAATGCAGAGGGTATGTAGTGGTCATTGAAAAGTAAGATTCTGAGTAATTTCCAAGTTTTTGTTGACCTTTTTTTCTTTAAATTTCTTCTCTTTACATTTCCCCGTATTTTCACATACATTTAATGAACCTTTTGCAACATCTTATGACAACAAATAAATATTTAATATTTAAGATAGTTATGTAATAAATTCCTTAAGAGTTTGTGAGAAGAAAACGTACTTAGCTAGAATATACTCGAAATACTAAGAAGTCTTTGGCTACATTTGATGGTAAAACTAGTTAAATAATCATAATTCACGTTAAGAAAACTTATTAAAAACTTTAATGAACGTTTGTTAATCGAAAGAAATCATGAAATTGTTGGTGAGCTTGACCTAAAAATGGCGCAAAAGTTAATTAATATTTTTACTAAGTATATTAATAAAGGGTGTTTCAAAATTCACGCAAGTTTTGAATTGTCAGTAATTTGTGCAAAAAAGTGTGGTAGATCGAAAAAAAGTGGTTATAGATCTGTAACTTCTAAATTACTACGCCGATTGCAAAATTGTGCACAAAGCAATCGTACAGAAGGACATAAGCTTTTAGAAAATAGAATTTGTGAGCATCCTGTTAGAACAGCAGGTGATATACAGGGTGTCTAAGTCGAACACCTCTGTTGGCAAAATATTGTAAAGATGAACAGATTTCAATGAATTTTGAAGTTGTTATAAAGCCAGTAGGAAAATAAAGAAAATCATATTTATTGCTCTATGCTGGCTCTTATATTCAAGATTAAATTTTGGTTTGTTTTATTGACTTTATTTGGTTTTTCACAAATATATTTGGTAATTGTGCGAAATTTTTATCTTTAAAAAAATCCAAACTATACTTAAAAAGTTGTTTTTTTCAATATCACAATCCGAGTAGTCGTGAGTATCAAAATCTAAATATTGCAATGAGTAAGCAATATTTCAAAATTTTGACAAAAATGGAGCTTAATTATTTTAAACTAGCGGATACCCGACATATGCTACTGCGATAAAAATTCGTTTTATAACAAACTTTTGTTTTAACATAGTAGTGTTCACTACAAATATTTTTGTAAAAGAACGTACCAAAATGAGGGATAAATTTGACCCTTATATGTTCAAATTTCAGAAAAGTGCGAAAATACATTTAAAGTTTTTTAGAAGGACTAAAATTATATTTAAATTTAATTTCCGTTTGTAATTTCCACAATATAATTGTCCGACCCTATAAAGTATATATATTCAGGATCCTTATAGATAGTGGAGTCGATTTAGCCATGCCCGTCTGTCTGTCTGTTGAAATCAATTTGCTGAAGACCCCAGACATCTTCGGGATTCAAATCTTCAATAATACTGTTAGACATGCTTTCGAGAAGTTTCCTATTTAAAATCAGCAAAATCCGTCCATAAATAACGGAGATATGAGCAAAAATCCGAGACAACCTCTATTTTTGGCCTATTTTTGATCCATATCTCGATTACTAAGTCATAAATATAGACAAATATCTAATGATAGATATTTTAAAGTCCATTGAACGATGTTTATAGTTAGTTGGAAATACAATGGGTCAAAATTGGGAAAAAATTTTTAACCCGAATTTTTTTCGCAAAAAACATTTTTTGTCATAAATTTTTTTCACTAATAAATTAAAAAAAATAAATTTTTAAATTAAACATTTTAAAAAAAAAAAAAAATTGGAAAAAACTTTTCAAAAACAATTTCGAAAAAAAAAAAATTAAAAAATTGTTTAAAAAAAAATATTTTTAAATTTTTTTTTAAACAAGTGTATTTTGGTGAAGGGTATATAAGATTCGGCACAGCCCAATATAGCTCTCTTACTTGTTTTTTGCATAAATTTAGATTAAATTGGATTTTTGGTGCTACTTTTATTAGTTCTGGAGATATAGAGAAATCGATTTTACCCGTTTTTAACCATTTTTACCCCTTTACAATTCGAATTTCCAAAAATCCCTTCTTAGTGGATCAGCACATCGGGAGAGGTGCCTACAGACAAAATTTTCAAAACTTCAAAATTGGGAAAAATATTTAAAATCGGCTTCACGAATGGACCGATTATGCAGCCTTTTATGTATCTAAAACCATCTTAGATACATAAAAGGCCTTTCTAATGAAACCGGTTTTAAACTCATCGGTTGTATGGTTTCAGAGTCTATAACGGACATAAGTAGAAACATTTCTTCAGAGGTGGTCGACTTTGACACTCTGTATCTCAACTTGTATTTAGAAATTTTCTTAATGTTTATGTCCTCCTCTACAATTCGTTGGTACATTATTTTACAATCAGGTCAGTAGTTTAGGAGATACAGATTTTTTTACCACTTTTTTTTGGATTGAGTCGACTGTGACACCTACATATTTTCAGAAGTAGTGACTTAAAGTAAATTGTCATTTTAGTCGACTTTTGCGACCAATCTAACGTACATATTTTTTAAGTGCACTAAAGGGCTTTAGGGAATAGATGAATAACAAACAACATCAATAAAGTTTATTGAATAAACTTTTATAGAAATAATTCCACATAACAAAACGTGTAAAAGTTTTACGCTGAAAAGAAAAGGCCTTCAAATTAACACGAAATAAATGAAATGAAATGAAATTGTAATGAATGGAATAATAGCTGTGCTGTAATTTAATATGAGAAAATATCCTAAATAGTTTTTTTTTAATTTAATTTAATTAAATACTACCTACACACAATATCAAATCAAATTAATAAATAACTTTAATTTGTTTTATAGTAAAGCTTGTACATATACCCAATAAGCATTAAGTATTAAAATAATCAAATTTGCTCAATATGAGCACATTTTGATAAAACGTCTGAAATAGAAATTATCTAGATATGGTTTTCATTAGTTTTACAAAAACAGACCGTTTTTATAAAATTAACAAATTTAGAAACGAACGATTCGTTACAAATTTGGTTTTAATAAATCTTAAACCTGTACTGTGACTAATTGAATGAGCTAAAAGTTTTATAAACAAGGAAGAGAGCTATATTCGGCTATGACGAATCTTATATAGCCTTCACCAAATTATACTTTAAAATACTATTTTGAAATTTTTTTTAATCAATTTAAAAAAAAAAATGTTTTTTTTTTCTAAATTGTTTTTATTTTTTTTTTTTTTGTTTTTTAAAATTTTTTTTTTAAAAAATTTTTCATTGATTTACAAATTTTTTTTTTAAATTTATTAGTGAAAAAAATTTATGACAAAAATTTTTTTTGTAAAAAAAATTTCGGGTTAAAAAATATTTTTCCCGATTTGGACCTATTGTAGGTCCAACTTACTATTGCCTTATGTACATCGTTGCAATGGACTTTGAAATATCTATCGTTAGATATCCATATTGTCTATATTTATGACTTATTAATCGAGATATACTTAGATCAAAAATAGGCCAAAAATAGAGGTTGTCCCGGTTTGTGGGCCGATTTTCTCGATTTCAAATATCAACCGAGCAGAGAAAAATCCCGATATATTAATGTATGAATCATGTATGTAAGTTATTTGGGAGCTACGGAATGTTGATTTCAACATACAGACGGACATGGCTATATCGACTTCGCTATCTATAATGATCCAGATTATATATACTTTGTAGGGTCGCAGATGAAAAATGTAGAAATTACACACGGAATACAAAGAGTATAAAAATATGAGGTTAATTGTTGGAATTTTATTTCATTTGAATGCTAAAAAGATTTCGCTTTTAATTTTACTATGTATAATTCAATTACTTGACACTAGACTCAAGGCTGCAATTCTACTTTGTTTTCAATTTAAATGTATTAAACACAAACTGCTTATTGGGTAATTTTCATTAAAATCAGGCCTGCATAAAGTGATATTAAAACTAATTAATGCACTTACGTTGGCAGCACATAAATGACTATGAATGACTTTATTGTTCTGTTCTCATTTCAAGCTACATTTTTTTTTTTTTTTTTCATTTTTAAATATTATGTGAATATAAAATCAATGACAAATAAAATCAGCAATGCAGCTGATTTCATTTCATTATAAGTATTTATGAATTTATTGAACAGTTTTATTAACATCTAGCTAGTGCCGCAAAAACAAGGAACTATTTTTTTTGTGTAACATTTTAATAAAATGGTTTATAATAAGAACTAGTATAACATTAGTAAAGTAAATTTCTTTGCCAAATAAAAAATTAAGTATATACAGTTGAATGAGTTTTGAGAAGTAACTGAAAAAGGGAATTGAAGTTGACAGTAATAAATTGTTGTTTGTTATTGACAAAACTAATGATGGAATAATAAATAGGGAATGTAAGTGTATAAAAACTCATGATAAAAAAATCTCTTTATCTTGTAATGTAAACTGAAGTGTAATTTTAGATTGGTGTTTCTTTAAAACTAACAAAAAAAAAAAATCATAATCGTATACACATGATGGCGTATACTTTATTTATAAATATAATATTCAACAAATATTAAGTATACGCACAATGTATAGTGATTTACAGGTTTAAAGAATATCGACCTTTATTGTTTATAAGCACAACTATAAACGCACTATTGCTCGGACTTTTTCCCTCCCCGGAAGGAAATTAAAAAATCTTTTCATTCCCGGGAATTCCCAAAAACCAATAACTATTTCGAATAAGTAGTAGTCTTCATACGCGTATCAAAATAACTATACTTTGTTGTACAATGTTGATCCATGGAGGATGAAGAGTCAGAAAAACATCCTCAGATCTAGATACGCCAAGTTGTTATTCATTCTTAACAAGAGCGCAATGAGGAAGATCGTGTGAAATACCAAGCTGTGGTAGATGAGTACCGAAAGTTTTTGGATTCCGTTCCCAGTTTATCTAAGGCAGTAGCCAAAGACTCAGAAAGGTCCAAGCTCAATAACAACAAACCCGACAGATCACCCTTTACTGGCTCTGAAACCAGAAAGAGATGGTTTCATTAACCCTGTGGTAACAGAATGAGGTGTCATCGAATCCAAATTAACTATGCTTGTAATGGAACACCTGCTCGCTAATAAGACTGGTACGGCACCCAGTGTTGACTCTGGTGAGATTCATCGGGGCTACAGGGTGATAAAATGCTTGGACGAGTTCTCCGAGGACTTTCATAGCAAATACATTGCAAAGATCAGTGGTGCATGGGAAGGTTTAAACCTTAAACTGATCCTTGCTCAGGAAATTTCGATGAGCACGAATTCAAATCGTTGATGTTTCTTATCCTCATTTAGCGCATATTAAAATCGAAAACAAATTTAAAAATTTTTTTAAATATCGTTAAAATAATAGTTAAATTTAGGATTTTCCAACAAGAGGTGTTATTTTGGTATTCAAAGAAAAATTAAATTTTTTGAGATAAATGATGGGATGTTTATTTCATAATAAAGAGGAAGGTATGCCGTTAATAATAAAAAAAAACATCAGCCAAATGGCCACCACGACTGCGCTTACAGGACCATATCCTTTTCATGAAATTTTCCATAATCAAATCGCAAAGTGGCTGCCCTATGTTCTCGATAGCCTCACGAATTCTATCTTTGAGGTCTTGAATCGACGCTGGGCTGTTGGCGTAGACATTATCTTTGACCTGGCCCCAAAGGAAGAAGTCGCAAGGTGTTAAATCACAAGATCTCGGTGGCCAATTGTGATCACCTCTTCGAGAGATAACACGGTCCGGAAACTTTTCCCGTAAAAGAGCAATGGTTTCGTTGCTTGTGTGGCACGTAGCGCTGTCTTGTTGAAAGTAAACGTTGTCCAGACCAATATCATCCAACACCGACCAAAATACGGTGTAATGACGTTTGTGGAATGCCCAATTCCAAAGAACGACGAGGAATGGACAAACCTGGATTTCTTCGATATCCTTACGAATTCTATCTTTGAGGTCTTGAATCGACGCTGGGCTGTTGGCGTAGAACTTATCTTCCACGTGGCCCCAAAGGAAGAAGTCGCAAGGAGTTAAATCACAAGATCTCGGTGGCCAATTGTGATCACATCTTCGGGAGATAACACGGTCCGGAAACTTTTACTGTAAAAGAGCAATGGTTTCGTTACTTGTGTGGCACGTAGCGCCGTCTTGTTTAAAGTAAACGTTGTCCGTTTGTGAAATGCCCAATTCCAAAGAACGACGAGGAATGGACAAACCTGGATTTTCTTCAACACTTTGGGCTACAGCAGCTATATTCTCAGTTGTTCTTGAACGACGTGCACGGTTTTTATTCTTCACATCACTAACTTGTCCCAACAGCTCGAATTTTCCACCAATTTCTATATTGCGGTCCGACAAGGTGCTTCACGACTACCAAAAAATGCTTTAGTTTTGCGAACTGTGACTGCAAGATTTTCACCATTTTTGTAGTGAATTTTAATAATTTCAATGCATTGTTGAAGCGTGTATCGTTCCATTTTTAGTAATGGCGTAGTTTCTGCTTGTCAAACTTCAAAGAATAAAAGCTTCAAAAGTGACAGCTACCAAAATACCGGGTGATTCAAAATAACACCTCTTGTTGGAAAATCCTTTATAGATTTGAGGAGATATGCCTCTCTTTACACACATATTCATACATATTGTATTCATAGTAAGTATACGTACCCTGTACTAATACTTAAATGGCTCAATTGCTAAATAAATTACTTTCCCATTTTGTAATTTATTTATATTTTAAGGAAATTGCTTTTACATACAAACACTTAGAAAACATTTAGAAAAACAAGCACAAAAACCAATATTAAAGAAACGTGACACAAATAGCTATTCTATTACGTTTTTATTTATTTAATTATTTAAAACATATTTTGCCTAACTAAGTATTGTATTGTTTAATTAAGTTTTCATTTTAACTAATAAATACTTTAAATTTTGAATAATAATTGTTCTTTTATTGCAGATTTGTGTGTGTGTGTATGTATAAACATTTTGCGCTTAAGGTGAGTTATGTTATGCTCTTAACATTTAATCTTATGTTTTAAAATGATAGTTTTATTTTAAAATTTCATAAAATAATGTGAAAAATTTCTCTACACAGAGAAAAAATATAAAATAGTTGAACGTGTTTAAAAATGTTTGCAAGTTTTTGAACATAATATTATGGTCACTGTAATTTGTTATATGATTGCGATAACCATAATATGGTAAAGTTATGATTAACATCATTGTAGCAATCATATATATGATTGCAGTAAATAAGTATATGTTTGTGGTAAACATCTTTATGATAAAGGATTTATTATATTATCAGATTTTGTATGAACAATTTTTTTTCTAAATACGAATATTAATAGAAGTTGTAATGTTAGGCTTGTTTATATTTCCTTTAACAATATACAATTCAATTTGATTGATTCGTAATGACCGAATTTTTTTGCTGCGGTTTACAAATTTTAGTTAAGTGACAAAAATTCCATTATTTCAAGCGTAATGCTTCTTTGCTAATTGACAATCTGTTGATAGAACCGAAAAAATGTATGGATATTATGGAATTATTCGGCAATCATAACAAATCTTAATATTGTAACTTTACCTGGCGTTTACACATGCAAGTAACAGTTCGAAAAACTCAACACATTCATACTTTTGCACTAACACAATCATTCATGTATGTGTAAATTTACACACTCATGTGTGATAGTGTTAGTGCAAAAGTATCAATGTGTCGTGTTTTTCGAACTGTTACTTGCATGTGTAAAGGCTAGGTTAAGAAGAAAATGTGTAAAGAAAATCACGAAAAATCCTTTCATGAAAATTGTAGCTCATAAGGACTGAGATCGAAACATTTTTAACATACATATATGTTAATAAAAATGAAACCACTAAACTTACAGTTTAGAATCTTTTTTTATTTGATTAAAATTATTGTTCCTATTTACAAAAAAAAAAAAAAAATATTTTTATAGTTCTAATCACTAATGATGAAATTTTGAACCTTTTTCGAAAAACCTTCCATTATGATTTTTATAGTGTTTTATGTCACTTTGTTCGAACAGGTTGTCCATCTCCGTTTAAAATCTACCACACTTTTGGACAACTTTTTGTGCTCTTCAATTCTCTTTTAACAAGAGCCCAATATCTCTGCACTGGACTCAGCTCCAGGCAGTTTGGAGGAATTGCCTCTCTTGGTACAAATACCACTATTACAATATACAATATTGTTCTTGTACCAATCAAGACCTTTCTTACCATAGTGACAGGGTGCCAAATCAAGCCAAAAATAAGTGGACACATTAAAAAGTCTTATGAATGGAAACATCCTTTTTTCTTAACATTCCTTGATGAAAATTTCAGTATTTTTAGAGCCTTTTGTAACAAATGTTTGGTTTCTTTTGCCGAAACTGCATATTGCATGACATACCAAGAACTTTTTGGGAAATTTTGTCTGCTTTTAGGTCCTAAACTGTTCTTCAACATTCCCTCAAGCATCTGCAATATAAAAAAATTCACCCAGTAGCTGCGAAACATTTTCCATATGTACATTTCGTCATCCATTATGCATCAGGTATATTTTTTGTATAAAATTTGACTTCAATTTCCGTGCTCTGTCTTTGGCCTCTTAATTTTTAGCAGAGTCAATTTTTAGGAGTTTTTTGAGCCTTGTATGCTTTTAAACCTTCATTGGCTTTAACTTTTCATACCAAATAGTCCGAGTACTGACCTAACCGGGCTGCTTTCCTACCGGATGTGTTGGGAGCTCTTTTGAAAATGCTATCTAATTTTTTGGCTTTAGAAACATCATGCGAACCATTCATTCTACCTGAACCAGGTTTTTTATCAATGGACAAGTTCTCCTGGTACTGTTTAATAACATTGGAAACAGTTTGATAGCACCCCTTTGATTGTTTGGCCAACTTTTTGTAGGACCAAGTTGGGTTTTGTTGAAAATATTTAATAATTTAAGTATGCACTTTTTTCTGGTCACTGATTTTAATCAGATTAACAACAAATGAACATAATTGACATTAAACATAATAACTGACATGCTTTACAAATGTAACTTGATCAAAGTTTTAATGGAAAACGTGTGTTAAGAATTTTACGATCTCACTCCTTATTTAAATTTAAGAAACTAAACATGATTGCCATAAACATATATGGGCAATTCCACGAGAATGACTGCCACGACTGAAAACCCAAAAACCCTTGAAACTTTTTTTCAAGATGATTTGAATAGGAGAAAACACTAAAATATTCCTATGTGTCAGTATTTAAAGCTTATTACAACATTTTATTGGCAAAAATAATAGTTTAAAGTGAATATATTTAGTTTTTTAATTTAATTGACGTGTAAAATTGCGGTCAAAACTAAGCTCCCAAATGGCATATAGTGTGAAATGAATTTGAGTTATAAAATTGTTTATTGAAACCGAATGTATATTTTCTATTCATTTTTTTAGTTTTTGTATAAATATATTTACAGAATATATATTGTTTTATTATAAGAGAAAAATCTGTCACGTACGGTATGTCACGTACGATATTAAATTTTATTTATAATAAAATCATCCAATGATTGTTTTTATTTAAATATGACGGATTGTAAAGGAAAAATATTTGGTTTAGTGTAAGAAATTAAAAGAAAACCTAACACCTCACACGATTCGCAAATTTTCGCATATTTCTACATGTACCTCAAAATTACTTCCGTTTTATGTCACGTACGATATACCCTTATTCCGCTCGATATTTTGGATAACAATGTTTCGAAAGAACTTATTATTTTTTTAAAATGTGGTACCCTCTGAATGAAACATACAGACAAAATTATTTTTCAGATACTCTTATATTTGGAAAATCTATCCACTCTATAGGCGTACAAATGTCACGTACGATGACATGGAATTGCCCATATTTATTTACTACAATCATATATATGATTGCAACAATCATGTGAATCTTAACTTTACCATATTATGGTTACCGCAATCATATAAATAATTACAGTGAACATAATATTGTTAAAAAAGTTGTAAACATGTTGAAATGTACAACTATATTTTTTCTCTTGGTGTGTATTGTCATTAAACATTTTAAAATTGTTTGCTTAACAACAAATTTAAATTAAATTTCTTTTTAAAAGCATTCTTTAGAAAAATGTGTTGCTTTAGCTACGAGTTTAAAGCATTATAAACCTAAATATATTAATTTTTATGGAATTCCATGAAACATACCAAATGGCTACAAAAACTGTGTAAAGTTAAAACCAAGGTTGGCAACCGATACCGTTATTAATACCGATACCGATTAAATACCGTTTAAAATTGAGTACCGGTATTGATACCGATACCGAAATAATTATTTCGGTAAAATACCGGTATTCAAATACCGTTTCCCTTAATACCGGTATCATACCGGTACAATACCGTTATCATAACGGTATCAATACCTTTATTATACCGGTATCAATTGCAAATCAATACCGGTATCATACAAGTTTCAATACTGATATCATACCGGCATTATAATTAAATTTTGCAAAATTGTTAAAATTACATAATTTAACAACTTTGCTGCTAGTAGAAAATAGTATTTGAGCCTTGTCCATCCCTGCTTGATGTTCAACTAATGCAACTCTGTCTTAGTTGTTTACTTACATACCAAGGCGAATTTATAGCAGGTGACCTCAGAAGAACAGCTGATTATTTTGTTCACTTGTATAGATAATTGGATTGTCAATTCAAGCAAAAACAACAACAGGCAACTTTGACAATTCAATTATCTTTTAACAAAAACAAAGTACCTGTTGTTTTGACATATTGTATTTTTTTGTACCTCTTTCATATATTTCGATTTTTTATAAGTTTTTGTTAGGTTTGATGTACTTAATTTTTATACCGGTATAAATACCGATATATTAGTTTTATACCGGTATACCGATACCGAAATAAAAATAAAATTAATACCGATACCGTTACCGATACCGTTATTCGTTTCGGTTGCCAACCTTGGTTAAAACCAATAATAGTATTAAATATACCATTTTTTGAACAAACATTTCTATGACTTCTTAATATATCACATATATCTGTTTGCATGTATCCAAAAACTTGGTCCATGTTTTCACTTAAAATTAAAGTTTACTTCATTTTATGATTTGCCAAATTCTACCTTTTTTTTATTCTTGGACCAGAGTAGGGGATGACCCCTACTCATGCAAAGCATTGTGTTGAAACTAGGAAAATAGGTTATGGGAGGGAGTAAAGAGAGTGTAGTGTTTGTGGACATTTGATTTGAACTTTACTACATTAAAAATGACAGAAAACACTTCAGCGGGAAGTTTGTTCCACATACCGACAGTACGGCTTGAGTGTTCTTGATGAAAAACGTGTATTACGTAAGAAGCTGCGGGAATCAGGAAGAAGTTCAATAATCATTAAAACACATTTCAATGTAAGGAGTGGGATCGTAAAATTCCAAACACTCGTTTTTCATTAAAACTTTTAAACCAAGTATTATTTGATTTTTTTTGATCAAGTTACCTTTGTAAAACATGCCAGTTATTATGTTTAATGTCAATTATATTAATTTGTTGTTAATCTAATTAAAATGGGTGACCAGAAAAAAGTGCGTACTTAAATTATTAAATATTTTCAACAAAACCCAACTTGGTCCTAAAAAAAGTTGGCCAAACAATCAAAGGTCTGGGGTCAAATTGATTCCACTGTCATTAAACAGTATAGGGAGATCTTGTCCGTTGATAGAAAACCTGGTTCAGGTAGAAGGTATGGTCCACATGATGTTTTTAAAGCCAAAAAAATAGAAAGTATTTTCAAAAGAGCTCCCAACACATCCTCTAGGAAAGCAGCCCGGTTAGCTAAGTGCTCGGACTATTTGGTACGAAAAGTTAAAGCTAATGCAGGTTTAAAAACATACAAGGCTCAAAAAGTTCCTGACAGGAACGCTGCTAAAAATTTAGAGGCCAAAGACAGAGCACGGAAATTGAAGTCAAATTTTATACAAAAAATACACCTATTGCATGATGGATGAAGAAACGTACGTATGGAAAATTATTCGCAGCTTCCGGGTGAATATTTGTATGCTGCTTGTGCTCGAGGGAATGTTGAAGAAAAGTTTAGGACCCAAAAGCAGACAAATTTTCCTAAAAAGTTCTTGGTATGGCAAGCAATATGCAACATTTGTTACAAAGGGCTCTTTAAATACCAAAATTTACATTAAGGAATGTTTACAAAGGAGGATGCTTGCATTCATAAGACTTCTTAATGTGTCCACTTATTTTTGGTCTGATTTGGCATCCTGTCACTATGGAAGCAAGGTATTGAGTGATACAAGAACAATAATGTGGTATTTGTACCAAGAGAGGCAAATCCTTCAAACTGCCCGGAGCTAAATCCAGTGGAGAGATATTGGACTCTTGTTAAATGAGAATTGAAGAGCATAAAAAATGGTGTCCAAAAGTGTGGTAGATTTTAAACGGAAATGGACTACCTGATCGAGCAAAATGACAGAAATCACTATAAAAACCATAATGGAATGGTTTCAGAAGAATTTTTCGATATCACTCTTTAGTACCGATAGAACAGTGAAATGCAGCCCACATTGCGTTGGTGCTCCAGCGAACCTTCTAGAACCAGCTTTGCCCACTACTGTAAACGGTCGAGAAGCTCATTAATAGATTTTGAAGCACCGGCCCATACACGGGAGTTGTATTTCATTTTCGATCGGATATATGTTGTGTAAATAGAGAGGAGTTCGGATGGAGTGAAGTAGTTCCTACACCGTTTCAGAAAACCTAAAAACTTGAATGCTTCTTTCGACACTTGAAAAATTTAGATCAGCGGACATCACATTGTATTCCTTTGCCCAGAACATCAAGAGCGTCTGATTTTATAATATTTACACCATACATACAGATGAAGCGACATGGTCTTTCGTTTGTTATTTAGTCAACATGCAGCACTTAGTCTTGCGAGCGTTGAAAGTGAGCCTATTTGCTAGACCCCTTTGAGAGATTGTCACAAGGTCCCGATTAAGGGAATCATTGATGTTTTGCCTCATAGCCCAAATCTCCGACAGGCTTGGTCTATAACTGAATGAATATGAATGGCAAATGTTGCCATTTGTAGAAGGTCATTTATAAAAATAAGGAATAGAGTAGGAGAAAGAACGATACCCCTGAATTTATCTTGAACTCGTTTGATGAGATCCCATCTATAACAACACGTATAGTGCCAACTCTGAGAAAGCTCGTTATAAATCAAGAGAATATAAATCGTGAAAAGTTAATATCGAAACCAAAAGCAATTGTGTCTCTTGCAAATTACTGGTTTTGGGAATTGAGATCCTACAAAAGGTGATTTTAACATTTTTTGTATATCAATTGTATAGAAACGTTTTGATTTTCTTACACATGAACAAATTGCTTGCAAATAAGTAGTTTTTAGGGAATTTTCCCAAAATTTTCAATTGACAATGACCTGAAGCCTCATCATGGCTACATGCAGTGTAATAACCATGTCTTGCAATGTACCGAAAGTTTGTAATGCCTTTGTTTTGTCAACCATTATCATGTAATTATATTTTGTTAATCGACTGATTCGATTATCCGAGTAACTGGAAATAATAAATAGGGAATGTACATACGTGTATAAAAACTCATTATAAAATATATCTTTATCTTCTAATGTAAACTGAAGTGTAATTTTAGATTGGTGTTTCTTTAAAACAAACAAAAAAATCATAATCGTATACACATGATGGCGTATACTTTATTTATAAATATGATATTCAATTAATATTAAGTATACGCACAATGTATAGTGGTTTCCAGGTTTAGAGAATATCGACCCCTATAAACTATAAACGCACTATTTCCCGGACTTTTTCCCTTCCCTGAAGGAAGTTACTCGATTGTCTGAGTAACTAGAAACTTGATTTTAAACTGATTATAGGGATACTTGCAGTTTGAAGTCGGATAATTGAAGTTGTAATGAAGAGACATAATCTAATATCATCGCGTCAATCAGGATTAAGGGCAACTACTTTGGTGTTGGATATCATTGAGAGGACTCTTAGGAATATTAAACCATTAGAGTCTTTTAGTCATGGTAAGACAAGAAAAATTTTTAGTTTCTATGAATAAAACTTCAATTGAAAATCATCTGTGAAATATCATTCGGTGGCAAATGATTTTACAAACGGAACTTATATATACTCTTGCCACTCATGGTGGACAGTATAATAATTGTATTTATCTCCTTTTTAATTATTAATATTTGTATAAAGTAAATGCAACAACAGATACGGAGTAACTTAATCATATGCCCTCTATATCGTTAATTTTTACAACTGGAACAATGTTATTTCTTATGACGCATGTAATTTTTCACTACACTTTATTTTTAAATACAATAAAGATAACACTATTTGTTTTTTTACAAACTCGTGCAATAGGGAATAGTTTCAAGTAATATACATTTTATATACCTACTCTATAAAACTCTATGTAATTACCTAGGCCATCTAAAAAAGACTTTTGATTAATGATGATGATGCACATTGCAAATACAATTCATATATTAACAAAACTGCAAAATGTTTCTTTGGAACAAATATAAAAAGAACAACTCAAACACTTGCAAATCCCACTATATGTACTTGGGACTGAATACTTAAAATTAAGTAAATTTTCATTGTAGTTGGTAATATTTAAAAGTTATTTTGTAGACAACTTAATGTAGAATAATAATAATAAGTTTTATTTAGAAATGTGCAATTAATCGATTAATCTAATATCCGATTAATGATAATTTTCGATTAATGAAACATATTGACAACATACTGCTACAAAAAAACACTTTTCGTCAAACTTAAAAAGCGAACTAGTGGGAGTCAGAGGACAAGGTGAGGAAATACGAAAACCATTTTCAAAGATATTGAAACACCCTCAAAATTTCGAGTCGTAGTACTGTAGTATCTCTAACTCACAATTTTTGAGACCGATTTCAAAGTCTTAAACAATATTGGAAAAGCAAATAATTAAGCTTTCATAAAATGTACGCATCAAAGTTTTTATCAAATTATTTATATTTATTTTTTATAATTTTTCAAATTCACAATAGTTATTTTATTTTTCTATGAAAATGTATGGCTTTTTGTACAATCTTTTAAAGAGAAAGCACTTGTTAAAATCGGTTCATATTTACAAAAGTTATTAACTTTTTAAAAAAAATTCGAAAAAATTTACCTTTTTAATTTAAAACTGTGGAAATATTTGTTTGTTTAGTTAATTGTTTTTTTTATTCACAATTTTTGCGCACAATAGATTTTCTTTAGTTTCATCGAAAAATTCTTAACATACATATATGTTAATAAAAACGAAACCACTAAATTTAATTTTTTTTATTTAATTGAAATTATTATTACAATTTACAAAAAAAAATATTTTTATAGTTTTAATGACTAGTGTGAAATTTTTAACCTTTTTCGGAAACCCTTCCATTAACGTTTTATAGTGGTTTCTGTCACTTTGCTCGAACAGGTAGTCCATCTCCGTTTAAAATCTACCTCACTTTTGGACAACTTTTTTGTGCTATTCAATTTTCTTTTAACAAGAGCTCAATATCTCTCCACTGGACTCAGCTCCAGGCAGTTTGGAGGAATTGCCTCTCTTGGTACAAATACCACATCATTGTTCTTGTACCACTCAACACCTTTCTTAACATAGTGACAGATGCCAAATCAGGCCAAAAATAAGTGGACACATTAAGGAGTCTTATGAATGGAAACATAATTGTTTGTAAACATTCCTTGATGTAAATTTCAGTATTTATAGTGCCCTTTGTAACAAGTGTTTGGCTTTTTTGCCGCAACTTTATATTGCTTGCCATACCAAGAACCTTTTCGTGAAATTTTGTCTGCTTTTGGGTCCTAAACATTTCTTCAACATTCCCTCGAGCATCTGCAATACAAAAAAAATTTACCCAGAAGCTGCGAAAAATTTTCCATACGTACATTTCGTCATCCATTATGCAGCATGTATATTTTTTATATAATTTGACTTCAATTTTCGTGCTCTGTCTTTGACCTCTAAATTTTTAGCAGAGTTCCTGACAGGAACTTTTTGAGCCTTGTATGTTTTTAAACCTGCATTAGCTTTAACTTTTCGTACCAAATAGTCCGATTATAGAGCTCTTTTGAAAATGCTTTCTATTTGTTTTGCTTTAGAAACATCATGTGGACCATTCTTTCTACATGAACCAGGTTTTCTATCAACGGACAAGTTCTCCCGAAACTGTTTAATAACATTGGAAACAGTTTGACGGCAGACCTTTGAATGCTTGGCCAACTTTTTGTAGGACCAAGTTGGGTTTTGTTGAAAATATTTAATAATTTTAGTACGCACTTTTTTCTCGTCACCCATTTTAATCAGATTAACAACAAATGAACATAATTGATATTAAACATAATAACTGACATGTTTTACAAAGGTAACTTGATCAAAAAATAAATCAAATAATACTTGAGTTAAAACTTTTAATGAAAAACGTGTGTTAAGAATTTTACGATCTCACTCCTTATTTGTTTAATAAAAAGTAAAATTCATTGAAATATGTCCGTATTTGTACAATTTACGAGCTATACAGTGTTTTGCAAACGAGAGGTTGTCGGATTTGACATCCAGTATCTCACCTTGTATTCCAACAAAGTGGTTGCAAATCCTATTTTCTGAAAGCCTAAGTTCTCTTGACCGTTTCGTTCGTTTTTTTTTTCGATTAACCCCGTTGTGCATGTATTTATGAATTCCGCAATTTGTCTAAACATATCGGAAACAATTTACAACGATTTTTCCCAAAATAAAATTTAAGTATAGGAACTAGCTTATCCCCCAACAATAAATTTCAGTGATTTTGTCAATAATTGGGAATTCAGCAAAATAATTCTTATTAAGAAAAATAATTTTGTATCGTTTTTTTTATGTAAATGAACTAAAACATAAAGGTGGTTAAGTTGTTAAATAGTCGTCCAAATGTCAACAGGATGTAATATAAGTATACTTTCAATAAAAAAATTGATTTTTTTTTATGAAAATTTACTAAAACATAAACGTGGATTGTAGTTATTTAATACCTCTAACTCACATATTTTTAGACCAATTTCATTTTAAACAATTATGGATAGGCAAAGAATTAAGCTTTCACAAAATGTATGCATAAAATGTATATTAAAGAAATTGTGTAAGTTTTTATCAAAAGTTTCTCATTATTTTTTTTTATTTCGTAATTTTTCAAATTCATCAATAGTTTTTTTTTTGCACCGTGTTTTAAAGACAATTTTATATAGACAAAACAGAGACATTACTTGTTAAAATCGGTTTATATTTGCAAAAGTTATTAAACTTTTTCGAAAAAAGTTCTAAAAAATAAAAAATTGTACAAGTATTTTTTTTGAAAAGTTTTTTTTTAATGAAAAGTTAAATAACTTTTACAATTTTAAGAACTAAAATCTCTCTGCATATTGGTATAAATTTGTATAAGCTTTTATATTAAAATAAGCAATGAAAAGCTGCTAAAATCAAAATAGTTGATACATTTTTTTTTTAACAAAAACAATACTTATAACTAGGGGGTGGATTTTCATGCATTTATTATTGGAAAATATAGGCCAAAAATATGATACAGTAATTGTCACTAATATCTGATCACTTGAGTGACCCCAATTTATATATTTTGGGTCATTTGTCACGTATGTGCTATCTGCAACACATTCCATGTAATCTAGCGTAAAGACAATTGTCACTTAAATGTCTCTCGTTAATTGTATAGTGTATTTGTCTCTAAGTTATCTAAAAGAGTCAATAACTAATCACATAACTACTTACGTAACTATTTGTCACCCTAAATGATAAGTAAAATCACTAGTTCAGGACAGTCTCCTAGAACTGCTGGGAAATGACTGTCAGGAGCGATAACTGCGTATGTAAAGTTACAAAATCTTTCGACAAAGAAATCTCTTATAAATGATACATTTAATGAATTTTTAATACTTAAAAAAAAAAACTTTAAACTTTTTTGAAGCAAAATGTTTTCAGATGATAATTTCATTTGCTGATAGAGAAATGAAGAACTTAACGCTAACATTTAATGCTATTTATTTTTATTTATTCAGTTACAGAATCCTAATCCAATTATACTACTCACAAATTGATTATACATACAAAATTATAATAAAATTAGAAAAAACAATGTATAATTTAAAAATTAACTAATATTAATGTGAACAACCAATAACCTATTAAATTAATAAACAATAATAAGGACATTTAAACTACAAAGAACAAAACCTCACAAGAATACATATTAAATATTTAATGATAGATTCAGAAATAACATTAGGTTCGGTGAAACAATAAACAGAATTTGTGACTAAAAAAGTCTCAAATTATACCAAACAAAACACACTGCATAAAAATTTCTATAACAAATTCGGTAAAAAACTTTTTGTCCAGACAATATTCCTTTAATAAAAACAAGAAATTATATTTTTATTGAAAACTTGGATAATATGCCAATAAATATGAATTTTGAAGTAAAATATAACAAAATATGCAATACCAATAAAATATGCAAAAATATGCAAAAATATGCACTAACAAATCGATGCCATTTTACAGCAAAATGTGTGATTCGGATAGATAATTAGTGTACATCGCTGATAGGCAAATAGAGAAATGTTGACGAACATCACAGGAAACGGTTTTTCAGAATAACTTCCGAATTTGAGGGTGTTTCTGAAATTGTTTGACATAATTTTTAATATACTCAGCAAGACTTTCTTCGCATATCTACAAAAGTACATGTATTCTGGGTCCTTATGAAATTCAAAGACGATCTAATCTGTCTGTTTGCCTGTTGAAAAAAATATAGGGCCCAAACGAAAGGACATTCATAACCCAATAAACCAGAAAACGATATGATAGCGTAACTGATATAACCTTATGGGGGCGATTATGATATCACATTTTTTTATTGTTGATATTGAAGTATCATAATATCGTTTTTAAATATTTTTGTTAAAATAAATAAATAAAACACAAACATTTGAAAAAAACTTCAAATAGAATAAATAAAAATATTAAAATGTTTCGAATATATGTAGATAAACACACATAGATCGGAAACTCATATGTCATAGACCTAACTCAGTTGTCAAAAACCTAAGTGATGAGAATGTATTAGTAAAAAAACTATGTAAAAGCAAAAATAAAACTTGGATGTGTAACTTTTTTGAGTAATTTTTTTGTTTGAGTTTTTTCTAGTTTCCTAGATATTTTCTCTATGGTTTCGAACATAGAGAAACATATAGCGGAAACTAGAAAAAAAAAATTCAAACAATTTTATATTTAATGTTTAATCTTTGAAAATGACCACTTGTAAATATTTATCATTATTCATTGTTTGTTAAGATTGAAATTGTTGCAATATGCTACATATGAGAAGTTGCAAAAGTCTACATACGACTTTTACTTGTTACAACATTGTTATGATAAAGCCCTTAATTTCATAATTGATAAATTGATTTGGTTTTATAGAATCTGTCTGTGTGAATCTGAAAATCACGAAAATAAAGAATATATCCACCGACGTCGGAACAGTAGTTGTCAAGTTGTCAAATAAAGGAAAATTTACGGCAAAAGTGGGGGAAATCGTTAGTCTGTCAAAATCTATAGTCCAAACTATTTTAAGGAACTATAAACGGTTTGAAAGATATGGAAGTTTGCCATAAACTGAACATCCATTAAAGTTTGATGAAAAATTAAGGTAAAATTGTAAGATAAATTCCATTTAAAATATCGTAGAATTAAAAAAAGGTTATGAAATTGATGTCGATGCAGATATAATTAATCGCTGCTTAAAAAAATCTGTACTTCAGTCGTGCATGGCCAGAAAATAATCGTACGAAAGATGAAAACAAAATTTTTATTTATCGTGAGTAATTGACCTGTATGCAATATTTACTATCGTTTTTATTGGAAATTATGACGATATCACAATTTCCAGAAAAAACTATATTATAAGGAACGCTACAATTTAGTCCGCAAAGACTAGCAAACGATATCATATTTGATAGTATATATTAGAGTTTCCAAAAAACCGAAGTATTTCAAAACTGCGATTTCGGTTTTAAAAAATTGAAAACCGATCGGTTTTGGTTCGGTTTTGTGATAATTTATTAACTATTAAATCAGTTGATAATATAGGAACTGCTAAACAAATTTAAAGTTTAAATTTGACGAGTGTTTACGAGGATAAAGGAAAATTGGTACTTTTTCTTTTAATGGTACCTTTTTAATATATTAAATTAGTTAAAGTTGGCTAATATGTTTTTCTCTGTAAAGAAATAATCAATAATAGGGTGCTCAATTGTATTATGATACCAAAAATGGAGAACTAGAACTAAGGAGTACTTTTTCGGTCTTCAAAATGAATTTTCTATAATATTGAACCCAGAATCAGGTAATTACTTTGAAATTTCAAACTTGACAGTGGTTTAAGTATGGACAATTTTTACTTTTTCTTCTAATGGTACTTTTTATTATAATAAATTATTTTACTTATTGTATATACATAATAGTTGACTGATATGCTTCTGAGTAAAGAAAGAATCAACGACAGAGGTCATAATGATTCTGAATGAGTTTCTTTTGTATTTTCTATAATAATGGACACAGAAATATGAAAACATTCATGATGCTGAGTTGGAATACAAAATGTGGGCCTTTATGGTATTGTTAGAGACATGTTTTCCTGAATTAGTATTAGTATCTTTATTCCAATTGAGGTGGCGAAGCGCACCGCTTCAGCTAGTACTCCATACTTTTATCGGATATTTGAAAATAACTAAGACTTTGTTACAAACATTCTGCATTATTTAGCTTGCGAAAGGTAGCCTGTTACATCATCTGAAGCAATTATTGTAATACAATTAAAAAAATTTAAACAAATCTTAAGATATTTTTACCGATCTATGTTTAGAGATATTGGATGATACAGTTTGTTTCTCATTTCTAAATTTTGAATTTTTCTAGTGAAAATAGATTAAAAGTTAAAACCGAAGAATAATTGTTGGTTTTGGTTTTAGGCCTTGAAAAACCGCGGTTTCGGTTAAAACCGAATTGGAAACTCTAGTATATATCATCGTTTCGAAATCGTTTTAATATCGTTTGGTTTATTGGGAATTGTTTTATAATAATCAATAGTGAGATTTAATTGGACAGAAACAAGTTTTATATGAACCTAAATCTTTCTACCAAATTTTGTGAGGATCGTTCCATAATTAACCCTAGCCCCCATATAGCCTCTATATCAAAAAATATATCGATGTGATTCGGTACAGCCGAATATAAAACTCTTCTT
Organism: Calliphora vomitoria; assembly: GCA_942486065.2. Classification (NCBI taxonomy): domain Eukaryota; kingdom Metazoa; phylum Arthropoda; class Insecta; order Diptera; family Calliphoridae; genus Calliphora; species Calliphora vomitoria. Next base: position 18,983,258 of record OW818031.2, on the reverse strand, counting down.
TTTCATTTTTTTGAACAAAAATATTAAAATTTGAAAAATCCAAATTCAGATTAATTGATTAATCCTAGTTTTGGTTAATCAGTAATGTTAATTAATCGATTAATTGATTTCATCAGAATGTTTGATTATTCGATTAATCACATATTCTAGTTTTAATCATTTATAATTGAAACAATTGTTATTTATTTAAAAATTTAAGTACTTAGTGCAATAAATTTTCAAAGTTTTAAACATTTTTAACCCTTGCACGAACACGGGGACACAGGTGTCCCAACACAAAAATATATAGCTAAATAAGGAAAAAAATAATGGGTTCCATTTTAATTTAAATTAGTTCGTAAACGTGTCTTTTATTAATGTGTTTAGATTAACAAATTAGGTTACAGCTTTTATTTTTTACTGTCTTTGAAAATTGACAGTTTTATTGGTACTGTGTTCAAGTATTGATCAAAAATTAGTCTTATGGTCGTGCAAAGGCTAAATTTATATGTTATTAATGGAAAGGTATTCAAGATTTTGTAGCCTTGAGGTTTATAATATTGGGGTAGTAAGCTGTTTATTTGAATATACAAAATATCAGAACTATTTACTGGTCTTATTTGTAAATATTTTTTTTTTTAACTAAGAATAATGAGAAATTTGCATTTTCCCTTATATAATTTCTTTCAATTATAACTCAATTATACAATAAAACTGTGGAGAGCTAAATACACCATCCACAATAATATACAGTCTCCACTATTTAATATTAAACAACTTTTAGATTTCATAGTTTATTATTTTTGTTTTGTATTCATTAAATGGGTAACAACTTTTATGAATCTTTTTTTTTGTTTTTTTCTTTTTTAATTAAGCTTGATATTACCATGGACAAAACTTTAGAGCAGATTACTTTTGAATAGTTGAAAAGTAGCCAATGTTATTATGTTGTTTGTTGATAAATAAAATAGTATCAAGTTGGTTTTTTTATTAAAGTAGTTTATAAACAAACAAATTTGTTTTAAAAAACTTTTATATATTTTTTATAAAACTTTTATGCAAGCACTGTTAAACAACTTCAAATTATGAGATGCAATAGATTTTTATAAAGTTAACAGTTATATAAGATTGTTTTCACTATATTTTTAAATATTTTATTTTTGTATTTTTTATTTTTTTTTAATAAGAAATTTTAATATTTTTTATTTTATTTATATTAAATTATTTTGAACTTTATTTAAAACCGTTTTTATCACACTTTAAAATTTTCCGTTTGTTAGTTTTTCCGTTTATAATTGACCAAAGCAAAGAACTGCTTTAAACTGAAACCGTGCACTGCAAGTGGAGAGCTTTTATAGCCATCAGCTTGGCAACCAAAGATGAAACAAAGTTAATACTTATACACAAAAACAATGTCCTTTTGTTAGTTATCCATATTACAGGCAGTTAAATTTTGGCAGTGATTTTCCTTATAGTTACTTACAAAGTGGTGAATTTGTTGAAACAAAAACAACAAAACAAATTTTCTTTTAAAAACCCCCCACAGTTGTCTGATTTAAAGTGAGAGAGAGTTGGCTACAGAGAGCGCATTTGGAAAATAACAGAGTGTTTAAAAGAGAGTGGAAATTTGTATTTAAAGCAATTTGTAGGTTTCTGTTTTGATTTGCTCATTCTCAACAAATAAAATCACACAGAAATTGTAAATAAACAAGACATAAAAAAAACTTAAAATAGCTATTTATGAAAGTGAAAATATTACTTTGATGGAATCTCATTATTTTTGTTTTGCTGGTTTCGTTTTCTTAAATGCTGGTACATGATATTTTTAAATTATAGCGGTGCTGCTGTTTATTGTGTGTATGAAGAAAACATAATTCAAACGCATTAATACATGTATATTAGGGTGAACCCAAAAATCCTTTTCGATTTTTATAATGAAAATGAAAGTTTACTTCTTTTTAAGTTAACATTTCGTTGCTAAAGATTTTAAAAATAAAGATGACGTTGCACAATGGGGTCGATGAGGAAATAAGTACTAATAAATCTGTATTTTCTAAGCTACTGATGCGATTGTAAAATGATGTACGAACTAATCGTACAGAAGGACACGCAATTTAAGAAAATTTAACTTGTGAGCAATCTGTTAAAAACAAGGTGAGATCTAGGGTGTTAAAGTCGACCAGTTTGTAAGTTTGTTTATTTATTAAAATTTGGAACGTATATAGATCCTTACTTGGAAGCGTCAATAGGCTATAACTTTTTTCAATACTTTTACCAGAAACGGATAAACAGGGGGAAAAACTGTTAAAATTGGTACCTTTAGTTCTTAAACAATAATTACTAAACGGCTGAACCTCTTTTTACTACGACAGGGGTAGCGAAGCGCACCGGGTCAAGCTAGTTTCTTATAAATTTCCAACTATCACGTAAACATTTTTAATATTTTTAAATATTTGATAAAAAAAAAAAAAACGTAAACAAAAAAATTACTCCAAATAATTACACATACGAGTGTAGTTTTCACATATAAAAATACTTAACAATAAATATTAATAAATCAATATAAACATGCACCCTACTTCAGGCAATGGTCGAAAATGGAGATTTTTTTAAAACAAAATTCAAAGTTTATCAAAAAAAAAGTCGCATCAAGCTTTTTTAGATTTCTTTAAATATGGGCATTTCCACCGAAATGTCCACTGAGACCAGAAAATTTAAAATTTTTTAAAACATTTTGTTTTATCATATTTTCATTTATATTTAAAAAATGTAAAGAAATTTTACATTTATTCATAACCCATTTAGAGATATTCGAGCAAAGTCGCTCAAGGGCAACTTTTTTCTCATTTGAATATTTATAATGCACATTCTGTTTTGATACAAGTTCTTAAAGAGAGCGCATTTTTATACCCTTAACCTTAGTGAGAAGGGTATATATAAGTTTGTCATTCCGTTTATAATTTCCACAATATAATTTCCCGACCCTATAAAGTATATATATTCTGGATCCTTATAGATAGCGGAGTCGATTTAGCCATGTCCGTCTGTCTGTTGAAATCAATTTTCTGAAGACTTCAGATATCTTGGGGATCCAAATCTTCAATAATTCTGTCAGACATGCTTTCGAGAAGTTTCCTATTTAAAATGAACAAAATCCGTCCATAAATAACGGAGATATGAGCAAAAATCCGAGACAACCTCTATTTTTGATCAATATCTCGATTCTAAGTCATAAGTATAGACAATATGGATATCTATTGATAGATATTTCAAAGTCAATTGCAACGATGCTATAGTAAGTTGGACCTGCAATGGGTAAAAATCGGGAAAATATTTTTTAACCAGAATTTTTTTTTTCACAAAAGAACATTTTTTTGGCATAAATTTTTTTCACTAATAAATTAAAAAAATAAATTTTTAAATTAAATTTTTTTTTTTTAAAATTGGAAAAAACTTAAAAAAAAATTGGTGAAGGGTATATAAGATTCGGCACAGCCGAATATATCTCTCTTACTTGTTTATATCTAAAATCTCTCCTAGGGTACAAAGCGTCAACAAAGTATGCATAAGAAACTATGCGATTGCAAATAACTGTAAGTTTTAGCTTTGCATTATCACATATTTCGATGTCCCGTACGATATTGAAAAACAGCATTTGTTATCAGTGCGTCGAGAGTACATGCAAAAAGCTTATAAAATATTGAGTGTAAACAGAAATTGCTTTACAATTGAAATAAAAGAAAACTTAATGAAAGAGAAGTTAGAGAGCTATATGCGCCCTTCACAATATTATACTTTAAAATACAAATTTTAAATATTCTTAAGTAGTCTAAATTAAAAAAAAAAAAACTCAATTTAAAAAAAAAAAAAATTAGTTTTCAATATTTTTAAAATCATTTTTTTTTTCCAAAATGTGTTTTTTTAATTTTTTTTCGAATTTTTGTTTTAATTATTTTTTTAATTTTAAAAAAATGTTTTTTTTGAATTTATGAGGGACGACAAAATTTTTTTTGGTAAAAAAAAAAAAAAAAATTCTTTCCGGTTTTGACCCATTGTAGGTCCAGTAATCCAGATATAGATAAGAAATAGACAAAAAATGGAGGTTGTCCCGGTTTTTTCCTTATATCTCATCTATTTGTCTGCCGATTTTCTCGATTTCAAAAAGCAACCTAATCGGAAGATTTCCGATCATATATTGATGTATTTCAACTGATTTCAACCGACAGACGGACACGGCTATATCGACTCCGCTATCTATAACGATCCAGAATATATATACTTTGTGGGGTTGGAAGTGAAAAAATTTAGAACTTACAAACGGAATTACAAACTCATATATACCCTTGTCACTCATGGTGAAGGGTATAATAAAAAGAGTTTGACCTTGGTTATGACTTCGGTTTTTACTTTACATAGATTAAAAGTGAAAAAATTCAAAATTTTGAAATGAGAAACATACTTTTTCATCCAATATCTTCAGATTTCTTTAAATTTTTGAGTTTGCTACCTTTCACAGACACAAACTCATTTAAAAATATTGATCATACGAGTATTTCCTAACAATTAAACTTCAAATGACAATTTGAAAATTTTTGTAACAAAGACTTAGTTATTTTCAAATATCCGATAAAAGTATGGAGTACTAGCTGACCCTGTGAGCTTCGCCACCCCAAATTGAAAGAAAGGAATGGTACTATTAAGTCTCCCTTTGTGAATTAATACTAATTCCAGGATATCATGTCTAGTTTCATGTTTATTTATTCTTTGAAATGTGGATTATATGTCATTCGAAACGTATTATTAGAATAAAAAAGTACCATAAAGACCAACATTTTGTATTCCCACTACGCATCATGATTATGGTTCCATTTTTATAGAAAATTTAAAAGAATGTTACCACTAAAGTCACCTTTTGTGAATTCTAACTCATTCAGAATCATGCCTGCCTAATTTTTAATTTTTAGATTGGAAAAAAGTACCTTTGAGTCCCTTTTTTAGATTCTAACTCGGTCAGGATCATATATGTTTTATTTTCTGCTTATTGAAATTTTAAAAAATACCCTTCGAAGAACTAAAAAATATTAATAGTTTTGTTACCTTAATGTCATATAAGTAGATGGCTTAATGACTTTCTTTACTCAAAAGCATATCAGCCAACATACTTATAAGTAAAATAATTTAATATAATAAAAACTACCATTAGAAGAATAAGTACCAATTTACCCACACTCGAACCGCCGTCAAGTTTGAAATCAAAATAATTTCCTGATTCTAGGTTCAATATTATAGAAAATTCAAAAAGTACCATTTTGAAGAATGAAAAAGTACTTCTTAGTTTGGTTTAGTTCTCCTTTTTTGGTATCATAATACCATTGAGCCCCCTATTCTTGATTTTTTCTTTACTGAAAAGCATATTAGCCAACTTGTATGTACATATATAAGCTTACTAATTTAATAAATTAAAAGAGTACCATTAAAATAAATTTTTATTTATCCTCTTGAACACCCGTCAAGTTTGAATTTTAATTTGTATAGCTTTTCCTATATTATTTGTTTCTATAGCACTTAATATTTAACAAATTATCACAAAACCGAAGTAAAACCGAAACCGATCGGTTTTTAAGTTTTTTAAAACCCAAACCGCGGTTTTGAAAATATTCGGTTTTTTGAAATTTAAATATTTTTGAATTATTTTTTGCTACATAAATAAAATAAATCATGTAAATATGGACAACGCCACATAATTAAGAGCTATAAATTAACCCCCATATGCATACAAAATTTTTAAATTTATCAAAGGTTATAAAACAAATTTAGCATGGAAATTTTGTTTTATAAACCTTTTATAAATTTAAAATTTTTTATGCATATGGGGGTAAGTCTTTTGTTAAAATACAAATCCGATTTACTTCTACTTTTTTTCACTATAAATGTGTACAACGGTCCCGTGCGACATATTGGAATTACCCATATATTCCATGTCATCGTACGTGACATTTGTACGCCTATAGAGTGGAATAGATTTTGCACAAATAAGAAGTATCTGAAAAATAAGTTAGTCTTTATGTTCCATTCAGAGGGTACTACATTTTAAAAAAATAATAAGTTCTTTCAAAACATTGTTGTCCAAAATATCGAGCGAAATAAGGGTATATCGTACGTGACATAAAATGGAAATAATTTTTAGGTACATGTAGAAATATGCGAAAATTTCCGAATCGTGTGAGGCGTTAGGTTTTCTTTTAATTCCTGACACTAAACCAAATATTTTTCCTTTACAATCCGTCATATTTAAATAAAAACAACCTTAGGATGATTTTGTAATAAATACAATTTAATATCGTACGTGACATAGCGTACGTGACAGATTTTTCTCTTATAGTAAAACAATGTATATTCTGTAAATATATGTATACAAAAACTAAAAAAATAAATAGAAAATATATATTCGGTTCTAATAAACAATTTCATAATAGCAAAAAAACAATCAGAGTCAAATTCATTTCATACTACATGCTAATTGGAAGCTTAGTTTTCGCCGCAATTTTAGCCTAAAACATACCAATTAAATTAAAAAATTAAATATGTAGTTAGTTTAAACTATTATTTTTGCACTTAAAATGTTGTAATAAGCTCTAAATACTTTGATATAGTAACATTTTAGTGTTTTCTTCTATTCAAATCATCTTGAAAAAAGTTTCAAGGGTTTTGGTTTTTTCAGTCGTGGTAGTCATTCTCGTGGAATTGCCCATATGTTTATTATACATAATTATTGGAATCTTCAGAATCCGCCATCCTCAGATTGATAGCCCAGCACACTACAGTCTAGTCTATCTGGACACCCATTAGTGCAAACTATTGGACTATATCTATTATGAAATGAATATGGGGGATTTAATGTCAAGTGAACCAACTTTTGAAATCGATGTCTTCCAATAATATATATTTTGTAAGTCAAATTTTGACTTTTTTTTTTTGCAAAATCGAACTTTTTTTTGACTTTTTTTGCAAAATCAAAAACTTTGTCATTAAAAGGTTATTTTTTCCAAAATGGGTTCTTTTTTAAAAAAATATCTAAGCTTTCTTTTGAGAAAAAAAGGGGCCATTTTAAAAAAAAGTCAAAAAAGTTTTTGATTTCGGAAAAAAAATTTTCAAAATTTTTTTTCGAAAGATTGAAGAAATAGCTATCTAAACGATTTGGGAAACACTTTGCTAAGAACAATACACGCAGAAAAAAAATATAGTTGTGCATTGTTACTGTAACCATTTCAACATTAGTGCATGTTTGCTGTAACCATTTCAACATTTTTAACAATATTATAGTCACAGTAAATATATATATGATTGTGGTAATAATAATATGGTTAAATTACGATTCATATGATTGTATTGTTACAGTAAACATGTATATGTTTGTGACAACCATTTATGGATAATATTATGATATCCATAAATGGTTGTCACAAACATATACATGTTTACTGTAACCATATATATGGTATATATAAAACCCTATAAGATTCGACACAGCCAAATATAACACTCTTACTGATTTGAATTTTGGTTATAAAGAAACAAGAAAATGGAAAACAACATGAAAATTAAGCTATTTTTTATATCAAAGTAAAGGAAATTATGTTTTAATTGTATTAATAATTTAAACAAAGAATTTAAAAGATAAATATGAACCTACAAAAAAAAATATTTATTTTAAGGACATCCTGGTTTTTTGTAAACTAATTTTATGATTAGATCTTCAAAAAAATATGTAATACCCTTTAAAATACTTAAAGTCTGCGGTTGATGTATAACATGTGATGCGACAATAAGGTCAGGAATTTCAAACATTTCATGTTTGGTTTATGAAAATGTTGTTTCCTTAACATTTCACAAGCATTCATGAAATTCCTAAATGCCAGCAACAACTCAGTTCACTCACATTTAAAAGCCCTTTTGAAAATTTAATAAATATTTCTTTTAAATTTTGTTTGTCAAAACAAAAAACCATGAAACATAATTACCAAAACGCACAATCATGAAACATAACAAACATGTCACATAATATTATTTCCAATTGATTTGCGACACGAAAGCTGCTAAAACATTTTATGCATTAGAATATAAAATTATTTCCAATGAAATACATACCTAAAAATCAATACTCAATAACCTGTTTATATTTAAATTACTGTAGCAATCACATATATAACTCTAGAGTTACGTGTTTTTCAATATTAAATTAATATAATTACAGAATTTTGATTCAAATAAAATTCATTTCTCGTAAAAGAACACAACTATCATAACTAATTTACAGAACATTAGTGCATTATATTGTAGTTGTAGTTGAGGGCGAACGAACAAAGCACAATAAACTTTAATCAATTGAAAATTCATATATGCAACATCAATAAAATAAAATAAAAATAAAATTAACATTTGACTGAGTACTAAACAAATTAAGGATATTGATGACAATTGATAACGTGCTGTATATGAAGTATGTATGTGCTTACATGCACAGTGTTTATGGTGCGACCATAAATGGAACGTTGAATGTTGCAATTAAATAAACAATAACTTCCAATTCTAAAACGCAATTGTAGTATTTGCATTATATAGTTAATAAAAAAAAGGTCATTGCACCAAAATACTTTTAAGTTTAGAGTGGAAAATTTTGAAGTTATAATTAAATTTAACATGAATGTTGTTTTAAGGATATATTATAATATAGCAGCATTGATTGCTGCCATTTGAGTCATTTCTTATATCGTCAATAAAATATTTAGATACACATTGTATAGGTACTTATTTATGTATAATAAAAAAGTTAAAAATTTCCTATAGAACTTAAAACATGTTTCAATATGTCTTTATTACCTCTTAATTCATTTTTTGGATTATTAAATTTTTCATAGTCTCTGTTTTATAAGTATTGGCCCTTTAGAAAAGTACTACGAAAGGTAACACGTAGAAAATAGTACTAAAATATTAGTTATCGAGACTTATTATCTAAAGAAGGACAACTTTCGGAGTTTAAAATCCACATAAGTGAAAAACTTGCTAAAAGTCACAAGGACCGAATGCTATTATTCCATCATGCCGTAACTTGTCAAAATCTTCAATAGCCAGGTATCAGTGTACATTCCTAAAGAAATGAGAGACTCCTAAAGCGAGTAAAATTAACCACATTACAGCAAAGTATAATAAATATTCCAGCTAGTCTGTCATTGTTATACCCTTCACCATCAGTGGTATATATCCGTTTGTAATTTCTATATTTTTCATTTGCGACACCATAAAGTATATATATTCTGGATCGTTATAGATTGCGGAGTCGATATAGCCATGTCCGTCGGTCGGTTGAAAACAACTTTCAAAATTCCCTAAATAACTTACAAACATGTTTGATACATCAATATATCGGGAATTCTTCCAATTCGGTTGGTATTTGAAATCGAAAAAATCGGCCCACAAATGGCTGAGATATATGGAAATATCCGGGAAACCTAGAATTTTTGCCTATTTTTTTATCTATATCTGGATTACTAAGTCATAAATATAGACAATATGGATATCTAATGATACGTATTTCAAAGTCCATTGCAACGATGCATATAGGCTATAATAATTTGAACCTACAATGGGTCAAAATCGGGAAAAATTTTTTTTAACCCGAATTTTTTTTTTAACAAAAATTTTTTTTTTTCACTAATTACTTTAAAAAAAAATTGAAAAAAAAAACAAGTTTGAAAAAAAGTTTTTTTTTAAATTTTTATTTTTTTTTAATTTTGAAAAATTATTATGAAAAAAAAAAAAAATTTTAATTAAATTTGTATTTTAAATTTGTATATTCATAACACTCATATTGATTCGCTGCTTTTGTGAATGGTAAGAGTTTACAGAATATGCAAGTAATTACATGTATTCTGTAACAAATTACTTGCTGTGGTGAATCTTGCAATGACAGTTTTCGTTTAGTTTATGTATAGTGATAACTCAATATTCACTTTTGCAAAATAATAAATATGTCATTTGAATAGTATTCATGCACATCTCTGGTGGATACCAACATTTTAAAGGGATTTATGCTCGTTAAAGTGATTTTCGGAAGCGGGCCCTATATGGGAACTTTGGCTAATTATAGACAGATCATTATATTTGGAGCGAAATTTGTGTAGATACCTACTTATATAAGACTAGCTTGACCCGGTGCGCTTCGCTACCCCTGTCGTAGTCTATGTTGGAAATTTCAATAAAATCGTTTCGGCCGTTTGGTATATTAAGAACTAAAGGTTTTAATTGCAAATAACTTTTAAACTGCCTTACCAATTTTTACACTATTAGTCTCATAGTAATCCTAAAAATCCTTTTACTATGAACTACCATATGTACTCAATACAGTTTTGTTATGGATTTCTCACTGTTATAAAGTTCAGAATACGGGTATAAATATGAAATATCGTTTGTGCCAAATTTATTTTAATTCAATGCATTAGTTTTTTCTTTGATATATTTTAATATATATATATTAACGAAAAAAAAATAGTTTTTATTGTTGAATTTTGTATTTTTTTACGTTTAACTAAAATCCCGAAGTCCCGAAAAATCTCGAAATCACGAAAAATCCCGGGATGCCGAAAAATCCCGGGGTCCCGAAAAATCCCGGGATCCCGGGACTTACATTTCTAAAATCCCGAATCCCGGGATTTGTAAAACCCAGTCCCGTTTAGTCAGCACTGACGATGTTTACATCAGTGCTGATAAATCAGTATGACGATGTTTTCATCAGCACTGATAAGTCAGCACTGACGATATTTACATCAGTGCTGATTAATCAGCTATGACGATGTTTTCATCAGCACTGATTAGTCAGCACTGACGATGTTTTCATCAGCACTGACAATGTTTTCATCAGCACTGATTAGTCAGCACTGACGATGTTTAAATCAGCACTGACGATGTTTTCATCAGCACTGACGATGTTTTCATCAGCACTGACGATGTTTTCATCAGCACTGATTAGTCAGCACTGACGATATTTACATCAGCACTGATTAATCAGCTATGACGATGTTTTCATCAGCACTGATTAGTCAGCACTGACGATGTTTTCATCAGCACTGACAATGTTTTCATCAGCACTGACGATGTTTTCATCAGCACTGACGATGTTTTCATCAGCACTGACGATATTTACATCAGCACTGATTAATCAGCTATGACGATGTTTTCATCAGCACTGACGATATTTACATCAGCACTGATTAATCAGCTATGACGATGTTTTCATCAGCACTGATTAGTCAGCACTGACGATGTTTTCATCAGCACTGACAATGTTTTCATCAGCACTGATTAGTCAGCACTGACGATGTTTTCATCAGCACTGACGATGTTTAAATCAGCACTGACGATGTTTTCATCAGCACTGACGATGTTTTCATCAGCACTGACGATGTTTTCATCAGTACTGACGATATTTACATCAGCACTGATTAATCAGCTATGACGATGTTTTCATCAGCACTGACGATGTTTTAATCAGCACTGACAATGTTTTCATCAGCACTGACAATGTTTTCATCAGCACTGACGATGTTTTCATCAGCACTGACGATATTTACATCAGCACTGATTAATCAGCTATGACGATGTTTTCATCAGCACTGACGATGTTTTAATCAGCACTGACAATGTTTTCATCAGCACTGACAATGTTTTCATCAGCACTGACGATGTTTTCATCAGCACTGACGATATTTACATCAGCACTGATTAATCAGCTATGACGATGTTTTCATCAGCACTGACGATATTTTCATCAGCACTGACGATGTTTTCATCAGCACTGACAATGTTTTCATCAGCACTGACGATGTTTTCATCAGCACTGACGATGTTTTCATCAGCACTGACAATGTTTTCATCAGCACTGACAATGTTTTCATCAGCACTGACGATGTTTTTATCAACACTGATTAGTCAGCACTGACGATGTTTTCACCAGCACTGACGATGTTTTCATCAGCTCTGACGATGTTTTCATCAGCACTGATTAGTCAGCACTGACGTTGTTTTCATCAGCACTGACGATGTTTAAATCAGCACTGATTAATCAGCTATGACGATGTTTTCATCAGCACTGATGATATTTACATCAGCACTGACGATGTTTTCATCAGCACTGACGATGTTTTCATCAGCACTGACGATATTTACATCAGCACTGACGATGTTTTCATCAGCACTGATTAGTCAGCACTGACGATGTTTTCATCAGCACTGACGATATTTACATCAGTGCTGATTAATCAGCTATGACGTTGTTTTCATCAGTCCTGGTTAGTCAGCTCTGAGGATATTTACATCAGTGGTGATTAATCAGCTATGACGATGTTTTCATCAGCACTGATTAGTCAGCACTGACGATATTTACATCAGTGCTGATTGATCAGCTCTGACGATGTTTTCATCAGCACTGATTAGTCAGCACTGACGATATTTACATCAGTGCTGATTGATCAGCTCTGACGATGTTTTCATCAGCACTGATTAGTCACCACTGACGATATTTACATCAGCACTGATTAGTCAGCACTGATCAGTAATCATTCAGTGCAGCATCGAATAATAATTAAGTGTATTATTACATACTCAATCATGCAAGTTATTGTGACAATCATATATATGATTGTTTTAACCATATATATTATTGCGGCACTTTACTTGTACCATCACTCTGTTAAAGATTAATTATATTATTGCTATTTTTTAAAATACTATTTTAATAGTATTTTACCAATTTTCCCCGTTTTCCCCAGTTTACCCCCTGTTTACCCCTTTCTGGTCCAAGTATTGAAAAAAGTTATAGCGTATTGACGCTTCCAAGTAAGGATCTATCTACGTTCCAAATTTCAATAAAATCGATTCAGCCGTTTAGGCGTGATGCTCAAACAAACAAACAAACAAACAAACAAACAAACAAACAAACAAACAAACAAACAAACAAACAAACAAACAAACAAACAAACAAACAAACAAACAAACAAACAAACAAACAAACAAACAAACTTACAAAGACATTTATATATTTATATGGATAAAGATATAGACCGATAAAGTCCTATTTCGGGAGAACATTTATATGCGGGCTAGGTGAAAAATTAACCGATTTCAGACAATTTCAATATACTTCGTTCTTGTTGTACAAAATTTGATTGAAATATATTCAAAATTGCGACCTGTACTCTGCGCGCAAAGCTTACATGGACAACTAGCCAGCCAGCTAGCCAGACGGATGGACATTGTTTAATCGACTCAGAAAGTGATCAATAAATTCCTATTCAAGCTGCGTAGGAAATGTAAGTACTATTGAAGCATGACCGTATCAGTTGAGCGAACTAAGTTTGGGCCAACTAACATATTACATTCATCGAATGTTAATAAATCGTTTAATGTATTCGAAAAAAAATCAATAAGATATAAAACGTTTTTATTTTTCTTAAGTAAAACTAAATATTATATAAAATCCTTTATAAAATAGAATATATTAAAAATTGACCCACATCCTTACACATTTATGACAGTTTTGATGAATTTTATCTACAAATTGTTCCAGATGTAAATATCTGTAAATATCAAGACAGTTCGTCTTTTGTTAACATTTTGAAATAACTACTGTCCAGATTTTCAAATAGTTTTTTAAAAGTATTATGATAAAACATAACGGAGTTCAAAATGAGTCCTGAATAACCTATATTATCTCAAGTATTTTTTTCTTTGGCCAGCGTCAAAAGTTTTGCTGCAATTTTTTTGCACCGCATACGTTAAGATCAAGTAGGGGTAATTGGATTTCAAACTCTACTTTCTGGAATAATTTTTTCACGGTCTTTAGTGAAGGTTCAAAGATGGAAAAGGACAATAATTTCAAAATTAGTTTTATTATTATGATATTTTTGAGTAACTTGGTTCACTGAAACATAATTATTATTCAAACAACTAAATAATTATAACTATACAAACATATTATATTATTAACAACCATTTAAACTTAAAACTAACCATTAAAAGTTAAGTATATATATCTGTGTACTCATTGTATCCCAGCAGTTCTAGGAGACAGTTCCGAACTAGTGATTTTACCCATCATTTAGGGTGGGAACAAGTTACTTCAATATCTACGTAGGGGTTCAATTGATCATTTTTGACTATAATTAGTCTGTCTAATAGCTGGTCCAAAGTAGTCAACGCATTGGATTCACATACTGGTTAAATAGAATCAGCTACCTTACTAGCTACCTAACTGGTAACTTGAACAGCAACATAACTACTTATATCATAGGCAGTCCAATAAACGATAGCTTGTAAACAAACCTTTCTTCGACAACTCTCCAATGGATTGCTTCTGGTTGGTAACATAATTACTTTCTAAAGTGCGGTACAAAATAAACGTTTAAAGTGACTTCAGTATAGGTTACTAAGAGACACTGAAGTGACTATTGACTTTATGCTATGTTACATGGAATATCAGTATACTTAAGCAAAAATAAAAATTAACTGTATGAGAATTATATCAACACAATATGTAAAAAACCATTTTAAACGAATTACTCACGTTTAAAGTGTCTAAACTCCAGATTACTTAGAGGCACGTAAGTGACAGTTGTCTTCACGCTAGATTAACTGGGATGTATAAAGTAACCAATTGTCTTCTCTATGGACTACAAAGAGCACATACGTTTCAAATGATCAAAATGTATAAATTGAAGTCAGCCGACTACTTGCTTAACTGCTGGGATGCTTAAGATATAAATACATATGTGTTTACTTTTGATAATATTTTATTCTCACTATTTGTAGAATGCTTTCGCATTACTGTTTATTGTTGGTGTTTGTCTAAGCTATGATATTTTTACAAGAAAAGTTTGAGTGTCTGTAATTCTCATTCGCTCTATATTTTTACTTATATAGATAATATCTATAGCTTTCTTAAAGCTAACAGCAATCAACTTCAGTGAATTTATCAATAATGATAGGGGGGTCACACGGTATGTATTGCATGTGTTTTGTGACATGCATTGGGACATACATGTGTATGCCTTATGACATTTTTGGCAATTAGAGCATGCTCTATTTTCGTGTGTTTAACAGTGTGTATTTTGAAATACAACACTGTGTTAGTGCAAAATTAAAAATACAAAACAAAAAAGTGTAGAGAAAAATCATAACAAAATAAGTTATATTGCATTAAATATATTGCTTGTGAATAGATATATAGTTAAAAACAACAAATATATAAACTAATAGAGGTTATGTCACATGCAATTACACATGTACGTGTGAACGTGGAAATTATAAATCGTATGTATAACGTGAATTTTGACATACACATGGAATTCCATATGTATCGAATACATGTCCCAATACATATGGAATACATGCCGTGTGACCCCCCTTTAAGTATTTAAATTGAGAATTTAGCACATTGGAACTAAAACATATTAAAATTAAAATTTGTATTCCATAAAATAACTTTTAATGATAATATTGATAACTTAGAATCATTATAATATGACTTTGGATCATAAATATGATTACTTTCGATTATAATCATTTTATGGATTATAATATGATTACTACGGAACTTATTATGATCATGTATGACAATGTTATGTGATCATATTTTATGATACTAATAATGATCGTAATATGTTTGGACTACAATCATAAATCTTATCATAATCACCTCTATCGCGAATCAATATTTCATATGAAATATGTTTCCTTTTCCGTTCATCAACATTGCTCACATGAAAAAATTCCCCACGTTGTGAAATTTTTTAGATGGAAATTTGTAAACAATAAACAGCTGTTACAAACAAAATCAACTATTGTGAATGAAAAGTTAATGGAAATACCACAATAGCAATTTTCCCTTCGAGGGAAATGGATATTTCATGGGAATATAAATTTCACATGTTATTGCCGATAGGGGTGAATATGTTGCTCTTAGATTATGTTTACAACAATCATGTTTTTTCGCTACGTGCGCATAGTAAGTTTTAAATGTTAACTCGAGTGCAACTTTTCTTTGAAATCAATCAAATTTCATATTTCTGAATCAGACTTCGTATGGAAATTTAAATAAAGTTAAATAATTTTAATTGTAAACATAAGTGCACTGTTTTAGTTTAACTCTCTAATGCTTAAACATGTCAAAGGCACTCATCGCAAAAATGCCAATAAATGCAAATATAACAGATTTTTCATTTCAAAAACGCTTGCTAAATGACATAGTTGAATATTTTAAAAAGCTTTCAAAGTATTTGAAATGAAATATCAGTTATATTTGCATTTTTTGGCATTTTTGCGATGAGTGCCTTGAGGCATGCTTAAGCATTAGAGGGTTAATATTACTCTCATCTATCAAATGCACTTTTACTTATGCAGTTTAAATCTAAGGAAAACTTAATACCTAAAATCAGTCCTTTAGCAATTGAACTTGCAAAATAATGGCAACAGAACACTTACCCTTAATATTCTAAATGGACTGTCACGCAACAGACAAACTTGTTCCTCCAAAGGTTGTTGTTCATACTGTAGTGGGGTTTCCAAAGACGTTTCAGCGTCTTCTAATTCATGATTGCCTTTGGGACGGCTGCGTTCAATAATCATGGAAAGTATCCAAAACTAAAAAAAAAAAAACATATAAAAGGAAATTTAATTTAAATGCATTAAATTGTAATTTAAGGAAATTAAATTGAATACATTTTAAGTTAAATTGGAAAATTAAAAAAAAATATATATATGAAGGACTAGTTTCACGACAACATTTCAACTAGAATATTTATGTTTGTCCATATAAATAGTTTCTTATACAACATATCCATTAAACAAATATTTCATTTGCATGCATACATATTTCCAAAATTATATATAGATATTTATTAAATTTATTTACTTAACGAATACCTTACTCACCTTGCCACTTGGTCTGCGGGTTTTCAAAACATTTTTCACAATTTGCGGTTGAGATTCGACCAATTCCGGTGAAATTGCAACGTTGCCATTATGAAACCCATTCAGTAATTTCGACATTTTAAATGATTTTCTATAGTTACTGAACGACATTGGAATGATTCAATGGAATTTGTATTCTGTAAATAGAAAGAATGTTAAATGAAAATAAAAATAAAAAGATTAAATAATAATATTATTTACATACTAACAATATAAAAAAATAGAACTTGATATATTAATTTGTTGATAAATTAGTTAACTGGCATTAAATAACAATTAATATTATTAACTTAATAAGCGCTACTTCCTTTACTATGTGATGAAATGGCTCTTATCTTTCATGATATGTTATATATAGCGGGTGGGTGTTGGTATTTGTTTAATATTTGAATAGTGGTGAAAGGGGTGGATGGGTTTATAGATTGTGAAATTATTATTGAGCAAGTAAATTTCAAATTACACTATTTCCATATATTAAGGTGAAAACTATAGAAAAAAATCGTAAATTGGGTATATGCCTGAAAACAGCAGGATTTACATGACGTATCTTTTGAACGTTTTGGTTTTTTAATAACTTATATATCATTTTAAAGGATACATATCTGTCATTTCTTCTCACTTAGTTATTGAACATTGTAGTGTAAACAACCGAATTTTTTTGTTCGAAAATGTAGACTTTTGTATCAAAGAATCGTCATATGGGGGAAGTTTTGCTTTACTTCTATAATATGAAAACAAGTAAGAGAGCTATATTCGGTTGTGCCGAATCTTATATACCCTTCACCAAATTATACCTTAAAATAAAATTTAAAAAAAATTTTTTAAAATTTTTTTTTTTTCAAAATTGTTTTTTAAAAGTTTTTTCCAATTTTAAAAAAAAAAAAAATTTTTAATTTATTAGTGAAAAAAATTTATGACAAAAGAAAGTTTTTTGTGAAAAAAAATTCGGGTTAAAAAATATTTTTCCCGATTTTGACCCATTGTAGGTCCAACTTTGTATAGCCTTATATACATCGTTTCAATGGACTTTAAAATATCTATCATTAGATATTTATATTGTCTATATTTATAACTTAGTAATCGAGATATAGATAAAAAAATAGGCCAAAAATAGAGGTTGTCTCGGATTTTTGCTCATATCTCCGTTATTTATGGACCGATTTTGCTGATTTTAAATAGGAAACTTTTCGAAAGCATGTCTGACAGAACTATTGACGATTTGGATCCCGAAGATATCTGCGGTCTTCAGAAAATTGATTTCAACAGACGGACAGACAGACAGACAGACAGACAGACAGACAGACAGACAGACAAACAAACAGACAGACAGACAGACAGACAGACAGACAGACAGACAGACAGACAGACAGACAGACAGACAGACAGACAGACAGACAGACAGACAGACAGACAGACGGACATGGCTAAATCGACTCCGCTATCTATAAGGATTCGGAAAATTATATTGTGGAAATTACAAACGGAATGACAAATTTATATATACCCTTCTCACGAAGGTGAAGGGTATAAAAAGTACCGCTTAAGCACACCGATTGTGAATGTGATCCATCGGATTCAACGTGCGAGATATGGTTGGTTCAGTTTAGAAAAGGTGATTTTGAAGATCGGAAGATAAAGATCGCCTAGGTGAGCTAAACAAGTTTGAAGACCAAGAATTGGAGGCATTATTCCATGAAAACTGCTGTCAAACTCAACAAGAGCTTGCAAAATCATTGGGAACTACCTAAGCAGCAATTTCAAGACGTTTGCGAGCAGCAGTATTCATCCAAAAGCAGGGAAATTGAATACCATACGAATTGATGCCAAGAGACCTTGAAAGACGATTTTGCATGTCCAAAATGATAATTGAACGCTATAAAAGAAAATAATTTTTGCACCGAATCATTACTTGTGATGAAAAATGGAGCCATTACAATAACCCGAAGCGTAAGAAACAAACCAGCCGAATCGACACCAAAGCCAAATATCCATGCCGCTAAGGTAATGGTCTGTATTTGGTGGGAGCACAAGGTTTATATCTATCATGTTCAGCTAAAGTATTTCCAGAACATCACAGGGAAACTGTTCCGAACGAAACTGATTCGTTTGAAGGTAGCACTGACCGAAAAACGCCTAGAATATTCATCCGTAATACATGAAATCGTAACATTTCATCATGACAACGCTCGGCCACATGTTGCATTAAGGACTGGTTTCGAAAAATTCTTAACACACGTTTTTCATTAAAACTTTTAACCAAAGTATTAGTTGATTTAATTTTTTTTTATCAAGTTACCTTTGTTAAGCATGTCAGTTATTATGTTTGTCAATTATGTTCATATGTTGTTAATCTGATTAAAATGAGTGACGAGAAAAAAGTGCGTACTAAAATGATTAAATATATTCAACAAAACCCAACTTGGTCCTACAAAAAGTTGGCCAAACAATCAAATGTCTGCCGTCAAACTGATTCCAATGTTATTAAACAGTATCGGGAGAACTTGTCCATTGATAGAAAACCTGATTCATGTAGATGGAATGGTCCACATGATGTTTCTAAAGCCAGTAAATAGAAAGCACAATGGCCAATACTTTGAATAAATTTATATTGAACAAATGTTTCAAAATAAAAACGAAAAATTTTAAAAAATACCGCGTTTTTAAGTCATACACCCAATACTTTTCCCACAAAGATTGAGGGGAAACCTGGAACGTAATCAAAACAACATTTCTGGGTGGAAAAGAAAAATGGATCATGTAAAAGTATGTAAATTTCTTCTCAACGTGTAGGGTAATGAATAAGTAATAACAACAAATTCTTTTAAAATGTTTCTCCAAAATTGATGTTAAATAAATGATGTTTACAGCTTAACAATATCCAGGGCTAAGGAGTCGCGAGCCAGACATATTGTAGTTATTTGGAATTACAAAAAAACATAATGTCTTGTTGGTGTTTTGTGAAAACTTTAATCTATCTATATAACACACAACAAATGTTATAGACTCTGAAACCATACAATCAATACAAAGGCTACATTAGATCTATTCGGTCCATTCGTGAAGCTGATTTTCGAATTTTCCCATACCAGCATTTTTCCCAATTTTGAAGTTTTGAAATGATGTTTGTAGCAGAGCAGTAAATGAATCATTCATTTTTGAATTAATTCGCGAATCATTCACACAAAAAAATTAATTGAATGAAATTTTAATCAATTCACATGAATTTGGTAAAAATGAATTCATTTGAATTGACTCAAATTTCATTCAATTAATTTTTTTGTGTGAATGATTCGCAAATTAATTCAAAAATGAATGATTCATTTACTGCTCTGCTACAAACTTTGTAGGCTCCTCTCCCGATGTGTAGATCCATTAAGATGGGATTTTTGGAAATTCGAATTGTAAGGGAGTAAAAATGGTTAAAACGGGTAAAATCGATATCTCTATATCTCCAGAACTAATAAAAGTAGCACCAAAAATCCAATTTAATCTTAATTTAAGCAAAAAACAAGTAAGAGAACTATATTCGGCAGTGCCGAATCTTATATACCCTTCACCAAATTATACTTTAAAATAAAATTTTTAAATATTTATAGGTAAACAAAATTAATTTTTTTTTTTAATTTTTTTTTTTCTAAATGGTTTTTAAAAATTTCGGAATTGCTGTTTTTAATTCTTTTCCAATTTAATTTTTTTTTTAAATTTTAATTAAGTGAAAAAAAAATGTAAGAAAAAAAATTGTTGGTAAAAAATATTTTTCCTGATTTTGACCCATTGTAGGTCCAAATTACTATAGCTTTATATAAATCATTGCAATGGACTTTGAAATATCTATCATTAGATATCCATATTGTTTATATTAATGACTTAGTTAATCCAGATATAGATCAAAAATAGGCCAAAAATCGAAGTTTTCCCGATTATTTCCTTATATCTCAGCCATTTGTGGACCGATTTTCTCGATTTTAAATAGCGACCGAGCCGGAAGAATTCCCGATATATTGATGTATCAATAATGTTTGCAAGTTATTTAGGGGCTACGGAAAGTTGATTTCATCATACAGACGGACAGATGGCTATATCGACTTCGCTATCTATAACGATCCAGAATATGTATTCATTGTGAGGTCGCAAATGAAAGTGTGGAAATTACAAACGGAATGACAGACTTATGTATACCCTTGCCACTCAAGGCGAAGGGTATAATAAGTGGACAGGTGTGGTACTTTTTGATTTTTTGTAGTTTTAAGAGGATAACAAAAAAAACCGAGTTTAAGGAATTTTTGGTATCTAATATACCAGAAATTAAATTTATATAGAATTTTAGTCTTTCTAAAAAATTTCAAATGAATTTTGGCACTTTTCTGAAATTTGAACATATAACGGTCAAATTTATCCCTATTTTTGGTTCGTTTTTTTTTACAAAAATATTTGTAATGACATTACTATGTTAAAACAAGTAAGAGAGCTATATTCGGCTGTGCCGAATCTTATATAGCCTTCACCAAATTATACCTTAAAATAAAATTTAAAAATTTTTTTTTTTTCAAAATAGTTTTTTAAGTTTTTTCCAATTTTTAAAAAAAAAAAAAAATTTAATTTATTATTGAAAAAAATTTATGACAAAAGAAAGTTTTTTGTCATAAAAAATTCGGGTTAAAAAATATTTTTCCCGATTTTGATCCATTGTAGGTCCAACTTACTATAGCCTTATATACATCGTTGCAATGGACTTTGAAATATCTATCATTGGATATCCATATTGTGTATATTTATGACTTAGTAATCGATATATATCAAAAATAGGCCAAAAATAGAGGTTGTCTCGGATTTTTGCTCATATCTCCGTTATTTATGGACGGATTTTGCTGATTTTAAATAGGAAACTTCCCGAAAGCATGCCTGACAGAATTATTGAAGATTTGGATCCCTAAGATATGGGTCTTCAGAAAATTGATTTCAGCAGACAGACAGACGGACATGGCTTAATCGACGCCACTATCTATAAGGATCCAGAATATATATACTTTATAGGGTCGAAAAATTATATTGTGGAAATTACAAACGGATTGACAAATTTATATATACCCTTCTCAAGAAAGTGAAGGGTATACAAATGTTTATTATAAAACCCCTGCATTAATAACGATTTTTTATCGTAGTAGCACATGTCGGCTATCCGCTAATATTTTATAAAAGAAAATAATACTAGTGTTCCTGATCAGCCGTCCTAAGCAACCAGCGAAATGCGAAAATACATTTCAATGAATTATCGATACTCAGTATATTTTACAAGAAAAAAATTAATTGAAATGTATTGTCGCATTTCGTTGGTTGCTTAGAACAGCGGATCAGGAACACAGTACGGTACAATTATGTAAAACTTATCCAAAATGTTGCGTTTTATTTGAACTTTATTAAGTATATTATTATGAATTAGCCCCGAGTTTATTTATTAGTAAATATTCAAAGAAAACTTTGAAATGGTTTTTTAGACACTTAACAGACTATTGTTCTGCATGTTTACCATAACCATTTTAACATTTTTAAAAGTTTTTTAACAATATTATAGTTACAGTAACTATTTACATGATTGTGGTAACCATAATATGGCTGACGTACGATTCACATGATTGTATCAATCATATATATGGTTATATGTTTGTGACAACCGTTTTTATGATTAGTGTTTTACCATATTATGTTGATCACGGCTAATTAATATCATAATCTGAGAACAACATATCATACATATGGTTGTTTACTGTAACCATATATATGATTGATACAATCATGTTAATCGCAAGTTAACCAATATTATGGTTACCACAATCATGTAAATAGTTACTGTGACTATAATATTGTTAAAAAACTTTTAAAAATGTGGAAATGGTTACTGTAAACATGCACAACTATATTTTTTCTCTGCGTGTATAATGCATTTTCTGGCTTTCCAAATGGAAAATGTAATTCAGTATTATGTTTCTTAATGTTTAAACTAATTATTACAATTCAAATAGAAGTAGAGCCGCATTAAATTATTTCAATTAATTCAAATTTGATAACTTCGAAACAAATTTGAAAATCGTGGTAAAAAAAATTAAGCATACAATTTAATTTCTTTTAAACAATTCCAAATAAAGTTTGTCTGTCCAACTATTTATTTCACAAAATATCTAAATTTGTACACTATATAACACTTGTTATGACGTTTACACTTCAGCACAACCCCACCAACATGTCAACAAAAGAAGTTCAAATACACTTTCACTAATGAAAGGATGGGGATGGATGGAGGATAGCCGGCAATATTTTATAATTAACTTTCTTAATTGTTTTTTTGTTAATGAATGAATTAAAACAACAAATTATATAAATAAAATACTCTTATTAAGCGATGTTTAGATAACCGCTAACACTGCAATTTAAATACTAAATGTTCGAATAACTTAAAATAAATTATAAGTTGGTCTGACGATTCGAAATTGAAAAGCGAATTCATACACATCTCCCAGTAAAGTCATAATTTCTAACACTATTCATTTCGAAACGCAAGACACACATACATACATACACATTGTAAAGGTTTCAAAGAGCTTGTGAGTAAATTGTAACCCCATTTTTGTTTTCGCTTATAAATTCAAATGACTCCCTGAGGATCATCTACCAAGCAACCTACACCTTTAAACTTAAATAATCGTCATATAATTCTTATAAATTTATCTTGAAACAAAAAAAAAAAAAAAATGGTTTTTGGGTGAGTTTTTTATTCGTGTCTGCTTGTCTCTCAGGCCATCAGTGAGACCGCAATATGACTTTTTATTTTGGCTATACCAACAATAGTTAATTCTATATTCTATATTACTTTTATATTTTTATAACGTTCGTATCATCATAAAAACTTAACATGAGCTTGATTTTTTTGATATGATTAAAAAAAATTACGAGTACAATATAATTTTATGCCAATTTGTTTGGCATGTAATTATTATTCAAACATATTGTGATGATTATACATACACATGTACATGCACTGAGAGAAAATGTCCATGCTATATTTTACGACTAAAAATTGGAGGCTACCTTTTCTTGTAAGAATGTTTCTTACTTTTTTTAATACTCGTATTTACAAAATCTACTTGCGTTAGTTTCACACAAACATTTTCGTCGATTTTCACATATTTTTCAGTGTAACCATTTATCTTATAGGGTTATATTTGCTTTATAGGGTTAATACTCTACTCGAAATGTGTTAGTCATACATGTGACATACTATTTTCCAAAGGCTTAATGTTGGTTTCAACAAATTAACATTTGCTTAATTAAATTCTAATAGCAATGTTATGAAATTAATCTTTAATATTTATTATTTATATAATAATACCCTACACCCAGTAAATGAGCAAAATCATTTTTCTTTTAAAATTTCAATAATTTTTATTTTTCCTTAGTGATTTTCGAAAGTGAGACTTATATGGGAGCTATAATCAAGCTATGATACATGATCAATTATGTATCAAATTAGGTCGTGTGATAACACAGCCGAATATAACACTCTTACTTGTTTTATAATAAACTAGCGGATACCCGACGTGTGCTACTACGATAAAAAATATGAGTGGCAAGGGTATATATAAGTTTGTCATTCCGTTTGTAATTTCTACATTTTTCATTTGCGACCTCACAAAGTATATGTATTCTGGATCGTTAAAGATAGCAAAGTCGAAATAGAAATATCCGTCTGTCCATCTGTATGTTGAAATCATCTTTCCGTAGCCACCAAATAATTTACGAACATAATTGATACATCAATATATCAGGAATTCTTCCGGCTCAGTCGCTATTTAAATCGAGAAAATCGGCCCACAAATGGCTGAGATATAAGGAAAAAACCGTGACAACCTCGATATTTGGCCTATTTTTGATCTATATCTAGACTACTAAGTCATTAATCTAGACAATATGGATATCTACAGATAGATTTTTCAAAGTCCATTGCAACGATGTATAAAAGGCTATACTAATTTGTAGAGTTTCCAGTTCGGTTTTAACCATCAAGGCCTAAAACCGAAACCGCCAATTATTCTTCGGTTTTTACTATCTATTTTCACTAGAAAAATTCAAAATTTCGAAATGAGAAACAAACTTTTTCATCCAATTATTCATCCAATATCTCTAAACACAGATCGGTAAAAATATCTTAAGATTTCTTTAAATTTTTTAAATTGTATTACAATAATTGCTTCAAATGATGTACCAAGCTTCCTTTCTCAGGCTAGGCAAGGAAACCTGTTAATAAAGCATGACACAACATATTGATCTACGAGTATTTCCTGACTAGTAAACTTCAAATGATTGTTTATATATTTAATTTAAAAAGAAAAATAATGCAACATTTTTGTAGCAAAGTCTTCGTTATTTTCAAATAGCCGATAAAAGTATGGAGTACTAGCTGACCCGGTGCGCTTCGCCACCCCAATTGGATGAAGGAAATAGTAATATTAAATCTCCGTTTGTGAATTAATACTAATTCAGGAAAACATGTCTCTAGTTTCATGTTTACTGATTCATTGTAATATGGATTCTAGCTCATTCGAAACGTATTATTAGAATAAAAACAGTACCATAAAGACCCACATTTTGTATTCAATTTCATATTTCTGTGTCACATTATTATAGAAAATACAAAAGAAAGGTAACACTAAAATCACCTTTTGTGAATTCTAACTCATTCAGAATCATTTATGTCTAATTTTCAATTTTAAGGTTTATTGTTATAAAATATTCAAAAAGTACCTTTACAATAAAGAAATAGTAACATTAATTATCCCTTTTGAATTCGCATTCACTAAACCATGAATGCTTAATATCGTGTTTCTAGGTTCACCGTTATAAAATATTGAAAAAGTACTATTATTTGGAAAAAGTACCTGCAAGTCTCTTTTTTATATTCTAACTCAGATCATGTGTGTTTAATTATTATAGAAATTTCAATAATAGTTTTAGTTACCTCAATATCATTATGCCCTCTATCCTTGATTCTTTCTTTACTCAGATGCATATCAGCCATCTATTATGTATACATATAAGTAAAATAATTTAATATAATAAAAAGTACCATTAGAAGAAAAAGTAACAATTTTCCACACTTAAAGTTTGAAATTTCAAAGTATTTTCCTAATTCTAGGTTCAATATTATAGAAAATTCAAAAAGTTTATTTTAGTTTATTTTAGTTCTTCATTTTTGGTAACATTATACAATTGAGTACCCTATTCTTGATTATTTCTTTACTGGGAAGCATATTAGCCAACTTCAATGTATATAAACTAACTAATTTAATATATTAAAAGGAACCATTAAAAGAAAAAGTATCAATTTTCCTTTATCCTCGTGAACACTCGTCAAGTTTGAACTTTAAATTTGTTTAGCAGTTCCTATATTATCAACTAGAGTTTCTAATTCGGTTTTAACCGAAACCGAAACCGCGGTTTTTCAAGGCCTAAAACCGAAACCGACAATAATTCTTCGGTTTTCACTTTTAATCTATTTTCAATAGAAAAATTCAAAAATTTAGAAATGAGAAACAAACTTTTTCATCCAATTATTCATCCAATATCTCTAAACACAGATCGGTAAAAATATCTTAAGATTTGTTTAAATTTTTTAAATTGTATTACAATAATTGCTTCAGATGATGTAGCAGGCTACCTTTCGCAGGCTAAATAATGCAAAATTTTTGTAACAAAGTCTTAGTTATTTTCAAATATCCGATAAAATTATGGAGTACTATCAGACCGGTGCGCTTCGCCACAGTACTATTAAGTTTTAATAGTACTAATTTAGGAAAATATGTCTCTAGTTTCATGTTTATTGATTCATTGTAATGTGGATTGTAGCTCATTCTAGACGTATTATTAGAATAAAAACAATACCTAAAGACCCACATTTTGTATTCCAACTCAGCATCATGAATGTTTAATTTCTTATTTATGTGTCCATTATTATAGAAAATACAAAAGAAAGGTAAGACTATAATCACCTTTCGTGAATTCTAACTCATTCAGAATCATTTGTGCTCAATTTTAGGGTTTATATTATAAAATATTCAAAAAGTACCTTTACAATAAAGAAATAGTAACATTAATTATCCGTTTTGAATTCGCGTTTCTAGGTCCATAGTTATAAAATATTCAAAAAGTACTACTAGTTCGAAAAAGTACCTGCAATTTTTTTTTTTTATATTCTAACTCAGTCAGTCAGTCAGATCATGTGTGTTTAATATCTTGCTTATAGGTTCATTATTATAGAAATTTTAATAATAGTTTTCTTTCTTTACTCAGAAGCATATCAGCTAACTATTATGTATACATATAAGTAAAATAATTTATTATAATAAAAAGTACCATTAGAAGAAAAAGTAAAAATTTTCCACACTTAAACCACTGTCAAGTTTGAAATTTCAAAGTAATTTCCTGATTCTAGGTTCAATATTATAGAAAATTAATTTTGAAGAACGAAAAAGTACTCCTTAGTTCTAGTTCTCCATTTTTAGTATCATAATACAATTGCGCACCCTATTCTTGATTATTTCTTTACTGAGAAGCATATTAGCCAACTTTAAGTAATTTAATATATTAAAAAGGTACCATTAAAATAAAATGTACCAATTTTCCTTTATCCTCGTAAACACTCGTCAAATTTGAACTTTAAATTTGTTTAGCAGTTCCTATATTATCAACTGATTTAATAGTTAATAAATTATCACAAAACCGAACCGAACCCGATCGGTTTTCATTTTTATAAAACCGAAACCGCGGTTTTGAAATTCTTCGGTTTTTTGGATACTCTAGTAATTTGGACCTTCAAAATCGTGAAAAATATTTTTTAACCCGATTTTTTTTTTTAACAATAAACATTTTTTTCATAAATTTGTTTTCACTAATAAATTAAAAAAAAAAAAAAAATTTTTGAAAAAAAATAAACCAATATTGATTATTTTTTCAAATTTTTTTTTTTAAATTTTGAAAAACAATTTAAAAAAAAAAAAATTTTTTTTTTTAAATTTTAAAAAACAATTTTGAGAAATAAAAAAATTAATTTTGTTTACCTAAAAATATTTAAATTTTTTATTTTAAAGTATAATTTGCTGAAGGGTATAAGATTCGGCACAGCCGAATATAGCTCTCTTACTTGTTTTTTTGCATAAATTTAGATTAAATTGGATTTTTGGTGCTACTTTTATTAGTTCTGGAGATATAGAGATATTGATTTTACCCGTTTTTAACCATTTTTTTTATCCCTTTACAATTCGAATTTCCAAAAATCCCTTCTTAATGGATCTTCACATCGGGAGAGGTGCCTACAAAGTTTGTAGCAGAACTGTAAATGAATTATTAATTTTTGAATTAATTTGTGAATCATTCACACAAAAAAAATTAATTGAATGAAATTTGAGACAATTCAAATGAATTTGGTAAAAAAGAATTGCAATTCATTTCCAATTCAAATGAATTGCTATTTCTTTTTTCTAATTCATATAAATTAATTCAAAATCAATTCAAATAAATTGGAAATGAATTACAATTCATTTGGCAAATTCATTTGAATTGGAAATGCATTGCAATTCATTTCTACCAAATGCATGTGAATTGACTCAAATTTCATTCAATTAATTTTTTTGTGTGAATGATTCGCAATTTAATTCAAAAATCAATGATTCATTTACAGCTCTGCTATAAACTTTGTGGCTCCTCTCCCGATTTGTAGGTCCATTTTTACAAAATTAGTGTGAATTGACTCAAATTTCATTCAATTCATTTTTTTGTGTGAATGATTCGCGAATTAATGCAAAAATTAATGATTCATTTACAGCTCTGCTACAAACATAATTTCAAAACTTCAAAATTGGGAAAAATGTTTATATGGGAAAATTCGAAAATCAGCTTCACTAATGGACCGAATAGATCTAATGTAGCCTTTTAAGTATCTAAAACCATCTTCACAAAATTGCCTTTCTAATGAAGCCGGTTTTGAGCTCATCATTTGTATGGTATCAGAGTCTATGTGATGAATTTCCGCACATCCGAATATAATACATAATTGATCATGTATCATAGGTTGATCATAGCCCCCATATAAGTCCCACTTTCAAAAATCCTTCAGAAAAAAAAAAATATTGAAATTTAAAAAAAAAAATTGATTTTGCTCATTTACTCATTGTAGGGTATTATATCTTCATATGTGTATAAAACACAAGAAATGTTTCCACATTAGTCCGTTATAGACTCTGATACTTGTTTTATAATAAAGTAGTAAGATTTTTAGATTTGAAAACTCGTTTTCCATCTTTACATCTTATATATATAATTGGTCAATTCACTAGGTCTCATATCAGTCATATTGTTCTAATGGCATGATAAGAGACCTTGTGAATTTATCAATTGATCATAAAATGTTATATCAGCGCTGTCATAGTGAATTTTTGTTTTTTTAATTTTATAAGCTACGAAGACTGATGTAAATTAATTGTATCATAATCTCTTCTAAATCAGTCATCTGTCACTAAGTCACTTAAGCGATGTCCGTTTGTCTGTCTGTCTATCTGCCCACGAGAACTTCCTGTACATGTAAGTTTTATAATCAAACCTAGAAGAAAGGTAGCCGACATAGAACTGGCCTGTGATTGGCTCCTTGGAGGCCCAGTTCTATAATTAATATATATATAATTTTTTTTTTGTGAAAGGGAGCAATAACTTTATCACCCGTTAAATATTTTTCATTTCAATCGTGAAGTTCTTTGTTATTTCACAAGAAATATGATATTTATTAAAATCTTTTTGATTTATTTTTTTTTCCTTTATTTACAATATTGTTTAAATAAATATACTTTATTTTCCAATATTGCAGTACCTACAAAATCTAAGCCAATCTTTTGACATTTATATTCATAAATATGTATACATATTTCTATTTATAAAATTTAATTTTTTTTATTATAGGCAATATATTTTTAGGTAATATTTAAAAAATTCTTAAAGTTGTTTACCAAACAATTCTGGGTAAATTAAAACCTGACTCTTTTTTAAGGAAGCATATCAAATGCTTCAAATTGTTAAACACTTGCTTGGTAAAATTGAACAAAGATTTCAATTTAATTTTAACTATTAAACTGATTTATAAAATCCACAAGTCATTGACTTGCTATACAAGTATGTATTAATTTATATGTTTTCTTTCATATACGAATCTAAATAAATAAATAAATAAATAAATAAAGATGTTCTATGTGTATGTATTTTATTTTGAAAACATACATATGTATATTAGGGTAGAGGAAAAATAAGATGTCGATGTTCCCAACTAAAATGAAAATCTCACTTGTTTGAGACCAAACTAATTAATTTAATTAATTATACTTAAAATTTTTACAAAAAAATTATTAAAGTTAAAATATTTTTTCGACTTACACTATAATTATACATGGCATTGAATACGCCTTTCAAAGACCTTTCACATTTGTATATTTCCTGTCCGAGAAATGTGAAAAAAATCATCAAAACCTTAAAAATTTACCATTTTATCCTTTCATCCAGCTCTCCAAATACTAAACCCAGAATAAAGCTTTTGAGAAACGGCATCTTAGAATAAATTACACTTTTTTGGGGACCATCTTAATATACATACATAAATTTATACAAGTATATACAATTTATGTATGTATATAAAGGGTTTTCCAACAAGACGTGTTATTTTGAATCACCCAGTATTGCGGTAGCTGTCACTTTTGAAGCTTTAATTCTTTGTTATTTGACAAGTAGAAACTACGCCATTACTAAAAATGGAACGATACACGCTGCAACAACGCATTGAAATTATTAAAATTCACTACAAAAATGGTGAAAATCTTGCAGTCACAGTTCGCAAAACTAAAGCATTTTTGGGTCGTCGTGAAGCACCTTGTCGGACCGCAATACAGAAATTGGTGGAAAAATTGGAGCTGTTGGGACAAATTAGTGATGTGAAGAATAAAACCCGTAAACGTCGCTCAAGAACAACTGAGAATATTGCTGCTGTAGCCCAAAGTGTTGAAGAAAACCCAGGTTTGTCCATTCCTCGTCGTTCTTTTGAATTGGACATTCCACAAACGTCATTACACCGTATCTTATGGTCGCAGTTGGATGATATTGATCTGGACAACGTTTACTTTCAACAAGACGGCGCTACGTGCCACACAAGCAACGCAACCATTGCTCTTTTACGGGAAAAGTTTCCGGACCGTGTTATCTCTCGAAGAGGTGATCACAATTGGCCACCGATATCTTGTAATTTAACACCGTGCGCCTACAGCCCAGCGTCGATTCAAGACCTCAAAGTTAGAATTCGTGAGGCTATCGAGGACATAGGGCAGCCACTTTGCGATTTGGTTATGGAAAATTTCATGAAAAGCATATGGTCCTGTAAGCGTGGTCGTAGTGGCCATTTGGCTGATGTTTTTTTTTTTCATTATTAACGGCATACCTTCCTCTTTATTATGAAATAAACATCCGATCATATATCTAAAAAATGCCATTTTTCATTGAATACCAAAATAACACCTCTTGTTGGAAAACCCTGTTCTTGTATGAACCCAGTCAATGTTTAGGCAGTAATTATCACTAATGTCTGATCACTTGGCTGAATCCAATTGATATACATATATTGAATAATTTGACACGTATGTGCTCTTCGTAGTGCAGAGAGAAGTCAATTGATTATTTTATACATCCTAGGTAACCTAGCGTGAAGTCAAGTGTCACTTAAGTGTCTCTTAAGTAAACTAGAGTGTAGTCACTTTAAACGTTTAGTTTGTACTGCACTGTTTATTGAGTAATTTGTACAAACTGGTTTTATAAAAATTGTGTTGACATAATTCTCAAACAGTTTATCTTTCTTCTTTTGCTTACTGACATCCCATTTAATATAGCGCGAAGTCACGTGTCATCTAGTAACCTAGAGTGTAGTCACTTTAAAAGTCTATTTTGTACTGCACTTTAAACAGTAGTTATATTACCCAGCAGAAGTAATCTTTTGGAGAGTTGTCGCAGGAAGGTTTATTTACCAGCAATCGGTTATTGGACTGTGAATGAGATGCATTTTTAACTAACTATTTGACTTAAAATTTTCAATAAAATATTTATTCGAAGAATTTAAGTTGAACTTTTCAATTCAATTCTAAAAAATTGAATTGGAATTGAGATTTTTCATTTGAAATTCAGAAAATCCAAATTGAAAATAAGATTTTTAATATCAAAACAACAATTGATAATGAGTATTTTCATTTATAATTCGGAAAAGAAAAATTGAAAATGAGAATTTTTTCTTCAAATTCAGAGAAGCTCAATTGAAAATATGATTTTTAGTGTGAAATTCAGAAAATTTCAATTGAAATTTATTGTCATAAGAAAACAATACTTAGATTTTCATTGTTTTGTTAAAAGTTCAATAAAAGAGTGTTAATAAAATAATCTAATTTAAAAATTTAAATGCTATTTGTTTGTGTAAAATGTCTAGAGGAAATTTCCAGAAAACTAATCCCGTGTGGGCAGTTGTTCTATGAAAAATGTTATTCTTCAGTAAATCTCCGATGTCCTTTGTGCAGGAGATGAATTAGCACTTAAAATTTTAAAAATTTTCATAGATTTAGAAATTGTTCAAAGAAAAAAGTATAAAACATAAAGTGACCAAGATCGCAGTCGTATTCTAGAAGTGGCAAATCAGGGCAACGATTGTACAGAGCTAGTTGCGTCATTAGGGATTTCTTACAAAGACGCTCACAACTGGGTTATTTAAGCTCAAGAATGTGCATTTCAAAGAGATGGATGGTAATATTAAGTTGGGTTGAGGAAAAATCGGATTTAATTTTAAAACAAATTTCTGGAAAAATATTTTCCCTATTTGAGAAAAGGGTGGGTAGCTCAAGCAACGATAAGTAACACATTGCAGGGTAGAATGTAAAGGGGTGCACCCTGAACCAACGACTATGAATAATGAAGTTAACAAAACCAAGCGAACGGAATATGTTAGACTTCTTAACGATTTCGTTAGAGCCGAAGAACATATCATAGGGCTAGACGAAATGAATTTTATGTTGTTTTGCAGGCTTAATCGTGGATGGTCACAATGTGGTATATGTTCCGTACAAAAGATTTCAATATCTAGAGGTCCTGATATTCACTTAACAGGGGCCATTGGTGCGTCAGGCCATTGGTTTAAAGCGGATGCTGCAAATGAGTATGTAAATTATGTTTTTAAAAAATGGGAGGATTTGGACAACAACCTTTCGGAATTCTATAATAGTAGTTTGTGACAATGCTCCATGGCAAAGAAAACTTGAGAGATTATTCGAAAACTCAGAAGCAACTTTGCTAAGGTTGAGCCCATATTTCCCAATGCTCAACCCCATTGAAACAATATGGTCAAAAATAAAAGCGCATGTGAAATCAAAAATTAATGTACCTAACACTTCTCCACCCAACGTGGCAGAACAACTACTAATTTACCTAGAAAGTTTGATAGATGAAGCCATTGCTCAAATAACAGTTGGCGACCGCAGCAGAGCTATTCAGCACTCGACAACATTTCATGCAGCAACAATATAAATACAAAATATGGCCGTTGGTCATACATTTTCTATTGTTTGAATGTTTTATTATTATTATTATTAA
The DNA here is from genome assembly GCA_942486065.2 of Calliphora vomitoria. Classification (NCBI taxonomy): domain Eukaryota; kingdom Metazoa; phylum Arthropoda; class Insecta; order Diptera; family Calliphoridae; genus Calliphora; species Calliphora vomitoria. The sequence goes on along the minus strand of OW818031.2, from coordinate 18,949,553 downwards.
TTTTATAAAAATGTCTATGTTCTTTTTGTTATTTCCTAACAAAATATACCAAGTAGTCCGACTCTCAATTTTTTAAAATTACTCTCTCACATATACGGGTACCATGTTAGTTCAGAGAAATGTAAACCAATGAAATGTCTTGAAATTTAAACTTTTAATTTCTGATAAAAATAACGTTTTTTACTCATTATTACGTTAACACATATTACTCTTTATTTTTTTAAAACACTTTTTGCACACTTTCATTCTTAAAACTTTTCTATTTTGCACAAATCAAGAAAAAATATTTTCGGAATTTCTGACATGTAATTTTTTGTTATTGTAGAATTTAAATTATAGGACAGAGTTCTAATTTTTGGTATTGAAATGTCATACAAATTAAAATTTAAAACATTTTTATAGAACTCTATTGTCTGGAGAAAATTTAAAAGTTACCAACACATGTGTAATTTTGTTACTAACACATGTTTAGAGTTAGGTACTTTTTTACTAACACATGCATAGAGTTAGGTACTGTTGTCATAGAGAAATATACATAGAGCGGAAACTCTCCTGTCAAAGACCTATCTCAGTTGAGAATGTATTAGTAAAAAAACTATGTGAAAACAAAAACAACACTCGTATGTGTGATTATTTTGAGTAAAATTTTTGTTTGACTGTTTTTCTAGTTTCCGCTCTTGTTGTTTCTCTATGACTGTTGTCAAAGAGTCGGACTACTTGTTATACTTTGTTTACTACACAGAAAAAAAAATTAAAATTGGAATGAATTTTTTAATAAATATTATTAATCGAACATGACTTTTTTCCACAAACTTTTTTCATTCAGAATAAGAACATGTTCATAAATATTATTAAAGTGTACATGACGGAAGTTTTTGCTTTTTTTATATAAATTTGTTGATATTTTATGATAAATTGTATTATGTAATGATATAATTAAAGTATTTTTTAATAATATCCCTATATTGACCAATCATTCAAGATGAATTAACAAAGTCTGAAACTTAAAAAATATCATTAAACATAATTAAACATGCATTAACATTGAGCATTTCATCTGCTTCAGAAAATGCAGTCAATTTAGCTGAAAATCGTAAAAAAATCAAAAATATTTTTTTTCAAGCCTCCTAGATTTTATTTGGAAACAAAAAATATGAACAAAATCATACTATTTATGATTTTAATTATAAATGTTATGAATTGAAATCAATGAAATCAAATCATACTATTTATGTTGAAAATTTTTTCTGTGTAATTACAAATAAAAAAATTCTAATTTTCAACTGAGCTTCTCTGAATTTCAAATGAAAATTCTTATTTTCAATTAGGAATTTCTGAATTTCAAACGTAAAATCTCTATTTAAATTTTTCTTTTTTCTTTTCCGAATTTCAAATGAAAATTCTCATTATTAATTGTTTTTTCTGAATATCAAATGAAAAATCTCATCTACAATTGTTTTATTCCGAATTACTGTTGAAGAATGGTGTAGTATTTATACCCTTCACCATGAGTGGTGAATTTCCACATTTTTAATTTCCGACCCCATAAATTATACATTTGTATATATTCTGTATCATTATCTGGCAGTTTCGAAGCCCACAAATAACTTACAACCATGATTGATACATCAGTATATCGGGTATATATTCGGTTGCTACTTACAATCTGTCAAATAGGCCCACAAATGGCTGAGATATATGCAAAAAGAACACGACTACCTCTATTTCTTGATCTATATCTCGATTGCTAAGTCTTGTACATATACAATACGGTTATCCTTAAATCTTTTTTCGCATTAGAAGTCTTCAAATCTTATCAAAACATCAAAAAACTTAATAAAATTTTCGATAAAAATACGTAAGGACTGAGATCGAAAAATTCTCAACACACGTTTTTCATTAACACTTTTAAACCAAGTATTATTTGATTTTTTTTAATCAAGTTACCTTTGTAAAGCATGTCAGTTATTATGTTTAATGTCAATTATGTTCATTTATTGTTAATCTGATTAAAATGAGTGACCAGAAAAAAGTGCATACTAAAATTATTAAATATTTTCAAAAAAACCCAACTTGGTCCTTCAAAAAGTTGGCCAAACAATCAAAGGTCTGCCGTCAAACTGTTTCCAATGTTATTAAACTGTACCGGGAGAACTTGTCCGTTGATAGCAAATCTGGTTCAGGTAGAATGAATGGCCCACATGATGTTTCCAATAAATAGAAAGCATTTTCAAAAGAGTTCCTAACACAACCGGTAGGAAAACAGACCGGTTAGCTCAGTACTTGGACTTTTTGTTACGAAAAGTTAAAGTCAATGCAGGTTTAAAAACAAAAAAGTCTCAAAATGTTCCTAACAGGAACTCTGCTAAAAATTTAGAGGCCGAAGACAGAGCACGGAAATTGAGGTCATATTTTATACAAAAAATATACCTGATGCATAATAGATGACAAAACGCATGTATGAACAATTTTTCACAGCTTCCGGGTCAATATTTGTATGTTGCTGATGCTCGAGAGAATGTTGTAGACAAGTTTAGGACACAAACGTTGAAAATTTTTCCCAAAAAGTTCTTGGGATGACAAGCAATATGCAGTTGCGACAAAAGAAGCCAAACCTTTGTTACAAAGGGCTCTATAAACACCGAAATTTACATCAAGAACTACATCATTTATAATTTCTTAATTATTTATAGTTTTTGACAATATTTTCTTATTTTCTAATCACGTTGATTAAAATTGTAACAACCACCGAATAATCGAATAGAACCTGTTTTGTGAAAAAAAAAACAATAAAAAGTTTTCGATTCCAAGACCCTTTCCAACCGATTGTGATATAAAGTATGTACTTTTATTAAGCAGTTTTATTAAGCATATCTCAATGTCGTGGTCTCCAAAATATCTGCATTTTAGTAATATTTTTTAAGATTTTCCTGATCCGGCGAATAGTTGAATAAAAAGATACATAATTTAGCTTAATATGACTTTTTTACTAACTCCTGTTTTGTTTAATTATTTGTAAAAATGTATTTGCAATTATTATAGCATGTAATAAAAACCGATTAACCGGTTATTTCAGCTAAAACCGGGTTTTTAAAAATTAAATTCTTCGAATAAACCGGAAAAAGAAGTTTTATAAATACTTTAACCGTTACCCATATAATCCAGATCAGCGTTACCGTTACCTTGCTTTTAACTGATTTCGGATGGTCAAGGTACCATCAAAAAAGTATATGTCGTTGACCCACATTAGTATGTATATTCTGGGTCCTCATAAGATTCTAAGACGATCTAGCTATGTCCGTCTGTCTATCTGTTGAAAACATGATAGGGCTCAAACAAAAGTAGCTAGCTGGCTGATATTTTTCACAAATACTATAAGTTAATAAGGATTGTTTGGTATTGAAAATGGGCAATGTCGACTGATGTGCATACAAATGTCCCCCCGGAATACTGTTTGAGCAGTCATAAATATCTTGATTTTGCAGTAATCCTGATAAAATTATGCAAAAATTAGATCTAGGTACTCTTAAATGATATTGTAAAGTATGACAAAAATCGGGGAACATTTGTTCCTAGTCCCCATACAAGGTCCCCCTCAGGAAATGATTTGAACATTCATAATTGACTTATAATAATAACCATCGTAATGAAAATGGACATAAATAAGTTTTATATTAACCAAAATATTTTGACCATGAGATGGATGAGAATCGGTCCAAAATTGACCCTAAGCCCCCATATAAACCCTATATCAGAAAAATATTTAATTGTCTCATATTGATGGTGAGTATACAACGCTATTACTTGTTATACCCTTCACCCTTTGTGAGAAGGGTATATATAAGTTTGTCATTCCGTTTGTAATTTCCACAATATAATTTTCCGACCCTATAAAGTATATATATTATGGATCCTTATAGATATCGGAGTTGATTAAGACATGTCCGTCTGTCTGTCTGTTGAAATCAATATTCTGAAGACTCCAGATATCTTCGGGATCCAAATCTTCAATAATTCTGTCAGACATGCTTTCGAGAAGTTTCCTATTTTAAATCAGCAAAATCCGTCCATAAATAACGGAGATATGAGCAAAAATCCGAGATAACCTGTATTTTTGGCTTATTTTTGATCTATATCTCGATTACTAAGTCATAAATATAGACAATATGGATATCTAATGATAGATATTTCAAAGTCCATTGCAACGATGTATATAAGGCTATACAAAGTTGGACCTACAATGGGTCAACATCGGGAAAAATATTTTTTAACCCGAATTTTTTTTTTTCACAAAAAACTTTTTTTCACTAATAAATTAAAAACAATAAATTTTTAAATTAAAAAATTTTTTTTTTTTAAAATTTAACAAAATTTCGAAAAAAAAATTTTTTTCAAAATAAAAAATAAAATTTTTTAAATTTTATTTTAAAGTTTAATTTGGTGAAGGGTATATAAGATTCGGCACAGCCGAATATAGCTCTCTTACTTGTTTTTTATTTTCACATAGTTTTTTTTTTACTAATCCATTATCATTACTTAGGTTTTTGGCAACTGAGTTAGGTTTTTGAAAGTAGAGTTTCCGATCTATGTTGGTTTGGCTCAAAATATTAAATCAATTAAAATTATAACCGCCAATATAAAACTAAATTAAAGGCATTTGTTTATAGTGCTAACAAAATAACTGCAAAGAAATTAAAATAAAACAAAAACTCTTATGAAATAGACATATAAATTTCACAATTTTTGACACAGAAAAATCTAGCTAGAAATCGATCTAAACACCCCTCTTTAAATAAAAAAAGAAAAATATAACGAGAAAACTTATTTCAACAGTTTATATTTTCGCACTTATGCTGGGACTAACACAAAGAAAAACACATGACTTTTTTTTTTTTGGTGGTATTTGAAAGGTTTCATTAAACAAATTAAAGTAATGGGGTAGATGAATAACATTCGATATTTTTCACGTCATTGACACAATGTTAATAAGTATGTTTTATATACATACATCTTTTTCATGGCCAAATTCTTTAAAACATAATTTGAAAGCATCAAATTTAAATTTATGTATATTGATAACTTTTTGTACATAATTATTTACATAAATTTGATTTACTTGTGAACCGCTTATAAAACACTTAATTTATGTTAAACATTTTTTATAATCTCCTTTTTATGGCCACCATATGTTAATAAAAATTATATTAAACTTCCGCTACGCGTAACTCTGTCTGCTTTATATTAATCTTAAAAATAATCTGCACTAGGTGCCCCATTACAAAAAGGAATTGTCCTTTTTTTTTAATAGATTGTCAGCTTAATTGAAAATTAATAAAAAATTTATCAAAAGAAGTAGAAGAAGGAGGAAAAGTCATTATAGTTGCGTCACGCTTTTAAACTTTTTTTTTTTTTTTTCTTTTTTTTTGTCATTTGTCACTTTACAGTGTTTTAGTATGAAGAAAAAAAAAAAAAAAGTTAAAAAATAAAAGTAAAAGTAAAAAATTGCATACATTTTCTTGATACTAGTTGACACCTTTTGTAAATTACAACCATTTCAAATGTCAAACAGAACTCAGTATAATGTAAGTTGCTGCTTATAAGTATGAATGTACGAGTAAATATGTGTATTTTGTTTCACAATTTCAAAGAATTTGACTCCTTGGGGAATTTCAAAACCATCTTTGACTTTTCACTTTCTTTTTTTTTATTTATTTTATTATTTTCAAACTAATCCCTGTTTAAAGTCGTTGTATCGCACACACACACATACAATTACTGCTGAAATACTCTGTGGGTGTTTGTAAATATTTTACATTTGTATTGCAAAATGTTGTAGCATTTAACTGTTTGTGGCTGTTTAATGAGTTTTTTATGTAAATATATATTTTTTTTTAATCACTTCACACTTTTTACACGCACAAACGTGAACTTTGTCTAACACGCATACACTTTTTGTTCGTTTGTTTGTTTGTTTTTTTCTTAGCTTTGTACTGAAAAATAAAACCGTTAATATGTTTGTAATGTTTAATTGTTGTTTTCCGTTTCCGCTGTTGGCGTTTAAATGCGTTTCCACAACCGTTTGCTTGTAAAGAATTCTAGCAACTGATAATAGACAGACTACTCCATTTAACAATAGACTCAACAAGTTGTTTTATTCATTTCAACAGTTGGTTGATAATAAATACATACATATACACATACTCATACTTATTATGAATGCCATTTAATTGTGACAATATATAATTAAATTTTCTTCTGTCCTTTATTTTTACTTCTCAATGTAACGAGGCTTTATTGGTAATTAGTTGATTTGGTAGTATGTATTTATTTGTGCTGTTGAAAAGTAATTTACAAAACGAGGAATGAAATGAAATCTATGTAGAATAAATGAGAACTAGATAGTTAATTGAGAGCCAAAAATCTATGTCTGCTGTCAAAAACCTAATTTGCCATGCCCAACAAAGCAATTCATAAGAAAAATGTAACTAAATTGTAGAATAAGCTTATCATAAGAGATTTCCTACAACTTTTTATAAGCATGCTTATTATAAGCTTATTTAAGTACAAACAGTTAAATGGTTTTAAATAGTGTTTTTGAAAATGCTTCACATGATAATTATTTTTACAATAATACTTGCTATACACATTGTTTATATAACAATTTAACAAATATGATTGCAAATGACTTATGACTCGCAATAGTTTTGTAAGTGTTTTTGAGAATAATATCCCGTTATTTGACGCATGCCTGAATTTCGTATTATTTGTTGAAGTTTTTAGTCTTAGGGTATTGTTCAAAGAGTAATTATTAGTTCAAAAAGTAATTATTAAAATAATAAAACTTAACAAATAATTTATAAATAAATTTCAGAAAAATTAAATTCTTATGAAAAATTATAAAAATATTATTTCTTTATATTCCCAAGCTTACAAAAATATTAAGAATGTAAGCTTATTATATATACTACAAACAAGTAATATTATCGCCAGGGTTCAGTTTTCATTATTAAATAATTTTTAATAAGACTTTTACAATCGTAATCACAACACTTTTCTAAGCTTAAGGCTTATGTTGGTAAGCTTGTTACAAGTGATTTCTAAACAGTTTTGGCTTGTTGGGTGTATTTTGTTATTGTATCACCTATATGTGTGAAAAGATAGTAATTTTGTTTAAGTTTTTTCATTGACATTTCGCTTCCCTTACGTTCTATGTATTTATTCACAGTTTTTTACAGATATGCAAGAAATGACAGTTGTCAAAAAAGTTTTCAGCTTGCATATCGAGAGAAAAATAAAATTTTCAATAGGCAACGAGTGTGAAATAAAATTTGTTCTTTTGTAATTTTTCTATTTCTGAAATCAGCTGATTCATATCTATATAATTTGTGTAAGTATTTATTCAATGCTATGTGATACCAAAACTAAATGGTATTTCATTGAGAGAAAACTATATTCGGCTGTGCCGAAACTTAAATACACTCCAGCTTAATATAGAGAGAATTACAGAAACTCATTGGTGTAAAGAGTAGAATAACCATATTCAGTATTTCTAATACATTCTAATACGTTTGTTTATTTTATTCGATATTAGTATTTTATATTTTGTTTTGCCAAATTTCAATCTCATGGGAGTATTTATAAGTGATTTATGAGTATTTGAGTGCTCAAATATGGACTGATATTCACAAAGTCCAGTAGTTTGCTTTTTGGATATTCAGTATTTCTAATACATGGAATTATAGGTACTACATATTTAGTTTATTTTATTTTAGTTCGATTCTTACTATTTTCAACAGAGTTTGTCGTTTTATCATATGCATAATAAGTTAACATTTTCATGGTGTTCTCCCCAATGAATTTGTCAAAAGTAACAAAACACATGTGAGAAATATCAAAATTTTTGGAGGTTGTCTTACATTTCGGTTCATAATTCTGGTTCTACTAATTCGATTTTGCTGATTTTCAATACCAAACTGCTTAGAAAAATTATAAACATTTTGGTTTCAATGTCATTAGTTTCGCTTATGTATTTCGAACATGAGAGTGTTTTACACAGACAGATGGACATTGCTTAATCGACTTAGAATTTCATAAGTATCAATAATTTTATACATTGTTGGGTCTTAGACGAATATTTTTCAATGTTCCACACGGAATGATAAACTTATATATACCCTCATTCACCCCTAATGGTGGTGGAGGATATAACGAATTGTGTGCGACATATCATCGAAGTTTTGTATTCGTTGGAAAAACCTATCGATACCATTATTTACGGAATATAACTCATCCGAAATGTAAAATTGACCATGAGTGTGGCGCATAAATCAGGCTGAATTTGACTGAATGATGTGGTTTGAGGCCTATTCGCCTAGACCTTCGACTTAAGAAAACCCCACAAGAAAAAATCTAACGAGGTCAAGGCACGTAGCGCCGCACAGTGTTGCTAATTTTGAAATAGTGGCAAAAAGTATTTTTTTTTGTTTTTGTTTGCCGCCAATTTTTAATACTCATATTAAAGTTAACACCTGAGAACCTCAGAATTCAAAAGTTCAAGTCTCTGTGTAAACATTTTCCCTATAAACTGGGTGATTCAATATGTACCTTTTTATTATTTGACTGAAAAGTAGGATTTTTTAATAAATTTTGAAAATTTAATCGCTTATAACTTTTTATTTTCAAAAGGGATTTTTATGATATAAACGGTTTTCGTTAAAATGATTTCAAAGCTTCAATTTCAATGTAGATATATGTTTTCACCAATTTCAAAATCGCTTTCATATTATTTTGAAAAATGTATTAAATTTTATATAAATTTAAAGTTTGATGGGAATTCCTAATATTTCGTAAAAATCCTAGTACCATTTTAATTATTTACATACGCATTTCGTTTTGCACTTTTTTGCTCATTTTGAGCTTAATAAATTTTTCTGACACATGTCTGTTATTTATACTCTATACCACCATAAATGTTGTATAGTATAAATGCATTCTTATAAATAAAGTACAGGTCGCAATTTTGAAGATATTTCGATAAAATTTGGTACATACGATTTTTTCGGCCCAAGGACGAAGCCTATAGAAACAGGCTGAAATCGGTTCATTATTTTACCTAGCCCCAATACAATGTTCTCCCAAAATTGAACTTTATGCTTCATAAATGTTTAATTAATACAAGTATCTACACAAAATTCCATACAAATAAGTTTTATGTATACATAAGTCATGTCACTTAATTTTATGGCGATCGGTCCAGAATTAGTCATAGCTCCTTTATAAGGCCTGCATCCGAAAATCACTTTAACTAGCATAAATCTCTCAAAAATGCTGGCAGGTACACAGAATTCAACACAAATAACATTAATATAGATATAAATAAGATGATCTATTTTCATGGTGATCGGTCTATAATTAGTCATAGCTCCTCTCTCTGAATATCATTTTAACGAGCATAAATCTCTTAAAAATGATAACTTTCGTATAGACATAAATCATACCACCTAATTTCATGGTGATCGATCCATAATTAGTTATAACTCCCATATAAGGCACTCTTCCGAAAATCATTCACGAAAATAAATTATTGAAATTTTAAAGAAAAATTATTTTGCTCATTTTTTTAGTGTAGGGTATAATAAAGTCGAGCTTGACCGACCATACTTTTTTACTTGTTATTATTATAACCATAGATAAATACACATAGATCGGAAACTCTCCTGTCAAAGACCTAACTCAGTTGTCAAAAACCTAAGTGGTGAGAATGTATTAGTAGAAAAAACTACTTGAAAACGAAAACAACACAAGTATGTGTGATTATTTTGAGTAATTTTTATGTATGAGTTTTTTTTTAGTTTCCGCTCTATGTTCCTCTATGATTATAACTCTTTACTACTATTATCACAATTTATTAAATTTTATTGGAAAAAAAAATATTTCTAATAATAAAATTTTCTAAAAAAAATTCAACATTTTGTTTATTTTTTTTAATTATTCGACAAAAAGATGGACTCAATTTTTTGTTATAAATTTCATATGAAAATTAAAAAAAAAATTTACTTAAATTATAGCTAATAATTCTTAAGAAAATAACTATAAATTTTCTAGGCATCGTAACTACATTCCGCCACAATCTAATATACAAATTAATATAGTCACAGATCAAACAAAAAAACCGCATTAAAAAATTTCAAAAGTTATAGACTTTTGGCCACTATTTTTAAATGTTCAAACCACATGATTTTGGTGCACATATCATCAAATTCAGGCCAAAATAATTTGGTCGTCATCTGCCTATAGCGTCGCCACGGGGCGCAGTTGACGGCCTGGGCAACGTCGTTCTTAAAGAAATAAGCACCAGCTTATTGATTTTGACAAACAATTATTTTTCGGAATACATTGGATGCTCTTGGATCCCATGTGGATTGGTATCGGCAAATTCGGCAATTTTGTTTGTTGACGTACACATTCATCCAGAAATGGAGCATATCGCGTAAAATGGGAAAGGGAATTTTGATAAAATAATTTTATCATTTGTATGTGATGTTGAACGCTATATCCGTCCTTGGGGATTTGGCAAAACAAACTGATTAAATGACAGCCAATATGACAGATGAAGATTCAACAATATGGCCGCTACCAACAGTCAAAGTTCGGAAGTGCCTACTGAAAGACAATTATTGAATATACATACAACTATTACCGCAATCTACCGTTAAATCAAAAATAGCCTTTCAGCTCGACTACCGTTAGCTCTATAAAAAACCGTTACCTCTAAATAATGGTATAATACAACGAGGCAAATGACTGAAACACAATTAAGACGAGAAAAACCACTGTTAATGTCATTTGAAATTGTTTGCCATTAATATAAAAACTGAAAAATATAAAACAAACAATTTGAGTTTTGAAAACGCAATGAAAGAATATACAAACATTATTTTTTTGAATTCGTCTACTATAATTTCACTGGTATCAATTTGCAATATTTAATAAATTTCAAGCCCGACCATATAATACCCTACACTGAGAATAGGCAAATCTTTATTAAAATTTCAATAATTTTTTTCGTGAGTGATTTTCGGAAAAAATCAGAAAAAATGAACTCATCCGTGTACGATTTGACACCATTCGGTGTCAATAGTGTATCAACACCGTATGTGCACAAATCGTACACGAACGGTGTCAATTTGACAACGAAAGAATGACACCATACCGTTGCAGATTTGACACCATCTGTTGTCGATTTGTCACCATACCGCTGTCGATTTGATACCGTTCGTTGTCAGTTTGACACCACCCGTTTTTGATTTGGAATCCAAATTTACCATAATATTTATAGCAATTAAAATAAAACATAAAATATCTTATTTTTCATAAATTTGACATTTATTAAAAATAAAAACATTTATAAAAAAATGTTATAATACTCGAATTTGAAAAATTGTCCATAGTTATTGTTTCCAGGCACTCTTGTACCTGCATATAGTCCTTTATTCAGCTATCTCCTCATTGATCTTATTAGATTTATAGCATTTATTTTGTTCACTTTTTGTTTAGAATTTATTTAGCACCTATTTAATAATTTGTACCTTTGCGTTCGAAATAACAAAAACTTAGTGATAAATACCTTACGTTCGTCGTATTGAAAAGCAACTGGCTTGTTATTCACAGTGAGATGAGACGTCGTATTATTTGACAACATTGTGTTGTCGATTCATCACCGTTTGTTTACAAATTGTAAACGTACGGTGTCGTAAAAAGTGACACCGTATGATGTCAAAATGACACCCACCGTTGTTGTTGCGGCAGCAACTCAAAACTTTGTAACGTTTGCTTAACAAACGATTGTCGTTTAGAACGGTAATAAAACAATGTTTTTTATAATCGAAAGCATCAATATATGATGCCAAAAATAGCGTGTGTTTTATTATTGTGTTCTTTCTCTCGTTCTTAAGAACTAAAAAATCAAATATAAAATGGAGATCGCTGCATTAGTGCAGCCAAACGATTACCGCTATAAATTATTGGTAACGATTAATTACAGGGTAAACAATAAAATAATAAAATAATAGAATTCAACTCTGTTCTTACGAATATGATTAAATAGTAGTTTAAAAATTCAAAATATAAAGTGACGTTAAATTAATTAATTCATAACATTCCGGCCCCCGTGTGTCGATCAGGGAGACTCACCACCAACGTCAAGTACTGCCAATTTCGATGCCGGTCGTCTTAGTTTGCCATTTGTTGTCTTTACTACCGCCGAACGAACCTGCCCATCTGCTGCCGGGAACACCTCTTCAATTATACCTCGTTTCCACTGCCCACGCGTTTCATTGTCATCACAGATTATGACGATATCGCCAATCTGGATAGGCTTGACTGGTTGGTGCCACTTTGTACGGCGGGTCAACTCCGGGAGATACTCTTGTATCCATCTCTTCCAAAATGTTTGCTTTAACTGCTGTAATATTTGCCATTGCTTCCTCAAACAAACTTTCTCAGGTACAGCAGGTGTTTGCAATATATTTGGACATCCAATCAAAAAATGGTTGGGTGTTAAAGGTTCAGATTCAGAATTCTCAATTGGAATATGCGTCAATGGCCTCGAATTTATTAAATTCTCTGCCTCTATTAGTAGGCTGCAAAAGGTCTCAACTTGGGGAGCCTTTTCATTTAATGTGAAAGCTAACACGTTTTTAACTGAACGCACCATTTTTTCCCACGCACCGCCTGCCGATGGATTTGCTGGGGTGTTAAACAACCATTCTATACCACGCTGTGCGCACTCGTCCATCAATTTTGGCGCATCGAAAACAAATCTCTCTTTGCTTGCCCCCACAAAATTAGTGCCTCTGTCGCTCCTTATTCGTACAGGTAACCCTCTTCTGTTAATGAAGTTTCGTATACACAAAATGGCTGCATCCGTCTACAAATCCTTTGCAATCTCAAGGTGAATTGCTCTTGTTGTTAGACAGGTAAATATAGACACCCATCTCTTTTCACGTCGCCGGCCTATAGAAACAAAAAATGGGCCAATGTAGTCTACGCCAGTATAAGAGAATGCTCTCACATATGGGGTAAGTCTATCTTCAGGATGTTGTCCCATCAGGGGTGGTTTTGGAACAGCATACATATTTTTACAAATTTGGCAATTCATTTTCGTGGACCTTACTAATTGCCGTAGACACGGTATCCAAAACTTTACCCTAATTGCGGCACATATCGATTCCTGATTTTGGTGTCTGAAATTTTCGTGATATTGCTTAACAATGAGCATTGTTAGTATGTGCTTCTTAGGCAATATAATGGGTTCCTTTGTACTACGAACAATGCAAGTGGCGTTATAGATACGGCCAGATAAACGTATTAAGCCATCTTTGCCTAGAAACGGAGTAAGTTTGAAAATCGAGCTAGATTTAGACACAGGTTTATTCATCCTTAACTGATTATACTCCTCATAAAAAATGTCCCGCTGAACAATTTTACACAAATATTCCGTTGTGTCTTCAATATCCTTAACACTCAATTGTGGGCCCAACTTCGCTACTATCTCCCTTCGGACCACACCATAAGACTTAAAAATTTTCACTGCTCGTCGAAACCAACACATAACCCTGACCAATCTATTAAAGCTTGAATATCTCTCGAATGGAATAATTGAATCATCATTTATGGTAAAAACAAATCTTGATATTTTCTCTGTTTGACACTCGTGTTCATCAATGTCACCTGGGAGCTTCGGCCAACTTTTCTTATCATTGTTTAAAAATCCCGGACCATTTATCCAAGAGCACGTTGAATATGCCTTTGAAAAATTATGTGGCCTTGTGGCTTCGTCTGCGGGATTTAGTGCACCGGGCGACCATCGCCATTGTTCCACCTCAGATGATTCCAATATTTCTGCAATACGGTGGGCAACAAACTGCTTATATGTTCTACAGTCAGATTGAATCCATTTTATAACCGTTTTTGAGTCTGACCAAAATGTTATGTCCCTTGGCTTTATGTCATGACATGATACTATTGACTCTTTCAATCTTACGGCAAGCACTGCCGCCTGCAGCTCGAGACGCGGAATGGAAAGTGGCTTTAATGGCGCGCATCTAGACTTGCCGGCAATAAAAACTATGTTGACATCATTATTGTAACATATCCTCCAATAAGCTACAGCCGCAAAGGCCACCTCACTTGCATCTGCAAAAATGTGTAGTTCAACTACAGCTTCAGAATTAAAAAAATTTCGTCCATAACATCTGGGTACTTTTACTTCCTTTATATCATATAAACTCCTGTACCATACGTACCATTTTGTATAAATCTCATCTGGAATCGGCGAATCCCAGCCAATTTTGAACCTCCACAGCTCCTGTAGTAGAATTTTAGATTTAATAATTATGTTTGCCAAAAATCCAAAAGGGTCAAAAATTGACATTGTCAGGCTCAGCACCTCACTCTTCGTTGGTTTTCTATCTCCGTTCAAAACGGCTTCTGGAACTTTTGTGAACTTCAAAACAAAGCAGAAACTATCATCCGACTGCCTCCAACGCATTCCCAGAATTTTCTCCGCAGTAGCTTCGTTTTCGCATAGCTTAGCCAAGACTAGATCATCATTTACGAATTCGCCGCCATTTATTGCAGACAAAACTTCCCTTGAATTTGACACGAAACCTCTTAGTTCGAAACCAGCTTGACTGTGAATTTTAACTACGTCGTTTGTGACACTGATGGCCTCGTTTACGTCGTCGAAACTGTGAACATAATCATCGACGTAGTGATTATCAACAATCGCCCTATAGGCCTTAGGATTGGTATCCTTGTACATTTCGGCATTAAGATTCTTCACATATTGGGCCGAACATGGGGAGCTGACAGACCCAAATATCATAACTTGCATAACGTATTCATCAGGTGGCCTATTAGACTGACCATCTCGCCACAAAAACCGCTGAGCCGTCTGATCTTCTTTCCGAATTCTGATTCGGTGGAACATTTCCCTTATATCGGCACAAACTCCTATTTTCCCTTGGCGGAATCGAAACAATATTGACAATAGTGACTTGGGTTGGTATTTATCAGGGCCCTTCATCAACCTTGAATTGAAAGATTCGCCATCTACAAAAGCGGCAGCATCGAAAACGAGACGTCTTTTATTATCTTTATTTGCGTTCGTAACAACAAAATGTGGTAAATACCAAGTACGGCTATTTTTAACTGCAACTTCTTCCAGAGTTAACTTCCTGGCATATGATTTGGCTACGTAATCATTTATCTTAGCTATGTACCATTCTGCAAAACGTTCGTCCTTGTTAATTTTGGCTTCCATATTATTTAGGCGTTTCAACGCCATCGGATAACTTTCCTTGGTTTCAAAACTATCACGTTTCCATAGAAGGCCAGTTTCGTATTGGGACACTTTTCTTATTGTAGTACTAAAAAGTATTTCTTCAGCTCTTCTGTCATCGTTTGAAACCACCGGTTCCAAAAATTTAATTCCCATATTTTCCAATGTAAAAAAATCTAAAACGTCCTTATGAATATTATTTAAAATATCCACATCGATTCTACACACTGTGGCTTCAGTCGAGTTCTCATTCGATCCAAAAATTATATTACCCAGGCTCGTTTGGTGTAAGGCAAAACATCCATCTAAATTCAAGACTTTAGATGGGCGAACGAGATTTATGTGGGGTAGACCTATTAATAATTTTGGACGAGCATCATCATAATCTTCAATTACAATTTCGTTCAAAATGGGAAATTTTCTCTTAAAATTATCAAACCGGAGATTTTGCGGAGGCAAATTTAAATTTCTTGTAGTAAACACATTCCTCATTTGGAAACTGGAATTATTTGTTCCAAATTCACTGATCTCAAGATTCACCTTTCTCGACATTTCGTTACTTGTTTTTCCTCCTATCCAACCGAGGCATAAGTTATGTGGCATCCCTTGTAAGCCAATTTTATTTGCAACTTCATCTTCTAAAAGAGTTATTTTAGAACCTTCATCTATGAAAGCCACAACTTTTATCGTACCTTTAGGTCCTGTCAATTCAACTGGCAAATATTTAAATAATGTTTCCTTATCCAAAGAATCATCAACAATTGTATTTACAGAGCCGTTAATATCTTCCCCGTTTGTGTCAGTGTTGTTACCTGCACGTTCAACTGTGTTGTCATTCTTGCATTCGACTTTGTTGTTACTTTCACGTTCTATTGTGTTTCCCTTATTCCCATTTAACTTTAAATCTTCGTGTAACAATCTATTGTGATATTTAGTACATTTAAACAAACCACACTGACGTCTGTTTTTGCATTTCAACGAACTGTGGCCGGGACGAAGACAACCAAAACAAAGATGATTATTTTTTACAAATTGCGATTTTTCATTTGTTGCGATTCCCCTAAATTTGTCACAATGATACAACTGATGATTTTGATGGCACATAGGACAATTGCTAAGTCGATTATCTTCCGCTACGATCGTAAATGACGGATTAATTTTCTCCCTTTTATTGTACATCACATCATTTTTACTGGTGTCAGCTTCAAACGAAAGGGAAATATATGTGGCAGCTTCTTGCAACCATAAACTAAAATCATGTACACTGGGATAGGGCCCAAGGTGATTTACCGAGTGTTTTGTCCATTCCTCTCGTTTCTGAAGCGGCAGCTTATTTATCAACTCGTCAAGCAGTGTAGGATTACAAAAGTGAGCTGTTGCATTTGCATTTATTAAAAATACGGACAAATTTGACACCATGGTACTAAAATTCACTATATCATATATTTTCCTTTCAGATATTGAGGGAAAAGCACGTACCTTAGCAATCTGGCTGCGTATTAATACCTGAGGACGACCATAGTGAAACTCGAGTGTACTGAGCACCTGATTTACGGTATCAGGGTGAATTAAAAATGACTCTACTTTGGCTTTGGCATCACCTTTTAAACATTTTTGTAAACGAATTAAATTCTCCAAATTCGAGTAATTATAATTTCCTGTAGTTTCCTTATATGCAACTATGAACATAGGCCATTGTTCGGGCAGGCCAGAAAAATGGGGTAAATCGTGGAGCTTACGAAGTTGGCGATATTCGTTCGCAGATTGTAAATCGGGCATATTTAGGGAGGCAGATGTCGCATATGTGGGCAAGTTTGTCGTTGTTGCTGGCGTTGTTCGCGTCTGCGCCGGTGTATACATTTGCGTCAAACGTTGTTGTAAATAGTCTACTGAAGTCGGCAAAAAAGGTACAGTGGTTGTTGTTGGCACATATGCTTGTGGGACAGTATAGGGCAAAGTGGTTGATGTTGGGACATATGTTTGTGTGGCAGAATAGGGCATAGAGGTTGGCACAAATGGTTGTGCGGCAGAATAAGGCACAGAAGTTGGCACGAATTGTTGTGCGGCAGAATAGGGCATAGAGGTTGGCACAAATGGTTGAGGGGCAGAATATGGCAAAGAGGGTGTTGTAGGCGCAAACGATCGTGCGGCAGTAAAGGGCTGGGGCAAATTATATTGAAATGGCATTGAGTACTCACATACATTTACTTTTTGTTGTTGCTTCGGCATTGTCGATGATGGCACAGTGATTGTATTTGACGTTGATGTACTTGGCGAGACATCGGCTAAAGTTGTCAAAACGGGCATTTGAGTCTTTGTAGTCATCACGGCTGATGAGTTTGAAGGATGGGATACATCCATGAATTGTCTCAAGGAGTTCTTCAGTGCTAAAATCTCTTCCTTCAATTCGGCAACAGATGGTTCATTCATCTCGATCATTGTCTTCTCGTTGTCACTATCGGCTGGCGAAGCCACAGGGCTGATTGCTCCATCTGTAGACATGTTGTTTCCAAGCAAGCGTTTACTCCGGAGTAGCATTTATTCAAACCAGGAACAGAATAATAAAAAATGTTGCGGCAGCAACTCAAAACTTTGTAACGTTTGCTTAACAAACGATTGTCGTTTAGAACGGTAATAAAACAATGTTTTTTATAATCGAAAGCATCAATATATGATGCCAAAAATAGCGTGTGTTTTATTATTGTGTTCTTTCTCTCGTTCTTAAGAACTAAAAAATCAAATATAAAATGGAGATCGCTGCATTAGTGCAGCCAAACGATTACCGCTATAAATTATTGGTAACGATAAATTACAGGGTAAACAATAAAATAATAAAATAATAGAATTCAACTCTGTTCTTACGAATATGATTAAATAGTAGTTTAAAAATTCAAAATATAAAGTGACGTTAAATTAATTCATAACAGTTGTCGATTTTGCAACGTCGTTTTTCCCTCAGTGTATGGGAACTATGAACAATTATGGACCGATCGCGTGATTTCTTTCTGTATTAGACTTATTTTAATTTTTTTAATGGTTCAAAAAACGTTCATTGTATTAATTTCTGCTGCAGAATCGACTGGTGAAATCAGATTTGCAATATATTCAATCGTTTTTGCTGTACAGAAATGCGTTGGGAGTGAAAATTTCCGCAAAAAAAAGACCGTCATTATTTACGAAAAAAACTTCAAAAAAATGATGATACTCGAAAAACAAATGAAGTGATCACCTGATCACCAAACGAACGCTAATCTATATAAATCATGCATTTATAAAAGTTCTATTTTGGGAGGACATTTGTATGGGGCCTAGGTGAAATAATGAACCGATATTTAACAGTTCCTATTGAAACTGTTAAATATCGGTTCATTATTTCACCTAGGCCCCATACAAATTCGTCTTTAGGCCGAAGATAATACATGTGCAAAATTTCATTGAAATACCTTCGAAACTGCGATCTGTACTTTGCGAACAAGTTTACATGGACATCTAGCCAGCCAGACGTACGGACATCGTTAAATCGAAGGAGGGTGTCAGACTAATGTTTGCATTGGCTCTGCACACGCAGAGAAAAAATATAGCTGTGCATATTTACAGTAACCATTTCAACATTGATGATTGTGGTAACCATAATATGATTAAGTTACGATTCAGATGATTGTATCAATCATATATATGGTTAGAGTAAACAAACCTTAATCATAAAAATGGATGTCACAAACATATACTTGTTTACTGTAACCATATATATGATTGGTACAATCATGTGAATCGTAAGTTAAGCATATTATGGTTACCACAATCATGTAAATAGTTACTGTGACAATAATATTGTTCAAAACCCTTTTAAAAATGTGAAAATGGTTACTGTAAACATGCACAACTATATTTTTTCTCTGCCTGCAGATGCAAGAGCTGCTGGTAGTGCTATATATCGTTCGTCGGATGGTTGGAACAGTTATATTCCACGTTTAACTACTGAACGTTCTATGTATGTGGATGCCTAATACAATGATGTGTCGGCCTATGGAAATAATGCTTGACGAGACAACAGACCGACGAGACAACAGACCGCACTATCATTATCAACCTCAGGGTACATTAAATCTTGTTAAAATCACAAGTTCATTGATTAAAATTGTTGATAGTAAATTGGAATCAACATTCTCGAGAAAATAGTGACTTTATATGAACGAATACACAAATAATATAAATAATTTGTGTAATTTAAAATTTAAATACGTGTTTACTTAGTTTACAATCTGATTAAATAAGATGATTATAAATACATGCATATACATATAAACATATTTTTTCAAGAAGTGTGTCAGTCATTCTGTATTAATTGACTTGGTTTTATTTACGTTTTTAAATTTACGAGTAGTGATCGTAGTTTCCGAGAATTCTTATCAATGTTGTATATTTTATAATTAATGCAATGAATACGAAATTGTTTTGAATTAATATTTTTTTTGGTTTGAAAACAGGAAGACAATGTTTGTTTTTATTAATTTCATAATTTTTATTTATTTTTAAATTAATAATCATTAATCTTATAAATTACATGAATCTCGCATGAAAAATCAATACCAAAATAGTAACAAGTAAGAGAGCTATATTCGGCTGTGCCGATCTTATATACCCTTCACCAAATTATACTTTAAAATAAAAATTTTAAATATTTTGAGGTAAACAAAATTAATTTTTTTTTTTAAAAATTGTTTTTCAAAGTTTAAAAATTTTTTTTTTAAGATTTAAAATTTTTTTCAAATTAAATTTTTTTTTTTCAAAATTGTTTTAAATTTTTTGAAATTTTTTTTTTTAAGA
Organism: Calliphora vomitoria; assembly: GCA_942486065.2. Lineage (NCBI taxonomy): Eukaryota > Metazoa > Arthropoda > Insecta > Diptera > Calliphoridae > Calliphora > Calliphora vomitoria. The sequence goes on along the minus strand of OW818031.2, from coordinate 18,929,383 downwards.
TTTAAAATTTTTTTCAAATTAAATTTTTTTTTTCAAAATTGTTTTAAATTTTTTGCAATTTTTTTTTTTAAATTTTAAAATTTTTTTTTTTTATATTTAAAAAAAATTTTATTTTAGAAATATTCGGTTAAAAAATAATTTTCCCGCTTTTGACCCATTGTAGATCCAAATTACTATAGCCTGATATAAATCGTTGCAATGGACTTTGAAATATCTATCAATAGATATCCATATTGTCTATATTACTTAGTAATCCAGATACTGATAAAAAATTGGCCAAAAATCGAGGTTGTCCCGGTTTTTCCTTATATCTCAGCCATTTGTGGGCGGATCTTTTCATTTTTAAATAGCGACCGAGCCGGAAGAATTCCCGATACATTGATGTATCAATTATGTTTGTAAGTTATTTGGGGGCTATGGAAAGTTGATTTCAACATACAGACGGACCACTCATGGTGAAGGGTATAAATATCTAACTAGATTTATGAGTGAAGACTGTAGCTACTTACTTTGAAGTTGTCATGGTGGTGGCGGCTCTATAGCCAGCACGACGACAATTCCTTGTAGTTTTTCACCTGACCATCGTGTCCGAACTGGAAGAAAAATAAAACCGTTACCGATAAACTACCGTTACCGAAGTAATCCTTATTAGCGTTATCGTTAGCTTTTAACCTTTTCGATACGATATATTTCTGTTGTTTTTAACAAAAATTTTAAATCACTTTCAAATCTACTCACTCATATGCAAACATATACGCACTTTCACTCAATTTCAAACATTTAACTGTCCATTTGATAAAATCAACAGCAACACTAACACATCTTTCTCTGACTCTCATTTACTTATATTTATACCCAATAAACATTGATTTAAATCGAGGAAAATTTACGAGAAATTTCGAACCCTTTATTGTATTTATTTGTCTTCAAAACTACTGGTAAAACTAAAATAAAATGTTTGATTATCTCTTCATTATAAATCAATAAATAGTTTTTAAAAATGTGACTTCAGATCATGGAAAACTGAAAACTAAGTACAAAGAAAGAGTTCAGAACTAAATTGAAAAACTAATGGGATGAATTCGAAAAGTATGATATTTTGCAAATAAATCAAATTCTAATTAATTAGTTTTAAGGGGCCATTCGAAGATCAAATATGTATAAAAACAAAACCATACAAAATTAACAGGTGACTTGAATGACATGAAATATTATTACAAAATTTAAAAAAATCGAATCATAATATATGTTTTCCCGGCATTGAACCATAGTCTGTCCATATTAATAGGTCATGTTATATATCGTTAGTAAGATATTCTTAATATCTTTGATGTATAGAAAGTAATTGGTCATCGTTTTCGAGATGTGCCTATATATTTTCAACTTTGAATACCCACCCGCCCACTCGAAAATAGGCGTGACCGACAAACAATTCTTAAAATGTTTTTATCAACTCTAAAAGCTGTATTTGATAAAATATATTTCTTTTTATTTCACTAAAACCGACTTGTTTCGACATCAAATTTTATTCTGAATTACAATGCGACAGACACATTCAACTCTAGTTTCCACACATTTTAACAGTAACATCAACTAGTTTTAACCATGACATGGTTCAACACACACTGCTTTTGCCTAAAGACCGTTTTTAACAAAATGTTTTACCAAATTTTTTTTTGGATTTCAAAAGTTTATGTTTATTGGGTATTTTTCAATTAGCTGCGAGCTAAAACGAAAGCAATACCAGCAGCAATAACAACTATATACGTATACATGCTTTGAAATTGATACTCCCCGGTACTTGGTAGTTTGTCTAACCAAGTGACACTTAATGTCATTTACATCTATTTACATTTAACAATTTTTTTTTTTATTCGTATGTTAGAAAAATACAGACATAAATTATAAGGATTGTTACAATATACATATGTATTCATTGGTAAATTTATATGTTAGTTTATTTACAAAGGCGATTTTCGTTAGACTAAAGAAAAATAAATAGATTTCAACACATTCTTCTAATATTACATATTTACTCGTACTAAAGCAATGTCTCATTATGACTTTGTGTGTTTTATAAATAATGATTTTTGTTTAAAAATTTAATTTAATTTATTTTGTTTTATATCGCAGCCCTAAAAAAGTCTTGGAATGGTCATGTACTTCAGAGTATGAAAGATCTATCATTTTCAGTTGAATGTAGGTCAGTGATGATTTAAATAAATGATGCAAAAAACTGAGATATTTAAATAATTGTTTTTAGTAAAGAAGGAGGTCAGATGTAAAATAATAAATGAAACAAATTGTAAACAATTATTGTATGATAAAATAAGGAACATGTCCTTTTTCAGCGTTATGCTGGCATCATTTATATGAGTGTTATAAATTTGTATTTGATTGAAGTATTTTTCGAGACAACCATTGGTTTATATTTACCCCCTGTCTATACTTGACAAATATTTATCATAACAATTAATGACAAAAGCACTAACAATTTTGTCATAACCAAGCAATAACACTACTAAATAGTGACTATACCTGATAATTTTTTATCTTCACATCCACTTTGACGTTTATCATGATACAAATTTATCAGGTATAGACAGGGGGTTAGAAATCGAAAGAAAAAATTAAGCAGTGGTTTGATATTTAAACAATTTCAATACAATAAGCGCTAGTTTTTTACAGTTAAGTGGACGCAGAAAAAAAATATAGTTGTACATTGTTACTGTAACCATTTCAACATTTGTGCATGGTTACTGTAACAATTTCAAAATGTTTAACAATATTATAGTCACAGTAACTATATATATGATTGTGGTAACAATAATATGGTTAATTTACGATTTACATGATTGTATCAACCATATATATGGTTACAGTAAACATGTATATGTTTGTGACAACCATTTATATGATGAATAATTTTATTATAATATGTTGTTCTCAGATTATGATATGATTTTGACCCATTGTAGGTCCAAATTACTATAGCCTTATATAAATCGTTGCAATGGACTTTGAAATATCTATTATTAGATATCCATATTGTCTATATTAATGACTTAGTAATCCAGATATAGGTAAAAAATAGGCCAAACATCGAGGTTGTCTCGGTTTTTTCCTTATATCACAGCCATTTGTGGGCCGGTTTTCTTGATTTTAAATAGCGACCGAGCAAATATTTAAAATTTCAACATACAGACGGACATGGCATATCGACTTCGCTATATAGAACGATCCAGAATGTACAAGGTGGCGCAAAAGTAAACTTCCGATGTTTTTTGGCTGTAATTAAAAAAAAAATGAAAAACTTTGATTCTTCTTGTGGATTATTTTTATTTGGTCTTTTAATTTTTTTTACATCAAGTCGAGAATATGATGTCATGTAAATGGCCGCCGCCACAGTTGATTGTCATTTGAGCCCTTTTTATGGCATTTTCCATCACTTTGTCCAAGACTTTCGGCGATAGGTCCTCACATTCTTGACGGATATTGTCTTTAAGAGCTGCAAGAGTCTGAGGCTTGTTGACATAAACCCGCGACTTCAAAAAGCCCCACAAAAAGAAGTCTGGAGCGGTCAAATCAGGCGATCTTGCTGGCCAGTGCAAATCGCCAAAACGGTAGATTAGGCGCCCGGGAAATACATCCTTCAACATATCGGTTGTGGCACGTGCAGTGTGTGCCGTTGCACCGTCCTGTTGGAACCACATGTTTTCCAATCCCAATTCATGAAGTTGCGGCAAAAAGAACTCGTTGATCATTGCTCTGTAGCGCTCACCATTCACAGTAACCGTTTGGCCCGCGACGTCTTCGAAGAAAAAAGGTCCGATGACTCCTCCAGCGAAAACAGCACACCATACAGAGACTTTGAGCGGGTGTAATGGCTCTTCGTGGGTTACACGCGGATTTTCAGTGCCCCAGAAGCGAAAATTTTGCTTATTTACGTACCCGCTAAGATGGAAATGGGCCTCATCACTCATGATTAATTTTGGTGAAAAATCATCTTCCTCTTGGTGGTGATTAAGGATGGCTTGAGCGTATGTTAGACGCGATTGGCGGTCAGCAGTTAACAGCTGATGCACCGTCTGGACTTTGTACGGAAACATCATCAAATCTTGTACCAAAATTCGCGTGGCACGTCGTCTGGTCGATGTCGACGGCGCTTCCATGACATCCTCGGCTACAGCAGCAATATTCTCTGCAGAACGGCTACTCCGGAGTCTGCCACGCCTGGCAGCATCTCGTGTTGTGCCAGTCTCTTCAAAGCGAGCGGCTAAACTTCGCAGTGTTTCACCAGTAGGCGTTAAACGGCCAGGAAATCTGCGACGAAATTCACGTTGTGCCAAAGTCACCGACCGATTATTGGTCAAATAAATAGTCAGCAATATTCCGCGTTCTGGAGCAGTGTAGCGTAACATTGTTTATTAACGTGTATTTCGCATGTGTTTACTACATAAATGTCAAAACAGAACTGACATTAGGGGCCAAACGCAAAATTTATAAGATTTTCTGATAGGAGGATTACTTTTGTGTCACCTTGTATATACTTTTTGGGGTCGCAAATGAATAATGTAGAAATTATAAAAAAGTGTAGAAGGGTATAAAAAAGTTAAATATTTGTTTAAAAAACAAAAAATTTTGTTTGTTTTGATTTTTTGGGGAAAAAATTTTTAGGGCAAACAATTTTTATTAAATGTATTTTTTTACAATTTTTTTTTTTTTATTTTTTGTTTTTAAAATTTACTTGTGGAAAAAATTTTACAACAAAAAAATTTTTTCTTGCTGAAAAAATTCGGGTTAAAAAATATTTTTTTTTTCGATTTTGACCAATTGTAGGGCTTCATCGCAGGTAATGATTCGGTGCACAAATCATTTCGGTCATGCGAAATTGCTTTTCAAGGTCTCGCGGCTTCAATTTGTATGGAACTCAAATTCCCTGCATTTGGATGAATCCTGCTGCTCGCAAACATTTTGAAATTGCTGCTTGAGTAGCTCCCAATGATTTTGCAAGCTCTTCTAGAGTTTTACAACAATCTTCATGGAGTAATGCCTCCAATTCTTGGTCTTCAAACTTTTTTGGCTGGCCTGGGCGATCTTTGCTCGTTGAAACCAACATGACACAAAATTCAACATTTTTGATACTTTGTTATTTACACTATAATGTTTAATAACTAATGACGTTTTCTTTTCTAGCCTAAATGATGCCTTTATTTTGACTTTTACCCTTCTTTGTGTTCTTTTTTGAAAAACAGGTTTTCTTGTTATTGTTTTTGAATTTTGTTTAAATAGATTTTGTATTTTTTGATTAAAATGGAAGCAAAATGTATAGTTTTACAATATTTAGAAGCTACATAAAAGAAAATTGCATAAATGGTAATGGTTCTCCCACAAACCATTTCATAAGCAAAATGTAACTAAATTGTAGAATAAGCTTATCATAAGAGATTTCCTACAACTTTTTATAAGCATACTTATTATAAGCTTATTTAAGTACAAACAGTTAAATGGTTTTAAATAGTGTTTTGAAAATGCTTCACATGATAATTATTTTTACAATAATACTTGCTATACACTTAGTTTATATAACACTTTAACAAATATGATTGCAAATGACTTTTGCTCGCAATAGTTTTGTAAGTGTTTTTGAGAATAATATGCCGTTATTTGACGCGTGCCTGAATTTCGTATTATTTGTTGAAGATTTTAGTCTCAGTGTTTTGTTCAAAGAGTGAAGTGTTTTAAAAAGTTTAAGCTTTTAAAAAAGTATTTATTAAAATAATAAAACTTAACAAAATAATTTATAAATTAATATCAGAAAAATTTAATTCTTATGAAAAACGTGTATAAATATTATTTGGTTATATTCAAAAGCTTACAAAACTATTACGAATGTAAGCTTATTATATACTACAGATAAGTAATATTATCGCAAGGGCTCAGTTATCATTATTTAATAATTTTAAATAAGACTTTTACAATAGTAATCACAACACTTTTCTAAGCTTAAGGCTTATGTTGGTAAGCTTGTTACAAGTGATTTCTAAATAGTTTTGGTTTGTTGGGTTTTGTTATATTGTGATCGTTGAAAATGTAACACATTATGGGTGTATGGGTAACCTTTAATAACCCAGCAGTTAAGCATGTAGTCAATGTATCCCTTATAGACAGTAATCGTCGCAAATGTCTTATCACTTGGCTGACTCCAATTTATATATTTTGGTCATTTGACACGTATGTACTCTTTGTAGTGCAGAGATAAGACAATGGGTTACTTTATACATCCCATGTAATCTAACGTGAAGACAATTGTCACTTAAGTGTCTCCAAGTAATCTGGAGTGTAGTCACTTTAAACGTGTTGTGTGATAATTCGTTCAAACTTGTTTTATACAAATTGTGTTGATATAATTCTCATACAGTTAATTTTTATTTTTGCTTAAGTATACTGATATCTCATGTAACATAGCATGAAGTCAATAGTCACTTCAGTGTCTCTTAGTAACCTATAGTGAAGTCACTTTAAATGTTTATTTTGTAATGCACTTTAGAAATTAGTTATTTAACCCACCAGAAGCAATCCGAAGAAAGGTTTGTTTACAAGCTATCGTTTATTGGACTGATGATCAAGTTACCACTTAGGTAGCTAGTAAGGTAACTGACGTTTTTTAACCAGTATGTGAATCAAATGCGTTGATTACCTTGGACCAGCTATTAGACAGTCTCATTGTAGTCAATAAGGGTCAATTGACCCCCTGCTTAGGACAAGCACGTGTTAAAATAACTAGTCACGCAGCTATTGAAGTAACTAGTTCCCACCCTAAATGATGGGTAAAATCACTAGTTCGGGACTGTCTCCTAGAACTGCTGGGAACTGTTACAAAATATTATGGCAACATTTTGTGTCAGAAAAGAAAACGCCATAAGTGTGAATAAATGACAGATTTGTACCCTTCAAAATGACATATAAGTTATTAAAAACAAAAACCGTTCAAAAGATACGAACTGTTGTAAATCCCATATTTTCAAAGTAAGGTGAAGTATTTTTAAAATTACCTTATTCCAGCACCTCCTCTAAATTTTAGCAATATTTAGCTATGAGTCAAAGTACAATACAATTGTCTGTATTATAATTAATGTGTTTTTTAATGAACATCATTTAACATTTACACATGTATAAATACATAAAATACATATTAAATTGTCACAAAAAATAAATATAAAAATAAAGATAAAAAGGCTCTTAGAAACAAAATCAATGACATATCAAATTAATATTCCCATAATTAATAACCCAAACCAGACATGATTACAGGAAACCTAGCTACAAGTTGCAATAATGCAAAACCAACAATTAATAAAATTAATAATACAACAGAAAATTTTACAAATTTGGGCAACAAAATACGTTTGACACCTTTCCAGGGATTGGTAAAGGGATTGAAAGAAGTTTTGGGTCGTCTGGAAACAAAAAAAACAAAACATTAATAGGTAAAATAATATAAAAATTGTTTAAAAACTTACTTGGGTTCTGCTAAAGCATTAGGACCATTTCTACCCAAACCCACAGGATTCAATGAAGTCTCTGCTTCTGTTAAGATCTCCAATTCTAAGTAAATCTTACCCGCCAAACCTATTTGTGCTGATTTTTTTGAGTCCTTTACATTTCCTCTTATGGCAAACCAACCTTGCACCTTTTTCTGTTTAAACAAATTTATTAATTTTCTTTGGCTTTTGGCTTTTGCCACTCTTGTAGTGGTGGAGCCATAAGCAGTAATTGAATGTGTTATATCCAGCAGTTCACATTTTTTTACATTTTCATAGGGTTCCGGAAAACCTGATAGATTGATTTCCAAAGAACCTAAAAAATCATCGGCTGATATGAAATCTTTATCCCAGATTTGTAATGTTAAAATAGGTGGCTGCTTTAATTCGTATTCTTCCATTAGGCCAGAGCGATGTTTGGTAACCACCTGCATTAATAAAATAAATAAAACATAAATTTCTGAATTTATGTATGTTTCAACTCAAGGGTAAAATTATAAATATTCTTCTACATAAGTAGTAAGTATGTGATGAAAGAATGAGTAACTAAATTTTATGTGCTGATAAATTCTAATAAATATTTATTTCTGTGTAAATGTTTAAGGTTGTTGTAACTTGTAACTTTTACATGTGTGTATGTATTATGTTAATTGTACTCTTAATAGATGTATTTTATATCTTGAGTTTATTATTACAGCCGAGAAAAAATCTGGAAATTAAATTTAATAAACTAAATATTTTTTCTGAGAAATGCTGTTATCATGCAATCGTGCAACAAATTTATGTTCAGGGTTTGGTAGTGGAATGATTTCAAGACAGAGTGAGAGCATTTAGTTTATAATGTTTATAAAATAACTATCTATCAACTACTTAAATCGAAAAATATCTATATACAGTTAGGGACAAAATTGTTCACAAAACAACCAATAAATAAATAACTTGCTTTTTCTTCTTCATTGTTTTTATTGAAATTTTTTAAATTGATTTTAATCTTTACATTATACTTTAATAAAAAAAAGATAAAACTAATAAAAAATATTAAATTCACTTTTTAAATTTAAAAAGGTTTCACATGTTAACTGTGAACAATTATGACCCTTGACGAAAATCCTTACGTTTTTGGCTATTAATATTTCTTGTGCCTTCCTCTTGCAGTTTTAACAGCTTTTATTCGTTTTGGCATACTATTTACAAGATTTATTAGCACCTGTGGGTTAATATTTACCCACACCTCGATAGAACGCTCCTAAAGTTCATTGATGGTTTTCGCTGGGTCTTTTTTAGCCAATATTTTCCTTTTCAATATTGACCAAGGGTGTTCAATCGGATTTTAATCCGGAGACTGGGGTGGCCAATCTAAAAGTTTAATCCCATTTTCTTCTAACCACTTTTTAGTAATTCCGGCAGTGTACTTCGGGTCGTTGTCTTGCATGAAGATGTCATCCTGACCCGGTTCTAAACGAAATATATCCAAATTTCATTGTGCTTGTAATATTTCGCTCTTGGACTCCAATTCTTTTATCAACCCATGTCCATTTTTGTCTCATCTGACCAAGTTACCTTCATCCAGTCGTCTGTCGTAAAATGCTCGTACTTTTTTGCAAAAGCCAACCGCTTTTTTCGATTTTGTTCGCTTAAATAAGGTTTTTTAAGTTTTGTTCTTGGCACTAGGCCGTTGGATTTTAAACATCTTCGAACGGTTTTGGAACTTATATTTAAACTATACCATTGGTTGAGTATTTATGTGACCTCAACAGCTGTATTAGCCTCACCAGACAAAATCAATCGACGAGCTTCTCGAGCATCGGCAAGCGAAAGTTTTTTTGGACGACCATATTTATTTCCCGTGGAGTTTAAACTATTCTGATTCTTTATTTTATTCACTAACCCTATTTATATATTATATTTTTTAGCGATTTCGCGATATGGGAACCTTCCATTATGTCTTTTGCCACATTTTGTTTCAATAGCGGAGTCTTAGCTTTTCCCATTATAAAAGGCTAAATAAATTATTTAAAAGAGTGGTATTTTATATTAATAACTTTAAATAATGTCCTTTACTTACGTTATTAAAAAAATTTTGTTTATTTTGTTTTTATATTTTTTAAAAATTGAGAAAAACATTTGAGGGTCAAAAATGTTCACACACGTGGATATAGTTGTTTAATTTCTTTTTAGTAAAAAAGTAACGGTACTCCAAAAAAATGTTGCCATACAATAAACAACATTGTGCCAGACTACATAACACAAAATGCGTTGCCAGACCTAAGTTTGTTAAAAAAAATTTTCTAGATATATCTTTAATCATACTTTTTGTGAACAATTTTGTCCCTTACTGTATATAAAAATGAAATGGTCCATGTATGTAATCACGTGAGAACGGCTGCAGCGATTTGGATGATTTTTTTTTATTTGATTTGAACTGTTCAGGAGATGGTTTGTAAAGTAAAAAAATTCAAAAAATCGGAAATTTAAATTTGTAATATATTCCCTCCTCACTTCTCATTTTTCAAAATAAAATATTTTTTTGGAGAAACTTGAAGAACTAACATTTGTAAATAGATAACGGGCGAAGCCGGTGCGGTCAGCTAGTTTTCAATATATTTCACCGCGAAAGACCTAATAATGCCATGCACTATGTTTGTGAAAATTCTAACTGCAACTGAACTAAGGACTGAGATCGAACAATTCTTAACATACATATATGTTAATAAAAATGAAACCACTAAATTCACAGTTTTGATTTTTTTTATTTGATTGAAATTATTATTACAATTTACAAAAAAAAAAATAAATATTTTTATAGTTTTCGGAAACCCCTCCATTAAGATTTTTACAATGGTTTCTGTCACTTTGTTCTAACAGGTTGTCCATCTCCGTTTAAAATCTACCACACTTTTGGACACCTTTTTTGTGATCTTCAATTCTCTTTTAACAAGAGTCCAATATCTCTCCACTGGCCTTAGCTCCGGGAAGTTTGGAGGATTTGCCTCTCTTGGTACAAATACCATATTATTGTTCTTGTACCACTCAAGACCTTTCCTACCATAGTGACAGATGCCAAATCAGGCATAAGTAAGTGGACACATTAAGAAGTCTTATGAATGGAAGCATCCTCCTTTGTAAATATTTCTTGATGGAAATTTCGGTATTTATAGAGTCCATTGTAACATATGTTTGGCTTCTTTTGCCACAACTGCATATTCTTGCCATGCTAAGAACTTTTTGGGAACATTTTCTGCTTTTGGGTCTTAAACTATTCTACAAGATTCCCTCGAGCAACAGCAGCATAAAAATATTAACCTGGAAGCTGCGAAAATTTTCCATACGTACATTTCGTCATCCATTATGCAGCAGGTATATTTTTTGTATAAAATTTGACTTAAATTTTCGTGCTCTGTTCTTGTCCTCTTAATTTTTAGCAGAGTTCCTATCAGGAACTTTTTAAGCCTTGTATGCTTTTAAACATTCATTGGCTTTAACTTCTCGTACCAAATAGCAGACCTTTGGTTGTTTGACCAACTTTTTGTAGGACCAAGTTGGGTTTTGTTGAAAATATTTAATAATTTTAGTACGCACTTTTTTCTGGTCACTCATTTTAATCAGATTAACAACAAATTAACATAATTGACATTAAACTTAATAACTGACATACTTTACAAAGGTAATTTAAAAAAAACCCACAAAAAAAATATGGGCTAAAAGTTTTAATGAAAAACGTGTGTTAAGAATTTTACGATCTCAGTCTTCATTCTAAATCGTTGACATGATAGAATAGGGTTTCATATCTGGCCACATATTCTAGGATTTTTTCGGCAAATGATCGCTTCAAACGAATCAGTTGCGTTCGGTACAGATTTCAGATAAAATTCTTTTGGTCCCACCAAATGCAGATCTTTGGCTTTGGTGTCGATATATTCAATAACTAATTGAGAATAAATGACAGATATGTACCCTTCAAAATGACATATAAGTTATACAGCCAATATTTGTTTAAAATGTAAAAGAAAATGTTGATTTTACTTTATGAAAAATTGCTAATAAACCTTTTTTAAAAGCTAGCGTGGTATTGAATGAAATCTAAATTTATTTTGAACTCTTTGCTGAGAGTTTTCTTTGCGTTCGTGTTGTGTTTAATGTGCTGTTTTTCTAATCCAAACGAGTACTTTGAGTGGAAGTTTAACATGTGTTTTGTTATTGTAACAAAAACAAAATACATGTAAAATTTCCACTCAATGCACTCGCTTGCTATAGAAAAACAGCACATAAGTCTATTAATGTTCTTGCCCACTAGCTGTGTTTGGTTAACATTGCTATAGAACAGTAGTAAGCAAATAAGGACTGAGATCGAAAAATTCTTAACACACGTTTTTCATTAAAACTTTTAACCCAAGTATTATTTAATTTTATTGATCAAGTTACCTTTGTAAAGTATGTCAGTTATTATGTTTAATGTCAATTATATTCATTTGTTGTTAATCTGATTAAAATGAGAGACGAAATGAGAGATACGTACTAAAATTGTTAAATATTTTCAATAAAACCCAACTTGGCCAAGCATTTAAAGGTCTGCCGTCAAACTGTTTCCAATGTTATTCAACAGTACCGGGAGAACTTGTCCGTTGATAGAAAACCTGGTACAGGTAGAAGGAATGGTTCACATGATGTTTATTAAAGCAAAAAAATAGAAAGTATTTTCAAAACAGCTTCCAACACATCCGGTAGGAAAGCAGCCCGGTTAGCTCAGTGCACGGACTATTTGGTACGAAAAGTTAAAGCTTATACAGGTTTAAAAACATACAAGGCTCAAAAAGTTCCTGACAGGATCTTTGCTAAAAATGTAGAAGCCAAAAACAGAGCACGGAAATTGAAGTCAAGTTTTTTAAAAAAATATGACGAAACGTATGTTCTGGCAGATTTTTCGCAACTTCCTGGTCAAACAATTTATGTTGCTGGTGCTTGAGGGAATGTTGAAGAAAAGTTTAGGACACAAAAGTAGACAAAAGTTGCGGCAAAAGAAGCCAAACATTTGTTACAAAGGGCTCTTTAAATACCGAAATTTACATCAAGGAATGTTTACACAGGAGAATGCTTCCATTCATAAGACTTTTTAATGTGTCCACATACTTTTGGCCTGATTTGGCACCCTGTCACTTTGGTAAGAAAGGTCTTCAGTGGTAAAAGAACAATAATGTGGTTTTTGTACCAAGAGAGACAAATTCTCCAAACAGCCTGGAGCTAAGGCCAGTGGAGAGATATTGGGGTCTTGTTAAAAGAGAACTGAAGAGCACAAAAAAGTTGTCCAAAAGTGTGGTAGATTTTAAACGGAGATGAGGTTGTTCGAACAAAGTGACAGAAATCACTATGAAAAACATAATTGAAGGGTTTCCGAAAAAAGTTCAAAATTTCATCACTAGTGATTAGAACTTTAAAAATATTTTGTTTTTTTTTCTGTAAATTGTAATAACAATTTCAATTAAATAAAAAAAAATCAAAACTGTAACTTTAGTGGTTTCATTTGTATTAACATATATACAGTATCGGACAAAACATTTGCAACTAGCATAGCAATTTTATAATTAGCTCACATAAAACACACGGGGTAATCAAATTCAAATTTTTATATTACTTATAAAACAAAAGGAACTTCAAAAGCGATATTAAAGAAAAAATTATTTTAATTTCATCTATATATAGACATTTTTAACACATAAAATAAACATAGTCACTACTTCAGTAAGACAAAACAATTGCAACTTAAAAATATTTCACGGTAAAATATTTGTTTGCTTAATATTTCGTTGCGAAACCCTTACTATCTATTACGGCTTTGCATCTTCGTGGCATCGACTCTATTAAATTATTAATAGTAACCTGTGGAATAGCATACCACGCATCTTTAATCCGATTGAATAATTCATCAGCATTTTTGACGTTATTGCGATCAATCCGCTGCTTTACAATTGACCAGAGATTTTCTATCGGGTTCAGGTCCGGTGATTGAGGTGGCCATTGCATTACATTAATACTGTTTTGCATAAACCAAGTTTTTACTACCTTCGAAGTATGCTTCGGATCGTTGTCTTGCTGAAACGTCCATCGTAAAGGCATTTCCCACTCAGCATATGGCAACATTATCTGCTCAAGTATGTTTTTATAAGACCATTTATCCATTATTCCCTGAATTCGATGAAGTGGGCCCAAACCATTGGCAGAAAAACATCCCCAGGCCATGACATGACCGCCTCCATGTTTGACGGTCTTTACACAAAGTTCTTGTTGTACTCGTTTTCCTTTTGGTCTTCTAACACGAGTTATGCCATCACTAGCGATAATATTGAATTTTGATTCGTCACTGAAAAGAACGTTTTTCCATTGGTCTACTGTCCAACTAATATGTTTTTGAGCAAACTGTAGTCGTTTCAGTTGATTACGCTTAGATATGAGAGGCTTTTTAGCTGGCCGATATGCTAACAAATCAGCATCAATAAGACGTCGAGAAACAGTTCTTGCGCTTACTGGAATATTTAATTCTTTAACCAATGTTGGAGCCGATTTAAAGGGAAACTTTTTAATCTCTCTAACAATTAACGCATCGGTTCTTTTGTCAGTTTTTCGAGGCCGACCGCCTTTGCTGATGACCTCCACAGACTTCGTTTTTTTAAAACGTGATAAAATTCGAGAAATTGATGATTTATGCACCTTATACTTAATCGATAGTTCTTTTTGCGAAATTCCTTGATTGAAATCATCAACAATACGTTTTCGTAAAACTTTGCCGAACTTATCAGGTGCCATCTTTATCGAAATTACGGATAATTAGTAAAACTTGTCTTTTATATAAAATATTTCTGCAGCTAAAAGAAAGTGAGATTTTATACCAATAAACTACGAATTGGAACAAAACAAAAGTAAAAATAACGGTTTTTTAAACATTAACAACAAAAACTGTAAGAGTTGCAATTGTTTTGTCGGATGAAAAATAAAAGGTTGATTCACATACTATACTGCAAAAAAAGATTTTAGCTATAACTGAACCTAAAAAATGTATTAAGTTATTACTGACATAATAAGAAACTTAAACTCACAAAATCAAGTTTAAATACTGGAAAGATTTTAATTTTACGAAACAAAACTTGTATTTTGAATGTTAGTTGCAAATGTTTTGTCCGATACTGTATATGTTAAGATTTTTTCGATCTCAGTTCTTAGAGGCATTTAATTTGTGTGCATGAATGAAATATTTGTATTTTTACGCTCTATCGGGTGTACGTGTATATTGACGTATATTTTCGTAACCCAGCAGTTAAGCATGTAGTCAATGTATCCCTTATAGACAGTAATCCTCACAAATGTCTTATCACTTGGCTGACTTCAATTTATATATTTTGGTCATTTGGCACGTATGTGCTCTTTGTAGTGCAGAGATAAGACAATTGGTTACTTTATACATCCCAGGTAATCTAGCGTGAAGACAATTGTCACTTAAGTGTCTGTAAGTAATTTGGTGTGTAGTCCCTTTAAACGTGTTGTGTGATAATTCGTTCAAATTAGTTTTATACAAATTGTATTGATATAATTCTCATACAGTTAATTTTTATTTTTCCTTAAGTATACTAATATCCCATGTAACATAGCATAAAGTGAATAGTCAATTTAGTGTCTCTTAGTAACCTATAGTGAAGTCACTTTAAACGTTTATTTTGTACTGCACTTTAGAAAGTAGTTATTTTACCCACCAGAAGCAATCCATTGGAGAGTTGTCGAAGAAAGGTTTGTTTACATGCTATCGTTTATTGGACTGCCCATGGTATGTCTTTTAGCTGACTATTTGAAGTCATTTAGCACTCGTACATGTTAAAATAACTAGTTATGTAGCTGATCAAGTTACGACTTAGGTAGCTAGTAAGGTAACTGACGTTTTTTAACCAGTATGTTAATCCAATGCGTTGACTACTTTGAACCAGCTATTAGACAGTCTCATTGTAGTCAATAAGGGTCAATTGACCCCCTGCTTAGGAAAAGCACGTGTTAAAATAACTGGCCACGTAGCTATTGAAGTAACTAGTTCCCACCCTAAATGATGGGTAAAATCACTAGTTCGCAACTGTCTTCTAGAACTGCTGGGAACATGAACAATATGAACGCGCACCACTGCTCTAGAAGGGTAAAAAAAGTGGAATATAATCGTTTACATACATATATTTATTTTGAAACCGGCATTTCAATATCTAAATTGTTGTATTTATACCGCTTTAATCGTTTGGCAACCATGTTTATTAACATTTTTCCAATTAAATTTTCATGAGTGTAAATTTTTTATCTTCATTACAAGTTTGTTAATTATGAGACCACAAGTCGTAAATAAAATAATTTAATCTTTAGAAATGCTTTCTTTAGATCTATACACACAACTGAGTTCTACAATGTTCTAGGTTATAAAACATTTTAAAGAAATTTAGTTTGAATTTTTATATGAATAAGTTTTTATTTTCACATGATATTGAACACCTATAAAATTTACTAATTGACGTTCAATTACTTGCAACAATATTGGTTAACCAGTCGTTATGAATTCACCGTAAAAAAGAACTCAATTAAAATTAATAATGATGTTTCTTATTTGCAAGTAATGTAAATAAAACCTTAAAAATTTCTAAATTATATATGTACTTTTTACTTACCATGTCTTCATTATTCGAATATTTTAAAGGGAATAACATGCGCCAATTAAAACTGCCCTCCCCATTGGTGGAACGGTAATGGATATCTGTATTTTGAGCTTCATCAAATTTGCTGCACCAACTAAATTATTAAAGAAACACGATTATTTTCTTTACAAAAATATTAATAATTTAGATTTCACCACTAAACTCTCACCCCTTGACATAAATATCACTCATGGCTGTACCGAATATATTCCTTTCATCTAAAACTACTTCGGAAACTTTGTGAATTATTACACGCAATTCATAGTGTTGCGGTGGCTGTGGTTTAATGTCTATGGGTGGCGGTATATTTAGATTGCCATCGTATAATTCCAACCACAGTTGTATTTTACCCTTTTTTTTTTTTGTTTTTTTGCACCATATTTTCCAATTTATTATTAACAAAAGGTCAATTAAGGAAATTTATTTATGCAACTTTCATTAATAATTGTTTGTGTGTATCTGAGTTTGTAATTTACCTGCTCAATACCTGGACATTCATTACGATACAAAGATCGGGTTTCAACGTGCTGCGGCACAAGCTTATAACCGAAGGAGGGTAAATGTTCGAAATTTCTTAAGACAGTCAGAGATAAACGTTCTTGTAAATCTTCAGCTGTGTAAAAGGGAATAAAATAAGTGAAATGAATATGTTGGTTATGTTTAAAATTATAATTACTCTAAACAGAAATAACAAACAAAAAAAACTATTTAAAATAGATGTAAACATTATTAAATTGAGTATTATTTTTAAAAGGTTCATTCACATGGCACAGTGGAGAAAATTGCATGATGTAATATAGAAGAGGAGTTAAGCTTGCAGAATAGTTTCTACAAAAATATCGAAATGCTCAACTGCGTTGATCATATTGGGAGTAAAAACACAAGTAAGAGAGCTATATTCGGCTGTGCCGAATTTTATATACCCTTCACCAAATTATACTTTAAAATCGGGAAAAATATTTTTTAACCCGAATTTTTTTTAACAAAAAAATTTGTTTGTCATACATTTTTCTCACTAGTAAATTTAAAAAAAAAAATTTTAAATTTAAAAAATAATAATTTTTCGAAATACATAGTTTTTTTTAATTTTTTTTAAAAAATTTTTTTAACTTAAAATTTTTTTTTTTAAATTTACTAGTGAAAAAAAAATGTATGACAAACTAATTTTTTGGTAAAAAAAAATTCGGGTTAAAAAATATTTTTCCCGATTTTGGCCCATTGTAGGTCCAAATTACTATAGCCTTATATATATCGTTGCAATGGACTTTGAAATATCTATCATTAGATATCCATATTGTCTATATTAATGACTTAGTAATCCAGATATAGATCAAAAATAGGCCAAAAATCGAGGTTGGTCCAGTTTTTTCTTATATCTCATCCATTTGTGGGCCGATTTTCTCGATTTTAAAGAGCAACCGAGCCGGAAGAATTCTCGATATATAAATGTATGAATCAAGTTTGTAAGTCATTTGGAGTCTTCAGAAAAATGATTTCAACAGACACACAGTCGGACATGGGTTAATCGACTCCGCTATCTATAAGGATACAGAATATATATACTTTATAGGGTCGGAAAATTATATTGTGGAAATTACAAACGGAATGACAAACTTATATATACCCTTCTCACGAAGGTGAATGGTATAACAAGGAACTTAAACATATATGAACCAATCTAAGAGTAACGTTACTGACTGAATGACTGACTGATTCATCATCGCACAGCCCAAACGACTGAAGCTAGAATCATGAAATTTTAACTGTGGGTTCCATCTCCAAAACAATCCGATAAGAAGGTATTTTTGGAAATTCGAACGTTTAGGGGGTAAAAACGTGTAAATTCGGCAACCTTATATCTTCAAAACTACTAAAGATATAAAAAAAAAATTTAAATTTCGTTTCGTACTTTTTCATAATTGAACCTTTTAGGGGAGAAAACGGGTAAAAACTCTATTTTAGTACTTTTTTGGCACCCTATGTATCTTTTAAACTAATAAACATAGAAACAAATTTTAAATCGTATTCTTTACTTATCAAAAAATAAAAAATATAAGTTTGGTACTTTTTGGAAATTCGAACCCTTAAGGGATAAAAATTGTGTTTATTTTTAATACTTTTTCATAAAATGTGTTATTTTATAATTTGACATAGAGATACGAATATTTTATTATGAGCTCCCACCACGATACAGAAATTTATTTAAATATAATTTTAGCACCGTAGTGGGGATAAAAAGGGTACCAAAAAGTGGATAAAATCCTGAAAATACATTTTATTTGAAATTATTTAGGCAATTTTGATAATTTTTTTTAATATTTGATTGATACTAACAAGTTGTTATTTGGAACTTGAGTGCCAAGGTTTATATGGGGCCAAATCCGGGTAAACAGTTTGGTACTTTTATTAAAACATATTTTTTCTTGGGCACATTAACACAGATTTTAATCGTTTGAGACATGTCTTTAGCATATCCAATTTTGGCAAAATGGAATATTTTTAAAATTTCAAACTTGAGGAGGTACCAAAATGTGAGAACTGAATTATAGGTACTTTTTGATTGTTCTAATGGATCTTTTTGAATTTTCTATAACAATGGACTTAGAAATATGAAATTAAGCATATATGGTCCTAAGTGAGTGAGAATTCTAGGGGGAGACTTTTTGGTACTTTTTCTTTATTGGAATGGTACTTTTTGTAATTTCTCCAATAATGAACCTAGAAACATGAAATAAAGGTTATATGGACCCGAGTGAGTGGGAAACCACAAGTGTGGGATTTTTGGTTATTTTTTATTCTCCTAATGATACTTTTTGAATTTTTTATTACAATGGACTTAGAAACACGAAATTAAGCATATATGGTCCTAAGTGAGTGAGAATTCTAGGGGGAGACTTTTTGGTACTTTTCCTTTATTCGAATGGTACTTTTTGTAATGAATTAATAAACATGAAATCAGAGACATGTTATCCAATTGGGGTGGCGAAGTGCACCGGGTCAGCTAGTTTTTAATATTTTTGATAATGAGATATTGGACTGTAACATTTTTAAGAATATTCATTAATTTTGAGCGATTTTTTCTTCTGTATAAAAAGCTAAAACAAAAACTCCTCTCTTACCCGTTGCAATCTCTGTTTCATCTTCAAATGCCACGCCATCTACTTCCATCATATTCCCCACTAACTTAGGAGGCCTTAAATCATTATTTTTACACAATTCATTAAGAATTTCTGAAGGCAACATGTAATCATGCCATCTATTGTAGCCGGAACTAAACAAAAGAGATGAATTTTCTTAAATTATCCATGATTTGCTAATGTAAAGCCAAACTTACCTACTGTATTCATTTGCAATACCCACGGTGGCTCTATGTTTGGAGCGCCATCTGTCTTCCAAATCTATAAAGGTGGAACCAATGGTATCATCTTTAACATCATTGCGGTTGAAAACCGAAACTTCTAAAATATGTTCTCTGTAAAATTTAATATATACATTAAAGTGTTGATGGGTGTCTAACAAATTCAGATAAGTGATTCAGATTATTTCGGGAACAAATGTTCTTTGTGTATTTTTAGTTTAATTTTAACCTGCCCTTAAATAATAACTTGTATTGTGTGAGTCTTTATGGCTCTGAATCTTCTAAATATATATATATGGTGTGGAAAAATTCGACTTTGAAAAGTTTGTATACAAAAATTTACTTTTGGAAGCTGCCATACAATGAATAGATTGAGAAAAATACTCAAATCTGTACAAAATACATTCTGCATATGGACTGAGATTGAAAAATTCTTCACACACGTTTTTTGTATGTATAAGTTTAAAATCAAAGCAATTGCATTTTTACTTTAATCGAGTTTAGTTTATTATAAAAAGTAAGACAAAATAAATCAAAACATAAAAAAAACACACCATTCCAAGGTTTTTTGTCAAGTGGAGTGAAGTGGTTAGTTTACTAACCACCGTGGCGGGTGCCATTAACAATAACTACGAACTAAATTTTCTGACCAAACAACCAAAATAGCAAAGTAACACTGAAGTCGATGAACACTAAACACTCTGTGCTTTTTATACCCTTCACCTTCGTGAGAAGGGTATACATATATAAGTTTGTCATTCCGTTTGTAATTTCCACAATATAATTTTCCCACCTTATAAAGTATATATATTTTGAATCCTTATAGATAGCGGAGTCGATTTAGCCATATCTGTCTGTCCGTCTGTCTGTTGAAATCAATTTTGCGATCCAAATCTTCAATAATACATTCAGACATGCTTTCGAGAAGTTTCCTATTTAAAATCAGCAAAATTCGTCCATAAATAAATCAGCAAAATTCGTCCATAATAAAGACAACCTCTATTTTTGGCCTATTTTTGATCTATATCTCGATTACTAAGTCATAAATATAGACAATATGGATATCTAATGATAGATATTTCAAAGTCCATTGCAACGATTTATATAAGGCTATAGTAAGTTGGACCTACAATGGGTCAAAATCGGGAAAAATATTTTTTAACACGAATTTTTTTTTTTCACAAAAAACATTTTTTTGTCATAAACTTTTTTCACTAATAAATTAAAAAAAAATAATTTTATTTTAAGTATAACTTTTTTTTAAAAAAAAAATTGGGAAAAACTTAAAAAACAATATCGAAAAAAAAAAATTGAAAAAAATAATTTTTTTTAAAATTTTATTTTAAAGTATAATTTGGTGAAGAGCATATAAGATTCGGCACAGCCGGATGTAGCTCTCTTACTTGTTTTTTATTGAATGCGTGAAAGTTTCTTAAAAAATGATTTTTATACTATTTTCAAATTAATATTTTTATCTAACCAGAGCATCCTGACGGCAAAGTTTTGCAAAAAATCATAAACGATGACTTCAAAATATATAATAGTTTATTGGCATCTATTGCCATTTTGCTAAACAATGTTTTAAAAACTATAGAAAATGTGGTTAGTAAAGTGACCACTCAACCGCAGAGTTAACCCAAGTATTATTTGATTTTTTTTTTTTTATCAAGTTACCTTTGTAAAGCATTTCGGTTATTATGTTTAATGCCAATTATGTTCATTTGTTGGTAATCTGATTAAAATGAGAGACGAGAAAAAAGTGCGTACTAAAATTATTAAATATTTTCAACAAAACTCAACTTGGTCCTACAAAAAGTTGGCCAAACAATCAAAGGTCTGCCGTAAAACTGTTTCCAATGTTATTAAACAGTATCGAGAGAACCTGTCCGTTGATAGAAAATCTGGTTCATGTAGAAAGAATGGTCCACATGATGTTTCTAAAGCCAAAAAAAAAAAAATAGAAAGCATTTTCAAAAGTGTTCTCAACACATCCGGTAGGAAGCAGCCCGGTTAGCTCAGTGATCGGACTATTTGATACGAAAAGTTAAAGCTAATGCAGGTTTATAAACATACAATGCTCAAAAAGTTCCTGACAGGAACGCTGCTAAAAATTTAGAGGCCAAAAACAGAGCATGGAAATTTAAGTTAAGAATTTTTCGATCTCACTCCTTATGTATATTTGTACGAAAATGTACAAAATACGTATTATTTAAATATAAAAATTTTTATGTTTAGTCATTTTAAAAACTAAATCATCTGAAAATTGCATTAGAATCATGAATGCATTTTTATTGTCTCTTGTTTTGAATCTCCATCATAATGTGTTAGTGTTTTTTTTTTTTCAAATTTTGATTATAAAATAAATTGTTAAAGAGTTTTCAATATATATATAAATGTAACTACGTTTTTTTCGATAATTGAATTCAATATTTTTTGTAGTGTACAAGATGACGCCTAATTGAAAACCTTATCATATTTTAATATAAAACCAGATGTTCAGAAATCTTTAATAAGGTTGATATGTGCTTTTAAAAATATTTTCTTATTCACTTTTTAACCTCTTATCTATTCTTTCAATAATGTAATTAAATAATCTGTTTGTTTGTCTTTAAAAAATATTAAAAATGTTTTTTAAAACATATTCATATAAGTTTTTGATATTTGCAATGCCTATTTAATGCACATAACCCAATAAGCACCAAAGTCCCAAAAATTCAAGCACTTGAACATTTTGTTGGAATTTGGATTGAATGCAAATATAATTATGTTTTAAACTTTGAAAAATATTTGAAATAATAAACATTTTTCAAATAAAAAACATGGCTTGAATTTATATTTCCTATTAACTGGAGAATTTTACACTGTGTTTTGGCCCTGGTTGTCATTTTTGCAAAAAAAATTAAAAAAAGTGATAATTTTCTCAGGCTCATATCTTACAAACCGTTCGGAATTTTGATTTAATCTCTGAAGCAAAGTTGTAGCTCTTGTCATAAAGAACAAAAATTGTGAACATATAAAATCAAGAAAACTTCATCTTCAGATCAAAATCGGAAAAAAATCGATTTTTTTTTTAACTTTTTTTCCCCAGTTCAGGTCCACAGGTAGCAATCGTTCCTAAATTCAAGGAAACAATTAACTGCAAAAATGTACCTAAGATCTCAATAAACAACTTTCAAGAACATATGAACTTGCTAGGAATGATTCTTAGCATCGCACAGTGGGGCAGAATCAAAATTTTTTGTAAATAAATCTGGCATTTCTAAACCGCTGTTCCGATCGGGATTGCTACCTGTGCACCTGAACAGGGGAAAAAGGTAAAAAATCGATTTTTTAAGTTTTTCTTTTGCGATTTTTATTTTGAACATGAAACGCTACCTAACAATGCACAGTGGGGCAGAATCAAATTTTTTTGGAAATAAATCTGGCATTTCTAAATGGCTGGTCCGATCGGGATAAAATTTGACAATGGCGTAGCCAAGGAGTATTTGAATTTAGGTTATTAAAATGGACACTACAAATCCTTCACGCGCGGCACAATGGTGGCTCAAAGTAGGGTACCTTTGACATGTCAAATTTTTAAACACGTGCCATTTTTTTGTTTCCCATCCGATTTCAAAGATTTTTATATTTTTGGAAAGCGCTTATGCTTGAGTGTGCTATTTATCTCTTATAATTTCCGAGTTATAGGCATTTAAAAATTGAATTTTAAAAATTTTGCCATACCTTGATCCGCTTTTTTTGAAATATAGGGCCTACTTTTGAACCGAATGAACTCAAATTGTTTTTCGTTAGTTAGAAAACTAAATTACCAATAATATGCAAAAGATTTCAGAGCAATATCAATTACGGATTCAAAAATACACGATTTTCTATTTAAAAGTTAAAAAAAAATAGTAGATTTGTGCTGTTTTTAGGGCGTAAAGGTGACTTAACTTTTTTTATTAAAAAACCTTTCTTTAAGGACATATAACAATTTTATGTTTTTCTATAAGATATCTTTACGGAGAAGAACATTTTGGTGTAAAAAACTTGTCATACTTTTCGAATATGTCGTCTCTACGCCTTTTGGAATTTGACCTATTTTTTATCAAAATTTCAAATTTGGTACACATGTTCTAAAATCCCAAAGCTGGGATCCAAAAATGGAATGCAGTTTTAGAAACCTTGATGTAATCCCTATTAATTCTCAAAGTATTTTCCCAGACCCGAAGAAAATGTGACCATATGGGCAAATTAGTAAAAAATATAATTTTTGGGATTTTTGCTCCAATTTTTAGGAATTGCGGGATTCCCTTTGACCTTTTGACAATTTTTTTTATACTTTTTTATTCAGAATGTAAAACTTAAAAAACGTTGAAAATTTCATTGAGTTTTGTTAATAAATAAAGATTTTATAACATATTACATATTTATTGAGCTTCTAAAACTAAAATTTGTATAGGATTGGTAGGATTGCAAATATTAGGAACAATTTGATGCACATTTTTCCGAACTTTTTATTTTTTTTGTTTAGATAAGTTAATTTTTGGTGTTATAAAAAAAATTTCAAGTCAATATCTCAATTAGATTCACAAATATGTCACTTTAAATCTTCGTCCTTCAAAAATATTGCATGTCAAAGGTACCCTAATTTGAGCTCACATAGCGCCGCGCCTGGAGCATTTGTAGTGTCCATTTTATTAACTTAAACTCGAATACTCCTTGGCTACGCCAATGTCAAATTTTATCCCGATTAGAGATGCCAGATTTATTTCCAAAAAACTTTAATTCTGCCCCACTGTGCATCGTTAGGTAGCGCTTCATCTTCAAAATAAAAATCGCAAAAGAAAAACTAAAAAAAATCGATTTTTTACCTTTTTCCCCTGTTCAGTTGCACAGTTAGCAAACCGTTCAAAATTCAATAAACAACATTTTGGTCTTTTATCACGTAGTGGTGGTTATTTTTGCGCTGTGTTATTAATATAAAATGTAATACAACTATAATTCAAAGCTTGAATTACGCTTAATTTCAACATGAATTCCAGTAAAAATGCTTACACTTTCTAGAAAATATTTCCGCTTGCCCTTACCATCACTATTAAGACATGCTTGCTGAGAGTAAAGATTTTTACACCCTTCACCTTCGTGAGAAGGGTATATATAAGTTTGTCATTCCGTTTGTAATTTCCACAATATAATTTTCCCACCCTATAAAGTATATATATTCTGGATCCTTATAGATAGTGGAGTCGATTTAGCCATGTCCGTCTGTCTGTTGAAATCAATTTTCTGAAGACCCCAGATATCTTCGGGATCCATATCTTCAATAATTCCGTCAGACATGTTTTCGAGAAGTTTCCTATTTAAAATCAACAAAATCCGTCCATAAATAACGGAGGTATGAGCAAAAATCCGAGACAACCTCTATTTTTGGCCTATTTTTCATCTTTATCTCAATTACTAAGTCATAAATATAGATAATATGGATATCTAATGATAGATATTTCAAAGACAATTGCAACGATGTACATATATAAGGCTATAGTAAGTTGGACCTACAATGGGTCAAAATCGGGAAAAATATTTTTAACCCGAAAAAAAATTTTTTTGTTTTAATTTTTTTTTACAAATAAATTAAAAAAATAAATTTTTAAATTAAAAAATTTTTTTTTAAAAAATTGGAAAAATCTTTTAAAAACATTTGCGAAACAAAAATTTTAAAATTAAAAAAAAAATTTTATTTTATTTTAAAGTATAATTTTGTGAAGGGTATATAAGATTCGGCACAGCCGATTATAGCTCTCTTACTTGTTTATTTACAAGTTTTTATACATATCTGTGTTGCATTCAAGTGTCAACAAAAATCCAGTTTGAAAGAGTATTGATTGTTCTGCTTGCGTTTTAATACGCATTCTTGATGCCGAAGGTATTAAACTTATTTTATCATTTCGTTGTACGTACTATATGTATTTAAATTTATATATATACTACATACAAAGTACAAAGTTTTTCATAAACAAAGATATACATAAAAGTTGAAATGTTATACGTATGAGTACTTCCCGTTTAAAAGGCGGTAAGTCATATTTAACTTTTAATAACCAAAAGACTAATATTAAAAAAGTAAACAAATTAAATAGGAAAATATTTTAAAATAGCTCTACGTTCGTACTAGTTGGGTTTGTAGTGATGATCGGTTCATAATTAGTCATAGCTTTCATAAAAGTTCCACTTGCGAAAATCACTTACGAAAATAATTTATTAAAATTTAAAAGAAAAATGTTTTGTTCATTAACTCAGTGTAGGGTATTATATGGTCGGGCTTGACCAACCATACCTCCTGCTTGTTTTTTTTAAATTATTTTTCTTATAAAACTAACTAAAACCATTAAATTTTATTAATACTAGAACCGAGTTATTATTATTTCAAATGACAAGAAAGCTGAAGATTGGGTTGCATTCCATTATACCGTGTGTCAAATCGTATATATACGTAAATAGGCCACACGTTTTTTTGTACAAGCAGAAGAAAAATAATGGTTGTGCATGTTTACTGTAACCATTTCAACATTTTTATAAGTTTTTTAACCCTTTGATGTCAGAATTAATGTGGTCGTGGTTAAAAATATTTTGAATATATTAGGTTATTGGCTGAGCCTCGAGTATTAACTGATATCAATATCAAACCTCTATCACCTCTGGTTTTACCATTATGAGATGTTGCTTATAAGCAACATTGGGCCATGGTGGTACATTTTGAAACACAAACGAATATTGATATTTTATATTATTTTTATTAATTTTTGATACATTTCATGTGTGATATGAAACAAAACAATTTTTTTGTGGGTTACAACATAAATGTACCTTACATTTTGAACATTTTGATTTGGGAATACCTGTATGACATAATCTACACCTTCCTTTTGCCCCCCATTCAACCCAATGACCGGCTTGATCAAGACGCACGGATGTTGGTGGTTCTGGTATGTATGAACGTTTTGTTGACGACGACGAACTTTGTGATGAAACGTTTGAAATGTTAGATGATGCTGGAGACGCTGGTGACGGTGATTCTGAACGGTTTGCCGATGGACGACCTCTTTTGCGTTGGTTTACTGACGTAATATCAGACGCGTGTAGAAGCTCGTTTGCTATCAGCAATTGAAAATTCAACAATGACATATGTTTCTTTATTCCGTCTTGATTTAGGTCTCTTCTATACAGCAACCAGCTATTGACTACTGCTGTGCTGAGGCACCAGTATACAATACGCATATACCATTTCTTAGAACGGTGGTTGATTTTATACAACTCTAACAACATGTCAGCTAGGTCTACGCCACCCATGTGTTTGTTATAGGACTCGACAATAGCAGGTCTAGGTATATTCATATACTTCTTTTGTTTACGACACCAGCGTTTGCATTCTGAAACTGGATTTTCAGCTACATAATTTGAGACTAGTTGAACGCTCTTGTTGTCGTACCATCGGCATGCAACTAAATTATGTGCTGCCTCAAATTTAAAATCATACGATCCACGACCTTTTTTCATGAGCTCCTTTTCATTCATAAGGCAACAGTTTTTTATTCGATTGCTTCTAATTGTTGCTGCTGCTAAAATGCCTTTTTCTTTTAGTGCAATCATCAGGCTTATAGAAGCGAACCAATTATCGAAATATAATTTATAATTCTTTTTTTGTGGAATATTTGAAGCTAAGTGCAACACAATATCTGATGAGATCCCTAATCCAAAAGATGGACACGTTCCTTCTCCTACATAAAGAGCAAAATCGTATACAATACCTGAAACTCCAGCTCTTGTGAACATTTTGAAACCCCACTTATTGGGCTTCATTGGTAGGTATTGTTTTAGATTGTGACGTCCTTTATATTTAATCATTTGTTCATCAATGCTTTGGTGTTCCTCCTGGTCTATTTTGTTGCATTTCTCTCTCATTTTATCCAGTAATGGACGTATTTTATAAAGTTTGTCGTAATTAGTTGCTCCACGTTCCGGCTGCTGAGTATTATTATTTATGTGAAAAGCTTCTTTGATTTTCTCAAAGCGTACTCTTGATAATGAATCTGCAACAGCTGATAATCTGAAGTTTGGCATCCAAGCCATTCGTAAATTTGGAACTTGTATTACGCCTAAATAAAGAAGTACACCAAAGAATCGTCTGATCTCTAATGGTAAACAATTTAGCTCAACGCCTTTCGTTTGCATAGAATATAGATTTGTTTCGTTGCAAATCTGGTTTATAATTTCATCATCGAAGAACTCTATGAAATATTTGATTGGATCTTTGACTTCTCGACAAACTTTTTCTTCTTTCCAATCTGTTTCAAAAGCTGGTAGAATGGTGTTCCTCCATCTCAAACTCTCCAGATTGATTTTTTTAAAACTTTCTATGACGATGTTTTCTGTATCCCCTTCATTTTCAACTTCTTCATCAGCATTTACATCTTCATCAACAATTCTGGTTCTCAAATTTATTTCAACGTGTTCTCCTCTTTTCCTTACCTGTACGGGATTTCAATAGATTCAATAGAACTTAAATGTAATAACACTTACCTGGTCAATATTGTTTTCCATGACTCTCTCCAAATTGGAATCATATAACTCTTCATCTTCTTCTTCAACATCTTCATCATCAGAATTATTCCAGTCGAAATCGATTATTTGTTTTATTTCTGATTCTGTGAGACCTTTTGGACGCATTTCAAAAAATAATTGCTACTATTGACAAATGTTGCCTATAAGCAACATTGAGTTCATGAAATTCCAGACATAAAATAAAAACTCTTTTTTAAGCTTTGCAAACTTAATTTTATTTTCTTACCTGTTATTTATAATAAAATTCACTTTTTATAAAAAAATTCTTGGGTGTTTAGTTTTTATTTGAATTTTTATAGAACAACTTTTTACACGTTTTTTTGCATACGTCTGAGCATAATTTCAACTAGCCCGCAAATGAACACGTGTGAAGCTATTAAAAATGTAACTCCGAAAAAGAAAGCTCACACATGTTAATTTCCATTGGAAAAAACCGTTAGCAAAAATAACAACAATTATAAGAACTATGACCGAAAATATACAATGTTGCCTATAAGCAACATTTGACATTAAAGGGTTAACATTATTATACTCACAGTAACTATTTATATGATTTTGGTAACTATAATATGGTTAATTTACGATTCACATGATTTAAAGTATCAACCATATATATGGTTACAGTAAACATGTATATGTTTGTGACATCCATTTATATGTTGAAGGACTTACCATATTATGTTGCTCTCATATCATAATCTGAGAACAACATATTATGATAAAATTATTCATCATATAAATGGTTGTCACAAACATATACTTGTTTACTGTTACCATTTATATGGTTGATACAAACATGTGAATCGTAAATTAACCATATTATAATTACCACAATCATATAAATAGTCACTGTGACTATAATATTGTTAAAAATTTTAAAATGGTTACAGTACACTTATTGTCCACCAATATTGATGGAACATATATGGTTTAAAAGGTTCTTCTTCTCTAGATGTGAACAATATAAAAAAAAATGTTTCATAAAGTGTTTGAATTTCGACCACCGTTCAATCCTAGTATAAATAATTTGTCTGCATTCTTTGCAATAATTAAAAATTAAAAAAAAAAAATAGTTTTTTTTGAAATTTAAATGAATAATTTATTTTATATATTTACGAGTATCTCCAATGACTATTAGTAAAAAAAGATTACAAACATTTTGTTCTAATCACACAGAATAAACGTTGATAAACTCCACTTTCAAATCGCCATTATTCAGCCAATTTAAATTGCTGCCATATTTGTTCCAAAATTTATTTTTCGAACGTGGATCGGTATTGGACCAAGGTTTTGTTTCTTTCCATGCGATCTCATCCTTAAAGTCATTATTGCCACCTATGCCATAGCCCAAAGTTAAATAGAATTCCTGATCGAAGGGGGCCCATCGGGAACCTCCCTTCAAAAGATCCTGATTTGGCAAAGACTTGCCAGACATTACAAGATTTTTAAAAGCTTGATCATCATTTTTGATCTCCACGCGACAGTATTCTTGACCATCCACAGCTACGGCTATAAAATCGGGTGTCCAGGTTAATTCGTACAGGTGAAAGTCGTGCGACAAATTGAGATTTGTCAGATTATATTGGCACATTTTGGCAGAATGCCAGGGTTCATTGGCATTTAATATTAAACCGCCATGCAG
This sequence comes from Calliphora vomitoria, assembly GCA_942486065.2. NCBI lineage: Eukaryota > Metazoa > Arthropoda > Insecta > Diptera > Calliphoridae > Calliphora > Calliphora vomitoria. The sequence goes on along the minus strand of OW818031.2, from coordinate 18,899,527 downwards.
AGTTATCAGATCACCATTGGCAATAGTATGAGCCACACGCATTTGGCCCGAATGATACATATTGCCGCCATACACTTGCTTTGAGGGTTCCAACCATAATTGTGGATACACCCACATGGCACCGGGCATTTTAGCTTTTATCTGCACTTTGCCATATTTAAAAGAGAACTTATCTTTCGTTTTAATTTGTGCTGTTATTAAGGGATTTAACTTATTTTGAAGTTTAGGATGAAACACACACTCATCGCTGTCCAGGTTACCCGTGCATGATGGACCCAATGAAAAGGTTTTCTTAAGTACATCACTCTGATAATGAACACTAGTGGGTTTGGGTGTTATGGTTACTTTGCCATTGTCAACTTTCAAAACATCTGCCACATCATTAAGATACATATTGAATTCATAGTCAGGTTGCTGGGGTATACGTCTCTCCACCGTCCATTTTTTGGTATCCAAATTGCGACCCTCAAATTGTTCTTCAAATATAATTTGGCCACTACAGAGTACTGGTGCATTATTAACCCTAGTCACAGTGGCTAGACACTGGGGACTGGAGGTGGTCATTGCTGGTGTATTCGGGACTGCGCTGCCAGTTGCATTCACATATTGCTGCACTACATACACACCATCATCTTCACGATAGCCTAAACCATTGTAAATGACATAGGTCCAGTAGTACAAGGTATCACCCAATTTTAGCTTGGCACTGCGATCACTAAATATCCAACGTCCATTTTTGGGCTTTACAATATCACGAGCCCATGTGCCAGCCTCCAAGCCATCCATTTCTTCATTTAACTTGCCATGAAATGCAAAAAGCGTAATGCCCTCCTCGTGTGGTATGGACACCTCAAAGCCTTTGGGATAGAATACGGCTATATCGGCTTTGGGCACTTGATATGTCCAGTAACATGGTATGACACATAATAAGATTAATAACAAACGCACACAATTTACCGGTCTCACCATTACGGTCTTTTGCTGATTCAGAGAAGTGGTGAGTGTTTGAAATTCAAAAGACGACTAAATGTGTTTATTTTATCATTTGTGTTTTATATTTAGATTTGAATTCAAGTTGTGTTTTGGCTCTTTGTTTGCTTATGTTTATTTATTTTTATTTTTTTGTATTTCTCTGATAATTTTTTTTAGTTGCGATGCCAGATTAAGTTGATTTGTTATTTTACAAAACTGGAGAAAAAAAATTCTATAAAAATCTCAGCTCAGTTTACATTCGTTTTATTTATTCAACTGCTTATTAAGAATTTACAGTGATGATCATCTAATTAGCCCACCCATTTGTATATGTAAATAAGCCTGAATTTAAATATTGTAAACAATATTTCCCAACTCTGGTGATCTTTTATATCATTTAATAGGTCTAAATATAACTTTTAATGTTAGTAAAGTCAACAATTCCCTATAAATTTCTATATATTTGAACATATTCAATTATTATTTAAATGGCAATTTGTTTCTGCTGTAAAAGAAAGCAAATAAGTCACACGTTCCACATGGAAGACTGTTTAATATAGTGTTTTTGGCGACAATTATTCACTCTATACAAACTTATTGTTTGTTAGCGGGTAGAAAACAGCAATTTCGGATTTGTTATCTTCGATTTTAACGAAATTTATCAAAGTTTTTATTTATTGTTTATCAAGAATTAGTTTTTGAACTTTTGAAACAAATTTGATTTATATAGAAATAAACTAAAAAAAATTAATTTTTAATAAGCAAATAGTTATTTAGGGCCACAAATGGAAAACAATTTTAAAATTTTTGTATGAAAAACTTTAAAAAATTATTTAAACACTGAGTGATTTTCATACAAACATTTGAAAATTGTTTTCCAGTGCTGTTTCTAAATCAGGCCCTTAAAAATTCCTGTGCACGCAGAAAAAAAATATAGTTGTACATTGTTACTGTAACAATTTCAAAATTTTTAACAATATTATAGTCACAGTAACTATATATATGATTGTGGTGACAATAATATGGTTAATTTACGATTCACATGATTGTATCAACCATATATATGGTTACTGTAAACATGTATATGTTTGTGACAACCATTTATATGATGAATAATTTTATCATAATATGTTTTTCACTGATTATGATATGAGATGGTTGTCACTAACATATACATTAGAGTGACAATCAGTTGTATGGAAAAAAATTTGAGTTCGATTTTTGAAGAGTGCCGGGTGGAATATTGTGACACTAGGTCTAAAAGATAATTACTGAAAATTTGAGCCAAATCGGACAACGATTCCAAATATTTCTAAATTTTACCTTTGCCCTTCACGGTTTAAGGGTTAAAGTTGTCCGATTTCAGTAAAACTTTCACAGTATATCTAAAATTATCTGAATTATAAGATTCTGTATAAGTTTTACTTAAAATTCGTAACAGCAAGGAAATTCCTCTCATTCGCCAAAAAAATGGCCAAAAAAATATTTTTCCCGAAAATCACAAAATTTAAATCGTAGGTACGGAAAAACTGTAAGAGGTATTGACATAATTTTTTCATATTTTTTTCTCTAGTATGATCTCAATAAATCCCAATGTAATGATCAAAAAATTCTTAAATTTGTTTAAGAAAATTTTTAAAAATTTGAAAATGGAGATTTGAAATTGCCGTTAAAAAAAATAATTTTTTTGGCCATCCCTGCGAATAGGTTAACGGTATTCTACAAAGACAAAAACTCATACGAATGTAAATACGGATATACTTTAAGTAAAAATTAGCTTTTATTTTAATATTTCTTAAAATATGTTAATTTTGTTCCTACATTTCTTGTTCAAGTGGCCTGAGACACGTTAATGGTCTGGGGAATTTTTAATAACTTTAAAATTTTTTAACCAATTTTTATCTTTTATATCTCATTAGAACGACAATTACGTACATATTTCGATTCTTATTCATTCGATTGCAAAAATAATTATTTAGTAGCAACATTTTTACAAAAACTGAAAAATGTGCATTTTTTCCGAATTTTAACGATAATACAGTTTGTGGGTTAATTTGACCCAAAGGAGATATAGGTTTAATCTGAAAAATATTTTTTTTACTGTAATTTTCATTAATATAAATAAATCTACATATTTCTATAACATAATGCAGAAAGTTAAGGAGTTTCACATATTTATTTCATATAAATAGTAGAATTTTTTTTATATCTGACCTTTGACCTCGATGCGCGTCCCGAAATCGTTGTCCGATTTGGCTCAAATTTTCAGTACTTATCTTTTAGACCTAGTGTCACAATATTCCACCCGGCACTCTTTGAAATCTTAAAAAAAAAATCGGCTGTCACCCTAATATACATGTTTACTGTAACTACATATATATGGTTGATACAATCATGTGAATCGTAAATTAACCATATTATTGTTACCACAATCATATATATAGTCACTGTGACTATAATATTGTTAAAAATTTTGTAATTGTTACAGTAACCATGCACAAATGTTGAAATGGTTACAGTAACAATGTACAACTTTATTTTTTTTCTGCGTGTAGTAATAAGAACAACAGTTTTATTTATTAAATATTTTTATTAGTTCCTATTAATTCCAAAAAATGTATACCATAATTTTATTCTAATCACACTGAATAAACTTTCACATACTCCACTTTAAAATGGCCATTATTCAGCCAATTTAAATTGCTGCCGTATTGTTTCCAAAACTTATTCTTCGAACGTGGATCGGTATTGGTCCAAGGTTTTGGTTCTTTCCATTCGATCTCGTCCTTAAAGTCATTATTGCCACCTATGCCACTGCCCAATGTCAAGTAGAATTCCTGATCGAAAGGAGCCCAACTGGAACCTGCACTCAGAAGATCACGATTTGGCAAAAACTCCTCTGAGATTGCAAGATTTTTAAAAGCTCTAGCTTCTGCTGTCATCTCCAAGCGACAATATTCTTCACCATCCACAGCTATGGCTATTAAATCGGGTGTCCAGGTTAATTCGTATAGATGAAAGTCATGCCACAAATTGAGATTTGTTTGCTGATGTTGACACATTTTCACAGAACGCCAGGGTTCATTGGCATTTAGTATTAAACCGCCTTGCAGCGCCACCTCATCGCCATTGACAATTGTATGAGCCACACGCATTTGACCCGAGTGATACTGCTTGATACCGTAGACCAGCTTTGAAGGCTCTAGCCATAATTGCGGATACACCCACATGGCAGAGGGCATTTTAGCTTTTATTGCTACTTTGCCATACTTAAAAGAAAACTTATTCTTCGTTGTAATTTGTGCTGTTATTAAGGGGTTTAACTTATTATGCGGTCTAGGTTGAAATACGCACTCGTCAGTATCCACTTTACCCGTGCAAGTAGAACCTAATGAAAATGTTGTATTATAAACTTCATCGCGATACTGTTGAATGGTGGGCTTGGGTATTATGGTTAGTTTACCCTTGTGAATTTGCAAAACGTCTGGCACATCATTAAGATACATATTAAATTCATAGTCAGGTTGCTGGGGTATACGTCTCTCCATAGACCATTTGCTTGCATCCAAACTGAGACCCTTAAATTTGTCTTCAAATATAATTTGGCCACTACAGCGTACTGGTGCACCATTCACCTTAGTCACAGTGGGCATACAATTATAATTCGGCATGGAAGTTGTTGTGGTCACTGTTGGTCCATCCGTAACAGCGATATCAGTTGCCTTAAAATACTGTCGCACTACATACACACCATCATCTTCACGATAGCCCAAACCCTTGTATATGACATAGGTCCAGTAATACAAGGTATCACCCAATTTTAGCTTGGTACTGCGATCGCGAAATGTCCAACGTCCCTGTTTATGCTTAAGTATATCATGAGACCATGTGCCAGCCTCCAAACCCTCCATTTCTTCATTTAGTTTGCCGTGAAACGCAAAGAGTGTTATGCCCTTCTCGTGTGGTATAGACACCTGAAAGCCTTTGGGATAGAAGACCACAATTTCGGCTTTGGGTACGACATATGTCCAGGAACATGGTATCACAGTTATTAAGATTACATACAAATGCACACAATTTCCCGGTCTCACCATGGTAAACTTTGTTGATTCGGAGAAGTGGTGACTGTTCGACAGAGAAAAGTAGACTAAATTTGTTTTTTTTTTAAATAATTTTTATTTATTATTTAGATTTGTCTACTTTGGATTTGTTTATTTATTTTTTTTTCTTTTTTTTTGTTATTTCTCTAATAGTTATAGTGGAGGAATAAATTATTCGAAAATTCTTCTCAGTTTGCATATACTTTACATATGTATTCAACTCTTTATTAGAAATATACAGTGGCTCTCATATAAGCCCTACGTATCATGATTAGTTTATTGTTAGTTTCGTATATCATGAATTTCACCAAAGAGGGCAGAAAAAACCAAGATTGTTGACCTGGATCTTTCGAGTTTGACCATTAAACATTTCCATTTTTATTCTTTTATATTTCGAAAATGCTCGCGAGTTTATTCACGATTAAAATTTTGGTAAAAATCAAGAACATTTCCATGTGCCGTTGATTGATTTAAGATATACATATATTTAAATATTTATAGGTTGTTTAGTAAATTAAACACGTTTTAAGATTGTTTGAACAAATTTAAAATAAATGCATTAATGTATTTTATAACCTATATAAGTCTAAAGAGAACATATATGTTTTCCCAGACTTGAATGCAGGACAACCATTTAAGGGGGAAGGGGGCATTTTTCAAAACATAAACGACCGTAACGCTGATACTTTCCAACCGAAAGGTAAAACAATTTTATAATAAATTTCAAAACAACTATACTTATGATAGATAAATATACATTAGAGTGACAATCAGTTGTATGGAAAAAAATTTGTATTCGATTTTTGAAGGGTGTCGGATGGAATATTGTGACACTAGGTCTAAACGTTAAGTGTTGAAAATTTGAGCCAAATCGGACAACGATTTCAGGACGCCCATCGAGGTCAAAGGTCAGATATAAGCAAAATTTTATTATTTATATGAAATAAATTTGTAAAACTCCTTAACTTTCAGCATTATGTTACAGAAATATGTAGATTTATTTATATTAATGAAAATTACAGTCAAAAAAATATTTTTCAGATTAAACCTATATATCCTTTGGGTCAAATTGACCCACAAACTGTATTATCGTTAAAATTTGGAAAAAAATGCAAATTTTTCAGTTTTTGTAAAAATTTAGCTACTGAATAATTATTTTTGCAATCGAATCCAAAAGAATCGAAAAGTGTACGTAATTGTCGTTTTAATGAGATATAAAAGACAAAAATTGGTAAAAAAATTTTAAAGTTATTAAAAATTCCCCAGACCATTAACGTGTCTCAGGCCACTTGAACAAGAACAAATGTAGTAACAAAATTAACATATTTTAAGAAATATTAAGCTAATTTTTACTTAAAGTATATCCGTATTTACATTTGTATGAGTTTTTCTCTTTGCAGAATACTGTTAACCTATTCGCAGGGATGGCCAAAAAAAATTTAATTTTTTAACGGCAGTTTCGAATCTCCATTTTAAAATTTTTAAAAATTTTGTTAAACAAATTTCAGAATTTTTTGATCATCACATTGGGATTTATTGAGATCATAATAGAGAATAAAAATATGAAGAAATGATGTCAATACCACTTACAGTTTTTCCGTACCTACAATTTAAATTTTGTGATTTTCGGGAAAAATATTTTTCTGGCCATTATTTTGGCGAATGAGAGCAATTTCCTTACTGTTACGAATTTTAAGTAAAACCTATACAGAATCTTATAGTTCAGATTATTTTAAATATACTGTGAACGTTTTACTAAAAGCGGACAACTTTAACCCCTAAATGGTGAAGGTCAAAAGTAAAAATTTACAATATTTGGAATTTCTAAATGAAAGATAGCGAAATATTATAAATTTTTGGACCAATTTAAATGAAACTTGTGAAAAATATACCTTAAGGACCAAAATTTACAATAACAGTGCAAAAATGGAAATTAAATGTGAAAATAAATTTTCACAAATTTATTTCATATAAATAGTAAAATTTTGCATATATCTGACCTTTGACCTCGATGCGCGTCCCGAAATCGTTGTCCGATTTGCCTCAAATTTTCAGTACTTAACTTTTAGACCTAGTGTCACAATATTCCATCGGCTGTCACCCTAATATACATAGATCGGAAACTCTCCTTTCAATGACCTAACTCAGTTGTTAAAAACCTAAGTGGTGAGAATGTATTAGTAAAAAAAACAACACTCGTATGTGTAACTGTTTCAAAAACATACTAAAAAATGATTTTATTTAACAACAAGTAAATGGCTCTGACTTAGTCACATTAAAATGTGAAAAAGTGCAATATTTTTGAAGGTGCATATTTTTAAATCTAATTGAGATATTAACTTGAAATTTTTTTTATAACACCAAACATTAACTTATCTAAACAAAAAAAAAAAATAGTTGGGAAAAATGTGGATCAAATTGTTCGTAATATTTGCAAATCCTATCAAAATTTTGATACAAATTTTAGTTTTAGAAGTTCAATAATATGTAAAATATGTAACGAAATCTTTATTTATTAACAAAACTCAATGAAATTTTCAACGTTTTTTAAATTTTTCATTCTGAATAACAAAATGTAAACAAAATTGCCAAAAGGTCAAAGGGAATCCCGCAACTCCTAAAAATTGAAGAGAAAATCCCAAAAATTATATTTTTTACAATTTTACCCATAGGGTCCACGTTTTCTTTGAGGCTGGGAAAATACTTGGGAAATAAATAGGGATTAAGTCAAGGTTTCTAAAACAGCTTTCCATTTTCAGATCCCGGCTTTGGGATTTTAGAACATGTGGCCCAAAGTTGAAATTTTCATAAAAAATAGGTCAACTTCCAAAAGGCGTAGGGACGACATATTCAAAAACTAGGACAAGCTTTTTATACCAAAATGTTCTCCGTAAAGATATCTTATAGAAAAACATAAAATTGTTATATGCCCTTAAAGAAAGTTTTTTTTTTAATAAAAAAAAAGAGTTAAGTCACCTTTTCGCCCTAAAAACAGCACAAATCTATTATTTTTTGAATTTTCAAATTGAAAATCGTTTATTTTTAAATCCTTAATTGATATTGCTTTGAAATCTTTTGTATATTATTGGTAATTTAGTTGTCTAACTAACGAAAAAAAGTTGAGTTCATTCGGTTCAAAAGTACACCCTATATTTTAAAAAAAGCGGATCAAGGTATGGCAAAATTTTAAAATTTCAATTTTGAAATGCCTATAACTCGGAAATTATAAGAGATAAATAGCACACGCAAGCATGTTTTTTCAAGACCTAGCCGAGCGCTTTCCAAAAATATAAAAATCCTTGAAATCGGGTAGGAAACAAAAAAAAAAATGGCACGTGTTTAAACATTTTACATGCCTACTTTGAGCCCCCATAGCGCCGCCCCTGGAGAATTTTTAGAGTCCATTTTAATAACTTAAACTCATATACTCCTTGGCTATGTCCATGTAAAATTTTATCCCGATAGATTAATTTCAAAAAAATTTTGATTCTGCCCCACTGTGCAGTGTTATTGAACGTATCTCCCTCCCATATAAGGACAACTTTTGAAAATCATTTTATAATTTTTAAATTTCTTTGATATGTTTAGAGTACTTAAAGTATAGTATGAGAATTGCCTTGGCTAATTAGATAGCTTATCCTAGGTCTAAGTAAATCTCGTTATTAACACTACCTTGTTCTTTTCAGTACTTCTATACACGGTATAGGGTACTCGGTTTTTTTTATTAAATTAGTTTTTTTGTATACAAATATAGTAAGGTAGATCTTAATTTGTAATAACCAAGAAATTATTACGTATTTAGAAATTCCTGAATTTTTTATTAAACAACTTAAGTGCAAAATTAATATAATAATTCAATTTTAATCACACTGAATAAACTTTAACAAAATCCACTTGCAAATCACCATTATACAGCCAATATAAATTGCTGCTATATTTTTTCCAAAATGTATTCTTCGAACGTCGATCGGTGTTGGGCCAAGGTTTCGGCTCATGCCATTCTGTATTCTCCTTAAAGTCGTTATTACCACCAATGCCATAGCCCAAAGTCAAGTAGAATTCCTGATCGAAGGGTGCCCAATTGGAACCTTCCTTCAAAAGCTCCTGATTTGGCAAACACTGGCCAGCTATTTCAAGATTTTTAAAAGCCTGAGCTTCACTAGTGATCTCTAAGTGACAATATTCTTGACCATCCACAGCTACGGCTATTAAATCGGGTTTCCAGGTTAATTCGTACAAGTGAAACTCATCAAAGGAAACTAATTTTTCGTCCGTATCTATTGCACTGTTATTAACCTTATTCCTAAATTGCACTGCATCCCTAACATTGGTGATCTAGTGGATGAACTGTTTTTGTGCAATAACATTACTGTGATAGAGAAGAAAAGACTGAAGAATGACGCGGCATCTGCACCAAGAATATATGGACTTCCTAAAATCCACAAGGAAGATTATCCACTTAGACCAATCTGTGCATCAGTAAACTCACCATCTAGTGAGCTATGCAAATTACTGACGAGTGTTTTGAAAAAACTTACAGAGTCTTCTGTTTACAATGTTAGGGATGCAGTGCAATTTAGGAATAAGGTTAATAACAGTGCAATAGATACGGACGAAAAATTAGTTTCCTTTGATGTGGTATCACTTTTCCCGAGTATACCAGTGGACTACGCAATAGAAGTTATTATGGGAAAATGGAACGACATAACGAATAATACGAATATACCAAAGGAACTATTTTTGAGAATTCTAAGATTCTGTATTAAGGAGAACAGATATTTTAAATACAATGACAAAATCTATACACAATGTAAAGGACTGCCAATGGGTTCACCAGCATCACCTATTGTGGCAGATATTGTGATGGAGGAGCTCCTTAGAACCTGTATGAAGAATCTTGACGAAAAACCTAGGTTATTAACTAAATATGTGGACGACCTTTTTGGGATTGTGAAAACAAGTGCAATAGAAAAGACCTTGGAACAATTGAATTCATTTCACCGCAATATTAAATTTACCATGGAGGAGGAAATAGACGGAAAACTCCCGTACCTGGATACCTTAGTCATTAGAAAACACAACAGGATTAAAATAGACTGGTATCAAAAACCAACAGCATCGGGAAGAATTATAAACTATAACTCGTGCCAACCAAGGAAAGTGATAATGAATACGGCCCATAACCTTATCAACAGAGTCCTTTCTATTAGCGACGAATCCTTTCATATGGATAATATAAGAAAAATTAGGAACATTCTCGCGAAAAACTCTTTTCCGAAAAATATCGTAGCGAGTTTAATACGTAATTATAGGAGGAAAAAACCGAAGGAACGAGAGGAGAATACGAAGATATTCAAATCGATGACATATGTGCCACTAATCGCGGAAAGGATAAAGAATTCTACAATTTACAATAAGGACAAATTTACTCTTGCACATACATCGACAAATACTTTAAAACAATTATTTTCAAGAACCAAATGTAAACTTGACAAAATGGACAACACCAACGTAATATATAAGATTAGCTGTAAGGGGAATGACCAAGGCACATGCGATCAGGTTTACGTTGGAACAACGAAAAATAAACTGAAAACACGAATAGCAGGACACAAATCTGATTTTAAAAATATAACAAAAACGTCAACACAAAAAACAGCACTTACATCCCACTGTGCAGAGAAAAAACACAAGCCAAACTTGGAGAAAGTTGAAATATTACAAAGAGAGGATAAATATAACAAACGGTACACACTGGAGATGCTACATATAATCAATATACCAAGAGAGATAAGAATGAATTACAAAACAGACACGGAAAACTGCGCCAATAGCTATAGACATATAATTAATAAGAAAATAAAATAATATAATTAGTGCAATATTAAATGTGAAGATGTTTAGACGTCTTGTACAAATATAATTGTTACTCATTGTAAGTGTTTTTGTTTCTCTTTGTTATTATGTTATCATATTAGTATGTTTGTTTGATTTAATTTTTCGTACATTGTTGTGTTATTCTTGTTACAGCCTTGATAATGATATCCGTAGGATATCGAAATATTGGAAATAAATAATCTATTGAAAATTATTGACCTCGAGCTCGAGAAATCTTTTTATTTAATTAATTATTATGTATTTTTATAAACTCGAAAACAATGAGAGCGGTTTCTTGAATAGGGCTGATTTTTATTAGTTGAATTTTATCTGCGGAATATATTTTTGGAATGAATTTGGATACAAGTGATAATGAAGTTCTATATTTAACTTATCTATAAATTATATTGTTTCAAAAGGTTCTGGTTCTCGTCACGTGAAGGGTATAGAGCAAAGTCAGCAAACCCCCTTTTTTTCCTGAACCTTTCTTATAATGTCATCTCGTTACATTTAATGAATTCTTGTAATTAGTCAATATGGAAATACCAAAAGTGCTTTTAAACAATATAAATTAATGGTAAAAAACTAACGATTAACGCAAATACTATGTCTATGTCCATTGGACTCATTGTGAGATAGTCATTCTATCAATAATATTTGAAACAAATTTCAAACTTCCTGCTTTCGAATTTTAAGTTTTTAAAACAATTTTTGCTAATTATTTATTATTAATTGTTTTGACAAAAAGTTTCGTTTTCAATTCCAACAAATACGGCTGTGCCGAATCTTGTATACCCTCCATCAATATCTGACAATATTGTTACATTTTTACCTTTTAAAAACGGGGGTTTATTTCCTTTAACTTTTGATTGCAAATAAAAGCAGTTTTAGTAGTTTAAAATTAAAACAACTCTTTATTTATTCAAATGTACAACAACAACAGTCTAAATACACACTGAGTGTTTTTATACACGTTTATCAATTCACAGAAATACACACACACACTTTATAATGTACAAACTTAAATGTACAAGACAGTTGATGTTAACTCTAACAGCGCCTATGATAAACTCAACTCACGACTGCCACTATTTATACACAGGCCATCTTTCGTCAATCTTCCACAATGATCCCAACGGACAACCAGAACATTCGAGTTCTAGAGCTTTCGATGTTAATGTTAGCAGCTCAAACATCTAGCGTTGCCACACTTACAAACAATGCTAGTAACCGCATGCTATCATCATTGTTGATGAGTAGAAGCTTCTACTAATGGACGTGTTTATGATGAATGTTGCAGGCAGTCGTTACAGACCTTTAAATTCAAATCGATATTGCACATTCGTAACAATATAATAATTTTCTGATGTAGGGGGTTATATACAGTATCGGTCATAACTAGGGTATTCAATTAATCGGGTTTCTGGTTTAATCGGTTAATCGAGCAAATAATTAATCGGGGTTTAGATTTAATCGGTTAATTTTAAATTATTCGATTAACCGAATAATTTATATTTTAATTTTAAATTGAAGATAAAACCACTAATTTTGAGTACTTATTTAAGCATTTCAACAAAAAAAAAATAATCGGAACTAAATATGGTATTTTAGATCCTTTTTATTTATAAATGTGAGTTTTTTAGGATTTTAGTGAGATATTCTGAAATAATCTTTTAAAAAAAGAATAGGAAAGGTTTCCTTTTAATCAATTTTTCTTTGGTTTTAATAAAACTTAACTTGGACATAATTCTCCTACTGATTGTGAATGTTGGAGAAATCGAAAGTAAGGCATGTAAGGCATGCCAATTTCTCAGTTCATTGTTCAGTTTTTTTAAGCATAAGTTCTGATAAGACTCGTTTCAGTAATGTCTTCAGTTTCGTCTATTAGCATGTCTTCCTCCAACTCATTAGGCCAAATTTCATCATGGAACATTCTAGAAAAAAGGTCATTTCCAAATTCTTTTTTTTCAGTTTTTGATCTATATTTAAAAAACTATTGCTAGTAGGGAATTTTCATAAGATAAGAAATATAAAGTCCAAAAAAAAAGAAATTTCGGTTAATCGGTTAATCGACACAAATTAATCGGTTTATTTGTTATTTGAAAATCGGCAATTTTAAATTATTCGAACAGTTAACCGACCAAAATTAATCGGTTAACTGATTAACGGTTAATCGATTGAATACCCTAGTCATAACTAAAGCACCCCCTCAGTGCTTAGAATCTTATGAGAACCAAGACTACACACAGAAAACAGATTTGTTGGAAATCGGTTACGATTATCAAAATTTAATAATATATATCGAATATTTATTGTAGTTATTAAATAACTATAAATTTAACGGAATTTTGGTAATAAGAATTATAAAACCATAATTGCAATTGAAATATGGTTGAAGCAACCGTAAAGCACGAGTTTGTGTCTTTACTAAACTCAATTTAATGAATTCGGAAATCACTACCGAATTATATTCAGCATATTGATGATTGCAGTCGAAAAATTCGATTATGATATACATATATACTAGTATGTCAAGCGATGAAAAATTTTTTTAGTTTTTTTGTAATTTTATAAAAAGAATTATTAATATAAAATGAAAAATCAAAACAATTTTTTTTACAGAAGAAGAAATAATCTATAATAATAATTATAAGCGAGGATACGGAAGTAAGTTCTTCATTATTAATTGCTAAAAACATTTTTGAATATGTATACATAAGTACATACATACATGTGTATGAATATTTTGTAGCTTTCCTAAATTTAAACTGTCACTAAAGATTTTTCAACATTATTTCAGAAAAAGGAATCATGACTGTATCTTCAACACTACTTATAAACGCAGAAATCAAATGCTTTATTGCATCGCGCCAAATAAAACCTGAATTTTCGTACCTACTGTGATGGACGACCCATATATATGACAAAAAACAAAATACGGGCCTGTATCAACCTTCGCGAGTTCCTCCTATTATAAGAATTATTTTGCATTATTTGTGTTATGTTTAGATATATTTAGAGATGTATCATTTTCATTTATAAACGAATAAAGAACCAAAAAAAAAAATCATTCATGTGTGAATGTATTTATGTGAAAATATATCAATTGTTCCAACTGATACTTTCAGTCCTTATCACTGAATTATTATTTTCGAGCAGTTGTGTGTACCGTTAATTCAGCAAAGCAATATTGTATATACTAACATATTCAGTCATTCCAACCGAATGGTATGATAGTACTTGCAACCGACAAAATTCGATTGGCGCCAAATTCGGTTGTGAACACGAATCTGTTTTCTCTGTGTATATATACGAATGTGTGTCTGCGACAAATATTTTTATGTGTTACAAACGGAATGACAAAATCAATATACCCCCATTTTTTGACGGTGGGTATACAAATTTTGAATTTAGCCAAAGTGAAATATTTTTAAACAGATATTTGTTTAAGAATTATATGAGTAATATTTGTTTTATGTATATTTTGTTCATGTTAGAATTAAATGCTTTTAAACTTTAAACTAAAATTTTGTTTGTATTTGGAGGATTCAAACGGTCTGCTATTAAGACATATTGTCATAATTATGATAGTTTAAACAAATTGTAATTGTGCTTCAAACTAGCTAAATATATAAGCGGACCATTTATTGAAATAAACGAAAATCTGGGCTTACAAAAAAAAACACGAGTTAGGGCCTTTCTATATTAAGGTAACGATATGGTCGATTCAAAAGTTATCCTCTCAGGTCATATTGTCATAATGTTCTAATATTTCACGACTCGGCGGGTCGGCTTAACCGACTCTTAGGCGTTAGGCGCAGTTCTCTGCTGGTTGGTTATGACAACATAATAAATATAGCGTACAGAGTAGTATTATTTTATGACATTTTTTGCTTGAAAGCCAATAAAACAACATTTTCAAACCATTGTGAAATATTAGAACATTATGACAATATGACATGATAGGATACCTCATATTAGTTTAGAACTTTTTTGTTTAAAGCACAACAACAATTTGTTTAAATTATCATAATATATTATAAACATTATGATAATATGACTTAATAGCAGACCGTTTGAATTCCCCAATTATTTATTTTAGAGCTAAACCAAACAATCTCAAACATAGCAATGCACAGTGGGGCAGAATCAAAATTTGTTGGAAATAAATCTGGGATTACTAAACGGCTGGTCTGATCGAGATAAAATTTGACGTGGGCGTAACCTAGGAGTATTCGAATTTAATTTATTAAAATAGACCCTACTAATGCTCCAGGTGCGGCGTTATGGGGGCTTAAACACGTGCCACTTTTTTGTTTCTCATCCGATTTCAAAGAGTTTTATATTTTTGAAAAGCGCTCTTCTAGGTCTTAAAAAACATGCTTGCGTGTGCTATTTATCTCTTATAATTTCTGTGTTATCGGCATTTCGAAATATAAATTTTAAAATTTTGCCATACCTTGGTCCGCTTTTTTTTAACCGAATGAACTCAAATTTTTTTCGTTAGTTAGATAACTAAATTAACAATAATATGCAAAAGATATCAGAGCAATATTAATTACGGATCCAAAAATAAACGATTTTCAATTTAAAAATTCAAAAAATACTAGATTTGTGCTGTTTTTTGGGGCGAAAAAGTGGCTTAACTCTTTTTTTATTAAAAAAAAAAAAAAACTTTCTTTAAGGACACATAACAATTTTATGTTTTTCTGTAAGATATCTTTACGGAGAACATTTTTGTATAAAAAAACTTGTCACAGTTTTCGAAAATGTCGTCCCTACGCCCTTCGGAATTTGACCTATTTTTTATCAAAATTTAATTTTTAAGCCACATGTTCTAAAATCCCAAAGCAGTTTTGGAAACCTTAATGTGATCCCTATTTATTTCCAAAGTATTTTCCCCACCCCGAAGAAAATGTGTGTTCTATGGGCAAAATTGTAAAAAATACCATTTTTGAGATTTTCGCTCCAATTTTTAAGAATTGCGGAATACCCTTTGACTTCTTGACAATTTTCTTTACACTTTGTTATTCAATATGAAAAACTAAAAAAACGTTGAAAATTTCGTTGAGTTTTGTTAATAAATCAAGATTTTATTACATATTTATAGAGCTTCTAAAACTAAAATTTGTATCAAAATGTTGATAGGATTGCAAATATTAGGAACAATTTAATCCACATTTAACAATTTCAAAATTTTTAACTATATTGTAGTCACAGTAACTATATATATGATTGTAGTAACAATAATATGGTTAATTTACGATTCATATGATTGTATCAATCATATATATGGTTACAGTAAACATGTATATGTTTGTGACAACCATTTATATGATGAATAATTTCATCATATTATGTTGTTCTCAGATTGTGATATGAGAGCAACATAATATGGTAAGTCCTTCATCATATAAATGGTTGTCACAAATATATACATGTTTACTGTAACCATATATATGATTGATACAATCATGTGAATCGTAAATTAACCATATTATTGTTACCACAATCATATATATAGTTACTGTGACTATAATATTGTTAAAAATTTTGAAATTGTTATAGTAACCATGCACAAATGTTGAAATAATTACAGTAACAATGCACAACTATATTTTTTTTCTGCGTGTGGGTGATATCTTGAGAACGATTAAATTAACAACAACTTCTAATTAAAATTTCCTCTTTACAAATTTAATCTGGTTAATTTGTTCGAAGATATTCTGAATATTGTGGCAAAGTTTTTTCATGCTAAATTTCAAAATAAGGGTACATACATACGTTACAATTAACACCAGCCACATTTCATTTAAATCGATGCATAAATTTTAACTTCATTCACAATTAGCTGATGATATCTCAATCAGAAATTAATTTGCAAAATGATTTTATCAGTAATACACTAGAATTTTAGCAACTTATCTATCTAGAACTTTAGAATTTTCTGGTATTTATTTATGAAACTGGGCAAATTGTTCTCGTTTTATATTTAACTATGTGGTACAACCTCCCTAATTTTCTAAATAAAGGTTTTTTACAAAAAACACAGCCAAGTAATGAATATATTTTAGAATTAGTTAGAACTTCATTAACATAACTATGTATGTAAAATGATTGACTAAAAAATCCCATACCACTGAATCAGTTTTATTGCAATATTTATGCAATCGGTTTTAATTTAAATCAAGGTTGGCTACCGTTATCGCTTTTCTTTCCCTCTCATAATCTTGTAAATATAATTTCCGCTAATTCCACATACAATATTAATCGCAGTTGAAGGGTATATAAGATTCGGCGTAGCCGTTGATGTTACTCTTACTTGTTTGTCTTTGTATGTCTCTCAGATTAAGTTAAGTTTTATTAAAAATATTAGAAACAAAATTATGCAAAAATTGCTCTCAGTTTTTAGTTTTTCACTCAATTTTGATAAGGAATATATAAGTACAAAATAGGGTTTGGTTTCCTATGAGCATCGGCAAGAAATTCCCCGGAAATAAGGTGATTTTTCACTTCTCGTTTACCGGGAATTTTTGGTCAGAAATTTCCAGATTTTAAGCTGTTATAAAACAATTTGGACAATACAGAAAGACATTAATATATTTATGTTATTTTTTATCAAATAGCTGGATATGAAGATTCAAAAAGCGGGATTTCGTAAATCTGCACAGAGAAAATAGATTCGTGAAAGCAAGAGAATTTGTTGCCTATCGAATGATTCTACCTTAGTGACCGAATTTTACAGTTGTGGATAGAAAATTTTGGAAGGGGTAACAAAAGTTTGGCTGCTTCAACTGAAATTCTTCTTTATCAACTGACTTTCTGTTGATAGAACCGAAATATGCTATGTGTGTAACCCAATCATTCGATTGGCAACAAATTCGCTTGGTATCATAAATCTGTTTTCTCTGTGTGGTTATGAAAACGAAGGGATATTTCGAATATTAATAAAGAAACCCATATTATTCTTTAAATCTAATAAATCTGACTAGATGTGACAATTTTATTTATACAACTCAATTGATCTAAAGATGCTGTATGATAATTACATGCTGTAAACCCTGTGAAAAAAGTATGTATTTAATTTGTTTCTAGTGTAGTTTATTTTCCAAAGATACCCATTAGCACGTACTTTTCTAGTCACTGTAATAAATATGTAAAGCGAAAAATTACAGAGTTTAAGAATGAGTGAGTCACACAGTCATTGCAGTATGAAATTTCTAAATCATTTTAATTTTCATATTTTATTGTAATTTATAAAATATGAAAATTAAAATGATTTAAAAATTGAACAAAAACAAGTAAGAGAGCTATATTTGGCTGTGCCGAATCTTATATACCCTTCACCAAATTATACTTTAAAATAAAAATTTTAAATATTTTTAGGTTAACAAAATAAATTTTTTTTTTTCAAAATTATTTTTCAGAATTTAAAAAAAAATTTTTTTCAAAATTTTTTTTTTAATTTTTTTTTTTTATTTTTCAAAATTGTTTAATTTTTTTCCAAACTTTTTTTAAAATTTTTTTTTTAAATTTATTAGTGAAAAAAAAATTATAAAAATTATAAAAATTTTTTTTTGTGGTAAAAAAAATATTCGGGTTAAAAAATAATTTTATCGATTTTGACCCATTGTGGGTCCAAATTATTATAGCCTTATATGGTTGTCCCGGTTTTTTCCTTATATCTCAGCCATTTGTGGGCCGATTTTCTCGATTTTAAATAGCGACCGAGCCGGAAGAATTGCCGATATATTGATGTTAATTATGTTTGTAGGTTATTTGGGGGCTACGGAAAGTTGATTTCAACATACAGACGAACATGGCTATATCGACTTCGCTATCTATAAAGATTCAGAATATATACTTTGTGGGGTCGCAAATGAAAAATGTAAAAAATACAAAAGGAATGACAAACTTATATATACCCTTGCCACTCATGGTGAAGGGTATAAAAATGATATGAAAATCGATCAATTGATGATTGATTAAATATGTATGTATATGGGAAAATTTTCGATCAGACACATACACACAGTCATAGGTAACATAGAGACGAGTCGTAATTGTCAAGTAGTTGTCAAAAACCTAATTCTGGCAAACAACAAAATACACGTTATTCAATGTATTTTGTTTTTGTATTAGACATGTGATTTGTTTTATTTTTGTTTGACAAATCGGAATTTAAATGAAAGGTCCAACAGCACCCTTTTTATAGATGCTTACTCCCTTATTCATAATCAATTTAGAATTTTATGAAAGGTTTATAAAACAAAATTTCCATACAAAATTTGGACTTTAATATATAAACTTATTGTATTATCCTAATGTACATTGTTAATTTATATTTCGGGAATTTCCGATTCCCGGGAATCAGAAAAGTTCTGAAATTTGGAAAATGTGTTTCAAAACTATAAATTCTTACACAATTTAAGATTAGTTTCTCCCTCTCTTTTTTTGTAATTTTTTTATCGTATGCAGGACTCCCTGAAATGAAGTATCGGCACTCAAATTTGGAAAAATCGAAAATGTTATGAAATATAACCCCAGTAATGTAATAAGTTAGATAAATGTACCAAGTCCCAAAAAAGGACTTAAAAGTCGCTAATGCACTTCTTCTAAACAGTGCTTATTTTATTATAAAATAATGGCAATTCCACGAGAATGACTACCACGACTGAAAAAACAAAAACCATTGAAACTTTTTTTCAAGATGATTTTAATAGGAGAAAACACTAACATGTTACTATGTGAAAGTATTTAGAGCTTATTACAACATTTTAGGAGCAAAAATAATAGTTTAAACTGACTATATTTAATTTTTTAATTTAATTGGTATGTTTTAGGCTAAAATTGTGGCGAAAACTAAGCTATCAATTAGCATGTATGAAATGAATTTGACTCTGATTGTTTTTTTGCTATTATCAAATTGTTTATTGAAATTGAATATATATTTTCTATTATTTTTTTTAGTTTTTGTATACATATATTTACAGAATATGTATTGTTTTACTAGAAGAGAAAAATCTGTCACGTACGGTATGTCACGTACGATATTAAA
Source organism: Calliphora vomitoria (assembly GCA_942486065.2). Taxonomy (NCBI): domain Eukaryota; kingdom Metazoa; phylum Arthropoda; class Insecta; order Diptera; family Calliphoridae; genus Calliphora; species Calliphora vomitoria. The sequence goes on along the minus strand of OW818031.2, from coordinate 18,879,520 downwards.
TTGTATTTATTATAAAATCATCCAAAGATCGTTTTTATTTAAATATGACGGATTGTAAAGGAAAAATATTTGGTTTAGTGTAAGAAATTAAAAGAAAACCTAACGCCTCTCACGATTCGCAAATTTTCGCATATTTCTACATGTACCTCAAAATGACTTCCGTTTTATGTCACGTACGATATACCCTAGATAAATGTGCTAAGTCCCAAAAAAGGACCTAAAAGTCCCTAACGCACTTCTTCTAAACTGTGCTTTTTATTATAAACCATATCAAATATGTAGCAAAACTGCATTATCAGATTTAAACAAAGAAATGTAGCACCTTTTTTGTGACTCCAGTTTAATATGTGAAAAGGAACTTATCGTATCAATAATAATTTCTACTTTAAAAAATATTTTTTTGGTCATGACTTCATCTGACCAGACCATCACAGGGAACCTGTTCAAACGCACCTGATTCATTTTAAGCGAGCATTGGCTAGACATGAAACCATAAAATTCCATTATGACAACGCTCGGCCACATGTATTTAGTTTGAAGCAGTTGCGAAGTTTTGAATCACCCGCCCTATAGTTAAGATCTTGCCTCGTTTGAATACTATTTGATTCGAAAGATACAGAATGTTCCCTCTGGAATACGCTTCACTTTGGAACAGTGTATCCGATATTGGCTTGATTCATTCTTAGCCTCAAAAGATGAACAGTTCTTTTGGCTCGGAATCCATATGTTGGCAGAAAGATGGGAAAAATTCATAGCTAACAATGACCAATACTTTAAATGTTAACTCTAATAGCGCCTATGATCAACTCACTCACGACTGCAACCTCTGCCACTATTTATACACACGCCATCTTTCGTGAATCTTCTACAATGATCTTAACGTACAAACTAGTACATTCGAATTCTAGAGCTTTCGATGTTAATGTTAGCAGCTTAAACATTTAGTGTTGTCATACTTACAAACAATGCTAATAACCGCATGCTATCAATTATTATTGATAAGTAGAAGCTTCTACTGATGGACGTGTTTATAAACATGATGAATGTTGCAAACAGTCGTTACAGACAGTTAAATGCAAATCGCTATTGCACATTCGTAACAATATAGAAAATAAATCGGCACATTGCTATTATTGACGTACGACATCGGCAAATCTTGTAGGCCTGATCGGACGTCAAATTATAGATGTGATTATTGGTATGACATCATCGGTTCATGACCTCTTATATCCAATTATCAGAAATCATTCTCTTAAGCAGATCATATACAAATAGTGAATTTAAATTATTTAAATGGAATATTTTCAGTTGTTCTTAGAAAAGCAAATTTGTCAGCCACATTTACTTTTCTAGTAGGTTGATTTAAAACAAATTAAAACTAAAAATTCTTGAAAGAATAATTAAGATGCTTAAAATTAACTTAAAAACTTTTTAAATACATTACGATTTAAAAAAGAAAAGAATTACGTTTTTTCCAGATTTAACTTAGTAGGTCCCTTAAATTTGTTTGATAAAAGTTATTATTGAATGAAGAATCATTATTCGAAATATATTACTGGTTTTTGGCTTAATTTACTATTCAAAAAATGTAAGAGTGCTATATTCGGCTGGGCCAATTCTTAAATACACTGAGATAAATATTGAAAACAATTTTGAGGTGAAAAAAAAAATAATTTTTTGTAAAAAAAATTAAAATTAGGTAAAATATATCGAAGTAATCATCGTTTTTTGCTTACGAGGGCAAGTCAACAGGTTTTTGGATAAAAACTTATTTTATTTTTCGACATAGTCTCCTTTGAGCTGTATGCACTTTGTCCAATATTTCTCCATGTTTTTTATCATTTCCAAAAAATAAGATTTATCGAGGTCATCAAAATATGTATTTTTTTTTTAAAGATGATTTCATCGTTGGAGTCATATCTCTTTTCGGCGAGCCATTTCTTGAGCTTTGGAAACAAGAAATAGTCACTCGGGGCTCAATCCGGAGAATAGGACGGAAGAGGTTACATTTCGTACCCTAATTCATGGATTTTTGCCATGGAAACTTTACATGTGTGCACCTTTTTGTGAACCCGATTTGCGGAAAGCTTATACCCAAGTGCTCATTCAAAATTGAAATAACTGAGCCATATGAGATGCCTATGGCTTTCACAATCTCTCGCAGTTTAAATCTCTGATCGTGCTTTTTTCAATTGTTTCGGGTGCAGATACCTCAACTGGGCGTCCAGAAAGTTCGCCATCTTTCGTGCTTGTACAGCTACAACGAACCACTTTTTTACCATTGAAACTGATGGTGCAGAGTTCCCATAGTAAGTATTTATCACGATTAGCCTTTATTTGAGTGATGGTTTTTTTCCGCAAAAAATAATGCTTAATGAGCACACGAAATTCGCTTTTTCCATTTTCTCCTTAAGTCTCGAGGTAGTCTGCTTTCAATGGCTTTCAACTGCAAACTAAATGACGCAACTTATTCAAATTTTGACAGAAGTCAACTGAAAGGATGCCAGTTAAGAGGCGGGAAATTCAAAGTGTCATTCACTTATTGACCCACTCTCGTATATCTTAGCTATTTGTGGGCCGATTTTTTCTAGCAACAAAATAACAAACGGAAGGACAAACTTATATATATGATTATATCATGGTGAAGGGTATAATCAAGAGATTTTTTAATTATTTCCCGGGAATGCAATCAGATGTTTTATAACATCTATAGTACTGATGAAATCGCAACATGATATCAAATACTACAAATTCTTATCAGTTTCACGGAACTAGTTTCATGCCTGAGGATGTTCTTTAAAAGGTTTGTTTGTTCTATAATGCTCCTGTAGAACTAGTTCCAATTGTAGTAATTGTATGCAAAACGTATTGATTAAAGAACCGTTGCATTGAGTACTCCACAGCCCTGAGTGTCATGAGACATAAATTCATGGGCAACTATATACTGACTAGCCTTGGTGAGGTAGCTGGGTCTAAACCCAATGACCTACTGAGATACCTCGACTTTTTTTGCATATTTTTCTTTCATACATTTTATATACATTACGATGTAAACGACATTACATCTAACGAGCGGTGTGGTCTTGTCAAAACGGGGTCCCTTCGACCCTACTTGATTGTTTGCACGCAGAGAACTACCACGTAAACCAACCAACTCCACATCCTTCCAAAGAAGTTTTTTCCTCCTTCGCAAAGTCAAACTAGAATGAATACCTGCATTTTAGAACTAGCTATGGAACTAATATAGAATTCCTGTAATTTTTACTTCCAACATTTAGTATCGCCTTAATGTTGACACTGGTTAAATTAACGAATGTATATGTATAATAATAAACATTTTATTCTATAAATAAAACATTTATTAAATTGTACGTTAAGTGACTATTAAAAGTTTTCTCTTTCAAGCAGATACATATTTTTCTTCTCATATGCTATTGACACATATTGTATGGTCTTTGTATTCTAAATTATTCAAATTGACTCTAACTAACAGTACTATATGATATATTTACTCATAAATTGTGCATTACTTTTTTTTCATTTACCTTGGTAACAAAGCCTCCAATTGAAAACATTTTCCAAATACAGGATTACTTTGATTGGGTACATAATCGGCACGATTTGTCACCTGTTTTTGACCCAATTGCACTTTAACATACGCATCAGCTTGCACATTTTTCTCGCTGGGTCGGAATTGTATGCCCTGGACAATGTACACACGTACTATGATATTCACCAATTCAGCCAATAAATGTAATTGAGCTTGATAGCGGGGATTTAAGGCGGTAGCTAAAGGTTTTAACATTTGGCCATCTCCCGCTGCTCCCCCTGCTGCACGTCCACATATACAGGGTGTAATTTTGATATGAAGTTTAAGAGTGGCATAGATTTCTTCGGTGGGCAGAGAATTTTTCTTATACCTAACGCCATGTACCATGCTGAGAGGTTCGGCCCAGTCGTTTAGGTAACTAAATTCGGGTTGTTTTTCCAATTCGTTTTGATAAATACACAATTTATGTTTAAAAGGGAAAAGGGCTGTACAAGGCTCTATAAAGCCGGAATTATAAAATTTGGTCCACCAATTAAATTCTGTTTCATCAATGCCTTCTTTTATGTCATAGATGTCATTTGATTGTTGGGATTCTTGTTTGTTAGAAATTTTCAATTTCTTTAAAACTCTTTTCCAATATGAATGTTGAGGTTGTTTGTGAATTAAATGTTTGGTTTCTGAAGTTTCAGTTTCACTTTCTTCTTCATCTTCCAGATGTATGGTGGTAGAAACTGAATCCATTTCTAAATCATCCTCTATGGGTAGACAAGGTATGGCATTTTCCTTTTGCAGATAACGTTTGGAATTGGCTATTAAAGTGGCACCTAATGTGGCTTCCTGTCCTTTGCTGGAAACCGCTACATCTGTGGCAATAATAGCGGGCCAATATTCCAATTGCTCGGGAAGACTCTGTAACATTAAAGAATCGAAAGGTATTTTCAAAATATTGAGAGAGTTTCTTTTTGTACTTACCACCACTCCTGAGGCATATAAAATCAAAAAATTCATACTATTTTTTATGGCAGAAGTCGATAAACCACTAGACAACATAAGATCGGCCATCATTAGTTTAACCCGATGCTTGCTAGTCAAGTAGTTTTGTTTACGATAATTTCGGAAACCAGCGAAAACAACTTCTAACCTAAAAATAATGTTTAAGGATTTAGATCATAAGACATAATTATTATGCTCTAAGTATGGTTTCAAATTTACAAAATGTTGAATGCTATGTTCAAATCAAGGAAAATGTTTTTTTCTCATACCCCGCACATTGGGGTGGATAGAAAAAAAATGGTAATAAATCTATATTTTCTAAGCTAATGTCCCGATTGAAAAATAATATAAAAACAACTCGTAAAGGAAGACATAAGCTTTCAGTAAATGAAAAATGATCCCATAAGAAGGGATTTTTGGAAATTCGAACGTTTAGGGGGTAAAAACGGGTAAATTCGGTAACCTTATATCTTCAGAACTAATAAAGATACAAAACAACTTAAAATTGCATGATACTCCATTTGAAAAATAAGCTGACAGGTGTTTCGTACTTTTTCGAAATTCGAAGCTTTTAAAGGAGAAAAAGGGTAAAAACTCTATTTTGGTACTTTTTTACACCCTATGTATCTTTTAAACTAATAAACATAGAAACAAATTTTAAATCGTATTCTTTACTTATCAAAAAATAAAAAGTATAAGTTTGGTACTTTTTGGAAATTCGAACTCTTAAGGGATAAAAATTGTATTTATTTTTGGTACTTTTTTCATAAACTGTGTTTTTCTACAAATTGATATAGACATATACAGAAATTTATTTGATTAAATTTTAACACCGCAATGGGGATAAAAAAAGGTACCAAAAAGGGGGTAAAAACGGAAAAATACATTTTATTTAACATTTTAAGCTAATTTTGATAAATTTTTAATTCAGGCAAAAATTAACTAACAGAGTGCTATTTAGAACTCGACTGCCAAGCTGTATATTTGTGCAAATCCGGGTAAACAGTTTGGTACTTATTTTAAAACTTATTTTTCTTGAGCACATTAACACAGATTTTAATCGTTTGAGACATGTCTTTAGCATAAACAATTTTGGCAAAATGGAATATTTTTAAATTTCAAACTTGTGGGGTGTTCAAGGAGGAAAAGGGGATTTGGTACTTTTTTTCTAATGGTACTTTTTTTAATATTTTAAATTATTTCACTTATCGACATTAAAGTTAGTTGATATGTATCTGAGTGAAGTTGGATAATAATAGTAGGGGATAATACTTAGGTACCAAAATGTGAAAACTGAATTATAGGTACTTTTTTTTTTCTTCTAATGGAACTTTTTGAATTTTTTTCAATAATGGGCCTAGATACATGAAATTAAGCACATATGGTAATAAGTGAGTGCGAATTTTAAGGGGAGATTATCGGAGTTTTTCTTTATTAGGGTGGTACTTATGGTACTTTTTCTTTATTCTAATGGTACTTTTTGTAATTTCTTCACCAATGAACCTATAAACATGAAATAAAGGTTATATGGACCCGAATGAGTGGGAAACCACTAGTGGGGGCTTTTTGGTACTTTTTCTATATTCTTTTTTTGTAATAATGGACATAGAAATACGAAATTAAGCGTATACTGTCCTAAGTGAGTGAAAATTCAAGCGGACACTTCATGGTACCTTTTCTTTATTATAATGGTACTTTTTTGAATTTTCTATAGCAATGGACTTAGAAACATGAAATTAAGCATATATGGTCCTAAGTGAGTGAGAGCTCTAGGGGGAGACTTTTTGGTACTTTTTCTTTATTCGAATGGTACTTTTTGTAATTTCTTCACCAATGAACCTAGAAACATGAAATAAATGTTATATGGACCCAAGTGAGTGGGAATCCACAAATGGGGACTTATGGTACTTTTTCTTTATTCTAATGGTACTTTTTGAATTTTCTATAATAATGAACGTAGAAACACGAAATAAAGCATATATGGTCATAAGTGAGAGAGAATTGAAGGTGGGGACAATATGGTACTTTTTCTTTATTCTAAAGGTACTTTTCAAAAGTTTTATAAAAATGGACCTAGAATCTTGAAATTAAGCATATATGGTCCTAAGTGAGTTTGAATTCTAGGGGAGACTTTTTGGTACTTTTTCTTTATTCGAATGGTACCTTTTGAAATTTCTATAACAATGGACTTAGGAACATGAAATTAAGCATATATGGGGGAGAGTTTTTGGTACTTTTTCTTTATTCGAATAGTACTTTTTGTAATGAATTAATAAGCATGAAACTGGAGACATGTTATCCTGAATTAGTATTAATTCACAAACGGAGACTTAATATATACTATTTATTTCATCCTATTGGGATGGCGAAGCGCACCGGGTCAGCTAGTAACCATCAAACATTTTTTTCAACTTACACAAAATTTTTCATATTCGGTTTAATGGCATTGGGAATACCCACAGTTACACTGACTTCGTTGGTTTCTTCCATAACTTCTTTTACTTTTTTAACATCTTGCAACTCCACCAGTTCCCCTGACATCAAAACCTCAGCTCTTATAGCACCACTTAAAGCTATTGGTATCCATTTCAATGGTGGTGGTGTCATATACTTTAATAACTCATACTTTTGTATGGCATGTTTGTGTTTAACCTCTTCACTTTCCCAGCCATCATTCTCTCTGGCATGCCAGTCAATCCAATCACTTTTTATCACCGACATGGATAAAACGCCACAACCCAAATAATCGTCTGATGTTTTCCGATCCGTATCATAAACTTCTATAGCTACCATAGGGGGATTACTTAAATACCATAGGAAATCCCCCGGTAGCTGTATATTCTCCAGAGATATCACTGTATTCCAAATGGGCGAGAGAGTACTAAAGAGCACTGCAGTTTCAGCGGCACTTTGAGAGATCATTATACGTATATACGGATCACAAAGACCATTACGATCGGCTCCTGGTTTGATTTTCGCTTGATGTATGAATAGCCGACATTTGAAGTTGGTGAAGGGAATGTGAGGTGACCAATAAAATGGTTCGGGATGCTTCCATTCTTGGACCACATGGCTTAAGTAGTGACTAGTTTCAGTTTCGGCCACTATACTAAGGCAACCACGAATTATGGCTACCGTGCAGCCGCAATTAATGCAGGTGTGCTGGCATTTTATGTCCTAGAGAAGATTTTTTTAAAATACAAGAATTAAAACATATTGATTTGAAATATGAAGCTTAGTAAGATCTAACCTGCAAAACTACTTGAACTAATAATTCGAAATTAAAGTCATTGTGATAGATCGATATCAGTACTTTCTGATCGTGTACAGTAAAGTTGGACTCACCTTAACAATAAAATTTCTCAATTTCCAGCACTGACTATTGTAACTCTCTTCACGATTTGTCGAAGAGTAAAAAAAGTTCTTAGCATTTAGTCTACAGAATCCAATCTCTTTATTACCCACCGAAAGCAACAGAATTAGATCAGGCCAAACATCTTGTACCAAAGATGTTGACAACAAATATTGCAACTCATTGCAGCATCTTGTTAAATCCCCAACAACTTCATCGAGTATCAAATCAGTATAACTACCCACAGAAGGTAGCAGTTTTGATCTTGAAGACTTTAAGTCTTCAAGGATTTTATGCTGTAAAAAAATAAAAAACTATATAATTTCTAAGCATTTTTACAGTTTGCTTCATTCGAGAGCTTTCTGAAGCTCTCCAAAGTGCTACAAGGTTCAAGTTCTAGTATGGAGATGCTGTGAAATAATTCCCCATTCATACTTACAAAATATTCCTTTAAATAAACCAAACGATTAATGTCCCATTGTGTGGCTTGCTTGAAACTAGTGTAGTCCAATCTATTATTCTCAAATGCCAGTTCCATTTTCTGTATAATACTCCAGAGAATGGCTCTTAACACTTTCAATTGTGATTGCTGATGGCCGGAGTATTGAGTTTGAAATAATTTAAATAACTCAATTTCGGATTTAACAAAATCCATTAATTCCTGTAAAACTACATCAAACTCGAATTTACCACGATTATCCGGCAGTTGAACTCTCAATGTAATAGATTTAAATGGTGACAACTGAACAAAGTATTTGAAAATCTTCAAGGGATATTGGCCTTTTTTCAAGGAAGTTGGATAACTTTTCAAAGAGCACTCCAGATAATTGGAATTGTGTTCTGAAATTGACAAGGTAAAGTATGGGATTATTTGTTTGTTCACAAACTCACCTGCCAGCTTGATACCAATTTTACAGTTGCTATTGTTATTGGCACTGTGTATAAAATCCGCTTGCAGAGCCAAAAATTCTATTAGAAATTGTTGTTCCTGCCAGTAACGTTTTTCATCTAATGCTGGCACCTGTTTCATAGTCATGACATGATTTGATTCGCTTTCCAGACATTCGGATTTAATTTCAAGCAGTAAACGACCCAGATATTGGGATCCATTCACATTGTCGTATAAATGTATAAAAGTGGGTCCCAAAGAAGGTTTGTCTATAAGTAATAATCGTTCAGAACTTTAAATGGAATTAACAAAAGGTTTTAAGAATTAAAAACAAAAGGACATTAAGCCTAGAGGCTAAAGTGATCGCAAGATTGCTCCATCGGGACTGGTTCAATATAAAATATAAGGAGTGAGATTGTAAAATTCTTAACACACGTTTTTCATTAAAACTTTTAACCCAAGTATTATTTGACATGTTTTAGCTTTGTAAAACATGTCAGTTATTATGTTTAATGTAAATTATGTTCATTTGTTGTTAATCTGATTAAAGTGAGTGACCAGAAAAAAGTGCGTACTAAAATTATTAAATATTTTCAACAAAACCCAACTTGGTCCTACAAAAAGTTGGCCAAACAATCAAAGGTCTACCGTCAAACTGTTTCCAATGTTATTAAACAGTACCGGGATAACTTTTCCGTTGATAGAAAACCTAGCTCAGGTAGACGGAATAGCCCACATGATGTTTCTAAAGCCAAAAAAATAGCTTTTTCAAAAGAGCTCCCAACACATCTGGTAGGAAAGCAGTCCGATTAGCTCAGTGCTCGGACTATTTGGTACGAAAAGTTAAAGCTAATGCAGGTTTAGAAACATACAAGGTTCCAAAAGCTCCTGACAGGAACGCTGCTAAAAATTTAGAGGCCAAAAACAGAGCATGGAAATTAAGTTAAGAATTTTTCGATCTCACTCCTTATAAAGTAGACCTATAACTTTTACATGGTGAGGTCCTTGAAGGTAGTAATTTACAGCTTTTTGGCAGTCTGAAGCTTGTAACTAGAATGTTTCTTATGATTTGAAATTCCTCTGTCTTATATCGAACTTTAAAAAGACCTCTTCGTCCCTAATTTCAATCAAAGTAGTGAATTTCACATAAAAACCTCCTGATTCAAACTGAGATACTTATTTTTTTTTATTTGTCAAACACAGTAGATGTCTCAGAAACTGTTTATACAAGGTGGCGCAAAAGTAAACTTCCGATGTTTTTTGGCTGTAATTAAAAAAAAAAATGAAAAACTTTGATTCTTCTTGTGGATTATTTTTATTTGGTCTTTTAATTTTTTTCACATCAAGTCGAGAATATGATGTCATGTTAATGTCCGCCGCCACAGTTGATTATCATTTGAGCCCTTTTTATGGCATTTTCCATCACTTTGGCCAAAACTTCCGGCGATAGGTCCTCACATTCTTGACGGATATTGTCTTTAAGAGCTGCAAGAGTCTGAGGCTTGTTGACATAAACCCGCGACTTCAAAAAGCCCCACAAAAAAAAGTCTGGAACGGTCAAATCAGGCGATCTTGCTGGCCAGTGCAAATCGCCAAAACGGGAGATTAGGCGCCCGGGAAATGCATCCTTCAGCATATCGGTTGTGGCACGTGCAGTGTGTGCCGTTGCACCGTCCTGTTCGAACCACATGTTTTCCAATCCCAATTCATCAAGTTGCGGCAAAAAGAACTCGTTGATCATTGCTTTGTAGCGCTCACCATTCACAGTAACCGTTTGGCCCGCGACGTCTTCAAAGAAAAAAGGTCCGATGACTCCTCCAGCGAAAACAGCACACCATACAGTGACTTTGAGCGGGTGTAATGGCTCTTCGTGGGTTACACGCAGATTTTCAGTGCCTCAGAAGCGTAAATTTTGCTTATTTACGTACCCGCTAAGATGGAAATGGGCCTCATCACTCATGATTATTTTTGATGAAAAATCATCTTCCTCTTGGTGGTGATTAAGGATGGCTTGAGCGTATGTTAGACGCGATTGGCGGTCAGCAGCTAACAGCTGATGCACCGTCTGGACTTTGTACGGAAATATCTTCAAATCTTGTACCAAAATTCGCTGTAAAGACCGTCGACTGATACCCATTTGCGTGGCACGTCGTCTGGTCGATGTCGACGGCGCTTCCATGACATCCTCGGCTACAGCAGCAATATTCTCTGCAGAACGGCTACTCCGGGGTCTACCACGCCTGGCAGCATCTCGTGTTGTGCCAGTCTCTTCGAGGCGAGCGGCTAAATGTCGCAGTGTTACACCAGTAGGCGTTGGACGGCCAGGAAATCTGCGACGAAATTCACGTCAAATAAATAGTCAGCAATATTCCGCGTTCTGGAGCAGTGTAGCGTAACATTGTTTATTAACGTGTATTTCGCATGTGTTTACTACTCAAATTTCAACACAGAACTGACATTAGGGGCCAATCGCAAAATGTATAGCATTTTCTGATGGGAGGATTACTTTTGCGCCACCTTGTATGAGCGCTATTGTCCTCACAGATCAAAAATATTGAGCTGATATAATCTTCTTATGTAAACTAATTTATATTTAGAGACCTGCGCTAACCGAGCTTCACATTGAATGGAATTATATATGAACTTATACCAAAAGCAGTAGCTGTTTCAAAGCCTACTTAATCTGAACAGATGTCAGCGATGGAGGCTTTTAGCCGGCTTACATCCAACCAAGGCTGGTTTTTTTACTGTTATTACTAAAGCTATTTAATACTTTAATATTAAAAAACCATCAAAGTATCCAATAAATATTAATTTTATCGGATATGTGTTCAATCCATATCTGAGGAGATTTTCTAAATCTGTTGATAAATAATTGAAACACTGCCTGAACGTATCTTAGTCGTTGAACTCATACGAGAACTCAGTCAGTGGGGGGAATTTATTTATTTCCTCCTGGATCCTCGCCTGGTCTAGAGCAGCTTAAGGATGCCTGAATCCTCATTACTTAACAAAAAATTTGAGCAGAATTTTTGGTACCTTTAAAAACAATTTCATTGAAATGCAATTCATATTCCGCCACACACTTCCATTGCAAATGTTCGTGCATCAGCAGCTGTATTACGAGAGTTTGAGCCAACGATGGATAACACCAAACAAAACAGATTTCTTGATTCCAGCTAGGATCTTGGGTGCTCTTGGCCACATTTGTCTTGCCCTTAAAGGGATGGAATCTAAACTTTAAAATTAAATAAATATAATTATATGAATATAGACATTGTAGTAGCTAAAAGATAATTAGCAATACTTGTATAAAATAATCCGATTTTTTGGTCATAATGCCGCGATAAAAGGTCACCGTATAGCGTATGTTGCATCGTATACCAGTGTCAATGTTTTGGAGGAGATTTCTGGAAAGAGTAGAATCAAAGTTGGCTATTTATTTTAAATATTGATAAAATCTTAAAATTTTGTATAATATTTAATATTCTAAAGCAATGATGCCCAAGCCCTATACTCTTGGTGCTCATTTGTTTTTGTAAATGCTCTTAGCTATAGGCAGTGTGTTTCTATACTCAATAGAACACTCAGGCACTAGTAATATGAAATACACAAACAACTTTGTCTTGTTGGTTTTTTTGTCGTTCTTCAATGTACACACGCAAGTGGAAAACAACAACACTTTCGTATGCTTTGCTGGTAAACATTGACGACAGCGATCATCAACGTAGATTTTGTTTATCGTATGGTATTGTTTCAAAAAGTGTGTATTTTTTTCTTTATTCTTTGTATGTTTTGGTTTTTACAACAAAAAAAATTGCATAAAAATTAGTTTTTCTTTAAATGTATTGGTGTTTGCTCTTCCATAAGGAACTTTTGGGCACCTCTGTTCTAGATATAGTTCAGTTTGATCACTCAAAGTGTGCGGTTCTCTGACCGGAAAAATTGAAAGTGAAATAGTGATAAAGTGAAGTAGTGTGAAGCCTAACCATTATAGTAGGCAGTGTTATTTTTTGTGTGGCCTCCGAATTTATGAGAAGCCTAGCTGAAATAGTAGGCAGTGTAAAATTTTGTGTGGCCTTTGAATCTATGAGAAGCCTTACTGATATAGTAGGCAGTGAACATTGTTAAGACAATATTTAGAAAAGTGAGAAGCCTATCGAATATAGTAGGCATTATAGACAGTGCTTGCAAAAGTGAGAAGCCTATACGATATAGTAGGCAACATACAGTACTCGTAATAGTGAGAAGCCTGACTATTATAGTAGTCAGTGTTGAACATTTAACTATTTGAGAAGCCCATAGGAGGCAGAGAGAATAAGAACTTTTGTTAATCTGAGTGAAATTTTAGTAATGATAAGATGGAAGATGAAACATACCCTATAAAAAGACCGAGGGTTGGGGACTCTGACAAGGAGCTCCAAGATTTACTTGTATCCAAGGACAAAATAATTGAGAATTTAGTAAAGGAAAATGAGCAACTTAAGAAGAGAGTGGATGAATTAGTGAAAACCTTTCACGGTTCATTTTTCGTCAAACCTACTGCAAATGAGGGGAAAATTGTTGTGGAAAAGCCACTCCCCAATAACAGCAATAAGAAAAAGAACAGCAAGAAACAGAAGAATAAAAAGAAGAAATCCCCTGCTGCTGGGAATAATAATAGTAATGGCCAAGCTAAAGCCGAAGCTGGCATTGATGATGAAGATCTTGGTGGTACAACTGATGACGCTGATGACATCACTGATATTTCTGCCATGGATGTAACTGGTGACTTTGTTCCTGCTGTGGAGGAAAAATCTACCCGGAAGAATTTGGAAAATATAGTAAGTAAGTCCAGGAACGTACCTGTTATTACTGCCTATAACATTAATATTAAGAACATCACTAATATAATTGATAAGGGCTTAGGTCATAGTAATTATAATGTAAAGATAATGGGCAAGAATGCCACCAATATAGGAGTTTGCACCCTCACGGATTTTGAGAGAGTTAAGATTCTGCTCAGGGAACAGGGTGTGAATTATTACACATACACACCGAAGGGGCAAAGGCCCTTTTCGGTCGTTATTGAGGGCCTATCGGGCACATATGATAATGACGACGTGATGAATTATTTGAATGGTCTGCAGGTTAGAATGACTGTATTGGGACTGACGAAACTTAATGGGGATAGGTGGCTTCTTCGGCTTACGCGTGATTCGGATGTATCTGCCTTTTATGAGGTAAGATATATACTGCGTTGCCGTGTGAGCATGAGGAAGTACAAAAGGGGGGTCATCACCCAATGCTTTAATTGCCAACGTTTTGGCCATGTGTCGACCAATTGCCAAATGCCATACAGATGTGTCAAGTGTGGCGCATCTCATGGCCCTGGCAATTGCGAGATACCTGCTAAGGGTGATAATACCAAGGAGATATTGACGACTGATCCGCTGACTGGTCAGGCTATTAGAAGGGTAGGGCTTCCGGTGAAGTGTGTGAATTGTGGTGTTGAGGGTCATGCGGCCAGTTCTAGGGAATGTCCCCGCAGGATTGAGCTACTTCGTAGGGTTCAGGAAAAGAGGGCCTCGCGTGAGGTTAATGGTCGACAACGTCGTGATACTATGGGTGTAGTTAGACCTGGTGTGTCGTACGCGTCTGCTGTGGCGTCTAGTGTACCCAGGGATTCTACGAGGACTTATTCGAGTGTGGCATCAACTGGCCCTGGACTGACTCTTGCGAATTCCCTTTCGCAATTTGATTTGATAGATAAGGATTGCAGGCGCTTCTTCGGTGGAGGCTTACTTGATTGTATTGGCAAGATTAGCGGTTTTGCTCGCGAGTACCGTGGGCTTAAGGATGATGAAGGTAGATCTAGGGCTTTGCTAGGTATGTTAATGTCGCTGCAGCACGATGGCTAGATCATTTAAGTGTATTTTCGTTAACGCAAATTCAGTTGTCTCTCGTCATAAGAGGCACTACCTCAGACTGTTTTTGGACAGACATAGACCGGACGTTTTGCTTATGGCTGAACATGGACTTAGTCCTTGCCATAAGCTGGACTTTGAGGGTTACTTAATGTTTCGACAGGATCGACAATCTGGACGTGGGGGCGGGACGGCTGTCCTGGTCAGGAATACTCTTTCCTGTGAAAGGGTGTTCATTGACACGGGCTGCATTGAGAGTACAGCGGTCCGAATTCGTAGGGTGAATAGTCATCCTATGACTTTGATTTCGCTGTACCGTAGACCGCAGGGCACGCTGTCTGTCGCGGATCTTGGATCGGTGATCGATCTCGTCAGTGGGGGTGGTGTGGTAATTGGGGCTGACCTAAATGCCAGGCATCCGCACTGGGGGGATACGGTCACTAACTGTAGTGGTAGGATCCTTCATGATCTTCTCCTTGGGAGTCCGGACTTGCATGTTCGACCAACTGATGGACCGACAAGGATTGGTGCGACGTCATCCTCCTTTATAGACTTGATCATGACATCTGCTGACATGACTCCACTTGGGGCGGGGAACGGACTGCGTACACTGGACTATGAGTCTGACCACAGGGCTGTGGAGATTACTTTGGGTATTGACAACTGCTTGGGACGAATTAGACCGACTAGATTTGACTATGACAGAATGGACAGGGATCGTTTCAATGCGATTTTATCTAGGAGGCTTGATGGTTCTATACTCCCGACCGATGGGAATGTTACTGAGGGGGAGATTGATCATTGCATTGAGCAAATGACTCGGGCATTTGGAAACGCCATGGATCTCTCTATTCCGAAGGTTGCGGTTGGTCGTAGGGGACTTTTGAGACTTCCGGATCGTATCCTTGGCTTTATAGCTGAGAAGAAGAGACTGCGACGGCTTCTACAGAGATGCGGAGACCCGGGACGATGTATTGTTTTGAAGGCTGACATACGGAACCTTGACCGGATAATCCAGGGGGCCATTGCCGAATACGAACGCGGACACTTGAGGGATTTCCTTTGGGATACGGGTGAATGACAAGACGTTTGGGAGGATTCGGGCTGCTGCAGGACTTAACAAACGTGATACTGTTCGTGACCTAGTTGACTTGGACGGTAGGTTAACATCGGACGATAATGTGAAGGCTGGACTGCTGGCGGACCAGTTTTATGGTGTGCACCAACGGGGACAGGTAACGGGCTCATTCTCTGGCACAGTGAGGGACAGGGTGGCTTCCTTGGAACATGAGGGTCCTTTAACGGTTTTCGGTGGCAGTACACTTGCGGACGGCTCTGATCCGGATGGACTTGGATTCATTCGCCCAGAGTCGATCGGTGATGCCCTAAAGAGGAGATCTAATAAGAGGTCCAGTGGGTTGGATGGGATCCCGGATTTTGTTTTGAGGAAAACACGTCGCGGCACCTGGCGTTTTCTGGCGATACTATTTAACCACTGCCTGAATATTGGATATTTCCCCAGGGCATGGAAAAGGGCATTTATTGTACCAGCATTGAAGCCGGGATCGGACCCTGGACGATGTACCAGTTATAGGCCGATATCTCTTCTTTCCTCATTTGGGAAGTTATTTGAGCATTTTGTGTTAGCTCGACTTGTTGATGGGTTGAATCAGAGTGGGGCATTTCTGGAATCCCAATTTGGTTTTAGGAGAGGGCACTCCACGTCACACGCACTTATGGTTTATGCCGACTACGTTTCAAGGGGTCTTAATAGGAGATACCCTACAATTACGGTTAGCCTTGACTTTGAAAAGGCTTTTGACACTGCCTGGCAGAAAGGCATTGTTTATAAGCTTTTGGACAAGGGACTTGATAGGGGATTGTGTAGGATGGTGGCTAATTTCCTTGATGATAGGAAATTTTGTGTGGGAGTGGGAGGTGCTCGATCTACTGAGAGGGCTGTGGTTTCTGGTGTTCCTCAGGGTTCGTTATTGGGTCCTGTGTTGTACAATGTCCTCATGAGTGATATCCCCCGCCTCCTGAAGGCGACCTTCTGCTTTTATATGCAGATGATATACTCGTGGCGGCATCGGGACCGAGGGCTAGGGCGGTCAATGCACGCATGAACGCTTATTTGGCTAGGTTCGCGGAATACTTCTCCAAGTGGGGACTCCATTTGAATGTTGGGAAGTCGGTTGCGGTGATTATTAAGGGCCGTCGCAAGTACCTGTATCCGAACAGCAGGCCTTTCATCCCATCTCTTAGGATTGGGAATGAGTGGCTTCCTGTATCGGATAGGATGAAGTATCTTGGAGTGGTATTCCACGAGAACTTTGAGTTTTATCGCCACATTGACCATGTGTTGGAGCGCACTAAGCGTGTGTATGCATTGTATCGGGGGATTATTGGCCATGGAAGGGGCCTCGATAGGAGGATAGGACTTCTGCTTTATAGACAGGTGATTCGTCCTCTCATGTCCTATGCCTTTCCTGTCTGGTTCAGGATATCTTCTGCACAGATGGAGAGACTTAGGAGATGGGAGAGGCGAATTTTGGTTGGTTGCCTGGGATTGAGGTGTAGGCGGGGGCCTGATGGTATCTACCGTAGACCCTCATGTAGGTCGATATATGGGTCGATCGATTTTGAGCGCATAGATGCGTTCATGATTAGGTCGGGACTGGCTTTTTTGGAAAAGGCTTGTTCTCTAGAGAACAGTCTGGTCCAGGAGTGTTTTGAGAGGGCAGGTTATATGGAGGCTATTCGCATGTCGAAATATATGTCCCCGGTGGATCTCATCACTTTGAGGGAGGCTGGTCTTCTCCGTGAGGGTGCAAACCTACTCTTCTACCACAGGAGGATAGGTACACTTAATATTGTTGATCTCGTGTATAACACTGCACAATAGGCCATGGGCCGCTACTTTTGTACATATTTTCTTTTCGAACCTATCACTTTTGTAAATATTTTATAATCTTTCTTTTGTAAATAACTTTCTTTTTTAGTTTTAAGATTTTATATATTGTTAGATTTTAAGTCGAAGAATGATCTCTGTTTTTACCCTTTTTTCGGAGAATTTACTGAAAATGATTCATTGAATATGATTTTTTTATATTGATAATAGTTTTAAGAGCTAGGCTATAAATCTTTGAATAAAATAATTTGACGAGTCTTTGGAAGATACCATAGTATGTAAGGAAAATTTAATGTAAAAGTAGTTTTAAGCAAACATGTAAACCAAAAAATTTCTGGAAAATAAAAACTTGTAAAACTTGTAAAAACCTCTGTTCTAAAGCAATGGTGCGCAGCCCATAGCACAATTGTGCAAAATCAAATCACACGTATTTTTATGCTCTTACAATTTAGTAATCGTTGTCCACTCAACGAGACAACTACAAAAGCGCATGAGCATGGGTGTATGACTTTTTCTTTATTTTTTCAGTTTTTGTATTTGTTTGTTTCTAGGTGCACTGTACAAAATAACGATTTGAATGTGTTGACGAGAGTAAGTGTATTAGTGAGAGAATTTACTTTTGCGCACATTTACACCATCTTAGTCCTTATTCGAATTTAAAGCTGTGGTGGGCATAGAGAGAACTTAGAATATAGTAATCTAATAACATGTTATGCACATCTCTTCTTTCTATCTCATTAGTAATTTGATCAGCTATTGAGAGTGATACATAAATACTTATTTGATAACTTTTATGAACTTCGTTCACATTTATATTGTTTACCGATAACCGATTATGTTTGTCCTCTGGTGGCTATGACTGCCATCCACTGGTTTAAAAACATAATAGCGTTCAAAAGATATAAAACTTAAATAACATCTTTTTTGCAAACAAATGAACACATATGCTGTATAATCCTATTTCAGTTGTTCAATCTAGTAAAAATTTAAAAAAAAATCTTACTTTTCTATATCATCATAATCCTGATGTATTTGCCATTTATTCAACACCATCAAATCGTCCTCATGTGGCCTCAGTAAATTATTTGGATTGGAAGCTTGTGAAACTATAGCTAAATCGATTTGTAAAAAACCCTTTCCACCACCTCCCCCTTCTGCAGCCTCAAATGTGGCAATCTGACCAATGGGGGCTTCCAAACGACCCCATTTCTTAAAATAACAACGATTTGCTTGATTCCAAACACTTTGCATATCTATTAACAGCTCTCCCAATGAGGGATTTTTCTTGCATGTTGTTTGTTTTTTCACCTCATACAAAATAGTCAAACGCAGCAGCTCCATTAAGGTGCATTTGATTTCGAAAACAAAATACTAGAATTTGTTTTAAGAATAAATCTAATTTAGTATTAAATAAATGAACTTACCTCATTAAAATAGGGATTTTCTGAATTTTCATAGATTCTTGTATGTCTTGTCATTTTATCCAATGTTAAACGCACATATATGGCACTTTGAAACACTCCCAATTGGCGGGCTTTGTGAATGGTGGTGCAGATAAGAAAATCTTGCACAATATTTGAAAAACATTCTTCTTGCGGGGCTAACATTGTTTAAAATTTTTGTCACAGTTTTAATAAATTATTATTTTAATTTCAAAGTTTATTTTATTAAGCTTTATTGCAAGTGTTGGAAAATAATAATTTATTTAATCAAACACACATGTAAACAAATATGTATGTATCTATTGTACATATAAGTAAATTTTTTTTGTATTCGTGTAAACTGTACGTATTTATTTCTATGCCCATCACTATCATGCACAAATAGCTTTTAAAAGCTTTTTTGACAAAACTTCACATATGCATCAATACATAGAGACACAATGAAAACGAATCATTGGAACGAACTGGTTATCCAATTCTCAAACCTAAAAATGGCCGTTACTTATTTGTTGCTTTAAGTAAACAAACACATGCATTAAACACAGTGGGTATGAAACATTAAAATTATGTTTTTTATTAACTATTACCACACAGAGAAAACAGATTCGTAGTGGCAACTGAATTTGTTGACAATCGAATAATTCATTTGTGCACATCGAATTTTTCGGTTCCAGCAATTGAAAGTCAGCTGATAACGAAAAATTACGATGGAAACACCCAAATTTGTGTCACGCCATCCAACATTTTTTAGCCACAACTGTAAAATCAACAAGTCTGACACAACGAACTTGTTTTCTCTATGTATAAATGAAAAAGTTGTTCTCTTTGGATACTATTCATTGGATAAAAAAAAGGAATGTATATCATTAATTGTATGTGATTGTATATTTGAAAACAAAAAAATACGAACAAAATCATACTATTTAAGAAATTATTTATAAATGTTATGAATTGAAATCAATGAAATCAAATCATACTATTTATGTTGAAACTTTTTTCTGTGTAGAGAAATTAACCATTTTTGCAATATAAAAGATATAGGTGTAGGTGTTTCAACTTTGAAAACCTAAAAGGTCTCTTGGAAACTTGTTAGTCAGCGGAGTGTAAAGGTCTTTAGAAGAATACTACTTTTTTTAAAAAGTACCAATATAACTCCATTTCTCAAATTGCAACAAAAATAACACTTTTAAAAAAGTGCCAACAAATATTTTTTAAAAAAAGTAGTAAATTTTCAACTTTAATCTAGTACAGTAGTTTTCCGATTTAACGAACTTATAAGGACTGAGATCGAACAATTCTTAACATACTAATATATTAATAAAAAGGAAACCACTAAACTTACAGTGTTGATTTTTTTATTTGATTGAAATTATTATTACAATTTACAAAAAAAAAAAATATTTTTATAGTTCTAATCACCAGTGATGAAATTTTGAACCTTTTTCGGAAACCCTTCCATTATGGTTTTTATAGTGCTCCGTTTAAAATCTACCACACTTTTGGACACCTTTTTTGTGCTCTTAAATTCTCTTTTAACTTCAATTCTCTTTTAACTCTCCACTGGCCTTAGCTCCAGACAGTTTGGTACAAATTCCACATTATTGTTCTTGTACCAATCAAGGGCTTGTATACCATAGTGACAGGCTGCCAAGTCAGGCCAAAAATAAGTGGACACACTAAGAAGTCTAATGAATGGAAGCAACCTTTTTTGTAAACATTCCTTGATGTAAATTTCTGTATTTATAGAGCCCTTTGTAACAAATGTTTGGCTTTTTTGCCACAACTGCATATTGCTTGCTAAACCAAGAACTTTTTGGAAATTTTTTCGGCCACATCAAAATTTTGACTCGGAAGCTGCGAAAAATCTGCCAGAACATACGTTTCGTCATCCATTATGCAGCAGGAATATTTTTTTATAAAATTTGACTTCAATTTCCGAGCTCTGCCTTTGGCCTCTAAATTTTTAGGAGCACTCTGTCAGGAACTTTTTGAGCCTTGTATGTTTTTGAACCTGTATTAGCTTAAACTTTTCGTACCAAATAGTTCGAGCACTGAGCTAACCGGGCTGCTTTCCTATCGTATGTGTTGGGAGCTCTTTTGAAAAAGCTTTCTATTTTTTTGGCTTAATAAACATCATGTGAACCATTTCTTCTACCTGATTCAGGTTTTCTATCAAAGGACAAGTTCTCCCAGTACTGTTTAATAACATTGGAAACAGTTTGACGGCAGACCTTTGATTGTTTGGCCAACTTTTTGTAGGACTAACTTGGGTTTTGTTGAAAATATTTAATAATTTTAGCACGCACTTTTTTCTGGTTACTCATTTTAATCAGATTAACAACAATCCTAATATAAATATATCCTATAGCATCCTAAATCACGAAAACTTTTAAAAATTTTACATTTAATTGCTGACGAACAGATTATACTATAGAAGTTACAAACGAAATAACAATCTTATATATACCCCTCTCACGAAGGTGAAAAGTATAAAAACAACAACGCCAAACAAAACGAAACACCAAAAAAAACAAAAACCAAATACGCAAAGCAGTGAAGCCAACACACATCCAAACATCCCAGCTAGCATTTTTAATCGTGAAAGAGTCTTCTGGGAATCTCTTGAAAGGCATTTTTGATCGTCGACGAGCGCATTTTTTAATCACAGAAGATCCCTTGCACGGGAGTAACTGTTTCATGAGCTGATTCTTCTGTGAGATTCTTCCACAACACAGCGAAAAACGCTAATATTAATCGTAGAGAGAATCGTTTGAGATTTGTGTAGAGATTATCTTAAATAATTGGTTTATGAAAAACGAAGAATAAGCCATGTTTGTTTCTGTTTATCTATAACAGTAAATTGTATATTTGTACAAACATTTTAAACATCGTCTATTAAACATTTCAAGATTTGCAAGTTAAACACGCCAAGACTAAAAGAGGAGCGTGTCTGAAAATCTGTAAAAATGTAAAAGGAGTATATGTTTTTGCTATTGTTACTCGTCATATAATCATCAGAAGATTATTTTTAGAGTTGTATATTAAACACAATCGTGTAATAAACTGCCAATGCTAGCTGGGATATGTACGTTTTGTTGCTTTTTGTCAAACACCAAAAAAAAAAAACAAAAACAAAATACGCAAAGCAATGAAGCCAACACACATCCAAACATATATACGTTTTGTTGCTTTTTTTGTCAAAGCATGCAAAAAATTGTCTTTTTAGATAAAATTTTCAGAGGTTGTCTCGGATGTTTGCTCATATCTCCTTTATTTATGGACGGATTTTGCTGATTTTAAATAGGATTGAAGATATGGATCCCGAAGATATCTGGGGTCTTCAGAAAATTGATTTCAACAGACAGACAGACGGACATGTCTTAGTCGACTCCGCTATCTAGACGGATCCAGAATATATATACTTTATAGGATCGGAAAATTCTATTGTGGAAATTACAAACGGAATGACAAATTTATATATACCCTTCTCACGAATGTAAAGGGTATAAAAACGGAGTATTTTTACTACTCCGTTTTTTAAAAAATTGTAGAAATAGTTAAAATACATTCTATGTTTTTAACTATGTCTCTACTACTAACTAAGTTGACAAGTTATTTTCTACAATAATTTTCTGTAGGTTTCTTTTTAAAAGTTGTAAAAATACTTCTTTATAAGGAACACGTAGACGAAATATGGCTTTTTTATAATAAAGTAGTAAAAATATTGTTTTGTAGTATAAATACCTCTTTTAAGAAAATAATACAAATAAATATTATTTTTTTGAAAATAAATAAATTAAATTACCTCTAAACCCAAAAAGTACCAAATTACTACAAACATCCCGTTTTCACAAATTACCCAACACTAATGCACTATGTTTTGTGCTTTAAATTAAAAAAGCCTACAAAAGTACCAGCAGCTCCAACTACACGCACACATGCAATGCACACTCACTCATTCAGTCAGTCGCATACATAACCCCCCATCAGCACAACAACAGTAGTTTTATGTTGTTGTTTTTTCTGTGTTTAACTCGTTTCATTCCAAATGTTCCCCTCAGCAAGTAGTAGTTTTCATGTATGTATTTTGCATGATGAAAGATGACTCCAAAACTATTGATATCATAAGCTCACATTCAATACGCTTTCGCTGCTGGTAGACGTTAGATGTTTTGAACGGGTAAAAAAAATACAGAAAAACGAAAATAAACAAACGATATAAAACGTAATAACGTGTTAAAAAAAGATACAAACATTTTGTTTGTCTGTTAAACGTGTTTTTGTTGTTGCTGTCAGTCAGTTGTTGTGAATGAGTTGAGTTGATGAGAAAGAAGATCAAGTAAATTTAAATTAACTCTTTTTTTCTGCTGTTGTTGTTGTGGTAGTTTTCAATAAACGAACGTAAAGAAAACAAGTGGAACACGAGCAATACGAACAACGGCTCCAAAATTGAGCGTGAACTGTCGACGAAGCCGTGTACGACGTGTGTTAAAGTTTGTGTGAATGTGTATTTATTTGAGTGGATTTGTGTGAATGTGTGAGTGTTTAGACGCAGACATTGTGTTTCGTTAAGCTCGGTTGAATTTACTTGAAACAAATTGTCTTTTTTTTTGTAGCTTTTGTTATTGTTACAATTGTTGTTGTTATTACTTATTGTTTTTAGTGGTGGTCGAGTTTAAAGTTAGTGATTTTGAAAACGAAAATTATTTTTTTTCCTACCATTGCAATTGTTTTTCTTAATTTGTATTACTTTTTGAATTTAAACAAAAGA
Source organism: Calliphora vomitoria (assembly GCA_942486065.2). Lineage (NCBI taxonomy): Eukaryota > Metazoa > Arthropoda > Insecta > Diptera > Calliphoridae > Calliphora > Calliphora vomitoria. The sequence goes on along the minus strand of OW818031.2, from coordinate 18,855,706 downwards.
AACCAAGTGTTTGTTTGTTTGTTTCTTGCCAAAGTTTTGCGAGTTTATTGGGTTGTTGTAATTTGTATTTGATTTTATTTTATTTGTTACTATCTGCACAATTTGCAATTGCAAATTTGTGTTTTGATCACGAATGTTTCTTTTAAAATAGTTTATAAGTTATTAAACAGCAACAAAAAAAAAAAAAAAATAATTATTAAGTGTAACGAAAATTAAAAAAAACAACAGCTAATAAAAAAATTAATTATTTGTGTTTTTAAAGCAAAATAAGTGATTTCTATTAAATAAAAAAAAGAAACATTAATAACAAATTTATAAAAAAAACTCTTGCTTTTGGATTAACTCATCAAAAGGATTTCTTTATTTTTTGCATAAATTAAAGGTAAGTTGTTAAAAATTCATTCATTATTTTGTAACATGTACAATATTTTTTGTTTGGTTTCATTTTCTCCAAGAAGGAATTGATATTATAAAACTTGTTTACTAAGATCGTCCTATATCAGAGTTGCATTAAAAAGTATATTTATTTGTATATTTTAATAATTTAAAAAGTACTAAGGTAAACTGGCCTAAGTTCTGAAAGTACTATTTTGCATTCTCATTGTTACTCACCACCAAACTTCGTGCGAATCGTTCCAGAACGACTACTACATGTTCGAGTACGATATAAATAACTAATTATTAGCGATATCGATCGATGTTTGTTTACCAATACAAAGATTCGTTAAAATTTTTCTATAATTTCACAGGTTTACCTTTCGAAATATTATTGAGAATTATTCGGTATTGATATTTTAAAAAATTCAAGCAGTTTGGCAAAATTTTCGGTTGTTTGGTTGTGTGGGAATTATTAAATTGGAAGACTTTTTATTTTATTATAATTAGCAGTTTTTCAAAAAGTGTGCTAGTGCTTTTTTTTAGGGAATAGGCCAACTTAAAAATACAAATAGCCCCTAGGGTAGCCAATGGGAATGGTTTTCAGAATTCCACAAAATTCCATAATTTATCGAGATTATCCGGTTTCAAATATTCAGTAACAACATTCCATGGGGATTTAAAAAAATTAAACTTGGACTCGACCGAAGATATCTGTGTTATTTTTCTCTACTAATTGGATTGATATATTTGGTTATTTACTATCTGAAATTGATAATCTTTCTATCTTTTGAACGCGGTTTTTGTTTTTAATAACTTATGTATATGTCATTTTGAAGGTCATTTATTTTCACTTATGATAAAATTGAGGGTAAAACATTCTTCGGGATTTTAGGGCAACTTATTTGAAAAGAACACGTTATACGCATACCAAACTACATTTTTTCCAGAAAAGAACACAAAGTAGGGCAAAAGGCAGAATAAAAGCATAATTTATGCCAGAAAAGAAAACGCCATTTGTTATGAACATTATAGTGTAAACAACAATGTTTTTTTTTTTGCTTCGAAATTGTCGAATATTGTACCAACAAAGCGTCATTTGCGGGAAGTTTTGCTTTACTTCTTTAATTTGAAAGTGAAAGTCACCAAAACTTATGGTGAATGTGTTCCATCAGTTTCAACGTGCGAGATATGTTTTGTGCGGTTCAGAAGTGGTGATTTTGACACGGAAGACAAAAATCGTCCAGGCCATCCAAAAATGTTTGAAGACCAAGCATAGAAGTCATTACTACACGAAGATTGTTGTAAAACCTAACAAGAGTTTGTAAAATCAAAAGCAATTTCCCTGCTTTTGGATGAATCCTGCTACTCGCAAACGTTTTGAAATTGTTGCTTGATTCCAATAATTTTGCAAGCCCTTGCTGAGTTTTACAAAATTGGGTACCATACGAATTGAAAGACAATTTTGCATGTCCGAAATGATACTTGAACGCAGGGATGCCAGGTACTTTTAATCGCTGTCCCCAATCAACATTAAAAATATCCCCAAAAATCCCCAAATATTGTTTTTCTTAAAATTTTCACAAAAACTCAACTGTATATTAAACAAATCGGCTAATAACTGTTCGAATTAATTGTTATAACATTAAGAAGGTTCCTTGAAACCAAAATTCTTGTGAATTTGTTAAAGTTTCTTTTGAAAATATTCATACCCATTGGTTGAACAATTTTTTCCACAATTTTTTCCTGCATCTTTTCAAATCTTATATTAAATTGGTAGTGGTATCTTTTTTAACCAAACATTTAGCATACACACATTTTAGAACAATCAATTTTAAATTCAATTCGAAGTTAGAGAATAACACCTTGCATTGAACTTTACCATCAAAATTTATATTGATCTGCACATAAAATCCGATAATTAGAAAACGTTTTGAAAATACTGCTTTGGATTTAAAGATTATATCATATTATATGTTATGTACAAGGTGGATCAAAAGTACACACCCAATGTTCTTTTGCTGTTATTTTTTATTAAAAACTTTTTTCACAAGCAGAACCCATGTTTTTTTATAAAAAAAAAAATGCAGCAAAAGAACAATGGTTGATTACTTTTGCCCACCTTGTACATTCAATAGCATTAAGCACCTATTCACAGAACATGAAATAAAGTTCACTTATTGGTAATTTATTAATATTATCGATAATAAGACAATATTAACATAATTACTTTATCCCCAAAAAATCCCCGAAATATTTTCAAATATTCCCAGTCCCCAAACGAAATTTTCTATCCCCAAAAACCTTACAAACTCCTCATCTTTGGGGACAAATCCCCAAGACTGGCAAGCCTGCTTGAACACTATAAAAGAAAATCATTTTTGCACCGAATCATTACTTGAGATGAAAAATTTTTTCCATTACGATAAACCGAAGCGTAAGAGATTGTATGTGAAGCCTGGCCAACCAGCCGAATCAACACCAAAGCCAAATATCTATGGCGCAAAGATAATGCTTTGTATTTGGTGGGACCAAAAGGGTCATATCTATTATGAGGTTCTGAAATCTGACCAGACCATCGCATGGTCCGATCGCAACCGATTCGTTTGAAGCGAGCATTTGCCGAAAAACGCCCAAAATATGCGGCCAGACATTATGCAATGCATGTTAAAAAGAATTTAGAATGAAGTGGTTGGGAAGTTTTGCCTAACCCGCTTTATAGTCCAGGTCGTGCCCCGTCCGACTACTATTTGTTTCGATCGATGCAGAATACTCTCAGGCATACGCTTTACTTTGGAACTGAGTATCCGATATTGTCTCGATTCATTCTTGGCCTCAAAAGATGAGCAGTTCTTTTGGCTCGGACTCCATATGTTGACAGAAATAGAGAAAAAGTATTGGACACAATGGCCAATACTTTAAATAAATTTATATTGTACAAATGTTTCAAAATAAAAGATAAAAATAAAAAAAGCCTGCATTTTGAAGTTATAGACCCAATAAGGGAATTTTTAATACTCATTTCAAAATTATGATTTTGATTATTTTTCTCCACTAATATGATTGATATATTTGGTCGATTCACAAGGTATCCATCCTATCATGTGATATTGTCGTACAGCCCAATCATGAATAAAAAATCTGCGGGTTTTTTCCCCTTTCTCCATTTTTCCTATTCAAATTCAGTGTTAAAAATGGGAAAAGGGAAAAAACTCCGGATTTTTTATTCGTGATTGGGCTGATAATGTTCTAATATTGTTGTTATTGCCTATCAAGCAAAAATTTCCTAAAATAATACTACTCTGTATGCTATGTTTATTGTGTTATCGTAACTAACCAGCAGGTCTCTGCTAGGATACCCCGTGAATAGGATACCTTGTGAATCGAACAATTGTAAAAAAAATCTTTTTTTTTGAGTTTATTAGGAATTAGACATCTATTACCAAAGATATTTGCGTAAAACAAAATAAAATCTAGATAAAAACATGAATTTCAAATTGATTTTTTTCTAACTTTAAAAGATAATTAGGGAAATAAACAGGATTTTCATTGAATTCTGTCCATATTTGTGGAATAGGGTGGCCCTAATTTTGCACTTTTTGGATTTTTGATGCTACCAAGGTCTAAAATTATTCTCCGTTATCTAAAACATTTAAAAACCAAAGTTTAAGCTAAATCAGATAACATTTAGAAGTTGTACATTTTATTTAAATTTTCGATTTTGACACAAACAATTTTTTTTTCATTTTATATATAAACATGTTAAATGAAATATAAATCCCATTTTAAATTGAATTTTTTTAACATTGATTTTTTTAATATATTGCTACTTTTTAACCCTAGACGACCACGTGGACACCGGTGTCCCAACACAATAATGTTGAATACCTAAATAACGGAAAAAAGAATGGATACCATTTTAATTTAAATTAAGGACTGAGATCGAAAAATGTTTGACATACATACATATATGTTAAAAAAATTAAACCACTAAACTTACAGTTTTGAATCTTTTTTTATTTGATTGAAATTATTGTTACAATTTACAAAAAAAAATATTTTTTTAGTTCTAATCACTAATGATGAAATTTTCAACCTTTTTCGAAAACGCTTCCATTATGGTTTTTATAGTGCTTTATGTCACTTTGATCGAAAAGGTTGTCCATCTCCATTTAAAATCTTCCACACTTTTGGACACTTTTTTGTGCTCTACAATTCTCTTTTAACAAGAGCCCAATATCTATTCACTGGTCTCAGGAATTGCCTCTCTTGGTATAAATACAACATTATTGTTCTAATACCACTCAATACCTTGCTTCCATAGTGACAGGACGCCAAATCAGGCCTAAAATAAGTGGATACATTAAGAACTCTTATGAATGGAAACATCCTTTTTTGTAAACATTCCTTGATGTAAATTTCGGTATTTATAGAGCCCTTTGAAACAAATGTTTGGCTTTTTAGCCACAACTGCATATTGCTTGCCATACCAAGAACTTTTTGGGAAGTTTTTTCTGCTATTGGGTCCTAAACTTTTCTTCAACATTCCCTCGAGCATCTGCAACATAAAAAATTTACCCAGAAGCTGCGAAAAAATTTCCACATGTACCTTTCGTCATCCATTATGCATCAGGTATATATTTTGTATAAAATTTGACTTCAGTTTCCGTGCTCTGTCTTTGGCCTCTAAATTTTTAGCAGAGTTCCTGCCAGGCACTTTTTGAGCCTTGTATGCTTTTAAACCTGCAGTGGCTTTAAGTTTTCGTACCAAATATTCCGAGTACTTACCTAACAGGACAGCTTTCCTTCCAAAGGTCTTGGGAGCTCTTTTGAAAATGCTTTCTATTTTTTGGCTTTAGAAACATCATGTGGACCATTCCTTCTACCTGAATCAGGTTTTTTATTAAAGGTTTAATTAGACGTGTCATAACCGTAACCATATAAAACAGCTGTTCGAACCAAGCTTATGGGCAACAATGTATTTGATTATTGGTGACATGCCATAACGCCATGGCCATAACAGTGAAATGCTTATGATATGGCTATGGTTACGGTTATGGCGATATGGTAAGGCACGAATAATTGAACCTTAACGGACAAGTTCTCCCGGTACTATTTAATAACATTGGAAAAAGTTTGATAGTAGACCTTTGATTGTTTGGCCAACTTTTGTAGGACCAAGTTGGGTTTTGTTGAAAATATTTAATAATTTTAGTACGCACTTTTTTCTGGTCACTCATTTTAATCAGATTAACAACAAATGAACATAATTGACATTAAACATAATAACTGACATACTTTAGAAAGGCAACTTGATCAAAAAAAATCAAATAATACTTACGTTAAAAGTTTTAATGAAAAACGTGTGTTAAGAATTTTACGATCTCAGTCCTTAGTTCGTAAACGTGTCTCTTATTAATGTGTTTAGATTAAAACAAGCTTTTATTTCTTATTGTGTTTGAAAATTGATAGTTTTATTGGTACTGTGTTCAAGAATTGTTCAAAAATTATTCTTATGGTCGTGAAAGGGTTAACCCAAAACTCGAAATTAAAAGAAGAAAAATTATATTTTGTTAAATTTTTCTGAACTTCGTTTTTAGACATAGCGGACATTTTATTGTACACGTTACGTCGACTTTGATACCCTGTATCTTAATTTGCATTCTAACAGGGTGGTCACAAATTACATTTTTTGAAAACTTGTGTCCTTCTTTAAGATTTTTGGGAACATTATTTTCTAATCGTTCTAGTATTTTTGAAGTTACAGATTTATTACGACTATTTTTGCAATCCGCCCTAATGTGCAGCGTTCATTTGAATATTTCCATATGTGGACTTTCGAAATTTCACCATACTAATTCTATAATCAGCAGCTTATTAAACCATAGTGTACAAAAAAATGGCACCTATTTGGTACCTTTTTCTTCAATTTAGCACCACTTACAAAAATAACCTTTTAAACATTCCTGACTTATTACACACACTTTGTTTTATTTACATTTTCACGTACATATTACTTTTTTTTAATCGTTTCTTTTGGAACAACAAGTTATATTCTCTTTCTCATTCGCAGGCTTGATCTTGTGACACGCATTTTTATTTTATACTAGCTTGACCCGGTGCGCTTCGCTACCCCTGTCGATGTACAAATCGGTTCAGCCGTTTAGTAATTATTGTTTAAAAACTAAAGGTACCAATTTTCCCCGTTTTTCCCCCTTTTTATCCCTTTCTGGTCCAAGTATTGAAAAAATTTATAGCCTATTGACGCTTCCAAGTATGGATCTATCTACGTTCCAAATTTCAATAAAATCGGTTCAGCCGTTTAGGCGTGATGCTCAAACAAACAAACAAACAAACAAACAAATAAACAAACAAACAAACTTACAAAGACATTTATATATTTATATAGATTATTGTTGTAACCGTTTTGGAGTTGTTAATTTTTTCAGTTTTAAAAGATTACAAACAAACACTCTCAAACACAATTGTAGCAAGTTGTTTTATTTTGCATTTATTTACTTTTACTTTATATGGCTTGCTTTAAATATAAAGTCCGTCCAACTATGTATGTATGTTTGTTTATTAGACTTACAACTTTTTTTTTTCCTTTTGTCATTTAGAGGTACTCACTCGTCTCGTATTACTTTTACGGTAACCAATTACAGCAACAACATACATAGATATACATATATACATACATATGTTTGTTTGTATATATTCTGCTATATAACAAAAGCCAACAAGTGGAACTGGTCTGGTCTTGTTTTTCATGCCATTTCGTCTCATCTTCTTTTAATGATTTCTTGTTGCTGTTGTAGTCATTATTAATTTATTTTCTTTTCATTTCTACTATTTACCAGGTTAACAACTTATTGCTTTTCTGTTTTATTATTACGATATCAATTCATGTAGATCATTTACATTTTGTATTTACATTTACGTTTACGTTAACAGCAGCAATAAAATTAAAAATATTATGAGAAAAGTACTTTTTAATATATTTTTTGTTTTTTATTTTTTACTTTCTTAAAGTTTTGAATGCAGTTCCTGTTGTGCCATACTACATTCATATGTTTTATTTATTTCTTTCTTTATTTGTTGTTAATATTTGAGTTGTTGCTTAATTTAAAATGTTTGCATTGTTTTTTTATTTTATTTTATTTTTAATTGTGCCATTGAAAGTGAATGAGACATTTAGTTTAATTGTCTTCTTATTTTTTTTCTAAATGTCAGTTTGTTTTAATTAATAAAAAGTACCTGCCTTTTGGTTTGTATTTTATAATCCGGATTTAAAACTCAAGTGCATAATAATGCCGACTTTGGGGGAAGTTTTGCAAGAGATTAATTAAAATGAAAAAGGTATTGAAATTGTTTATGCCAACTGCCGGTTGTGCCAAAATTCAAACACTTGCAACTAATTTGAAAGAAGGAAATGAAGCTGAAACCTCATGTGGCACATAATGGGTGTCGATCACAATAAATATTAAAAACCATGCAGTGATAACTACTAAACTACTGTTCCGATTGAAATAAAGAACACTAGAATCCTGTAACCATCAAACAGGGTTAACTTTGGGATCTAAGGACAGAGACTGTAAAATTCTTAACACACGTTTTTCATTATAACTTTTAAACCAAGTATTATTTGATTTTTTTATCAAGTTACCTTTGTAAAGCATGTCAGTTATTATGTTTAATGTCAATTATGTTCATTTGTTGTTAATCTGATTAAAATGAGTGACCAGAAAAAAGTACGTACTAAAATTATTAAATATTTTCAACAAAACCCAACTTGGTCCTACAAAAAGTTGGCCAAACAATCAAAGGTCTGCTATCAAACTTTTTCCAATGATATTAAACAGTACCGGGAGAACTTCTCCGTTGATATAAATCCTGGTTCAGGTAGATGGAATGGTCTACATGATGTTTCTAGAGCCAAAAAATAGAAAGCATTTTCAAAAGAGCTCCCAACACCTCCGGTAGGAAAGCAGACCTGTTAGGTCAGTACTCGGACTATTTGGTACGAAAAGTTAAAGCCAATGAAGGTTTAAAAGCATACAAGGCTCAAAAGGTTCCTGACAGGAACTCTGCTAAAAATTTATAGGCCAAAGACAGAGCTCGGAAATTGAAGTCAAATTTTATACAAAAAATATACCTGCTGCATAATGGATGACGAAATGTACGTATGGAAATTTTTTCGCAGCTTCTGGGTAAATTTTTTTATGTTGCAGATGCTCGAAGGAATGTTGAAGAAAAGTTTAGGAACCAAAAGCAGACAAAATTTAACCAAAAAGTTATTGGTATGGCAAGCAGTATGCAGTTGCGGCAAAAAAGCCAAATATTTTTTACAAAGGGCTCTATAAATACCGAAATTTACATCAAGGATTGTTTACAAAAAAATATGTTTCCATTCATAAGACTTCTTAATATGTCCACTTATTTTTGGCCAGATTTGGCATCTGTCACTATGGTAAGAAAGGTCTTGAGTGGTACAAGAACAATAATGTGGTATTTGTACCAAGAGAGGCAATTCCTCCAAACTGCCTGGAGCTGTGACCAGTGAATAGATATTAGGCTCTTGTTAAAAGAGAATTGAGAAGCACAAAAAAGGTGTCCAAAAGTGTGGTAGATTTTAAACGGAGATGGACAACCTGTTCGAACAAAGTTACATAAAGCACTATAAAAACCATAATGGAAGGGTTTTCGAAAAAGGTTCAAAATTTCATCATTAGTGATTAAAACTATAAAAATATATATATTTTTTTTGTAAATTGTAACAATAATTTCAATCAAATAAAAAAAGACTCAAAACTGTAAGTTTAGTAGTTTCCTTTTTATTAACATATATGTTAAAAATGTTTCGATCTCAGTCCTTATATTTCTTTAACTCCTTAAATGTCTTAGTGTTTTCAAAAACAACGTTATCCCGGGAGCATTCGGCTTTGATCTCTGCTAGTTCGTTACGATAACACAATTGGTCAATTCACAAGGTCTCTTATCATGTGATATTGTCATAATGTCCTAATATATCACAATAGTTTTTAATTATTGCTTTTCAAGCAAAAAATATCCTAAAATAATACTACTTTCTATGCTATGTTTATTGTGTTATCGTAACGAACCAGCAGAGACTAACGCCGAATGCCTAAGAGTCGGTTAAGCCGAGTCGTGATATATTAGGACAATATGACATGATAAGAGACCTTATGAATTGACCAAATATGTTTATAAATCTATAATAATTTTAGAAATTGATTATGAATAAAACATTTAGTATATGCTGGTGTCTGGTTTTCCAGTTAGTCTATAGGCAACTAGAGTTTCGTTCCGTAGTATTGGTGGATGTTTATTAATTCTTTTACAAATAAATTTTTTACTCTGTCTCAATTATGAGTAAACTTTGAATAATTTAACAATTATTTTGTAAATCTTACAAAAGCAAATTAACTACTATGCCACTATTTATAAAACATTCATAAAGCCTAATTGTCATTTCCTTAAATTTTAATTAATTTATGGAATTATTTCAAGATTTTGTAGCCACTAACAACTACAGCACTCAGAAAACAAGTAGTAGTAACTCATAGAGCTAAAAATCTCAAGATTTTACCACAATTCTCTAAAACTATCACATTGACTTGAATGACATGCATTGTGATTATTTCTCTGAGTGTATTGCTGCATATATTAAGTAATTGTTCATTTATACGAGTGAATGTTTTAAAAACTATATAGTATACACATGGGCATATTAACTTAACAATTTTCTTGAAATGTTGTTCATATTTAGGATTAGTTAAACAAGTTTATAATTAAACAAAATATAATAAACCAGCATAATTATTTACAATTATACTGCACTTTTAAACAAGCATTTTTATGAGTTTTAACAGTGAGTAAATGGTTGTGGATGGTTTTTGGTTTAAAGAAAAGGAAACCATAAATCACTTGCATAAAATTCAAACTGGCATTCTTATGAATGAAGTTTTATTTTACATATTTTAATTGCACAAAAAAAAAAAGAAACCCTTGTGCAATTTTTTTTTGTTATTTTTTCCCCCAAAAATTTATGAGGCGCTAAATTTTGCTAAGCAGTAGAAGACATAAAACTTGAAATTTGTACAATATTTAAAATTAACCTGACTGACTATTCATAATTATTATTACAATTTGTAAGCAAGAAGATTTTATCTATGGAGGATCCTCAAAATCATCGAAGCGTTTATTGTTTTATTACATTTTTTTTTTCGTCTTTTGTAAAGAACCCTAAAATATCTTAAGTTAAAATAATAATAATACAAATTTATTCATTCAAATGTGTATAAACCTTAATATGGCAACACAAATGTTATTCTCCCCGTCTAAATAGACATTGAGTAATAATTTATTTTAATTTTTTTAAGTTTTTTTTTGCAAGTTCGCTAAAACATGCATAAATTTTGAAGGTCTAATTAGTCAGTACTTAACTATTTGATATTTGCATTAAAATTCGTAATTATTTTAACAATATTAAGGTGACACGTAACGAAGTTGGAAAATTGTGATTTAAAATAAATTTTATAAAAATAATAATAAGTAATATGAAAAATGTTGAAGCGTATCCACATTTATGTCAATTGTTTCAAACTACTACTTGTCTAATTGTGTCAAAAAAATTTAAAAAAAAATTTTTTTAAATTTTATTTTAAGGTATAATTTGGTTTTTTATTTTATTTTCAAATTTTTTTTTTTAATTTTTTTAAAATTTTTTTTTTTTAATTTTGAAATTTATTAGTGAAAACAAATTTATGACACAAACATTTTTTTGGTGAAAAAAAAAAAATTCGGGTTAAAAAATATTTTTCCCGATTTTGACCTATTGTCCTTACTACTTTAGCCTTATATACATTGTTGCAATGGACTTTGAAATATATATCATTAGATACCCATATTGTCTATATTAATGACTTAGTAATCCAGATATATATCAAAAATAGGCCAAAAATCGAGGTTGTCCCGGTTTTTTCTTATATCTCATTAGTGGGCCAATTTTCTCGATTTTGAATAGCAACCGAGCCGGGGGAATTCCCGATATATTGATGTATCAATCATGTTTGTAAGTTATTTGTGGGCTACGGAAAGTTGATTTCAACACATCAACATATCGACTCCGCTATCTATAAAGATCTAGAATGTATTTCTTTGTGGGGTCGCAAATGAAAAATGTAGAAATTACAAACTTATGTAGAAAAAGAAAAATGTTAAATAAATTTTACTTTATTTAACCCCCTCCCCTCATTTGTACCGACCACTGCTCCACAACATGTTCCGCTTTGGCTGCATTTCAGAGTCAGTTTGCTTATTTTTCAATATGTATCTAATTGCTAAAAATATAATGACGGAACAAATGATTTTCCATCTTATCCACTCTGCACTCCAGTAAAGAATGTTAACTTTTCAAAAATGAAATTTCACAGTGAAATTTTAGCAAAATGATTTGTCAATATAATGAAAGTGTAAATAAACAATTAACGCTTAAAATTGTAATTTCTTTATTTTAAAAATATGTAGCAGACGCTCGCGCAAATAATTGGACAGTCCAGCAAGTCTGAAATAAATACCCGTTCTAATATTACGAGAATCTAATATATTTCCGTCAAAGAATCTGTTCATGAATGAAATCTGTACATAGTTAAAAGAAACAAACTATCCCAAACACCCCTTAAACCATTTGTCTCTTCAACTCTGTAAAATCAATTTGCTGAAAAAATCATCATTATTTCCAAAATAAAACATATACAAAATTTGTCATTTAATAATTAACATATGTAAATCATGTTAATGATAACATTTGAATGTTAACTGCAGAGTTAAAATCACAGAGAAACAACAATCATAGAGGAAACTAGAAAAAAACACAAACAAAAATTTTACTCAAAATAATCATGCATACGAGTGTTGTTTTTGTTTTCACATACCCTTCACCATGAGTGGCAAGGGTATATATAAGTTTGTCATTCCGTTTGTAATTTCTACATTTTTTGTTTGCGACTCCACAAAGTATATATATATTCTGGATCGTTATAAATAGCGAAGTCGATATAGCCATGTCCGTCTGTATGTTGAAATCAACTTTCCGTAGCCCCCAAATAACTTACAAAAATAATTGATACATCAATATATCGGGAATTCTGGCTCTGTCCCAATTTAAAATCGAGAAAATCGGCCGACAAATGGCTGAAAAAACCGGGACAAACTCGATTTAAGTCATTAATATAGACAATATGTATATCTTATGATAGATATTTCAAAGTCCATTGCAACGATGTATATAAGGCTATAGTAATTTGGACCTATAATGGGTCAAAATCGGGAAAAATATTTTTTAACACGATTTTTTTTTATAAAAAAAAAAAATTTTTGGCATAAATTTTTTTCACTAATAAATTAAAAAAAATTAATTTTTAAATTAAAAATTTTTTAAAAAAAAAAATTGGAAAAATTTTAAATTTAAAAAAAAAAAATTTTTTTAATTTTATTTTAAAGTATAATTTGGTGAAGGGTATATAAGATTCGGCACAGCCGAATATAGCTCTCTTACTTGTTTCTTGTTGTTTTTGTTTTCACATAGTTTTTTTACTAATACATTCTCACCACTTTGGTTTTCGACAGCTGAGATAGGTCTTTGGCAGGAGAGTTTCCGCTCTATGTATATTTCTCTATGGTTAAAATAATCTACACTTTGGAGTAGAAATTGTTCGACTCTGTAGTCAAATTTGAAATCAAATAAATACAAAAGAGAAAGAAATATTGTATAATTTGCTGCAGATTGGAATACTTCAGCATACTAAATTACAAAAGGTTGTTGATTTCTGTTTTAATTCTATGATTAACTACGAGACATTGAGATTATTATAATAAAACAAATCCCAATTTACTTCACGATATAAATAATATAAAAAAACCCTTTTCAGTGTAAACATTTATTTGAACAGAGGTAGAGCTCACTAGAAAATCATTAAGAAATCATACAACAAGTTTGTAATCAACAGAATTTTCTATCAGTGCAAACACACAAATACATTCAAAAATTCTGCGTGTACTCTTTGTGCCGACTACTGTTCTGGCTATGGATAGCTTCTAGTTCTTTTTTCAGGCCCAAACCGAACCAAAACCTAATTCTCGAAATAATTAAAAAAACCAGTTTCCGATATTGAATTGAATAATATTAAGGTTTTATTGTTTAAATTCTTAGATCAATCGAAAGTTTATTTATTTTTACATACTCAACAAACATTATGGGTAGTAAAAGTTTTAATTTTATCTCTGGTCAAAATATTTTGAAAACATTTCCCCTTTCCCCCTTTAATAATAACTCACAAATAACTCAAATACAAAAACAATTATTCCTCAGATTGCTTTTGTTTCTTAATAAATTATCAAACAATTAAAATCTATAAATTATTAACTTTACAAGTCGTGTTGTTTGACTGTCTGTCTATGTTTTGAGCACGTGTTCAAATTTGCATATCGTATTTTTTAGGTTTTTTTTAATGCAACGTTTTTTTTTTTTCGTTTCTTTGTCTCCACAATCATAAAACGCTTAAAATACTCCAAGTGTTTTAATGCAGAAATGTCCAGCTATATAAAAACGTATAACACTTTTAAGATTTCGTAATAAATACAGCTGTATTGCAGCAAAAAAGATTGGCCCCTACTGGTTTTTAATAACTAAACAGGTTTGCAATTTTTTGTGGCGATTTTATTATAAAATACAAATGTTTTCATTGTTTCTGCTATTTTTCTCAAAAAAAAAAAAAATATATAAATAAAAAATACCTTTGTTTAAATACAAAATTGTTTAAAAAACACATACTTAATAAAAATAAATTTTTTAAATTAACATTTATTTCTCAAACTAGCAATAGTATGGAGAAAAGATTTATTAACCTGTGCAAAATATGTCAAGTTTGTTTATTGACACACACGTTCAAAGCCCTTTCGAAATAACATTTTAAATAATTTCTCTGATCAACTGTTTTTCTTTGGTTTTTAGAAATTCTTTAAAATGTGCTTAAAAAGCTTTCAAAGTGTTAAATTTTACGTTTTTAAAAATTTTTAAAAAAAAGTATTAATATAACCATAAAAATAAAAATATTTAAAATTCAAAAATATTGAATTTTTAGCATAACTTGAATTTGAATATAATTTTGGTCGGGCGCACATCTTCAATACAAACATACATAGATGTTCTTTCTTTACTTAAACAAGTAAGAGAGCTATATTCGGCTGTGCCGAATCTTATATACCCTGCACCAAATTATAAAATTTTTTTTTTCAAATTATTTTTCAAAATTTTAAAAAAACATTTTTTTATAAATTTAAAAATTAATAATTTTTTTTCAAACATTTTTTTTTCAAAATAATTTTTTTTTTTTTTAATTTTCTATTGAGAAAAAAATTTATGACACAAACAATTTTTTGGTAAAAAAAATATATTTAGGTTAGAAAATATTTTTCCCGATTTTGACCCATTGTAGGTCCGAATCACTATAGCCTTATATAGATCGTTACAATGGACTTTGAAATATCTATCATTAGATATCCATATTGTCTATATTAATGACTAGTAAGTAATCCAGATATAGATCAAAAATAGGCAAAAATCTAGGTTGTCCAGGTTTTTTCCTTATATCTCAGCCACTTGTGGGCCGACCGAGCCGGAAGAATTCCCGATATATTGATGTTTGAACCAATTTGTAAGTTATTTAGGGTCTTCAGAAAATTGATTTCAACAAACAGACAGATGGGTCGGAAAATTATATTGTGGAAATTACAAACGGAATGACAAACTTATTTATACCCTTCTCACGAAGGTGAATGGTATAAAAACACATCGAAATTTGACGGTATTAGAAAAGTGGATTATAAATATACATACATACTTATGTAGAGAAAAAGTATTGTAATTGAAAATTAACAACCCAGCAGTTCTACGAGACAGTCCCGAACTAGTGATTTTACCCACCATTTAGGGTGACAACTAGTTACATAACTAGCTCGTGACTAGTTATTTTAACGCGTACATGTCCTAAGCAGTGGCTCAATTGACCATTTTTGTTTACAATGAGACTGTGTGATATCTGTTCCAAAGTAGTCAACGCAATGAATTCACATACCGGTTACATGGAGTCAGTTACCTTACTAGCTACCTAACTGTTTACTTGATCAGCTTCATAACTAGTTATTTACCTCAAATAGTCAAATAAAAAGACATATCATAGATAGTACATTAAACGATTGCATGTAAACAAATCTTCCTCCGACAACTCCCCAATGGATTGCTTCTGGTGGGTAAAATAACTACTTTCTACAAAATAAACGTTTAAAGTGACTTCACTATAGGTTACTAAGAGACACTAAAGTGACTATTGACTTCATGCTATGTTACATAGGATATCAGTATATTTAAGCAAAAATAAAAATTTACTGTATGAGAATTATATCAACATAATTTGTATAAAACCAGTTTAAACGAATTACTCACAAAAGGTTTAAAGTGGCTACACTTCAGATTGCTTTTTTGTTCAAGTTTATTTCATTTGTGAAGGTTTAAAATTTGTAGTTTTTTTTGAAGTTTTAATAAATTCCTGCATTTTTTTTTTTACTAAAAATCTGAAAAATATTATTTGTTTTTAAAAAATATTTTATAATGTTAAAAATGTGAATTTTGTTTACCTGTATTTGATAAAAATCATATTTTATTTCAACTTTCTCTTAAATGCACAATGCACTAAATTTTTTTAATGTTTCACCAGAAAAGGTTTAATTTAATGGGTAACAAACAACACAGTTTTTAACAAACAAAAATAAAAGCCTGTTTTATTCAAGAAGATAATAAACTTGGAAACATATTCTTTGAAAAACATATAATTAGGTTTTAACTGGCAAACAAATTATATATTTCATGGAAATTGAAATAATTTTAATATTAAAAAAATGTATTTAATAAATAATATTAGTTAACTACATTAAACCCCTTATTCATAAACAATTTTTAAATTTAAACAACGTTTTAAAATCAAATTTTGTATGGAATTTTGCTTTAAAACATTGTTTAAATTTAATTTGTTTTTATGAATATGGGGGTAAAACTGCAATCTAAATCACTGATGATAAGTTAAGTAAATTTCCAACCTATTTTTAAAAAGTCTGTTATTAAATATTTTAATAAATTTTCAAGGATATATGTATGTATACAAAATAAAAATGAAAGGGTATTCTATTTGTTATGCTATTGCCATCTTATAATTTACACATAAAAACTGTATTGTTTTTGAATAATAATTTGAAATATAAAATAACAACATTTTTATTAAATTTAACAAATTTAGCTTAATTTTCAACATTCCTAAACTTATTGAACACTTTTCAATAATATACATATGTACACACAGAAAAGAGTTTGATTGGAAATCAGTTCTAATTTTCAATATTCAATAAGTTGAACTGAAATTAAGGTATCACAATTAAAAAACTATAATTTCAATAGATTTTCCATGATAGGTATTGTAAAAACATAATTTCAATCGAATTATGGTTCTGACAATACTAAAGTTAGTTATCTTAACCAACTTAACGTTTTCTAAAATTTAAGTTATTAATTCGTCTACTATGACTAAATTAAATTCAGCAATATTCGTTCAATCCCCAAATATCAGTGGTTGTAATCGAAAAATTCGATTACGATATGAAAATTTCAAATTCGGTGTTCTCAACCGAAAGAAAAATTACTATCGGTAGAAATTTTTGACAAAACATCTACATAATTTGTATAAAAAAATTAAATTCACAAAATTTTAAAATATTTTTCAATTAACAAATTAAAACAAATAAGATCTACTAATTTTCAACTAAACAATTGAGCATTTAGAGATGGATATGAAGGGTGAGTTTATTGGATTTATCTTAAACTATTCATTAAAGACAACTTCAAATATTTTTTTAGGTTTCATAACAACAGTCACATCATTATGATAAGTAATCGTTTAGCACTATATTTCATCTTGGAAGTTAGTTGCGAGGAGTTAGCCTATGACCGTCGATATGTATTTAGTTCTTTCGCTAATAAACTGTTTTGTGATATCCACACTATCTTGAACTCGACAACAAAACACCGACGCAGTTTTCTGCGTTTTAAAATGTATGTATGATAATCTTTCGTTCTCATGTCTTATTGAATGTATTATTTCAACCATTTTATTTAAGGTCGCAGAAAGGTCAAGATTATTCAAGTTCTACTCCAGCTCCAATCTAAACATGAAAATATGATAACACATAGGTTTTGCATTTCATATACATGTTTACCATGCGAAATGATTGTAATGTTAATTACGCAATTTGCACATAAGTTGACATATACAATACATATGAACTTCCCTTTATATATTAAGATTTTGTACATATTTTAAGAATAAACACATTCTATTTGTATCAATAAGTTGGAAAAAAGTTAAAACATTCCTTAATTTATTTCATGTGCAAGAAAAAATCGTAATTACCACTACTAACAGATTCTGTCCTTACTACCGAATTACTTTATTTTAAACAGTTGAGTCTACCATTAATTCAGCAATAGAATAATACAGCTACCATATATTCAGTCATCCCAATCGAATTTTGAGATAGTACATGGAACCGACAAAATTCGATTGGCGACAAATTCGGTTGTGAACACGAATCTGTTTTCTCTGTGTACATAAATACAATTTTGAAATATCGAGCACCGTGTGCATAATAAAATACACTAAAAACTTTATAAGTTCCAGCCTTTGCTATATAGCCGCCAGAAAATCTGTAACCCCTTGTGGAGCAAGGCTTTAAATCCTTGAAAAAGTTTTATTTTTTTAGGAAATATTGAAAATAAGGACTTCAGGAAGTTATTTACAAAATTTTAACTTTGTGGGGGACCTGCAAGGAATCAAAACTTTTAAGTACCGTTGGTTCAGCATCAGCCAAAAGATAAAAAACTCATAGATTTTTGTTTAAATTTTATTAATATATTGGTTAGTTTTGTATCTTTTATAACATTTTCTATTTCAAGTCTCTTTCACGGTATTTTACGAAACAGTATTTTTTATCATTACAACATTAATAAATACCACAATGAGAACATGAGATACTTCACCGTTATTCTGGATAAGCGAGGTTGCCAATAGGGCAAAAAATATATTATGCCAAAGATGATAGTGTACTTTAAAGTACTTTTGGGCAAAAAAGGTCAAAATATGTTTTGTTTTCATTTTGTAAGCTTATTATTGTTATGGTACTTATAAGTACGGTCGGTCGACAAAGGGTTAAAGACATTTCGTTGATAAGAAATAACCAACTGACCAGAGAATTCGAAAGTTGTATCATTTTCGAGCTTTATGCGAATTCTTACAAAAATTCGAACGATTTGAAAAATCTTTCCTCATTCTAGAAGGTTCGAGAACGAATCGAAATTTGTAATTCCAAAGGTTTGGACGAATTTTTATTTATATATTCAAGTTTCAAAATCAATTTGTTTTTTTTTTCATTCCATTAAGAAATTCATTACGAATTAATTCATATTACTGCATCATTTTCGTTTGTCAGGCCTAATGATACCATTATGTATGGAATATAACATCGTGTAAATGTAAGCCACGTCGCTGTGCGACGTGATCCGAAATGTCCAATTTTCCATGACTCTGGAGCGTACATTAGGGTGAATTTGACATAATGGCTTGTGATGGTGGTTTGGTTGATGGTTTGGTTGTTAATTCACATACACCTGCAACTTTAAAAAACCCCACATCACCTTCATGTGAGATGAATATACCCTCAAATCACTCCTGCGAAATGTCCAATGTGGCATGAGCTGTATGGCACGCAGCGCCGTCCTGTTGAAACCGCATTTCGTTGGTGTTCATATCATCCAATTCAGGCCAAAAGTAGTTGGTAATCATCGACCTATAGCTCATCGTTCTTAAAGAAATATGGTCCGATGACGCCGGCAGCCTTAAATTCACACCAACCAGTAACTTGCTTTGTATCTTCAAGTCCCTTTTGGAATACCCTTTATAGCAGATAAGAAATAAGTCATTATTTAACTACTTCGAAGTAATGCAGACGACATGTGAGAATTATATTGATTCTTTGTAGGACACATTACAAAGGCCTGGTTTATAAAATAAAATGCTTGCTGCCACCATGTACCCATAAACTATTGGAATCTTATCTGTCGGACCGTTTATTTACAGTACAACGATTACGTGACAAGAGAATATAAAATTAGAGCAGGAGTACCACAAGAAAGTGTTCTTGGACCTACCCTCTATTTAATTTACACCTCTGACTTGCCTACGAACGATATATTAACTATTTCTACATTTGCTGATGACACCGCTATTATTAGCTCTCATGACAATCCGTATCCGTAGTATACTAGATAGCTACCTAAGATGTGTGGAGACATGGTTAAATAAATGGTGAATTCGAGTAAATGAGTTAAAAAGCAAACATGTTACGTTCACACTGAGGAGGGGATGTTGTCCACCTGTCACACTTAAAAACGTTAATATACCTCAGTCCGATTATGTTACATACCTTGGTATTCACTTAGATAGAAGACTTACTTGGCGATGTCATATAGAAACCAAGAGACTTCACATGAAGTTAAAAGCATCTAGCCTTCACTGGTTAATCAGTGACCAATCAAAGCTAAGCCTTGACTATAAAGTCATCCTGTATAAAACCATTTTAAAACCAATTTGGACATATGTAATCCAATTGTGGGGAACTGCCAGTAATACCAGTATTGATCTTATACAGAGCGCCCAATCAAAGATTCTTAGGACCATGACCGGCGCACCATGGTATGTAAGAAATGAAAACATCCACAGAGACCTAGAAGTACCACTGGTAAAGGATGAGTTCAAAAAAGTCCGTGAAAAATACATTAAAAAGTTACAAAGCCACCCGAATCCGCTTGCTAGACTTGTAGCACTGAGCCAAACGCAGTTTGAGGCTTTGTAGAGGTTATCAGACAATTGCCAATTAATATGCTCTCGTTAGGGAGTAATTAGATTTAATTTTAGTTAAAAGATTTGAATACTTATTGTTAGGCCTAAGGAAATAGGCAGATTCAATAAATAAATAAAAAGTAAAAAAACAAAGTAATTGTCACTAATGTGAGATTACTTGGCTCACTCCAAATTAATTATTTTGGGTCATTTGACACGTATGTGCTCTTTGTAATGCAGAGTGAAGTCCATTGGCTACTTTATACATTCGATGTAATCTAGCGTGTAGACAATTGTCACTTAAGTGTATCTAAGTGATCTAGAATGTAGTCACTTTAAACGTTTATTTTGTACTGAACTTTTTTGTGCAGTACAAAATAACCTATTGTGAACTCAATTGTCACTTTAGTGTCTCTAAGTAACCTAGAGTGTAGTCACTTTGAACGTTTACTTTTTACTGCACTTTAGAAAATTTTTATTTTACACACCTGAAGTAATTTATAGGAGAGTTGTCGGAGGAAGGTTTGTTTACAAGCAATCGGTTATTGGACTGTCTATGATATGACTTTTTAACTGACTATTTGAGATCAATTAACACTCATACATGTTAAGATAACTAGTTATGTAGCTGATCCAGTAACCAGTTAGGTAGCTAGTATGGTAACTGACTCCATATAAGCGGTATGTGAATCCAAAGCGTTGACTACCAGCTATCAGGACCAGCTATCAGACAGTCTCATTGTAATCCAAAAGAGTCAATGTTAAAATGTCTAGTCACGTAGCTAGTTATGTAACTAGTTGTCACCCTAAATGATAGGTAAAATCACTAGTTCGGGACAGTCCCTAGAACTGCTGGATAACTACTGATATTATAATGCAACGAATTATTATAAAAAGACTAAGTAATGCAGACGGTATATAGTAGTCATTGAAAAGTATGTTATTCAATAATTGCAAGTTATTGCCAAGTAATTTGTGGAAAGCTATCGATATTAAACACATGTATAAAATTAACATAGGTTTGAAGACATTCTCTTAGAAATCTATTAAAACTTAATATATTTTTCATGTTAATATTCTGTGTAGGCAAAAATACTCTGTGTAATTTTTACATACTACCACTCACTACCTTTTAATAATTTGAATTTTTAACAAACCTTGTTAATAATCGCAATATGTATATAAATATCTATCCATTTCAACCATACAACGAATTATGTAAAAAAAAAATTCAGCTTGATTATAATAAAATCATATACATGGATACTTAGAGATTGAAATATGAGAGGAAGCAACAAAAAAACCAAAAAAAAAAAACTTCATTGGAATATATATCATTAAATTTTTTTTTTTTTTCGTAAGGGTAACAAAGAAGAAAGATTGGCGCTTTGGAAAGTCAGTCAAGTCAGTCTTTGGTGTAATGTATACCCAGGCTAAAGTGAATGTAAATGCAACGCAAAAAAACAAAAAAAAAATTAAATAGTTAGAAATGAGCAGCAGCAAAGCAAACGAAAACTGTTGTAAAAAGAAAGTAAGCAAGTATTTGGTAGTTTGTATTGTTGATGTTCAGCAAGAAACGTATGAAAAAGACCCTGCCATCAAATGCCAATGAACTTGTTAAATAAAAAGAAATATCCAATGACAGTATATTTTTTAAACAGTATATTTTATTTTAAATTTTCCTACATTTCATGTTTTTCTATATTTTTTTTCGCTTTGCTGTTACTTAAAAAAAAAAGCTCATACAAGCAGTTCATTGTTCCGCATATTTACACCCATAAGTAGTTTAATCCTGGGGTGAAGCTGAGCCATAAGTAGTAGAAGAAGTGTGGAAACAAAAGTACTAAAATAGGGGATTTGGGTGTGGGGCTATACCACATAACAAGTATCTGAACAAACATGCATTTATATTTTCCTGGTTTTTTCTTCTTTTGTTTTAGATTTTGGCGAAGCATTAAATAACAATTATAAAGTCATTTGTTAAACAGTCAGCCATCAACAACGCTTTGAAAGTCCTCTTTGTAAAAAGCAGCTATTTTCAACAATTTATATTTATTAAGGGTATTCAATATGCTACTAAATATGCTATATTAATATGCACAAACAAACTAAGAAGCTAAAAAATAGTTTAAAATATACAAGCAGAAATATGCAGAAAAAAGCTTTAAATTAATTAAATTTTATTTTAATAAAAAAGAACTTGGAATGTTTTTCAAGTTTTCATAAATAAATAATCTTTATTTGTTACATAAAATTATATGACTTAAAAATGAGTGATTTTTTTCAAATTTTTAGCTTTTATTTTGAAACATTTATTTGTTCAATACAAATTTATTCAAAGTATTGGCCATTGTCAGCTATGACCTTTTCCCAACATTCTGGCAACATATGGATTCCGAGCGAAAAGAACTGCTCATCTTTCGAGGTCAATAACGAATCAAACCAATTTCGGATACTCTGTTCCAAAGTGAAGCGTATCCCAGAAAGAGCGTTCTGCATAGTTCGAAAGAAATAGTAGTCGGACGGGGCACGATCTGAACTATAAAGTGGGTGAGGCAAAACTTTCCAAGCACTTCATTCTAAATACTTTTTAACAGGTATTGCAACATGTGGCCGAGGGTTTCATGTCTGGCCGCATATTCTAGACGTTTTTTGGCCAATACTCGCTTCAAACGAATCAGTTGCGTTCGGTGAAGCTTTCCTGTGATGATCTGGTCAGATTTCAGCAGCTCATAACAGATAGTAAGCTTTTGCTCCCACCAAATATAGGATAGTTGGCTTTATTATCGATTCGGCTGGTTGGCCGGGTTTCACATACGATCTCTTACGCTTCGGGTTATCGTAATGGATTCATTTTCACCGCTTGTAATGATTCGGTGCAAAAACGATATTCTTTTATAGCGTTCAAGCAGAATTTCAGACATACAAAATTGTATTTCAAGTCTCTCAGCTTCAATTCGCTGCTTGCAAACGTTTTGAAATTGTCATTTTATCTCACCACTGGGCAATGAAAGTTTTTGCTGGGTTAATATGTGCTGAATTAAATAAAGATACGAAATTAATAACGTAACCTTAAGTGAATATCCCTATTATTGCAACATTTTACTAGTTTAAGTGCCTCTGCATATTCCTGATTATTAGCATATTGCATTGTTTAAGCTTTTAAGCATTAAATACATATACACATACATACATACATTCATTAATACATGTGTGCATTAGGGTGACCCCTATTTTTCACTTTTTAGGTGTTCGATGCTTCCAATGTATAAAATTATTCTACGTCATTTAGAAAACATTTTAGCAAAGTGTTCAAATAATCTCTCCGCTAACCCATATTAGAATCGACATTTTTTTTTTTTTTTTTTTGAAATTTTGTTAAAAAGAGTTTTGAAAATGTAAAATTATGAATTGATGTATACATGAAATTTTATGATTTATAAGGGATTTACACGATGACCTGTTAGTCAAGATTTTATGAATTTGTTGGCAAGAGGGGTGAAGTAAAAGCAAATTCAATAGAGAATTTATAAAATTTTATGACTGAAAAGTCATCGTGCGAATCACGTATTAGTTTGGTGTCAAATTTGTATACTTTATATAAAAAATATTTTTAATTAGACTTTTTTTTCATAATTTTTTTTACCAAAAATTCGAAAATTCAAAAAAAATTTATTTGCTCAGCATTTGGTTTTCAGATGACGAAGAACTACTTTAGACCTGGCATCGAACAAGTAAAAAGTGCAAAATAAGAGCCACCCTAGTGCGCCTATTAACAATGTTGTCTAATATAAAATCATATGTAGATCAAATTACATTGTTTAATTAATTTATTAATATGCAGATACACATACAACATCTACTTGCATATTTAAATACATACATACATACATACATGTAAATGCGTGTAACTGTCATGATTGTGTTTTCAACGGATAATTTTGAATTATGATTCATTGATAACAGTACTGAGAAATTAATTAAAATTGAATTATTAGGAATATCTCATGGATAAATAGGATTATAATTCAATATTTATAAGCTAAATTTAAATTTTCGTTTCTTAGGAGCAATGTTTTATTTCTAGAGTTCGACCGAATACTGGAATACTAAAAACAATCAGGTTTTATTTAGTTTTCCGAAGCAGAAACTTTTATATAAAAAAAAACAAACCAAATAACTCTAGTTTACAAGGTCTCACATCGGGAAAAATATTGAAAACAAAAATCCTAGACACTAATCTTGTGATATGTTTATTAAGAAAGAAAATATTAAAAATATCACTAAAAATTAAACAAACAATAAAAGTAGACCGTGTTAATTCTTTTTTTTTTTATAAATATTTTCATTTGTGCCCCTAACGACCCTCTAACTACAGTTTCCTTGTATATGCTGGTCCCAATAACCTTAATAATTTCGATCAAATGAGACACAGTGGGGTCGATCGAAAGAAAATTGGTAATAAATCTGTATATTCTAAATTTCTGGTCTGACTGCAAAATGATATACAAATAAATCGTACAGAACAACATAAGCTTACCGAAAAGGAATTTGTGACATCTATATTAGAATACAAGGTGTCAAAGTTGACCACATTTAGTTTGCAAAACTTTGTAGAGAAAGTAACTTGTACAAACACGGAAAGATATTAAATGAACTTTTGTTATAAAGCTATAGAATAATAAAGAAAATTATTTTTTTCTCTAAATTATCTTTTATACTTTAAAATATATTTAAGTTTCGATTTTGAAATTTTTGATTTTTACCTTGACTTTATTTTGTTTTTCGCAAATATCTTCCATAAGTTGTCCAAACTATTTTCTAAAAACATTGGCCCATAATCATAGCCAAACAATAAAGTCGGTTCTTTTTAAAAACAACTTTAAAATAAAGTATGTTTTAAATTGAACCGACTTTAACTGGGTGTCACAATATAGCACAAAATATTGACAAGTGGCATCGCTGAACAGCTGACTTAGATAATTAAAACAAGTAAGAGAGCTATATTGTGCCGAATCTTATACACCCTTCACCAAATTATACTTTAAAATAAAAATTTTAAATCTTTTTAGGTAAACAAAATTAATTTTATTTTTTCAAAATTGTTTTGCAAAATTTAAAAAAAAATGTTTTCACTATTGTTTTTCAAAATTTAAAAATTATAATTTTTTTCAAAATTATCTTCAAAAAAAAAAAAAATTTTTACGAAATAGTTTTTTTAATTATTTGAAAAAATTTTTTTAATTTAAAAATTTTTTTTTTTTAATTTACTAGTGAAAAAATATTTATGACAAAAAAATTTGTTTGGCAAAAAAAAAAAATTCGGATTAAAAAATATTTTTCACGATTTTGACCCATTGTAGGTCCAAATTATTATAGCCTTATATACATCGTTGCAATGGACTTTGAAATATCTATCATTAGATATCCATATTGTCTATATTAATGACTTAGTAATCGAGATATAGATAAAAAATAGGCCAAAAATATAGGTTGTATCGGATTTTTGCTCATATCTGCGTTATTTATGGATGAATTTCGCTGATTTTAAATAGGAAACTTCTCGAAAGCATGTTTGACAGAAAAGCAGACAGACAGACGGACATGGCTAAATCGACTCCGCTTTCTATAAGGATCCAGAATATATATACTTTATAGGGTCGGAAAATTATATTGTGGAAATTACAAACGGATTGACAAACTTATATATACCCTTCTCACGAAGGTGAAGGGTATAAAAAAAAACAAAAAGTGACAATAAATTTAACCGAGAAACTAAAGAAAAAAAAAAGAAATGGAAAGATTAGTATGCTATTTTGGTACTAATTTTATTGATGCAATATTAAATAATTGCAAAATCTCTGCCAATATCTTGTAACTTAAACATTTTTGACTTTTTGTCGAACTTTTTTACATTTCGAAGAACAGCTGATGCTGTTGTTAAATGAGTTCAAAACAGCTTCAGCTTCTTTTATATTTACAGTCGACTTTAACGTCAAAAGTATACATTAACTTGTCTATGGTAGAACTAAAGTCCACTCTTAAGTAAAGACGTCTTTATTTCTCTTAAAATATACTTTATTTTTGACTATGATTATGAGCCATTATTTAATCTAATAAACTCCAAATTTATATTGAAAAACTTTTTTAACAAAATCTAAATTTTTGAAATGAGTATAAAATGTGCTGTGACAACAATGAAGCTTAATTTTTGAAATTGTTCTCAAAGATTTAAAAAACAATGTGTAATATTGATAAGAACTAGCTCCAAAAATTACTAATAATACATTATAAAATCGATATAAAAGTGCACCCTACTTCAAGCAATGGTCGAAAATAGTGATTTTATTGATTGGAATATTGATACACTGATTGCAATTGATTTGCCATTTAATTTTTACCCGTCTGCTCAAAAACGTGGACAGTGGAGCTGTTTTTGTAAAAATAGTAAAATTTTTAGTAGCATTTTATTGAACTGCTTAAAAGTTATACTAAAATTTATTTTAACAAAATTATTATTCATTAAAAATGTAACAAATGATGGTAAATTTCAAAACATATCAATATACCTTAAACGCGGTATTGATTATATTACTTTGAGAATTCATTCTTTATAGAATTAATTCCTTATTGCAGCATTCATGTTTTTGTTAAATTAAATCCAAAATTTATTAATTTTACTTCAATACAAATCTATTACAAAAAGGCTTTAGACAATTTTGATCAATTAGTTTGGTAAGTGATTAAACACAAAATAAACAAAACTTTAATAAAGAAAAACTATTTTAATTCAATTTGCATTATTAGCAAGAATTAATTTTATTTTGAATTAATTATGAATGAATGAATTCTATTCAAATAAAAGTATTTCAATGATGCTAACAAAATTTATTTTGTTGGCAATGATTTTAAGGAATGAATTGCTGACATTATTCATAATTCTGAATTTAGATTAATGAGTACGAAGCTCTGTACCTAAAAGACTTTATTTTTAATATTTCCATTATTCTAAGCATTTATTTAAAATTCTCTAGTAATTAAAACAAATTTACATAAATTAATAAATATTTATTTATTCTTAAAAGAATAAAAAAAAAACTACTGGCTGGTATCTTTCTTTTTCAAAAACCATATATAAATTGAAAAAAAAAAATTCAACATGACAGCTTTACAACTATTTGAATGCGAGTGGTAATTAAAATTTAAATATTTATTATGTTAAAAGTAAACTTTGCTATATCTACGACTACATAGAGACTCGCACATGTGGTTGGTACAAATAACAGCGACAGTGAACAAGAATATTGTTTTAACGAAATTATTATCGTCGCGCCAACCAAACAAAATTCAATTAGAGACACAAATAAAAAAAAATCCCTAAACACCACTAATACGTTTAAACATTAACGGGTTTAACAAGATTTTAAAGAAATTTTTAACGAAAATTATTTATTTATAAAACAAATGTTTAACTAATAAAAGAAACCAGTTCAAGTCCAGAAGTATAACTAAAACAAATCTTATTATAACTTTAAATCATTCATAATAACCAGTAATGATACATATTAATTAATTAATAAAAAATTTATTACAAAACCATTTAAACCAGAAAGATTTGCATATTTTATATAGAAACAAACAATATTCAATCCAATCTATAGTAGCGCATTTAAAGGGTTACATGCAGTTAGTTGATTCTATCTATAATGTATTGTACATTAAATAAATATTCAATAAATTTTTGCTTACTGATGACCGCTGTAAAGTAAATGAACAAATAAATAAATAACTAAATGAATAATTAAATAAATATGCAAATTTGCATTTAATTCAATTTATTGATATTTGTTTTAAATATAACTTTTAAAGCTTTTTTTTTTAAAACAAAAAATAAATGTACAATAATAAAACAGCTATAAATTTAAAATCCCCAAAACTGCTTAACAAATTACATATTGACTTATTAATTAAATTTTTATGGCTTTTAACCATTTTCATTTTATTTAAATAATTTATAACTGTTGACAAAAATCCAACAAACAAACGAACAAAAAATAAATGTTTCAAGGTAGAGTTTATTTAAATTTTGTTTCACTTTTAAAACGTATTTGGTTTCTTCACGTGTTTAACCTCAGATTAGATCTTTGTTAAAATTTTGTTTTCAAATTAATTTTAATTGTTTTAAGTTTTCACGTAATAACTATTAGCTACTGTTTTTCGTATAAGTAGTACAAATGATTAATGCAGATAAATGTAAGAAATACTCAGCTGTGTTGGCTGTTTTGTTCTAAATAAATTAAATTTAATTGAAATTAAGTCAGATTTTAAAATGTTTGATTTTATGTTATCAATAGTGTTTAAACGGGGAAAGTAAACTAGCTGTTGATGGATTTCATTGTGTAGGGTTAAACAACTCCAGGCACAATACTTTCACCTCTATTAGTCATTAAAGAGTTGGCCTAATTGGAATGATCAAAAAAATAAATGTTAATAAATATGTATTAAAGAAGGAAATTAGAAAGGTTTTCAGAAAATATTGGGAATACGGGGGAAAACAAAGACTCATAACAATTAATTCATAGTTCAATTTTCCAAATCAACTTGTATATTATTTCTTACCCATTCCATTAAAGAATTCATTTCGAATTAATTAATTCTTAGGCTTAGTTCCTGAATACTTTAAACGTATTGAATTCATTCCTATGAGAGTTCATTAATTAAGGGCTGATCGTAAAATTCTTAACACTTTTTTTTTTTTTTTTTTTTTTGATCAAGTTACCTTTGTAAAGCATGTCAGCTATTATGTTTAATGTCAATTATGTTCATTTCTGTTAATCTGATTAAAATGAGTGACCAGAAAAAAGTGCGTACTAAAATTATTAAATATTTTCAACAAAAACCAACTTGGTCCTACAAAAAGTTGACCAAACAATCTAAGGTCTGCCGTCAAACTGTTTCCAATATTATTCAACAGTACCGGGAGAACTTGTCCGTTAATAGAAAACTTGGTTCAAGTAGAAGGAATGGTCCACATGATGTTTCTAAAGCCAAAAAAATATAAAGCATTTTCAAAAGATCTCCCAACACATCCGGTAGGAAAGCAGTCCGGTTAGCTCAGTGCTCGGACTATTTGGTACGAAAAGTTAAAGCTAATGCAGATTCAAAAACATACAAGGCTCCAAAAGTTCCTGACAGGAACGCTGCTAAAACTTTTGAGGCCTAAAACAGAACACGGAAATTGAAGTCAAATTTTATAAAAAAAAATATTCCTGCTGTATAATGGATGACGAAACGTATGTTCTGGCAGATTTTTGGTAGCTTCCGGGTCAAAATTTTGATGTAGCTGATGCTCCAGGGAATGTTGAAGAAAAGTTAAGGACCCAAAAGCAGACAAAATTTCTCAAAAAGTTCTTGGTATGGCAAGCAAAATGCAGATACGACAAAAAACCAAACATTTGTTACAAAGAGCTCTATAAAAATCGAAATTTACATCAAGGAATGTTTACAAAAATGGATACTTCCATTCATAAGACTTCTTAATGTGTCCACTTATTTTTGGCCTGATTTGGCATCTGTTACTATAGTAAGAAAGGTCTTGAGTGGTAAAAGAACAATAATGTGGTATTTGTACCAAGAGAGGCAATTCCTCCAAACTGCCCAGAGCTAAGGCCAGTGGAGAGATATTGGGCTCTTGTTAAAAGAGAATTGAAGACACCAAAAAGGTGTCCAAAAGTGTGGTAGATTTTAAACGGAGATGAACAATCTGTTCAAACAAAATGACAGAAATTACTATGAAAACCATAATGGAAGGGTTTTCGAAAAATGTTCTAAATTTCATCACTAGTGATTAGAACTATAAAAATATATATTTTTTTGTTAATTGTAACAATAATTTCAATCAAATGAAACAAAGTTTAGTGGTTTAATTTTTATTAACATATATGAATGTTAAGAATTTTTCGATCTCAGTCCTTATATAATTAATTTCTTACTGAATCATTCAAGTTTTCTGTAGCAAAAAGGCTTAAAAGTATTTATTAAATGATTCAATTTTACTTTTAGAAAATTTGTTTCAATTCATTAAATAAATCACTAAAAACAAACGAAATAAGAATTTAATATTGAAAATAAATATTTTCTTTCAATTTGAATACTTAAACTTGTGTAGTTCATGAGTGACCTAGTTCAATTGAACTATTCACTATTCAACTGAGGGATCGTTCATTGTACTGAGCGTTTTCAGCTCAGCACTGTTTCATTATTCATTAAAGCGCTGCACAAGCTGCACTAAACCACATGCTTCAATTCACTCGTTAATGCTGTAAAATTCCTTCGCTCACATACCCATATGCACATTGAAAATTAAAACGAATGCGAGTTTGCTAAGTATATGATCGTATGCTACTCATAAAACGAAATGGTCATTATAAGTACAACATACTAAACTAATGAACTAAAAGAGCGACCTAGTTCATTTGAGTGAGCTGAGCTAATAAACCCAAATTTAACCATTCAAAGGTATAATGAAGTTTTTATTATGAATCAATTTTAGAATTAATGAATTCATTCAGATACATAAATGAAGCTAAAGAATTTGTTTTATTGGAAATAGTTTAATGGCATGAATTGCTGACATTTTTTAATACTGAATTATGATTTTAGTGAATTAAGCATATATTGAATACATTTTAGATTGGCGTTGATACCAATGATAATTTTTTGAAATTTTCACCTTCAGAACTGGTTCTACACAAGTTTAACGTAGCTAGCAGACGTTATTTTGAACGGCTCTGGAACCAGTTCGTTTGTCAATGATTTTTGTTTGAAATTTTAACTCTCGAAGTTCTAAAGAAACTTTACGGAGTAAACACACTTTCCAAAGAACCGTTCTAGAACTAGTTATTTCAGCATGTATTTGTTTAAAGTTGTTACGCTTGAAACTAGTTCCTAAAAGCAGTGGATGAATTTTTGTTTTCTCTATTCAATTATAAGATTAGCTTAAGAAATCTTATACATATTTACCAAAAAAAAAAAAAAAACGAGTAGTGATCGATTTTTGTATTCATTCAGCATTCGCTATATTCGATTTTAATCTAATGAAAATCGTTTTCGAAATTTTATATTCCCTGTTCATTTGTGTTATTCCTTAAGAATTCATAATTATTTATGTTTTATTATTCATTTTCGCATTACAACGAAAAATGTAATATTTAATTTCAATTTTATGACTTATAATTAATCTTTAAAACTACACACAGAGAACAAATATAGTTGTACATGTTTACAATAACCATTTCAACATTTTTAAAAGTTTTGTAACAAGTAACTATTTATATGATTGTGGTAACCATAATATGGTTAACTTACGATTCGCATTATTGTGTTAATCATATATATGGTTACAATAAACAAGTATATGTTTGTTATGATGAATCTTTATATCATAATATTTTGTTCTCAGATTATGATATCAATTAGCCGAGAGCAACATAATATGGTAAGTCCTTCATCATATAAATTGTCACAAACATATACTTGTTTACTGTAACCATATATACAGTATATTGATACATCATGGTTACCACAATCATGTAAATAGTTACTGTGACTATAATATTGTTAAAAAACTATAAACATACACAACTATATTTCTTCTCTGCGTGTACTTAGTCTCTAACAAATGTATAAGTAGTTACTAAGAACGGGTTCCGAGAAACCTCTATAGAAATAATTTATAATCAAAAGAGTGTTCCACGGATGGGATTCTAGAAGAAATAGCAACATCATTAGTTCCAACGCTGCCATTAAAGAATCTGAAATGGTTCTGATTACACTCATTCTAGAACTAAGTAGTTATGTTAAAACAAATTCCACAAATGTTTTAAATTAGCGTTACCGTTGCCCTTCCACCGTTTTGAATCAATTATTGTTGTAATAGCTAAAACTATACAATTTTTTAATCGAGGTCAAGGTCAAGAAATTGTGCTATTTTTATTAGGTTTGTCCATATATCAATTCAACGTTCAGATTAGCTGGGACTCTTGTCATAACCTAACATAAGTTGCAGACGGCATGTTCTATGTGAGACTAGTAGGGATTTAGACTCCTGGTCGCAATCTCAGGTACTCTTAATTTCCGCTGCTGGTTCTTATCTGTGTCTCCGCTATGGACGACCCCAAAGTATGACAGTTATGCGAATGTCGTTGAAAACTTCCGTATACGAGCACCGATCAAATGGATCTCTGTATGTTCTTCTTTTATACATGAAAGTATTTCTTTACATGTCTACAATTGTATTATGTTGTAGCTACGCAGCAGTTCCAGGAGACAGTCCCGAACTAGTAATTTTACTCATAATTTAGGATGGGAACTAGTTACTTCAATAGCTACGTGACTAGTTATTTAAACACGTGGATGTCCTAAGTAGGGGGTCTATTGACCATTTTTACTACAATGAGACTGTCTAACATGTGGTCCAAAGTAGTCAAAGCGTTGGATTCACATACTGGTTAAATAGCGTCAGTTACCTTACTACCTACTTCACTGGTAACTTGATCAGCTACTTAACTAGTTATTTTAACATGTACGGATGCTAATTGAACTCAAATAGTCAGCTAAAAAGACATATCATACGCAGCCCAATAAACGATAGCTTGTAAACAATTCTTTCTTCGACAACTCTCCAATGGATTGCTTGCGGTGGGTAAAATAACTAATTTCTAAAGTGCAGTTACTAAGAGACACTAAAGTGACTATTGACTTCATGCTATGTTACATGGGATATCAGTATACTTAAGCTAAAATAAAAATTAACTGTATGAGAATTATATCAACAAAATTTGTACAAAACCAGTTTGAACGAGTTACTGACAAAACGTTTAAAGTGACTACACTCCAGATTACTTAGAGACACTTAAGTGACAATTGTCTTCACGCTAGATTACCTGGTATGTATAAAGTAACCAATTGTTTTCTCTCTGCACAACAAAGAGCACATACGTGTTAAATGACCAAAATATATAAATTGGAGTCAGCCAAGTGATAAGACATTTTTGACGATTACTGTCTATAAGGGATACATTGACTACTTGCTTAACTGCTGGGTAGGATGTCTCCCCCTGATGACATCCAAGATTGTTAAAACTTTTGTTTAAGGCAGAATTGAATAGTTCTCTCATGTGTATTACTTAACGTAGATCAAAACACAAAGTCACCGTAGGTAATTACACTGATCAATATATCGTCTTACAAATAGTCAACAAGGTCTCTTAGACCATACCTAAAATTATGCCGGCTAGAACTTTGAATATCTTGTTACTACTTCGCAATTTATGTATGATTACAGTGGGCTGAGAAGGTAAAAAGTCTGTTGTGACCCTTCGCCGAGAGATCACTTCCACTCATTGTGGGGGAACTCCTTGTTTTAATCTACAGTGTTTTGAGCTTTTGAGCGGACGACTGCCGGCCCCTTTGATAATTTACGAACCATCGCATTTCTGAGCATTGTAGACTGTAGGATAACCTGAAAGAGGTATCTCCTGGTTTAAGCCCTGTAAAATCTGAGTAGCAAATGCCTCGATTTCCACAACTACTGCTTGAACTGTCGAATTTTCAATAGCACTCTAAAATGTTTATTCTTTCGCGAGAATTATTTCTTAAGCTGGTTCTTTTTTTGCTGGAATATAAATAAAAGAAAGTTCTAAATATTTTACCATCATTTGGTATTGATGAAATGTGTGTTTGTTTTAAAGGGTGTACCAAAATTTACCCAAAATCTTTATTAAATAGAAAACACAGTTTGTTTCTGTAGATTGTTATTTTTTATTGAATCATAAAGCTCACAGGTTAAGGATAAAACATGTGGTACCTTTTTGTTTAAACCACATTAATATTATACAATTTAAACAAAAAGAACTGTGTTATCATTTCGCGATATCGAACACCAGTAACAGACACTGCTTGACCAGTCTAATTTTCAAAATAGTATGGTTTAATAGATAATTCCTTCATTCCAAAACCTTCTCTAAACAGAGGCGCATTGCGGATTCATTGGATTTATTGTGTGGATGCTCTAATCTCCAAACAAAGCCATAACGATGAAAATGTAAATCATTGCCTACAATAATTGTGCTCGAAAAACTATCATTAATTTTGAAATATTTTTCTGAAAATGGTCTGTTCTCTAGAGTAATGCTCCGTTTTGCTCTAACCTAAACTGACAGCAAACAAATTGATTTCTTTCTTGGAAATACTTTATATTCAACACCCTTTTCTTTAAAACTTTTATGGAACACAATCATTCAGATCACAGTTCTTCGTTTATTTGTTTAATTTTTTCAATTTATTTGTTTTAATATTATTAAAAAATTGTAAGAAAACAAAAACTAACAAAGATGTCTGTTACTCTGATGATGTTTTGTTATCAAAATTTTGTTAAAAGATTATTATCATTGTCTTCTATTATTTTCACATTTTTTTTTATTGTTTGTCATGTGTATATTCTTCAAAAGATACTTTAATATTTATGTTTTATAACTCGCATATAAAACTAAGTTTTGTCTTGAAAGAAAAAAAAAATAAAATAAAAATTTTCATTGTGTGTGGAATTGTCACAATAGTTTCCATCACAGTATTATGAACATGTAGACAGATAATATACAATATAAATATTATTATTTATTTTTTATTTTTTTTTTACATTTTTGGAACCATTATAAATAAGTGTTGGTGTTTGTTAGTCCGTCCGCTCATCCGTCAGTATGTTGTTAAGTAAAGTGCTCTAGTTATTTTATTTTTTATTTTTTTTGTTCATTCTTTTAGCGTAAAATAGTTTTTTAGGTCATTATCGTTTTAAGCATTTGTGATTTTTTTTTCTGTACAAATTTCAGAAGAACAGAAAATATAAAGTACTGACATATGCATTTCTTTTGTAAAGACAATTTTTATTAATATTCTTTTTATTTTTATTTTATTATTTCAATAATAATTATGAAAAACTTTTAAAAAGAACAGATAAAATGTTGCAAGTTTTTAAATGTGACAGACATATGGTTATGAATGTTTTTAAAATTGCCATTAAATCGTTATTTATGCAGGAGTTTTTGAAAACAGAATGTTTGGTAATTTGGCTTTTAAAAGTCGTTAAAATGTTTTTCTAAATTTTAATAACTTAAATGTCTTGAAAACAGATTAGCTTTCTAAATCATAAGTGTTTGTGTATTTATTACAACATTTAAGAAAAAATCATAGTATCATATCAGATGCAATAGCAAAACATCCGATAATCATATTCACACGTTGAGTGCTCAATGAAACTAACTAAATAAACACAACAATTATTTTGCACAATTGTATGTTGAAAAAATAACAACAAACAACAACAAAAATGAAAATAAACGAAACGCACTCAAATACATATAAATTACGCACGCGTGTGTTTGATTTATAATTCTTATTCATCCCAGCAGTTAAGCAAGTAGTCAATGTATCCCTTATAGACAGTAATCGTCACAAATGTCTTATCACTTGGCTGACTCCAATTTTATATTTTGGTCATTTGACACGTATGTGCTCTTTGTGGTGCAGATAGAAGACAATTGGTTACTTTATACATCCCAGGTAATCTAGCGTGAAGACAGTAGTCACTTAAGTATCACTAAGTAATCTGGAGTGTAGTCACTTCAAACGTTTTGTGAGTAATTCATTCAAACTGGTTTTATACAAATTGTGTTGATATAAATCTCATACAGTTAATTTGTATTTTTGCTTAATTATAGTGATATCCCATATAACAAGCATGAAGTCAATAGTCACTTTAGTGTCTCTTAGTAACCTATAGTGAAGTCACTTTAAACGTTTATTTTGTACTGCACTTTAGAAAGTAGTTATTTTACCCACCAGAAGCAATCCATTGGAGAGTTGTCGAAGAAAGGTTTGTTTATAAGCTATTGTTTATTGGATTGCCTATGATATGTCTTTTAGCTGACTATTTGAGGTCAATTAGTATATTAAAATAACAAGTTATGTAGCTGATCAAGTTACCAGTTAGGTAGCTAGTAAGGTAACTGACGTTTTTTAACCAGTATGTGAATCCAATGTGTTGACTACTTTGGACCAGCTATTAGACAGTCTCATTGTAGTCAATATGGGTCAATTGACCCCCTACTTAGGAGAAGCACGTGTTTAAATAACTAGTCACGTAGCTATTGAAGTAACTAGTTCCCACCCTAAATGATGGGTAAAATCACTAGTTCTGGACTGTCTCCTAGAACTGCTGGGTTTCATCTCATTCCACATTGTAGAATGTTGAGTGTGTGTCTTGTTTATACATGATAGAGTTGCTCATATGAGAACTCGTTATAAACAACTCTCTCTTTATATATACCCTTGCCACTCATGGTGAAGGGTATAAAAACAAAAACAAAGTACGCAAAGCAATGCAACCAACACACATCCCAACATACGTTTTGTTGCTTTTTTGACAAAACATGCAACGAATTGTTGATGAAATTTTCAGAGGTTGTCTCGGATTTTTGCTCATATCTCCGTTATTTATGGACGGATTTTGCTGAAGATTTGGATCCCGAAGATATCTGGGGTCTTCAGAAAATTGATTTCAACAGACATACAGACAGACGGACATGGCTTAATCTACTCCGCTATCTATAAGGATCCAGAATATATATACTTTATAGGGTCGGAAAACTATATTATGGAAATTACAAACGGAATGACAAACTTATAAGAGATCTTTAAGTATTCGGCTGTACAAAGATAAATAATACAAATAACTATTTGTGAACAAATTTTGTTTTTTTTTTAATTTTTTATACCCCTCACCATGAGTGGCAAGGGTATATATAAGTTTGTCATTCCGTTCCCCACAAAGTAAATTTATTCTGAATCGTTATGGATAGCGAAGTCGAAATAGTCATGTCCGTCTGTCCGTCTGTATGTTGAAATCAACTTTCCTTAGCCCCCAAATAACTTACAAACTTGATTCATAAATCAATATATCGGGAATTCTTCCGGCTCAGTTGCTATTTAAAATCGAGACAATCGGCCCACAGATGGCTGAGATATAAGGAAAAAAACAGGACAACTTCGATTTTTTACTTATTTTTATCTTTGAAATATCTATCATTAGATAAAGGTTTTTCTATACTAATAACTTAGTCATCCAGATATAAATCAAAAATAGGTAAATAATCATGATAGTCGTAGTTTTTTGCTTACATCTCAGCCATTTATGGGCCGATTTTCTCGATTTTAAATAGTAACATAACCGGGTCTATAGCGGATATATTGATGTATGAGTCATGTATATAAGTTATTTGGGGGTTACGGAAAGTTGATTTCAACATACAAAAGGACAGGCGGTCATGGCTATATCGGCTTAGTTATGTATAATAATCCAGTTTATGGGGTCGCAAATGAAAAATAAAGAAATTACAAACCAAATTAATAAACACAAATTATCAGAATTTGTTATTTAAAACGTTTCATATTATAAAAGGCGTCAATTTGTTCATTATTTCAAATAGTACCTCATGATCAGTATTGCCCTGTATTCTCAACCAGTTAACAATGACCATGCTAAATGATATAAATTACTTTGTTTTTAGTTCTTTATTTCAAAATCCTCAAAGTATACCATACTTTTTAAGATATCTTTCAGCCTTAATATATATTAAAATAAAAATAAATTAACTAAACATGATCTTTCTTTCTATAATTTCAGGTAATTTTAGATTTCTTCACCACATACTGATTTTAATACAGCGGCAAGTACCAAATTTTATTTATTTATTCGCCTAAACTGATTTATTTTGTTCTACTACTGTCAATTAAGCACCTTTTCCTTGTAAATATATGACCATATTTGAGGAAAACATAAAAAAAATGTCAAACATTTACTTTGTATGGCAACTTTGTGTGCAATTTTGTGTTGACGCAATATTATTTGTCAACACCCTTAAATAGGAATAATGCGAATTTCAATTAATGACTTCATTAAATTCTTTATTAAGTATAACACAACGAGTACAATTTTAAACATAAATCATTTAGGTTTTTTTTGTATATTGTCATTGCTCTTTGATAATTGTGGTGGACTCTTATGACTGTTTTAATTTCCTAAACAATATTTTATGAGTATTTATCAAAAAAAAAGAACAAAATAAAAAAATAGTTGAAAACTTTATTATTTTTTATGCTGTGTATTAATTAACACACTCTTAAATATGACACAATTTTTATTGCAAATACTCTTGTGTGCTCGTAAGAAGAAAAAACATATTAAGAAATACAAATTAACTGAATAAACTGTAAAATATACAACTATAAGCTGAGTATTAATTTTGTATTTAACCACAAAACAAAGTCAACGCCCCATATGCAAATTAATTATACAAATAATAATAATAAAAAAAACAGTATTTCAAAATATAGATCACTTTTC
The DNA here is from genome assembly GCA_942486065.2 of Calliphora vomitoria. Taxonomy (NCBI): domain Eukaryota; kingdom Metazoa; phylum Arthropoda; class Insecta; order Diptera; family Calliphoridae; genus Calliphora; species Calliphora vomitoria. The sequence goes on along the minus strand of OW818031.2, from coordinate 18,816,847 downwards.
AAAAGCTCGCATTTAATCATATATGTATGTATATGAGTATGAATTTAAGCTTGTTTTTAGAGAATTACTCTAACTAATTGTATGTATTTAATAATATTTTTTAACCGTTATTTGTTATTATTTATTTTTACCATAATGTATGTTGCAATTTTGAAATAAACATTAATAATTCGTTTATTATTTAATATTTTATTTATATTTTTAATAAGTTTAGTGTTTAGTGGGTAAAAGTATTATTCATTTTGCTTTATAGTTTCTTAATTATTTGTGTCTAAATCACTTTCAAATTTTAAAGCTCATGTGTTATTTACTTTCGTTTTTAAAATCACATTAAATATCTTGAACTAGGTTATGGTGGTTATAAACAAAAATACTCATTAAATATGTATGTATCTCCTAAACTATTTAATAGTCAGAAAAATATTTTTTTTTAATTTTTAACTTTTTATTTTTAAGTATAATTAGCTCTGTTACTTGTTTTATTTGTATTTGTTGAGAACCTTTTTTTGGTGAACAATTTATAGAATATTCATTTGGGTACCAAAACGTTCATAAAACAAATAGCCAAAAAACTAACTAACTAATAGGCGAATTGAAAGACAGACAGAAAACACACCGAATGGACGGCCAACAGTTCCAATATATGTTGAAACATTCATAAAAGTTTGCAAAAGTACTGAGAAGATAGAGGTTAAATGAGTTTGAATAAAACTAAAGTAGTGTTATATGTATTTTCAGAAAACTTTTGTGATCGATCAGTTTTTTTTTTTTATAGAAAACATCTATGATAATTGCAGTTTCCAAGAACATTTTATGATACCCATAAGTATTCGAAATAATATCTATCAGTTTTTTATAGAAAATTTCAGTGATCTATCAGTTTCCTATATAAAAATTCTGTAATCGATCAGTTTTCAATGTAGACTGAGATCAACTGTAATCGATCAGTTTTCAATGGAGAACTTCTTCGATCGCTCAGTTTTCACTAAAAATCTTCTGTGGTCGGCCAGTATTCAATGAAGAAACTATGTTCTATATAAAACTTTTGAAATAGATCAGTTTTCTTTGGAGGACATCTGCATTCAATCACTTTTTAATGTTGAAGATTTCTATACAAAAGTTCTGTGATCGATCACATTTTTATAAAACACTTATGCGATCGATCAATTTTGTATTGAAAACTTCTGCGATCGATAAAATTTTCTACAGAAAAAATTGTATATTTCTACAGAAAAGTTCAGTGATCTATAATGTTTCGAACTTTTCCATAGAGAACTCCTGAGATCGATCACTTTTCTATAGAAAACTTCTGTGATCGATCACTTTTCTATAGAAAACTTCTGTGATCGATCACTTTTCTATAGAAAACTTCTGTGATCGATCACTTTTCTATAGAAAACTTCTCTGATCGATCACTTTTCTATAGAAAAGTTCTGTGATCGATCACTTTTCTATAGAAAAGTTCTGTGATCGATCACTTTTCTATAGAAAACTTCTCTGATCGATCACTTTTCTAAAGAAAACTTCTCTGATCGATCACTTTTCTAAAGAAAACTTCTGTGATCGATCACTTTTCTAAAGAAAACTTCTGTGATCGATCACTTTTCTATAGAAAACTTCTGTGATCGATCACTTTTCTATAGAAAACTTCTGTGATCGATCACTTTTCTATAGAAAACTTCTGTGATCGATCACTTTTCTAAAGAAAACTTTTGTGATCGATCACTTTTCTAAAGAAAACTTCTGTGATCGATCACTTTTCTATAGAAAACTTCTGTGATCGATCACTTTTCTATAGAAAACTTCTGTGATCGATCACTTTTCTAAAGAAAACTTCTGTGATCGATCACTTTTCTAAAGAAAACTTCTGTGATCGATCACTTTTCTATAGAAAACTTCTGTGATCAATCACTTTTCTAAAGAAAACTTCTGTGATCGATCACTATTCTATAGAAAACTTCTGTGGTCGATCACTTTCTATAGAAAACTTCTGTGATCGATCACTTTCTATAGAAAACTTCTGTGATCGATCACTTTTCTATAGAAAACTTCTGTGATCGATCACTTTTCTAAAGAAAACTTCTGTGATCGATCACTTTTCTAAAGAAAACTTCTGTGATCGATCACTTTTCTATAGAAAACTTCTGTGATCGATCACTTTTCTATAGAAAACTTCTGTGATCGATCACTTTTCTATAGAAAACTTCTGTGATCGATCACTTTTCTATAGAAAACTTCTGTGATCGATCACTTTTCTATAGAAAACTTCTGTGATCGATCACTTTTCTATAGGAAACTTCTGTGATCGATCACTTTTCTATAGAAAACTTCTGTGATCGATCACTTTTCATAGAAAACTTCTGTGATAGATCACTTTTCTATAGAAAACTTCTGTGATCGATCACTTTTCTATAGAAAACTTCTGTGATCGATCACTTTTCTATAGAAAACTTCTGTGATCGATCACTTTTCTATAGAAAACTTCTGTGATCGATCACTTTTCATAGAAAACTTCTGTGATAGATCACTTTTCTATAGAAAACTTCTGTGATCGATCACTTTTCTATAGAAAACTTCTGTGATCGATCACTTTTCTATAGAAAACTTCTGTGATCGATCACTTTTCTATAGAAAAATTGCATAAGGGGTGTTTTTCATAGAGGAGGAGATCTTTAACTTTAAATAAAACAGAGAAAAACATTTTTAATATCCATCCAATTGGCTATATTAATTAAATACTTTTATGCCATTTTTGTTTGGCCGCTGTAGCTAGCGCGTACAAGGCTTAACCTGGATATTCAATTTTTCACACCCTTCTCAGTAAATCAGTCTTATTTCGGCAAATAACGCGTACAATATTCCCTTCCATGTACTCGATAGTTTCTGGTTTTCCTGCATAGACCTGGGACTTTACATATTCCCAGAGAAAAATCACATATTCCCAAATCAAATCACATGAACGAGGTGGCCATTTATCATTTCTTTATTCGTTCACCAAATGTTTCTATAAGTAAATTGGTTGTATCGCGCGCTGTGGGACATGTGACACCATCCTGATGAAGCCACATGTCTTCAATTGAGGCTCGAAGAAGATAGTAAGCCTGTCTCAATACTGCTCACCGTTACTGTAACATTCTTACCATCGTTATTTGTAATGACATATGAACCAATGATTCCACCGGGGTATGATGGGGTAACTACACGCAGAAAAAAAAATATAGTTGTACATTGTTACTGTAAGCATTTCAAATTTGTGCATGGTTACTGTAACAATTTCAAAATTTTTAACAATATTATAGTCACAGTAACTATATATATGATTGTGGTAACAATAATATGGTTAATTTACGATTCACATGGATATTTCAACCATATATATGGTTACAGTAAACATATATATGTTTGTGACAACCATTTATATGATGAAGGACTTACAATATTATGATGCTCTCATATCATAATCTGAAAACAAAATATTATGATAAAATTATTCATCATATAAATGGTTGTCACAAACATATATATGTTTACTGTAACCATATATATGGTTACAAACATTTTTCTGGGATACTTTGGTTAATGGTGATGATAATATGAATTAGCTATTTCTTGTTTTTACACATTTTTGTTTCCATATCTATTTTTGTGTATTATCAAACACTCAAAGAATCTCTTAATTAAATGATTTTTTAAAAAAAATCTAACAACAATTAAACCAATAAAAATTAAGTTATTTATTTTTAACAGCTAAAAATAAACGACATCATCTACATAATTGGCTCTGCAACAATAACACTTGAGCTTTTGAACTTTTCTGCTGGAAAACAAAACTGTCACAAAGTATCTAAGAATATTAATTTATTATACAACGAATTTTTACTTAATTTATGTGATATTTTTTTAAATGTAATACAAATACTCACATGTTTTTTTTTTTACTCACCAAAAAAAAAAGATCTATGTAATATTATGATTTTAACAACTGTCATATTAATTTTTCTCTAAGTTTTCTGTTTTTTTTTTTTTAATTTCAATGTTCATTTGACTATGAACAGAAAATAATAATAATAATAATAATAGATACATTGAACAAAAATATATACAATTTCACAATAAATAGCAAATAAATATTAATAAAATGAAATATGATTGTACATATTGTTCATATGATGGTTGTTACATACAATTTCACACATATATTTCAATTTATTTAAATTGAATTAAATAAAGATGAAAAAATAATAAAAATAAATAAAAAAAATAAAAAAAAAAATAACTGAAAATATATAGTATTTGAGTAGCGCAACAAATACACAAAATAATACACGATCGCATGCATGCAAAAATACATGCCAGCAGCAGTAAATTTACATTAGACAGATAAATAAACAAAAACAAACCAGCCAACGAACAATCGTAGATGAAGTGTAAATTTAAACAAAAAAATAAAATAAAAAATTAAAAAATCATGCATAAAATATAATAATAATAATTGTAAACAATTCACATAAATGAAACCTGTTTAATTATGCAGAGTTTTAAAAGAATGTACAATACGTACAGAGACAGCTTCAAAATTAATTCGGAAGTTATTTTCTTATCTAAAGGTTGATAATTTGTTTACTTTTATTGGAATTTTTAACAAGGTTAATATTGTAATTGAACTTTTTATATTTGCTGTTTTTAGTAGAAAGCTGTAAAAAGATCAATCCAAAAATTACTCAACTGAGTTCACAGCAGATCGACTTTTTTAATTATATTAACAATTAAATAGTTAAAGTTTTTAAATTGTAATATATTGGGATTAATAATTAATTTAGAGACATATCATGCGATTTGCCTTTTAAACTCATTTGATCGGGCTGTAAAGTAGCATTCAATCTGAATTTCCATCTCGTAATAAATTACTAATAAAAGAGGTAACTGTGTATATGATGTTACAAAATCTCTTGGTAACGAAAACTCTTAATTACAATGAACAAATATGAATGTTTTTGATACTAAAAGGGAGCTCACACGGCATGTATTCTATATGTATTAGGATATGTATTCGATACATATGGAATTCCATGTGTATGTCAAAATTCACTTTATACATATGATTCATAATTTCCACGTTTACACATACATATGCAATTGCGTCTGACATAACCTCTATTAGTTTAAAGAATTGTTGTTTTTAACTATTTATCTATTTAATATATTTTTAAATCATAATAAATATATTTAATTTGATAAAACATATTTTGTTATGATTTTTCTCAACTCTTTTTCGTTTTTTATTTTACACTCACGCAGTGTTGTATTTCATATGCAACATTGTGTATGTAAAATACACGTGTATGTCTTATGACATTTTTGGCAATTAGAGCATGTTCTATTTTCGTGTGTTTAACAATTGGGGGATTCACACGGTCTGCTATTAGGTCATATTGTCATAATGTCCTAATATATTATGATAGCTTAAACTAATTTTTGTTGTGTTTCAAGCAAAAAAGTTATAAATTAATAAGACTTTTTGAACTTTGTTTGAAACACAACAAAAAGTTGTTTAAGATATTATAATATTTTAGGACATTATAACAATATGACCTAGCAGCAGACCGTGTGAATCCCCCAATTGTTAAACACACGAAAATAGAACATGCTCTAATTGCTAAAAATGTCATAAGATATACACATGTATTTTACATGCACAATGTTGCATATGGATCACACGGTATGTACATGTTTACATGTGGAAAAATGTCCCAATTCACATGCAATGTGAGGTCATTTTTTGAAGCTAAATGTTTTGAAATAGAGAAATAAAGAAGAGTTACTGACAGTTTTTTGTTATTGAAAAAAGTTAGTCGACAGCATGTGAAGTTATTTCTACAACAAATTCCAAAAAAAAAACTTTTTGTCGAGACAATATATTGCTCATTGACGACAAAAACTACAGGACTTTCAAGAAACAACATGCATTTACAAATGGAACTGGGTTTTACAAAACCCGGGATGTTATACTTCGGAACATAGGGTACAACTAGAGTCGCAACTGAGAGTATGCAGAGAGTAACAATAATTACTCTCTTCACACGTACTTGTGATATGTGAATTCAACATACTTGTGAGAGAATTAAACACATCAAAAAACTTGAAATTTTAACTTTGATTTTCCGAGTAAATTAGACCGAACCACTTTATTACACTTTTAAAAAATTGTTGGCAAATTTTTTTAATACTTGCAGGACACTTTTATTTGCGAAAGACGTTATTTTGCTCAAATGAAAAAAATTATTTTTTGATTAATTTTTGACACTTAAATTTATCTGTGGTAGAATTTTATTTATAAAACAGAGTTTCAAGCTTTGTTATTGAAAATAGAAGAAAATTTAAATAAATTAAAATTTAAACATTTTTATAGAACTCTGTGTGTCTGGTGAAAATTAAAAAGGCACCAATACAACCTCAAAACTATGTACTAAACATTTTCACGACTTAGGTCTTAGGACTTAGGACTTCTATAGATATATTATTCTATGCTTCGGGACTTTTGTTGCACATTGAAAAACATCAAATTCAACAATGAAATTTACTATTTATTTCATATAATATACATATTTAAGTAAAAATATAACAAAGCAAAAACTAATTCATTGAATTAAAATAAATTTGAAATTTCATAGTCAACACGAAATTATTAATAAAATTGCGTTAAAGACTTTCAATGCTGGGGAGACCTGCTGCTCCCTGATTGAAATTAAAAAATCTGGCTCAGTTAGAATTTGAAGCTAGATTATAAGTATGCTGAAATTTAGATTCTATGTATTATGGGAGTTTAAAAACCCAAAAGATCTCGTTATTTCCCAGGATTTGTTAATCCCGCACATATCCCAGGATTCGGGATTTGCTAATCCCAAAAAATGTCGAATTTTTCGGGGTCGGTAATGGCATCCCTAGTTTTATCATATAGAAACTCTTACGCAAAATCGTATATAAACATTGAAATTAGCTTTTATTCAATGAATATTTCACCTTTAAAGTTGGATCTCAAATAAAAAAGATTTCTTTAAATTTATTAAAATTATATATCTGTCCAAAACATCTAATGACTATGCTTATACTTTAAGGCGAATTATAGGGAATGCATCTCTAACAAAATCTCATCCCACCTCGCCCAAGCCCTTTATTATACCCTTCACTATGGCAAGGTTATATATAAGTTTGTTATTTCTACATTTTTCATTTGCGACCTCACAAAGTATATTTATTCTGGATCGTTATTGAAAGCGAAGTCGATATAGCCATGTCCGTCTGTATGTTGAAATCAGCTTTCCGTAGCCCCTAAATAACTTACAAACATGATTGATACATCAATATATCGGGAATTCATCAGGGTCGGTCGCTATTTAAAATCAAGAAAATCGGCCCACAAATGGCTGAGATATAAGGAAAAAACCGGACAACCTCGATTGTTGGCCTATTTTGTATCGTTATCTGGATTACTAAGTCATTAATAAACACAATACGGATATCTAATGATAGATATTTCAAAGTTAATTGCAACGATGTATATAAGGCTACAGTAATTTGGATCCACAATGGGTCAAAATCGGGAAAAATATTTTTTATCAAAAAACTTTTTCTGTCATACAATTTTTTTTATTAATAAATTTAAAAAGATTTTATTTTATTTTTTTTTTTTTAATTAAAGAAAAATTTTGTATATTCAGGGTTTTTATAGCTCTTTTCCCGTAATCTAAATATTACAAACGAATTTATAAGAAATCCAAATTTGAATCAACAATAATTAAGTAGAAAAAGATATATTTATTGATCTCTTAAATACTTATAAGCTTTCAAATTATTGTAACTAATATATTATTGAAATAAAAATTTATAAAAAAAAAAAAAATTTTTTTGAAAAAATTTAAATAAAATTTCGAAAATTTTTTTGTTATTTTGAAAAACAATTTTGGAAATTTTTTTTAAATTTTGAAAAATAAAAATTTTGTTTACCTAAAAATATTTAAAATTTGTGTTTTAAAGTACAATTTGGTGAAGGCTATGATTCGGCACAGCCGAATATAGTTCTCTTACTTGTTTTATTTCAAATTGTATCGAAAAACATTTTGCAGGAAATTTACTACAAAATATCTACTAAGAATAATTTTAGTGCAGATAACAACATTTTGTAGTTTTATATAAACCAATAGTTTAAATCTTGAGAAATAATTCTTACACCCACCATCAAAGAAGATGGGTGCAATATTGATATTGTTATTCCGTTTATAACACACCGAAATACTCATCGCAGACCCACTAAAGTACATTCTGGATCTTTATGAATTTAGGGCCCAAACGAAAGGAGCTAGCTGTCTGAAATACTCTATGTTGATAAGGTTTATTTGTAACCACCATACAAATGCCCTCCCTTCCGGAAACTGAGCAATCATAAATATGTTAATTATGCAGCAATCCTGATAAAGTTTTGCACAAATTGAAATTATATTGTAAAGTATGGCAGCATTTGTCGCTAGTCCCTATAAAAAGTCCCCCCTCAGAAAGTGACTTGAACATTGATAATTTTATTATAATAATTAATATCGTGATAAAATTGGACATAAACAAGTTTTATATACAGTTAATCGTTGTATCAACTTTTGTGAGGTTCGGTCCATAATTGACCCTATCCTCCATATAACCCCTATATCAGAAAAATATTTTATTGTCACATATTGATGGTGGGTACACAAGTTTCAGCACAGCCGAATATAACGCTATTTCTTGTTGTATTTAGAGAGATTCCAAATCCACCTAAAGAAGCTACTAGGGTATTCAATTGATTAACATTTAATTGGTTAACCGATTAATTTTGGTCAGTTAACTGTTCGAATAATTTAAAATTGCCGATTAATTTTTGTCAATTAACCGAAATATCTTTTTTTTTTCTTTTTATATAGAAATATAATTTTAAACACACAAATTTTATTTCTTAACTCATGAACATTCCTTTCTAGCAATAGTTTTTTGAAGTATAGCACAAAACTGAAACTATAGAATTTGAAAATTACCTGTTTTGCAGAATGTTCTATGATTAACATTGTCCTAATGCTTCGGAGGGATACATGATAACAGACGAAACTGAAGATATTACTGTAACGAGTCTTTTATCAGAACTTAATGAATCTATTAAAAGTATTCAAAATCTAAAAAAATCCAAAAGGAAAAAAACTCATGCCTTACTCTCAATTTCTCCAACATACATATACAAGCAGTGAGAAAGTTTTTTCCAAGTTATTAAAACAAAAGAAACATTTAGATTATATTCTTTTTTTTAAAGATTAATTTAAGGATCTCAAATATCATATTTTTTTTTTTTGCAATTATTTATTTTTGTTTTGAATTGTTATGTTTTGTTTGTTCTTAATGTTTTTGTTCTTTTTATACCCTTCACCTTCGTGAGAAGGGTATATATAAATTTGTCATTCCGTTTGTAATTTCCACAATATAATTTTCCGACGCTATAAAGTATATATATTCTGAATCCTTATAGATAGCGGAGTCGATTTAGCCATGTCCGTCTGTCTGTTGAAATCAATTTTCTGAAGACCCCAGATATCTTCGGGATACAAATCTTCAATAATTCTGTCAGACATGCTTTCGAGAAGTTTCCTATTTAAAATCAGCAAAATCCGTCCATAAATAACGGAGATATGAGCAAAAATCCGAGACAACCTCTAAAGTTGGACCTACAATGGGTCAAAATCGGGAAAAATATTTTTTAACCCGAATTTTTTTTACAGAAAACATTCTTTTGTCATAAATGTTTTTCACTAATAAATAAAAAATTTTTTTTTTAAAAATTGGAAAAAACTTTTATAAAACAATTTTGAAAAAAATATTTAAAAAAAAAAAATTTAAATTTTATTTTAAAGTATAATTTGGTGAAGGGTATATACGATTCGGCAGAGCCGAATATAGCTCTCTTACTTGTTATTAATAAAATTATTAAATAAGTACACAAAATTCGTGGTTTTTTTAAATAGAAATTATTCGGTTAATCGAATAATTTAAAATTAACCGATTAAATCTAAGCCCCAGTTTAAACCAGAAACCCGAATAATTGAATACCCTAGAAGCTATTAAATAATTTTGTCCAGTTAGATTTGAATTTCGAACCACAGTGTATTGGTACCTGTAATTCGATACAGTAAAGTCAATGAATTAATGACATAAACACTACTGTGTGAAGTTTTTTTTTATAATATTTAGATTTAGCAAAAAAAAAAATAACTTTAATTTTAAACTTAATATAAAACCCCTACATATGGCTCTGTGGGACACCATGTTTTAGTAATTTGCTCGTGAATTGGACAAAATTTATTTATTTGAAATGCTGCTTAAAACCGTTTTTTATTTGATTTTAAATACAACTTTTTGGCTAGATTAATACAAGTTTTATAACTCTTTTAAGCCATTAAGTTACATAGTTTTGTGTTTTTTTTTTTTGTGTGTGTATCTAATCATGGGTGTTTACAGCCACAGGTAATTAGTGTTTAGGTAAAATTTGTTGTATTTTTCTTTTTTAATATAAAAAATTCATTCATGTATTTAAGTTTTTGTTGGCTGCAAAGCATTTGAACACTTTCACTTTCGAAAAACAAAAATATTTATTTTAATTTTTTTTCTAAAAGCAGACATGCATATTTTTATTGTTTTTTTTCTTCTAATACATACATATTTTATTTAAAATCGTTTACGGCTGATTTCATTCATTGAACTCCACTGCCATTGATTCATGCAGTCTTTCATTCCTGAGACCACTTGTTACAAGTGGGTATGTGTGGTGAAAAAAAAGTCATCATTAAGATTGAAAAATATTCACGATAACTACGCTTTATTATGGCTATATAATTGTTTAATGAACAAACGAACGAATAAATATTACTTAATTTGTTTTTGTTTATTTAAACAATAAATAAAAACATTAAACATTTGATGAGATGAAAAATACTATAAAGTACTTCGTATATCATTTATAATTCAACAGTTAAAAACTCACGATTTTGTTTTATTGTTGTATGAATATTGAAAATAATTAATGTCTGATGTTTAAGTGAATAATGACTCATAAGACATTTTGCATAAATTTCGTGAAATTTGTATATCTTTTACTTTATTTACAAATCGTGATTTTTGTTAAATGTGTACTTTAAGGCCTTTTGTGTTTAACTTTAACTTTACAATCTTTTAACAAGTTTTATGTATTTTCGGTTGTTGTCATAATGAATGACCCTTGTGGTTGTTTCTTTGATTGTTTTTAATGTTCATTATAAATTAATAATTAGTAAAATATTTTTTTGTTTCGTTTTCTATGTATTCTTGTCTTAACTGTATAATTTTTCTATTTACACCTCAACTTAATGATGATTTGTTTTTTTTTTTTTTGTTGAAATTTTACCTACGTATTTATGTATGTATCTCTTCTGTATGGGAGGGTTTTTCTTAATTTCTTTTAACTTCCCACTTTTACACACTTTAATGACCAGCATGATGAGTGTGTGATTGGAGGAAATGTTAATTTAACGGATTTTTCAATGCGGTTTTTCATTAGAACACACCAAACACAGAACGTTTTACGTTAAATATTATAAAGAAATATACAAACATAACTGCAAAGTTTCTTTTAATAAAGTAGAGGAAGAAGTTCACATAACATGTTTTATTTATTTATTCTTTATTTTTTACAAAAAAATAAAAAAAATAGGCAGAGTGAAAAACACTTTGCAAAACAACCTCAACATTTTCTTAACTAAATGGCAGCGGCATTTAATGATGAGAACTTTTAACTTTAAAAGAGTGAGAAAACACAACACAAAAATGAATGTTTCTTTCTGTTATTTTTTTTTTTGTTCACCTTTATTTATCATGCTGAGCCCCTGAGATACATTTGCAGTTGAAGTTAATTAGAAAACTTAGGACAGAGTTTTAAAGGTATTAATTCTTCTAAAAATTCTATATTTTTTTAAGCAAAACAATATAAAGTCGAGAAGAGTAGGAAAAAAATCAAACAAATCTAGAGCGAAAATAATGACAAACCATATTCCCATTTCTATATCGTGTGGGAAGTTTTCGAATCGAATACAATCTGAAAATTATAATAGTAATCCAGTTTTTAACAGGGTATCTTGAATTCTTACATACAAAACAGAAACTAGGCACAGTTTTGTATGCAAAATAGTTCATAAAATTCGAAAGAATTAAATATTAATTCAATACCCAAAATTAAATTAAATAACATATGTTTACGCCAAAAACAACACTTAGCGATTTTCCTTATTTCCCTGCAAATCCTATTTTTTACTCAGTATATATTAGGGTATTCAATTAATCGGGTTTCTGATTTAATCGGTTAATCGAGCAAATAATTAATCGGGGTTTAGATTTAATCGATTTAAGAATAGAAAACATAAAAAACATAATTCAACAAAACCAAATAAGTAGTAATAGCAAAACAAAAATATGGTATCTGAGACATTTTTTATGCACATGTGAGTTTTTTTAGGATTTTAGGGAGATCTTCTGAAATAAGCTTTTTAAAAAAGAATATAATTGAAATGTTTTCCCTTTAAATGATTTTTTTCATTACTTTTTATAAAACTTGACTTGGAAAGAACTCTCTCACTGATTAAATGTTGGAGATAACAAAAGTAAGGCATGATAAAGAATATCCAATTTCTCATATAAAATCCTCCTATATATTTTTGGAGTCCTTTTTGTATTTTTTAGATTATGAATACTTTTAATAGTTTCTGATAAAAGACTCGTTTCAGTTATGTCCTCCGACTTATTAGGACAAAGATAATCATAGTACATTCTAGAAAAAAGTTAATTTCCAAATTCCTTAGTTTAAATTTTTGTGCTATACTTCTAAAAAACTATTGCTAGAAGTTAATGTTCATGATTTAATACATAAAGTTAGTGTGCTTAAAACTATATTTCTATATAAAGTGCAACAAAAACGAAATTTCGGTTAATCGGTTAATCGACACAAATTAATCGGTTTATTTGTTATTTGAAAATCGCCAATTTTAAATTATTCGAACAGTTAACCGACCAAAATTAATCGGTTAACCGATTGGCGGTTAATAGATTGAATACCCTAGTATATATTAATGCAGAATGCTATGTGTTGCAGTATACTTCCACTTGTCAGTTAGTTCTTCGGCGAGAGATACAAATCTAACTTTGAACAGTGTACTACTACTGCTCCTTATGGTAAGAATCCATCTTCCAAACAATTGAATAAATAATTAGAAAATATCCTAATTACTTTGTTTTATTTCTTTTCTTTTTTCATATTTATTTGTCCAATTGTTCTGAGTAAAAACATCTAAACGATTTTGTTTCGGCTCAGAAAGTTTGAACATCTCTTCCAATTTATCCAGCCTTTCCCCCTTTAACCGGCTTTCAGCTTAACATTTGGTCCTTCGAACCGGATTTGAAGAAGGAGTTAAATAATTATTTTCGAATTAATTCATAGGCTTAATTCCTCAATTCATAGGCTTAATTCATAAGTCTTGAATTCAATCCTTTGATCATTCATTCTTTATTTATTGAATTAATTCCTTATAGAATCATTCAAGTTTTCTTTCTTTAAGAAATTTTTTGTTGAAAATGGTATGGGTGACATTTTGTTTAATTCTGAATCCAGATTTCAGTAAATTAAACTTAATTTGAATTAATTAATTCAAAACTGAAACAAAAATTAGACACTGATCAGATAAATATGCTCTAGCGCAACGTAGTCGGCACAAACAGTAAATGTATTGTAATGTTCCATAAAACCAAGCTTGGTTACCGATTCGTAACGGTTAAAAGGTAACGCTAATTTGAATTATTTCGGTAACGGTTGCTTAGTGATAACGTTAATTTTGGTCTGACTTAAATGATTAATTAAGATTACAAATTACACTGCGTTACTCGATATTTGTACTCTCTTAACTGTTACATGGAATGAATAGGCAATGAGTCATAAGGACTGAGATCGTAAAATTCTTAACACACGTATATAACCCAAGTATTATTTTTTTTATCAAGTTACCTTTGAAAAGCATGTCAGTTATTATGTTTAATGTCAATCATGTTCATTTGCTGCTAATCTAATTAAAATGAGTGACCAGAAAAAAGTGCGTACTAAAATTATAAAATATTTTCAACAAAACCCAACTTGGTCCTACAAAAAGTTGACCAAACAATCAAAGGTCTGCTATCAAACTTTTTCCAATGTTATTCAACAGTACAGGGAGAACTTGTCCATTGATAGCAAACCTAGAATGGTTCACATGATGTTTATTAAGCCAACAAAATAGAAAGCATTTTCAAAAGAGCTCCCAACACCTCCGGTAGGAAAGAAGTCCGGTTTGGTCAGTACTCGGACTATTTGGTACGAAAAGTTAAAAGCCAATGAAGGTTTAAAAGCATACAAGGCTCAAAAGGTCCCTGACAGGAACTCTGTTAAAAATTTAGAGGCCAAAGACAGAGCACGGAAATTGATATCAAATTTTATACAAAAAATATACCTGCTGCATAATGGATGACAAAATGTACGTATGGAAAATTCTTCGCAGCTTCAGGGTAAATTTTTTTATGTGGCAGATGCTCGAGGAAATGTTGAAGAAAAGTTTAGGACCCAAAAGCAGACAAAATTTCGCAAAAAGTTCATGGTATGGCAAGCAGTATGCAGTTGCGGCAAAAAAGTCAAACATTTGTTACAAAGGGCTCTATAAATACCGAAATTTACATCAAGGAATTTTTACAAAAAAGGCTGCTTCCATTCATAAGACTTCTTAATGTGTCCACTTATTTTTGGCCGGATTTGGCATCTGTCACTATGGTAAGAAAGATCTTGAGTGGTACAAGAACAATAATGTGGTATTTGTACCATGAAAGGCAATTCCTCCAAACTGCCTGGAGCTGAGTCCAGTGGAGAGATATTGGGCTCTTGTTAAAAGAATATTGAAGAGCACAAAAAAGGTATCCAAAAGTATGGTAGATTTTAAACGGAGATGGACAACCTGTTCAAACAAAGCGACATAAAGCAATATAAAAACCATAAAGGAAGGGTTTTCGAAAAAGGTTCAAAATATCATCATTAGTGATTAGAACTATAAAAATATTTTTTTTTTTTTTTTTTTTGTAAATTGTAACAATAATTTCCATCAAATAAAAAAAGATTCAAAACTGTTAGATGCAATTTTTTGTCAAGGCTATGAGGAGGGAGATGGCTTTTTATATAGACAGTGGCCCATAATCATAGTCAAACAATAAAGTATGTTCTTTTTAAAAACTACTTTAAAATAAAAACCCGATTTTTATTATTTCCCAAGTATACTCAAAATTAAAGTATGTTTTATATTGAACCGATTTTCTACATTTGAGGTGACACCCAGCACCTCAAATGTAGAAAATCTTTTCTAAATCGCTGAACAGCTGACTTAGAAATGTAAAAAAAAAAACAAAAAGTGACAAACAATAAATGTAACCGGGAAACTAAAGAAAAAACCGTTTGTGGTGGAAAAATAGAAAAGAAAAGATTAATATCAAATTTATTCTATCTTGGTACTAATTTTATTGATTCAATATTCAATAATTGCAAAATCTCTGCCAATATCTTGTAACTTAAACATTTTTGACTTTTTGTCGAACTTTTTTACATAGCGAAGAACAGCTGATGCTGTTGTTAAATGAGTTAAAAACAACTTCAGCTAGTTTAATATATACAGTCGACTTTAACGTCAGAAGTATACTTTAACTTGTCTATGGTAGACCTAAAGTCCACTCTTAAGTAAAGACGACTTTATTTCTCTTAAAATATACTTTTTTTTTGTCTATGATTATGGGCCAGTATTTTCCAAGTTAAGTGATGACAAACTCAAAGAAGTAATATTTGTGGGGCCACAAATACGCACATTGATGAAAAGCTTACCAAGAAGGAACTTGATGCCTGGTTATCACCGAAAGCAGCTATTTGATGACATGTATAAAGCTTACGAAAAGTTGGGTTGCAGAATGTCATTGAAAATTCCCTTTCTTCTTCTCATTTATCTTTTTTTCTATCTAATCTGGGTGTGATCAGTGATAAGGATGGTGAGAGGTTCCACCAGGATGTAAAGAAGCTTGAAAAAGGATTTCAAGGCCATTGGGACAAAAATATATTAGGAGATTACAGTTGTCTTTTAAAATGAGAAGATTAATCAAAGCACAAAAGAAAAAGTTAAAGTTTCTCGATATTTTCTGTTCAAATTTTATAAGATGATTTTTTTTTTAGTTTTTTATACCTAACCTAGCCTTTACACATGCAAGTAACAGTTCGAAAAACACGACACATTCCCAGCAGTTTGAAAAGTGTCAATTGGAAACCTTACACTAGCTATATTACTACTTGCTCAAGAAACTAGTTCGCTGTGGCTACTAAAGTGGTAGTTAAATGGTTATTATTTGCAATACATTTCGCTAGCGTATTCAGTAACAAACAATAGTCAAATAGTCAAAAACTTAAGGCGAATAAGTTTTTGAAAATAAATTCAAGTAAAATAAAATCCTCTAAAATATACCACTTCGATGGCCACATGTAATGCTGAATGTGGCCGTTTGGTAAAGTCTTCTAAAATATACCACTTTAATGGACACATGTAATGCTGAATGTGGCCGTTTGGTATTTTCGTTCTCTCTGATGATGAAAAAAAGCAAAAATTGAGAGTAGACTGACATGTAATTCTTAATAACAAATTGAGAGCAATACAAATAAGAGCTCTGTGGCTTAGTGATTAGCGCATTTGACTACAAAACCAGAGGTTATGTGTTCAACCCCGCTCTCTGAAAAATTTATTTTTCATTTTTTTTCTCAAATGCTGGAGTATTCGTACTATTGAATTTAATAGTGAAGTGTTATGCAGAGTGTGCCAATCGGCCACCTGCAATGACATCCCCGTGTTAAATTCACCAGTCAATAACGTTGCGAGTGGGTTGAAAATTCACTAGTGGTAGTTCTCAGTGGCTAACTAATTCGACGTCGCGAAACTAGTGCAACCCTGCAGTTCATTGAACTAGTTCCGCTACGTCGAATTAGTTAGCCACTGAGAACTACCACTAGTGAATTTTCAACCCACTCGCAACGTTATTGACTGGTGAATTTAACACGGGGATGTCATTGCAGGTGGCCGTTTGGCACACTCTGCATAACACTTCACTATTAAATTCAATAGTTCGAATACTCTAGCATTTGAGAAAAAAAATTAAAAATAAATTTTCAGAGAGCCGGGTTGAACACATAACCCCACGTTTTATAGTCAAATGCGCTAATCACTAAGCCACAGAGCTCTTATTTGTACTGCTCTTAATTTGTTATTAAGAATTACATGTGAGTCTACTCTCAATTTTTGCTTTTTTTCATCATCAGAGAGAACGAAAATACCAAACGGCCACATTCAGCATTACATGTGGCCATCGAAGTGGTATATTTTAGAGAACTTTACCAAACGGCCACCTTCAGCATTACATGTGGCCATCGAAGTGGTATATTTTAAAGGACTTTATTTTACTTGAATTTATTTTCAAAAACTTAAGGCGAATATCCGACTATTGTATGTTACTGAATACGCTGGCGAAATGTAGTGCAAATGATAACCATTTAACTACCACTTTAACAGCCACAGCGAACTAGTTTCTCGTGCAAGTAGTAATATAGCTAGTGTAAGGTTTCCAATTGGCACTTTTCAAACTGCTGGGAATGAACTGCAGGGTTCATACTTTAGCACTAACACAATCACACATGCGTGTGTAAATTTACACATGCATGAATGATTGTGTTAGTGCAAAAATATGAATGTGTTGAGTATTTCGAACTGTTACTTGCATGTGTAAACGCCAGGTAAATGATAAATTAAACTTGATTAATGTATTAGATTTCTTTAAAAAATATTTTGGACTTTTAATTTTTAATATAATTTGGCAATTCTTATGGAAGAAAAATGAGATGTGATGAAAAGAAAATTTGTATGTTTAATAAACGATAGGTATAAATAAGAAAACATGACATTTCAAAGCGTGTACTCAATTTGTTTCATTTGTAACGCAGTGTTATCTATATTTCCATAAACTCAACGGTACGGTATTTAAGACTAAATCAGTAACATTAAGGGTAGCCAATCTTGCAGAAAACTCATATTCGGATTGTGTTTTTGGGGCACAATCTCCAATTTGTTTCTGTTTTGATAATTTTAACAAGTTTCACTCACATTCATCTCATAAAAGATCTAAAATAAATAGTGAAGGATCCAGGTCATACACAGACTTCATATTATTCTTTAAGGAATGCTGCAAGTATTGTAAATAAATTCACCGAACATAACTCGCCAATCCGTGGCCATGATCAAATATGGGCCAATAGTGATAATAAATAGGCTAAATCAATTAAAGAGGAATTTTTTCCCAATAATTATGTTGGTCCTTACGAGTTCCTAAATGCTCTTGATAATGTTTATGCAGACACAATTGACAGTCTTAATAAAATGTTCTTCAGAAATGAAGTAAGTAAAATCAAAAGCCAATTAAAGTTACATACAGCTCGAAGGCTTACTATTTAAACATTCCTACATGATACATTATTAATCGGTGCATTTGTTTCTGACTATAGGAAATATGTAATATCAAAGCCCGGTAAATTTGCTATTCATTCTTGAATGAGTCCTAGAATGCATTTCTAGAAACGAAATAACTACTTCCCAAATTTTTAGATATTTCTTAAGTTTTCGAGAAGTTGACACGGTACGAAGGTGAAGAATTATAATCTGTTATATATTTAAAATTTTCCGACTACTAAAGAAATCCTTTAGTGGATGCCAAACCTGTCATTGCTTGTGACTCTATTAAAGGTAGATCAATGATACAAAACGTGATAATATTGCTCAAATATAGTAATATTCCAACGACTTCAATCGAAAATATTAAGGGAATTGATAAGTCATCTCAATACATTTCAAATACTCAATTGCACCGAGAACAAAAAATTCCAATGGTGAATGAAATAAAGAGAAATGCGAATATATACACGCACAGAAAAAAATCTAGTTGTACATGTTTATCATAACCATTTCAAAATTTGTAGAAATGTTTGAACAATATTATGGTCACTGTAATTATGTATATGCTTGCGGTAACCATAATATGTTTATGTTAGTATTCACATGATTGTAGCAATCATATATATGATTGTAGTAATTATGTAAATGTTTGTGGCAACCTTTTTCTTCTAATGGTACTTTTTATTATATTAAATTATTTTGCTTATATGTATAGGCCTTGAAAAACCGCGGTTTCGGTTTAAACCGAACTGGAAACTCTACTGTAAAGTATGGCGAAAATCGAGCAACATTTGTCCCTAGTCTCCATACAAGGTCAGAAAATAACTTGAACATTCATAATTGTCTACATCGCAAATTTTGTTAACCACGTTGTACTGGTTGTCTTTTACTGCCTGGGATTTTTCTTTTGATAAAATTGATAAAACATAAATATTTTTATGTTTTATCAATTAAAACATTCCCACTTTATTTCTTGGGAATTTCTTAGAAACAAAAAAAAACAAAAAATTATTAAGTTCTCAGACCCAATATTTACACAAAGGTACACTCACGTACATATTTGTAAAGTACCTATGTCAATAATAAATAATAATAAAAAAAATGTGGAATAATTAAAAAATTTTTAACTTTCCATTTTTTTTTTAACTTCTGGCAAATAGAAGAAAAATCCATTCATTCATTGACTCATTCACACACAATTAGTAATATGTAGTTAGTAGATGTTTTTGAGAAGAAGAAAAAAGAAGTAAATGTATTCAAAGAAATGTAAAGTACGCAGATAATTTATAGTTACAGAGAAGTACAAAGATAACAAATTACTGTTTACACTGATATACAAAGACAAGAAACGGTTATAAAGTAATTAGAAAATTATGTTAGAAATGAATAAAGAAGAGGAATAAAATAATCAATAACTCTGTATTTAGTCTTAAAGGGGGGAAATTAAACCTTTTTTTTCATAAAATTGAGGCAGAGATTTAAATAAGAATACCAACTAGACTGGCCAATTTGAAATTCCTACAAACAATTATATTGAGAACGACTCCAAATGCAAAACATGAATTTAAAATTCTTACTTATCTACCTAATTAAATGCAACATTGTTAATATTTATTTAACATATTTCGTTTGCAATTACTTGCGGTTAACATACTGTCAATTCAAATTAATTTGTTACCTTCACAATCAAAAACACTTTGTTGCAAGTACTTAAATCTACAACAAGGAAAATGTTTATTCAACCAATAAGTGTTAGTTAGCTAGTTAAGTAAAATAAAATATTGTTGATAATAAAAATTAGTTGTTATTAATTTTATTATTGAATAAACTGCTGCTAGCTGCCACTAGAAACCACAAATCAAAAAAATTTCTAATCTATACACTGTCTTCTGAAAAGAAACTTAAGAGAAACATTATTATTGGCACTCAAACAATACAAAAGCACTTCGTTGGGAATTGAATTTGAATACAATTAAAGATACATCCAACACCTGCGGTAGATGTAGTTATATTGAAATAAACAGACTTTAACTTGTCTGTATGTATCTATGGGTTTTATATACTATATATATGTAAATTGTATGTATATATGTAAATTGTAAGCAATTATAAAGTTTCTAGTACAACTTGTGGCTTACTTACACATAATACTCTTGCAAATTTTCTATAACTTTACAATGACTAATTTGTGTGTTTGGTACAACCAATCGTTCTGGTTTTTTGAGTGTAACCAGCAGTTCTGATGACTGCCTCAGAACTAGTGATCATGCCTACCGTTTAAACTATTACTGGTTACCAAATTTGATTAGTTATTCATTTTTAGTAGACTCCAATAGTCGATTCTTTGTATATAAAACATTCTCTGACAACACACGAACTCATGAAGATACAGTCCCACTACCGGTTTTATTGTAAGTAAACCGTATCAGACTATGCACAGTGGGAAGGAGGAATTTCCAAACAATTAAATATGTAAATCCTTAATTTCTAAACGCATAGCCTAGGGTTTCAAGGCCTATATATTTCATGTAAAAATTGTATATGAAGTCTATTTTTGAGCCGACTGGCCAACAATATTCAAATTCAAAACTTTAACTCAGTTTGCATTATGATTCCAAATTCCAAATATAGCTAGACAAAATTATAAAAATTTGTGTTTTCAGATTTAAGAGAAATTAAGATAAATAAAACAACTTGCTCTAATGCAATGAAAAACATTTTTATACCCTTCACCATAGAATAATATATCCATAGAAGCGTTACAGAGGGAAAAAACCTATGTCTGTTGTTAAAAACCTAAGGGCCTAATTCAGAAAAACGAAAGGAAAACAATTTTCCAATTTTTGAATGAAAAACACTCACAAGTTATTTAAAAACTGAGTGATTTTCATACAAACATTTTAAAATTGTTTTCCTTTTATTTTTCTGAATTAGGCCGTGAGAATGTATTAGTAAATAGTTTTGAGGTTGTATTGGTGCCTTTTTTATTTTCACCAGACACACAGAGTTCTATAAAAATGTTTAAATGTTAATTTATTTAAATTTTCTTCTATTTTTAATCCCAAAAATTTAAACTCTGTTCTATAAATTAAATTCTACCACAAATAAAATTAAGTGTCAAAAATTAATAAAAAATATTTTTTTTTTTGGAAAAAAGTGTCCTGGAAAGTATTCAAAAAATTTGCCAAATATTGTGTAGAAGTGTACTAAAGTAGTTCGGTCTGTATTTAGTCGAAAAATCAAAGTTAAAATTTCAAGTATTTTGATAAACACATCATTCTCTCACAAGTATGTTGAATTCACATATCGTTCTTTTTGAACTCAGTAATACAAAATATGCGCCGTTCTATAGTCTTTCATATACTTTTATCAGTTTTTAAAAAAGTCAATTATTTTTTGCGTGGGAGTGTTTTTTTGTTCTAAACATCAAAATCAAAATTCATGTTTCCTCGTATATTTGACAAGAAATAATTTGGGTTAAACACAGATGAGAGGGATATTACCAGCTACTATTTAAATCAGGTTTTATTTCTGAAATCTCATTATTTGTTGTAAATATATGTAAGAAATAGTAAACTGTCATAAAACATTCAAAGCTGTTTTTCTCGAAACGACTTTTTTTGAATTATTACGTTTTTGCAGCAAATGAGCGATATCACAAGTACGTGTGAAGAGAGTAATTAATGTTACTATCGGATTACTCGCAGTTGCGCCTCTAGTTGCACAACCTCGATTTTTGGCCTATTTCTGATCTATATCTGGATTACTAAGTCATTAATATAGACAATATGGATATCTATATAATTACTATAATGATGTGAATGGTAACTCAAACTTATTATGGTTACTACAGTCATATACATAATTACAGTGACCATAATATTTTTAAACCAAACTATTGTTACGAATTTGCAATAGCGATTTGAATTTAACAGTCTGTAACGACTGCCTGCAGCATTTATCATGTTTATAAACATGTACATCAGCAGAAGCTTCTACTTATCAACAATGTTGATAGCATGCGGTTATTAGCATTGTTTATAAGTATGTCAACATTAAATGTTTAAGCTGCTAACATTGACATCGAAAGCTCTAGAATTAGAACATACTAGTTTGCCCGTTAAGAGCATTTTAGAAGATTCACGAAAGATGGCGCGCGTATAAATAGTGGCAGAGGTTGCAGTAGTCAGTGAGTTCATCATTGGCGCTCTTAGAGTTAACATCAACTATCGTGTACATTTGAGTTTGTACATTATAAAGTGTGTATGCATTTCTGTGATTTGATAAATGTATATAAAGACACTAAGTGACTATTTGAACTGTTGTTGTTGTACATTTTAAATAAATAAAGAGTTGTTACAATTTTAAACTACTAAAAGGGTTTTATTTGCAATCAATAGTATCCGGTTTATTTAAAGGATCGTTATCTGGATTAGTAAGTCTTTAATATAGACAATATGGATATCTAATTATTTCAAAGTCCATTGCAACAATATATATAAGGCTATAGTAATTTGGACGTTTGCCAAAAATTTTGTGTCAACAAAGCGTCATATAATGGAAGTTTTCTTTTACTTCTTTAATTTAAAAAAAGTGCCGCTGAAGCACACCGATTGTTCACCAAAGTTTATGGTGATTGTGTTACATCGGTTTCAATGTGCGAGAGATGATTTGTGCGGTTCAGAATTGTTGATTTTAACACAAAGCCAACCAAAAAGTTTAAAGACCGAGAATTGGAGGCAAACAAGAGCTTTCAAAATCAAGCAGTAATTTCAAAACGTCTGCGAACAGCAGGATTCATTCAAAACCAGGAGAATTGGGTGCCATATGAATTGAAACCGAGAGACCTTGAAAGATGATTTTGCATGTCCGAAATGAACGCTGTAAAAAAATCATACTTGCGATGAAAACTGTATTCATTGCGATTACCCGAACCGGTAGAGATCGTATGTGAAGCCCGTCCTACCAGACACCAAAGCCAAATATCCATGTCGCTAAGGCAGGCGCGGATCCAGAGAGGGTGAAATAGGAATTCCTCCCCCCCAAAACCGAAACGTTTTCATAATAAAAATTAAGAAAAATGTAGAACAAATTTGAATTTTTTTAAGACACTACTACAAAACTTTAATTTTAAAGAGTTTAAAATCGCAGTAATGTTTTGTCGGCTGAAAATAAACTGCTACTGTGCTTGCATTAGCTCGGAAATGGTTGCCAGTTGCAGCTATGCATGGTGTTGCAAAATCAACAGTTTGCAGAACCATCCATAGAGATGTCCAAGTTATAACAGAGTGTTATTTCAAAATACAGTGCGGTGGCACGATGACGCATAGTCCATGTTTTTTGGCCCGACGCCAATTGCTAGGATTGGGCTTATTTCAAAACTTCCTCCCAGGCAGCTTGTTTATCTTATTTATTAACATTCAAAATGAAATCTATACTTAAATATGTTCTAAATATTTACAATAATTTTATAAAAAATATTACTTACTTTATTGTTTTGAAAACTAGCAAATAAAATATATTCTTTTTTTTTCTTTAATCACATGTAACACTGCAAGTTTTTTATTTCTATTTTTATTATGCGGCTCATTTTAACAAGTTCTGTTTAGCACTGCAAAGTAAAAAGTAATAAGAAAGAAATGCGAAGATGATTAAATGCTTTGTGGAACACTTCGTAAGTTGTTTTGTGGAATAGGGCCCTATTAAAAACCTCACCCACTTTATAGTCCAGACTTTGCCCCGTCTGACTACTATTTGTTTCGATCGATGCAGAACGCTCTCTTTGGGCTTGAATCGTTCTTGGCCTCAAAAGATGAGCAGTTCTTTTGGCTCGGAATCCATATGTTACCTGAAAGATGGGAAAGGTCATAGCTAACAATGGCCAATACCTTGATTTTTATTCTACAAATGTTTCAAAATAAAGCAAAAAATTTGAAAAAGTCTCTCATTTTCAAGTCATACATTCAATATATATATTTATATGTTGGCAACTATTAATCTTTTAACGTGACATTATCTTAAATTTGGTATTCTATCGAAATGTTGACTTTCGCCACATCATTTTTTGTCAATGTGAGCGGCAATGGCCAGAAAAATGACTTCTCCAACACTTTGTTAGCGACAGTATAAGCTAGATTACTTGGGATGTGTAAAAGGGGCTTCTAAGTATATGCAGTACATATGTAAATAACATATAATTTGGAGTCAGTCATGTCAACCAGACATTACAGAAAAGTACTATCAAAATAGAATACACGCTGTCACTATCATAACTGAAGGGTAGTTTCTATACATTATTAGCATTTATATACGAAATTCTAGATTTGCAACAAAAACCATATTTAGGTCAGGTATTAAACTGAATGTAGGTTTTTAGTGTACAATTGCTAAAGAAATAAAAATACCACTTGACATAAATGTGCCAAAAAAATAAATAAATATTGGTAACTTTTGACAAAACAATAAATAGTATTAGCTATAGAAATTTTAATCAATTTTATAATTCAAGTGAAATTTAAGAAAGTATGGCAAATTTTAACACATTATCACAATAAAACACATTAGCTTAAAACTTACTAAGAATACAAAAAGGTATGATCTATTTAAGTCATAATAAAACCATTTAACACTTTTCTTCTACAAACAACAGAGAGAGAGACAGAGCCCTCCAGAATCGAAACACCATTTAAATTTGTTGCTACAAGTACATACTACTTGAAGTTTTTCAACAACTACTCGTACTTTCGGCATATTTCAAAGTTGTACTAAAATGTTACTTCGAAAGCTGAAGTTTTTAGTTTTTTTTTTCATTTCAACCTTAATAGTTTTTCTTACTCGCCTATGAAAACATGTAGATACCAAATAGTCTTTGTTTAAAAACTACAGTGCTCTCTGCCTGTACACTGTACACCACCCTTCCCATTGTAAAGTAATTTCATACATTTTTTAATAAAAGCATCGTAGTTTTTTTTATTTTTGTTCATCTCATTTTTTTTTCCTCGAGAACTGAAAACAAAACATGCTCTAGTTTTTATTTTTTCTGTAGCTTTTTAATGTTTGTCAATAATTGTTACGGAGCTCGTGACATTGTTTACATACAAAAGTGAATGAAAAATGAAGACAAAAAATATAAAATAACTGAAATGATATTTTAGAGAACATAAATCATCATACGCTGTTAATAGTGTGAGTTGGTAAATAAAAGCTGAAGGGCGATTCGAAGATACTCCCTATGCTTTACATAATCGTATTGGGCGTAAATGAGGACTGCTAAGTTTCTTCTACGAGTATATAGAAGAACTCTGATGAATATACAGTAGCTTTGCAAAAGTGCTATATATCTTATGACAATTTCCATTTGTAATTTCTGAAATATTTGTATGAAAAATATCCATATAAGTTGATTTAATAATTTCTGTCCATCTGTAAACCAATTTTGCGAAGCTTCCAAGTAACTCTTCTGTATGATTAGATTTCTTAAATTTGTGGCCTGTCGCTTATGTTTTCTTTAACGACAAACTAATCTTTGTTGCCAACAAGATGAGAGACAAACTTCTGCAAGTTGTCTTGTAATTAATGAGGTCGGCGATAATATAAGCCAATTCTTTTGACGACAAACTCTTGGCGACAAGATTAGCGATAAAGTTTAAAAAAAAAACAAGTAAGAGAGCTATATTCGGCTGTGCCGAATCTTATATACCCTTCACCAAATTATACTGTAATATAAAAATTTTAAATACTTTTAGGTAAACAAAATTAAAATTTTTTTTTCAAAATTGTTTTTCAAATTTAAAAAAATAAATTTTTTTTTTCAAAATTGTTTTCAATTTTTTTTTTTAATTTAAAAAAAAATTTTTTTTTTTAATTTATTAGTAAAAAAAATTTCAGGTTAAAAAATATTTTTCCCGATTTTGACCCATTGTAGGTCCATATAGCCTTGTATACATCTTTGTAATGGACTTTGAAATATCTATCATTAGATATTCATATTGTCTATATTAATGACTTAGTAACAGATATAGATCAAAAATAGGTAAAAAATCGAGGTTGTCCCGGTTTTTTCTTTATATCTTAGCCATTTGTGGTCCGATTTTCTCGATTTTAAATAGCGACCGAGCCGGATAAATTCCCGATATATTGATGTATCAATTATGTTTGTAAGTTATTTGGGGGCTACGGAAAGTTGATTTCAACATACAGACGGACATGGCTATATCGACTTCGCTATCTATAACGATCCAGAATATATATACTTTGTAGGGTCGCAAATGAAAAATGTAGAAATTACAAACGGAATGGGAGAGCGATAATATTCTTATAAATTCTGTTAACCACAAAACCATTGGCAACAATATTAGCAACTAAGTTGTGAATGTCGTCTTTTATCAGCTGGCAATAATGAGCGACATAATCAAAAATTTAGCCTCTATGAAACTCTTTTGGGTGAAAATATGGGCGACAAGGTTTTAAATAATGTCTTCAAATCTCAAATGATAAAACTTACTCTTTAATTTAGTCTTCTATTAAACAGTTACGACAACAAGATAAGCGACAAAGTTTTGAATATAGTTTAACTTCAACTTGATGTCAAAAAGCGACAAAGTTTTGAAAAACTTCAACTTGATGTCAAATATCCACATGGTGGTAAATTTAGTTTTATACCAAATTGTTTTGGAGACTAGCTAAGTGATAAAGTCTTCTATGAAACTTTCACCAGTTAATTTGATATTAAGGCTAGCGACAATAATTTAAAACTTTGTGTGCGAAATACAGTGTTAAATTCTGTTGTATATTAAACTATTATTCCAACAATGTGGACAACAAAGTCTTAATATGCTCATGACATAGTCCTACATTTCTCTTCTATCAAACACTTATTTCGACATAGTCCTAAATTTAGATTTAAACTAAATTATTTTGGCTACAAGCTGAGCGACAATGTCTAATGTTGACGTCTGTCATAATTTCACCAGCTCATTTGATGTCAGGGTGAGCGACTCATCCATAAAGTTGTACTTCGTTAGCGATATGTATACGTAAATTTGGCTTATAAAACCAAATTATTTTTGAGATTGCTGAGCGACAAAGTTTAACTTTTATGGCTACATAATCATAAATTCTATTTTCATTCAAACTCTTCTGACGAAAAGGTGACCGACAAAGTCAAATGTAGTCTCTTGATGAGAAGGTAACCGACAATGTTCAAACAATGTTTTGTTTATATCAAATTTATTCGTTGCCACCTTGTCGACAAACTCGCTATATGGTGACATCATCAACTGCTTTGACGACAAGATTAGCAAGAAAGTCTTGAATGTTGATTTGATTACAAGGCTAGCGACAATGTTGAAATTTTGTTAGCGACATAATCTTAAATTTATTTTATATTGTTACGTTTTTACCTTTTAAAAACGGGTAAACCGGATACTTTTGATTTCAAATAAAAAGCAGTTTTAGTAGTTTAAAATTGTAACAACTCTTTATTTATTTAACATGTACAACAACAACAGTCTAAATAGTCACTCAGTGTCTTTATACACGTTTATAACTACACAGAAATGCACACACACTTTATAATGTACAAACTCAAATGTACACCAGTCGATGTCAACTCTAACAGCGCCAATGATCAACTCTCTTACGTCTTCAACCTTTGCCACTATTTATACACACGCCATCTCTCGGGAATCTTCTACAATGCTCTTAACGGACATACTAGTACATTCGAATTCTAGAGCTTTCGATGTTAATGTTAGCAGGTTAAACATGCAGTGTTGACATACTTACAAACAATGCTATCAATATTGTTGATAAGTAGAAGCTTCTACTGATGGACCGTTAAATTCAAATCACTATTGCACATTCGTAACAATATCAAATTCTTTTGACAGTAATGTCTTAATTGTTGACTTCTATCAAATACACACGGCGACATAATCTTTAATTTCTTAATCATTTGATGTCACTGTAAGCGCTAATAATTGTTCAGATTGTTGTCTTCTTCCAAGCTTTGCTAGCGACATAGTGTTCAATTTTGTTTAAGCGACAAAGTGTAAAATGTTTACAATACTCTTATGGTAAAATAAATTTAAAGTTGTCTTCTTTCAAAGACAACGTAGTCTTAAATTCTCTTTAGGTGACGAGATGACCAGGGAAGTCTCTCAAAAACTAGATTGACGTCTAGATGACGAATATTTGATTAAGGGTCATTATTACAACTTGCCTTTATGTTCGTAATAGTAAAAGTTAACTTTAAAGCTACCTTTTTCTATTACTTAAAGTTACCTTTTACTATTACGAACATAAAGGCAAGTTGTAATAATGACCCTAAGTCTCAAAAGTTATTGATTGCAATTGTTTTAAAGTTAAAAATAACTTAATAATTGCTAATATTGCAGCCTAAAATAACAACATTTTCGCCCATGTCAACGTTGACGACAATATGTACAATTTCGCCAACAAATATATAAAGGAATTTGTCATTGTTACGGTGTCAACGAGGTGAGCGATATTGACGCTCTTTAATCGTGCACGATTTTGCAGACACGTGTTCACCTATTTGCTGTTGATGTCCCCCATTTTTCGATAAGAATTTCCATTGTCTGTTGTTGTCTTAAATACTTGGCCAACTGGAAATATTAAGGTGTGTGTTTTTGTGTAATTTTTCTTGTGTAATGCTGCACAGTGTTTTAGAAACTTTTTATTTTGGAAATAATTCGGTAGCTCGTGAACGATTGAAGATATCTTAATGAAATTTCACATACACGTAGAAAAAAATATAGTTGTGCATGTTTACAGTAACCATTTTAACATATTTAAACGTTTTTTTAACAATATTATAGTTACAGTAACTATTTACATGATTGTGGTAACCATAATATGGTTAACTTACGATTCACATGATTGTATCAATCATATATATGGTTACAGTGAACAAGTATATATTTGTGACAGCCATTTTTATAATTAAGGTTTTACCATATTATGTTGCCGAGAGCAACATAAAAATGGTTGTCACAAACATATACTTGTTTACTGTAACCATATACATATATGATTGATACAATCATGTGAATCGTAAGTTAACCATATTATGGCTACCACAATCATGTAAATAGTTACTGTGACTATAATATTGTTAAAAAAAACTTTAAAAAATGTTGAAATGGTTACTGTAAACATGTATAACTATATTTTTTTTCTACGTGTATGTGAAATTTCATTAAGATATCTTTTCTTTGCGTGTTGTCAGTGTTGAGGTGTTTTTGAGTTGATTTGTGTTCACATTAACTGGAATAGTTGGAATAGGGGCTACGGGCAGCTCCCCAAAGTTGCTCCCCTCGGGCCTACAAAATTAAATAAAAATCTCTAAAAATTCTGTTCTTATCCGAATGTGAAGAAATTTTATATTCAGATAGTACTTGTAAATATCGAAAAAAGTCGGCGAAAAATTAAAAAATACAATTCATAAAAATTTCAACACAAATATCTCTTGAACTCATTTTTAACGTTGGGGAGCCGAATACATTCGAATAAGAACTGACTTTTTTGTGATTTCTTAAAAATTTTGTAGGCCAACTTTGGGCTGCCTCCCACTATCTTCCATTCCAGCTACGAGAGTAAATATAAATCAAGTTAAAACCTCCGCAGCACTCATTTTGTGGACTTTCATTAAGATATTTTCAGTCAGTCACGAACTATCGAATTATTTCCACTGTATGCTGCCTGTTTTAAGAAGTTATAACGAAATTGAAAGTTTTTCTTTTGGATAATGTTAGATAATGCAGGAGAAGGGTTAAAAAGTTTTAACAAAATTGAATATAGCACATTGTGTATAGTAAGTTAATATTTATTTTGTATTACTGCTTACTATAGAGTATTCTAATAAACAAAAACATAACATAAATATTTACATACCAGTTCTCATACCTAAATATATGTATATATGTATGAATGTAGTAATGCAACATACTGCGCAGTATAATCAACATGCATTACAGGTATTGTGTAAATTATGCTGCTTGGCTGTTGGCAAGGTAAAAGTAAAGTTACATTAAACAAAAGTTCTTTAACCAAAAAAATATACATACATATGTATATTTACTACTACATAGTTATTCAAATAATAATTTCAAAAAAAAAAAAAAAAAAAAACATGTTAATGAGAAAGTTTTTTAACCTATAAAACTGCACTATATAAATAAATGTTGAGTTTTTCATAAAGGCATGATTTCCACATGATTTATTCAATACATTTCAAGAATTTAAAGTAAATAACTCATACATATTTTAAATATTTTCTGCTTTTTCCCCATTAAAGATAAATACCACAGATGTGTTAAGTTGTTAATTACTGTAGCACGTACTCTATACCTAGATATAGAAACTATTTTTTTGTTTAGCTTAAAGCTACATTTATGTAAATGTAGCGTGAAAAGGGAATTATAAATACATTAAAGAATTTTTAACATTTAAATTTAAATACTCGTAGTTGCCTAGTAAAGTTATTTATTTAAGGTGTTACTTTGAAATATTATGTTGAAATGTTAGCTTGATTTGAAAAGAAATACTTATGCTCTATTTGAATAATTGAATCAAATATATTATTAATAAGAAAAGTCAATATAATGTAGGAAAATTTGTAAATAGATCTCAAGACTTTTTTTGGTCATGTTTTATATCATGAACATTGAACTTCAAAATTGTGTGTTAATAATTCCCATAATATAACAAAATATTGTCTCGAAAGTTGTCTTTATCAACACTGAGCGAGAAAATCTTAAATAATAACTTCTATAAAATTCTTATGGCGACATAATTAACTAAATATTTTGATGTCAAGTTAAGCGACAAAGTCTTGAAGGTTACTTTCACCAGCTTATTTGATGTTTAGGTTGGCGACATTGTTCAGATAGTTTGCATAACATAGTCTTAAATTTTGGTTTATAGCTAATTTTATTACCAAAATGCCGAGCGACTAAGTCTTTTAATATTGATTAACTCTAAACGTTATTTTCATTCAAACTCTCTTTGGCGAAAATCTAAGCGACAAAGTCTGAAATGTAGACTTCTATCAACTAATGCTATAGTTATAGTGTGTATGCTTTTATTTTGAGCCCAAGTGAAAGCTTATCCCAGAGAGGGCATTCTGCATCGTTCGAAACAAATAGTAATCGGACGGGGGGCAAAGTCTCGACTATAAAGCGGATAAGGCAACATTTTCCAACCACTTCTTTCTAAATAGTTTTTAAAAGGTATTGAAACATCTTAACGAGCGTTGTCATGACGAATATTACGGTTTCATGTCTGTCCGTATACTGGGCGTTTATCGGCCAATGCTCGCTTTAAACGCATCAGTTGCATTCGGTACAGGTTCTCTGTAATGGTCTGGCCAGATTTCAGCAGCTCATAATAGATAGGATCCTTTTACTCCCACAAAATACAGAGCATTACCTTAGCGCCTTGGATATTTGGTTTTGATGGTTCGCTTCGACTGGTTGGCCGGACTAGACATATGATCTTTACGCTTCGGGTTATCGTAATGGTTTCATTTTTCATCGTAAGTAATGATTCGATGCAAAAATTATTTTATTTTATAGCGTTCAAGCAGCATTGTCTTTCAAGGTCTCTCAGCTTCAAGTCGTATGGTACCCAATTTTCCTGCTTTTGAATGAATCCTGCTGCACGCCAACGTTTTTGAAATTGCTCATTGAGTAGCTTCCAATGATTTTGAAAGCTCTTGTTGAGTTTTGACAACAATCTTCATGGAGTAATGCCTCCAATTATTGGTCTTCAAACTTGTTTGGCTGGCCTGGGCAATATTTGTCTTCCGTGTCAAAATCACCACTTATGAACCGCAAAAACCATCTCTCGCATATTAAAACCGATGAAACACATTCACCATAGGCATCGGTGAAGAATCGGTGTGCTTCAGCGGCACTTTTAACTAAAGAAGTTAAGCAAAACTTCCCGCATATGAGGCTTTGTTGGCACAAAATTCGACATATTCGAAGCAAAAAAAAACTTAGTTATGTTACACTAATGTTCAATAACTAAGTGAGAATAAATGACAGAATGTACCCTTCAATATGACATATAAGTTATTAAAAGCAAAATCCGCGTTCAAAAGATACGTCATCTATTGTAAATCCGCATTTTTAAGTCATACACCCAATATAATTCTTTATTAAACATATTAGCAAAATTAAACGTATTTGTTGGTGCTTCATGTATCATTTTTTTGTGAAAGAAAGAATCAATTCTTAATTCAAATCAAATTTTATATCTTAAACATACCTTTAAAGAATTAATTAAAAAACAAGTAAGAGAGCTATATTCGGCTGTGCCGAATCTTATATATATCCTTCACCAAATTATACTTTAAAATAAAATTTAAAAAAAAAAATTTTTTAATTTTTAAAAAAAAAAATTTTTTTTAATATTTTTTTAAAAGTTTTTTTAAATTTAAAATTTTTTTTTTTTAATTTTTTAGTGAAAAAAATTTATGACAAAAGAATGTTTTTTGTGAAAAAATTCGGGTTAAAAAATATTTTCCCGATTTTGACCCATTGTAGGTCCAACTTTGTATAACCTTATATACATCGTTGCAATGGACTTTGAAATATCATTACATATCCATATTGTCTATATTTATGACTTAGTAATCCAGATATAGATCCAAAGTAGGCAAAAACTAGAGGTTGTCTCGGATTTTTGCTCATATCTCCGTTATTTATGGACGGATTTTGCTGATTTTAAATAGGAAACTTCTCGAAAGCATGTCTGACATAATTATTGAGGATTTGGATCCCGTAGATATCTGGGGTCTTCAGAAAATTGATTTCAACAGACGGACAGACAGACAGACGGACATGGCTAAATCGACTCCGCTATCTATAAGGATTCAGAATATATATACTTTATAGGGTCGGAAAATTATATTGTGGAAATTAAACACGGAATGACAAATTTAAATATACCCTTCTCAGGAAGGTGAAGGGTATAATAAGTCATGTGATTAATTTCTTAGTACTTCATACGTATTGAATTCATTCCTTTGAGAATGAGAATTATTTATAAACTAATTCTTATTTAATCATTCAAGTTTTTTTAATTCAAATTCATAAAAATAGCTTAAACAAATTTACTGAATGATTAAATTTTTCTTTAATTCATGTCTATTACAAATAGACTTTAGACAATTTGTATCAATTCATTTTAAAAGCAAAACAAATTAAATTTAGAAACAATATTTTCATTAAATTTTAAATAGATTTGAATTAACAAAAATTTAACAAATTAAATTTTGTATTTTTAACGTATTAATTTTATTGTGAATTAAGCAAAAGTATCTTAAACAATAATAAGCGTGATCACTCAAATTTACTATTTTATATATCTTAATTAGTAATTAACTTTGTAAATATGTTACTGTTAAATCGGGAAAAGGACCTCGATCTGTGATCAATCCTATTTCTGTCCAAAAATAAATCATATTTACGAAAAATAATATTTTAATCGAGAAAAACTGCTCGATCTGAGATTATTTGTATTTCCGACTATGATCGCTCATATTTCTGTTTAAAAAGCGAATAATTAAGAATATAATAAATAACTCAAAAAAATGAGCTCAATATTACAAAAGAGAAATATTTTAGAGATTCCTTTCTCTATAATATCCCTATAGACCAAACAATCGGGAACTTAGCAAAAGCGAATAATGTTCGTCAATTATTGGCAATATTAAAATATAAAAAAAACTAAATAATTTTCTATAATTTTTCGAAAAGTAGCTGTAGAGAATTTTTAAAATAACGTATCTTTGTAAAGTAGCGATCGATAGTGCTAAAGATTCATTATTGTTATCGTTTTCGAATCAACGATAATGAAGATTTTGCTGCTACAAAATGAGTGACAGATGAAAATATATCGTATTGTTTGCGATAGTCGTTCTCAAATGTTTGTATAAAGTTCGATGATGATAAAAGTGTGTAGTTATCTGGACAGTTAGGATCAATTGTTGAAATATTTGATTGCTCTCTTAACACCCTATTTTTAAAAGTACTTTAATTTTTGATGAGGAAGTATGTACTTTAAATCAGTAACCATTCTTGGTTTTGAGCCAATGCAGAAAAAATTCATTACAATTTTTTTTTTTATTAAAACTGATAAACAAATAAAATTTCATAATCCAATTAAAAAAAAATCTAAGCACTATATTTTTATTAAACAAATACATACTTTGTATCGCTTTAAAAAAAGTCTATTAAAATTCCAATTGCATGCCATGGATTTCATAAAATTTCTATTTAATATAAATAAACTAAAATACTGTTACCGGTTACACATAAAATATGCCATTAAACAATTATAATATAGCTATTATTTATGTTTTAATTTATTTTTGTTTTATTTATTTATTACAGATATCACCATAAACGTCGTAACGTAATCACCTGAATTACAACAACCAGAAAACGAACCTCTTTTTAACGCGGTCTCGCGCGCTTATTCCAAGAAAGAAAGACAGAAATCTAAACAGCAACGACAAATCAGGCTACAAAAATGGGATCCGATTGTGGTGTTTGGATTGGCAAATATGTGTTGTGCATATTTAATTTTCTATTTTTTGTAAGTATTAAATTTAAAAATTGTTATACAAAATACTAAACGAGTGCTTTTATAATTTAGTTAAACTTTAAAAAAACTACATACATACATAAATCTGTTGTCGTGAAAAAGTGAAAATTGCATATTTGTTTTATTACAAAATCAATAATTCAATTATAATTTTGAAAAATGTTTGTCATTTATGAAACAAATATTGGGTTAGAGAAAAGTTATATTCGATTTCCGGACTTTTGCAGAATTGTGTAAAAAATAATTGATTAAATGTAATCAAGAACTGAAACTTTATTTCATGATTAAATTGTTACAGATTTTCAACTACTTCCCTAAAATTTCTGTTTTAACTTTGAAACAGATCAAAAATTACTATCTTTTCAGAAATATACATAGAGCAGAAACTAGAAAAAAGCTGAAACAAAAAAAAAATAACTCAAAATAATCGCACATACGATTGTTGTTTTTGTTTTCATATAGTTCTTTTACTTATACATGCGCACCACTTAGGTTTTTGACAACTGAGTTAGGTCTTTGAAAGGAGCGGAATTGGAGTGAATTAAATTAAAATGTTTCCTTCTGTTTTATCGAAAAAAAATTGGAAGATTGAAAAAGTTGCCCAAAATTATTATACCCTACACCACCATAGTGGGGAGGGTATATTGGATTTGTGCAGATGTTTGTAACGCCCAAAAATATTAGTCTAACACCCACCTTAAAGTATACCGATCGACTCAGAATCACTTTCTGAGTCGATTAAACGATGTCCGTCCGTCCGTCCGTCCGTCCGTCTGGCTGGCTGGCTGGTTGTCCATGTAAAGCTTGTGCGCAGAGTACAGGTCGCAATCTTGAAGATATTTCGATAAAATTTGGTACATATCATTTTTTCTGCCCAAGGACCAAGCCTATTGAAATTGGCTGAAATCGGTTCATTATTTCACCTAGCCCCCATACAAATGTCCTCCCGAAATTGGACTTTATCGGTCATAAATGTTTAATTTATATAGGTACCAACATAAGTTTTTCTCCAAATAAGTTTTATATATACGAAATTCATGTCACCAAATTTTATTATGATCGGTCCATAATTAGTCATAGCTCCCATATAAGGCCTGCTTCCGATAATCACTTTAACGAGCATAAATCTTTTAAAACTGTTGGTATAGACATAAAATGCAACATAAATAACTTTCATACAGACATTACTCACACCACTTAATTTCATGGTGATCGGTCCATAATTGGTCATAGCTCCCATATAAGGCCTGCTTCCGATAATCACTTTAACAAGCATAAATCTCTTAAAAATGTTGGTATACACATAAAATGCAACATAAAAAACTTTCATACAGACATTAATCACACTACTTAATTTCATGGTGATCGGTCCATAATTGGTCATGGCTCTCATATTAAGCCTGCTTCCGATAATCACTTTAACGAACATAAATCTCTTAAAAATGTTGGTATACACATAAAATGCAACATAAATAACTTTATTACAGACATTAATTGCACCACTTAATTTCATGGTGATCGGTCCATAATTGGTCATAGCTCCCATATAAGGCCCACTTCCGAAAATCGTTCACGAATATAAATTATTGAAATTTTGAAAGAAAAATGTTTTTGTTCATTTACTTAGTGTAGGGTATTATATGGTCGGGCTTGACCGACCATACTTTCTTACTTGTTTTTAAATGAATTGAATAGCTTAATTAAAAAATAGAGGACAACTTTTATTAACAATCTCAGTTTATTTATTGTCATTTTTATTTAAACTGAGAAGTGAATTAAAAAGTTAATTACAATGAAAGTGTATAATAAAATAAATTAATTTAAATTCTAACTCAATTCTTTTGTTTGATGAAACAAATGCATTTAATACTTTTAATTCATGATGAATTCATTGAAATTCTAATTGTATTCATATCTTAAGCAAACTGAATGCATTCAAGAATTTTTAATTCATGATGAATAAATTCCAATCATATTTTGGCCAAAATGAATACATTCATTAAATTAAAATTCATTGCATGAATGATTGAAAGATTCATCCAAAAAGGTATCATTCTTTTATAGCTCCGTTTATGAGTCTGAATCAGAAACACGATCAGAAAAAAAATTTTAAATTTTTTGAAAGAAAAACTTTCAAAAATTATTTAAAAATTGAGTGATTTTCATTCAAATATTTTAAAATTGTTTTCCGGTCGTATTTCACTAAGAGTAATCTTCAGTGCGTTTTCTAAATAATTTATTATTGGGTATATGACTTAATAATGCCGATTTACAATAGATGGCGTATCCTTTGAATGCGGTTTTTGTTTTTAATAACTTATATGACATTTTGAAGGGCACATATCTGTCATTTATTCTCACTTACACGCATAAAAAAAAATATCGTTGGTGATTGTTATTGTAACCATTTCAACATTTGTGCATGGTTACTGTAACCATTTCATAATTTTTAACAATATTATAGTCACAGTAACTATATATATGATTGTGGTAACAATAATATGGTTAATCTACGATTCACATGGATATTTCAACCATATATATGGTTACAGTAAACATGTATATGTTTGCGACAACCATTTATATGATGAAGGATTTACCATATTATGTTGCTCTTATATCATAATCTGAGAACAACATATTATGATAAAATTATTCATCATATAAATGGTTGTCACAAACATATACATGTTTACTGTAACCATATATATGATTGATACAATCATGTGAATCGTAAGCACACCGATTTCTCACCAAAGT
Organism: Calliphora vomitoria; assembly: GCA_942486065.2. Taxonomy (NCBI): domain Eukaryota; kingdom Metazoa; phylum Arthropoda; class Insecta; order Diptera; family Calliphoridae; genus Calliphora; species Calliphora vomitoria. Next base: position 18,778,817 of record OW818031.2, on the reverse strand, counting down.
TTATGGTGATTGTGTTTCAATGTGCGTTAGATGATTTTTGCGGTTCAGAAGTGGTGATGTTGACACGAAAGACAAAGAACGCCGAGAACAGCTAATAAATTTGAAGAGCAAGAATTGGAGGCATTACTTCATGAAGATTGTTGTCAAACTTAACAAGAACTTGTAAAATCATTGGGAGCTACTCAAGCTGGAATTTCACAACGTTTGCGAGTAGCAGGATTCATCCAAAAACAGAGAAAGTTGGTACTATTCGAATAAAAGCATAGAGACCTTGAAAGATGATTTTGTATGTCTGAAATGAAGCTTAAACGCCATTAAAGAAAATCATTTTGTCATTACTTTCGATTAAAAATAGATTCATTACGATAACCCGAAGCGTAAGAGATCGTATGTGAAGCCCGCCCAACCAGCCGAAACGACACCAAAGCCAAATATCCATTGCGCTAAGGTAAACCTCTGTATTTGGTGGGAGCGAAAGGGTCCTATCTATTATGAGCTGCTAAAATCTAACCAGACCATCACAGGGAACCTGTACCGAACACAACTGATTCGTTTGAAAAAATCTGTACAATTTTCAAAGCATCAAAATATAGTCAATATATTAAAGTTTAACTTTAATTGATTAAGGCCCATTATTACAACTTGCCTTTATATTCCCAATAGTAAAAGTTAACTTTAATGCAACATTTTTATATTACTATTACGAACTTAAATAGTAAAGGGTATTTTTAAGTAATAGAAAAATGTAGCTTTAAAGTTACCTTTTACTATTATGAACTTACAGGCAAGTTGTAATAGTGGCCCTAAATAAATGAAATAACTTCTTTTCTAACCCAATATCCTCGTAAAATTTTTATACATTTTTTTGCCATATAAAGTTCATTAACTTAATTTTAAGTTTTTTTATTATACAAAAACAAAAAAAAACTACTGTTATTTTGTTGTTTTACATTTAGTTTTATTCATGTAAATCTATTTCATTTAATGTGCATGTTATTTTATTTTTTTTATTGACAGATCCTTGGCACGATAGTTTTGGGCACCGGTATATGGCTGGCCGTTGATAAGGCCTCTTTAATAGCTTTATTGAAAATGGTCGAAAGTGAAAATATTAATGTAAGTATTAATATTAATAATTATTTATTTATATATATATTTTAGTTATACAATAATATGTGTATTTCGGTTTCTATTATTAAATATGAATTTCTATTTTGTGCTCCTTTTTACTGACATTGTATAATAGTCAGTCGAAAAGTGTTTCACCTTTTGTTGATTGCTTCTTGTCGTCTGTCGTTTATTAATTGAAGATACTTTTTGGTTTTCATATGTGAGTGTGTTTTGATGGCGTGTTTCTAATTTAATTTTCATATTAATCTTGATTAGATTTTTTAAGTGGTAATTATCCATGAAATCAAATATTCTTCATATGTCTGTCGACTATTTCGACTATTGACATACTCACTCTGTAACTATTGTTCGTCTAAGTATGACGAATATTTTTGGGGTTAAATTTGGTTATTCATTGACAAAATGACACTCCTTTTCTTCAGGCAGGTTGTTGTGTACATCTGGTTGGATAGAAATAAATCTTGGTTTTTTTGTGGAGTAGTAATAAAATATTTACGATTTTTTTTATTTAATTGTAACATATATACATACATAGTATATAAAATATGCAACTTTTATAAGCAGGAAGATGTATATCTATTTGAATGGCATTTAGATGTATAATATAAATACAATGTTACATCACATTGCATCAAAAAGATGTATCTTTTAAATGTCTGCAATTGATGGACTGTTTAGCACATTGTCAAATCATGCCGTGCTGTTCATATCTTTCTCGGCAATGTTGAAAATTCTCAAGTCAATTTTAGCATACATATTTTTAAAGTCTTCTGAATGCCGAAAAATCTAATTTAAAAGGCTTGAATTCACTTAGATTCAACTTTGAATCAGTTTGTTGACAGATAGTTAAATTTTGAACGCGTTTAAGTTATTTAAGTCAAACGAAGTAATATAAGCATTCTATTTATTTAGAATGAGGTTGACATTCAGTGCTTCTCCAATTTTAAAAATTTTATTTTCTGTTTCTGTATCATAACAAGTAAGAGAGCTATATTCGGCTGTGCCGAATCTTATATACCCTTCACCAAATTAAAATTTAAAATAAAATTTAAAAAAAAAAATTTTTTTCCAAATTTGTTTTTTAAGCTTTTTCCAATTTTTTTAAAAAAATTGTTTTAATTAAAAAAAAATTTTTTTAATTTATGACAAAAAAATTTTTTTTGTGAAAAAAAATTCGGGTTAAAAAATATTTTTCCCGATTTTGACCCATTGTAGGTCCTACTTACTATAGCCTTATATACATCGTTGAATTTGAAATATCTAGCATTAGATATCCTTATTGTCTATATTTATGACTTAGTAATCGAGATACAGATCAACGAAGGTATGATTTCTACCCAAATCACCCTTGGAGAGTCTGGTCTTCTTAATAGGTATTCTTTATTGATTACTTAATGACCTGTGAGGTTATTTAGAAGGAATCTAGCCATATTTGTCGAAATTCACCTGGTATGTATATCCATATGTGGCTTTTACATGAGCTCTTTCCTTGGCTATGAAATATTAGTTGTTTACCCCTCGTGAGAGGAGAGGAATGCCACTGTCACAACTAAACTCATTTAAATCTCGAGTGGTGTTGACATTCGCAAATTCGTCAGCTCTACAGTTTTCCTGTCACATAAGAGGGTAAACTATGAATGTCTCGAATCTCCTTCAGAAACACCTGGTATTCTTCAATCGATGCAATATACACATTCTCTTGGGAACTAATGGCCTCTTTGATATCACTAAATGTGTATACCGTGAAGCTGAATTTGTGCCGAAGCTACTTTTATAGTCATAATTTTTACTCGATCGTAATTCGGTAACCAGAGTCTCTGGTTTGAATCTAACCCGCAACCCTCAGACTGATAGTTCAGCACACTATCGTCTTATATGTATATCCCACATCCGACATTTTCATGTGACCCTGATCAACTGTCAACCTGGAAAAAGAGTTTCAGTCAGTACCTCTATTGCATCTTGACCATTTAATGAATGTAGGATGGTATTGTTGGACTTAAATATAAAACTTTAGCCAACTTGATTTTTATGAGCTTTCGAAAATTAAGAATCTTTATTTTTCTCTAACAAAAATACAGTGAGACCTCGATTATCCGTATTGGTCGGGACCGGGAGCATTCTGTACCAATTTTTAGTAGTTTTTTAATGACAGTTTTTCGATAATGACATTTAAAGCTCCAGATTGCACTGATCCACCGGTTGGATTAAGGTCGTCCAATTTGGTGTAAAAAATTTCACAATAACGTTTTCATCATTGAAATCCTGCACGTCTGGATGTTGTCCAATGGCAGAATGATTTTACTATCATCTTTTAGACCGATTTTTTTAAAGTTCTCAGTCACTTCTGGTACTAAGTTATTGTTAAACCATTCTCATGGACATTTTTTAAAGCTCTTTCCAATAATGCTTTGTACCAGCAACTTTAATGCGGTTAGTCTCTCCTTTGAGAGGTTAGTCTCTCCTTTGAGACCTTTTGTCATTCTATGAAATTTTCATTGCCAAACTTCTTTCAAGTAAACACTTTCCATTCTCCTTATCTCATTGGTGAGTTTTTTCATTGATTTGAATTCATTTAATTTTTCCACAAAAATTGTGGCAGCTAATCAGCTGAATATTTTTCTCCTGCAGCATTAAGTTTGTGAACACCATGTCGTTTTTTTCTTAGATTTTGAGTGGAATATTTTAGACTTTCCTTCACTGTTAATCCAGAAATTGGATTATTTCTTTAAATCGTTCCTTCCGGAAACATGCATAAACTGCAAAATCTACTCTTGGTTCTTCAGCAGTTTTTAAAGTTTTTCGGTTTCCAAAGCCAATAACAGAATCACTTTGTTTTTTATAATGTCTAACACTCCTCACGCCAAAAGCTATCGAAAAATCGATGGCACAATATAAGAAAATGTTGGCCTTACAAATCGATTTATGGAATTCCCCTTTTTCGTTTTATTCACATTGTGTTTGATTGTTCAAAAATAATCGAAACAAATTATAATCCCGGTTAATAGAGGTAATTACGGTTAATCGATGCAAAAAAATTAAAATCGATCCAAAACAAAGGATATGTTTTCCCGGATAATCTGCCAATTTCATATTTCATTACTCTAGAGTCTCTAATTGTCGATAGTTTGTGTGAAATGGTAATGAGTTCGGTAGTTATGTTATTAACCGTCTTAGCGATACCAATTGGCCGCTTTAGAGTAATGGAATATGATATTAGGTTTGGTTTAATTGGCAGACGCCCGAAGCATAGCTCACTCGGATCAAAATATACTTCCTGATGTGATCGCAATAGTCGTCCTCTGTTTAGAGTTGACGCCAGAAATCATAGATGATAACTAGATAGGTAACTGAGAGCCAAAAACCTAAGTCTGTTGTCAAAAACCTAATTCATGAGAATGTATTTCATGTATTTTGTTATTGTATCACCCGTATGTGTGAAAAGAGCGTAATTTTTCAATTGATATTACTCTCTCCTTCTGTTCTGTTCTATTCATTTATTCTCTGCCAGAACCATCCAATATTTGGTGAATTTTCGAAGGCGAAAAACGTTGAGCTAGCAATATAATATTGATGTGGACGAAGAAAGAGAACTATGCCGTGGATAACCCACCATTTCGATGCTTTATTATCCATTTTTCGAACTTCATTTTCATTATATCAATGCCGTAGATATTGATCTACAATGTTTTAATGAAATAGTGGAAACATATTGGGAAATAAGACAATACGGATATTAAGAAACTTGTCTGCAAACCCTTTTAATGTATTAGTTTTAAAAAAAAAACGTTCATATAAAGCTTCTACCATGACTAAATTTGTAAATGCAAAATTAATGGGTGATTGTGTGTATGATTGTAATATCTAAGTACTCATATTGTAGGAGTTGACAAGACATTTACATATTAGTTACTACACGTTAGATATTGGAATAATAAATTTATCATATAAAAATAAAAATATTTTAAATAAAAACTACAAATAAGTTGAAATCGTAGGCAATGTGTGCAAGTACTCGTCTGTTTAAATATGTGCATTTAATTGACAACACCCTCGTAAAACCAGCATAATGGTTGTTGTGGCAGCATGTTTACATGTTTTTTTTTTTTTTTTTTTTTTTTTGCAAAATTTCTTTCTTTGTTTCAGCAAAAAGCCAATACAGTTTATTGGCATTTACAACTTTTTTAAAAAAAGACAACAACAACAAAAAAAACTGAAACATGTAATGCAAAAGTTTTCCAAAACATTTAAATGCAGTTGGTCAGTTTGTTTCTTCTGCAACACTAAGGAAAACATGAGTAGGAAAGGAAGATTTTTTGTTTAATTGCAAGACAAGCAGAGCTGTAAAGGAACGATTCGTGAATGGTTATTTTTTCAACGTATTAATTTTGCCCAAAATATGAGTTGATAAAATTTGATTAATTTATAATGAATGAAATATTCTTGAATGCATTCCTTTTATTCAAACAAATAAATTGAATTAAAATTTGAATGAATTCATTTTATTATTCACTTTCGTTGTAATTCATTTGAAGAAACTCGGATAAAAAAATATTTTTCCCGATTTTGACCCATTGTGGGTCCGTTGGAAAGGTCATCTATCTATCTTTGAAATATCTAACCACATTGTCTATATTAATGATTCAGTAATCCAGATGTAGATCAAAAATAGGTCAAAACTCGAGGTAGTCGTGGTTTTCTATTTATAACTCTGCCATTTGTGTCTATTTCCCCGAATTTAAATAGTAACCGAACCGATACGATAGCGGATATATTGATGTATTAATCATGTATGTTAGTTATTTGGGGATTTCGGAAAATTGATTTCAACATACAGACGGACAGACGGATATTGCTATACTCCGCTATCTATAAGGATCCAAAATATATAATGGTTTCACCAATGGAAAATGTAGGAATTACAAACCGAATTACACCCTTATATATACCTTATACAAGGTGGCGCAAAAGTGAACTTCCGATGTTTTTTGGCTGTAATTAAAAAAAAAAATTAAAAACTTTGATTCTTCTTGTGGATTATTTTTATTTGGTCTTTTAATTTTTTTACATCAAGTCGAGAATATGATGTCATGTAAATGGCCGCCGCCACAGTTGATTGTCATTTGAGCCCTTTTTATGGCATTTTCCATCCCTTTGGCCAAAACTTCCGGCGATAGGTCCTCACATTCTTGACGGATATTGTCTTTAAGAGCTGCAAGAGTCTGAGGCTTGTTGACATAAACCCGCGACTTCAAAAAGCCCCACAAAAAGAAGTCTGGAACGGTCAAATCAGGCAAATAGCCAAAACGGGAGATTAGGCGCCCGGGAAATGCATCCTTCAGCATATCGGTTGTGGCACGTGCAGTGTGTGCCGTTGCACCGTCCTGTTGGAACCACATGTTTTCCAATCCCAATTCATCAAGTTGCGGCAAAAAGAACTCGTTGATCATTGCTCTGTAGCGCTCACCATTTACAGTAACCGTTTGGCCCGCGACCTCTTCGAAGAAAAAAGGTCCGATGACTCCTCCAGCGAAACCATACAGTGACTTTGAGCGGGTGTAATGGCTCTTCGTGGGATACACGCGGATTTTCAGTGCCCCAGAATCGTAAATTTTGCTTATTTACGTACCCGCTAAGATGGAAATGGGCCTCATCACTAATGCGGCCCAAAATTCGCTGTAAAGACCGTCGACTGATACCCATTTGCGTGGCACTGGTCTGGTCGATGTCGACGGCGCTTCCATGACATCCTCGGCTACAGCAGCAATATTCTCTGCAGAACGGCTTCTCCGGGGTCTGCCACGCCTGGCAGAATCTCGTGTTGTGTCAGTCTCTTCGAGGCGTGCGGCTAAACGTCGCAGTGTTTCACCAGTAGGCGTTGGACGGCCAGGAAATCTGCGACGAAATTCACGTTGTGCCAAAGTCACCGACCTATTATTGGTCAAATAAATAGTCAGCAATATTCCGCGTTCTGGAGCAGTGTTTATTAACGTGTATTTCGCATGTGTTTACTACACAAATGTCAAAACAGAACTGACATTAGGGGCCAATCGCAAAATTTATAGCATTTTCTGATAGGAGGATTACTTTTGCGCCACCTTGTGTATCGTGGGGAAGGATATATAAACTTTTAAACAACTTTTTAAATCTTCAAAGAGTTTTTCGATAAAAGGAAAAAAGATTTTTTTTGTATCCTTTTTCTAACATAAAAATTTTATGAAAACAATTAATATCAATTACTATCATTTAAATCATCGATGAATTCTTTCAAATTTGAATTCAATTCTTAGTCCATAAGTTTATTATAAAAAAAACTTTATTCACTTTTGGCCGAGTATGCGTAGGCCAGCAAGTTGTTTTCCGAAAACTATTGTTGTACAACAACTATAAATAGTCGGATAAACACTTAATCAATTACAGACATTCATTTCATCCATTCCATAATAATATGGACATGTTAGACAAAAGTAAAATGAACAATATTGCTCCTATGGTCTGCTGTTGGTTATTATTTGGTCAGTCGTTCGGTTGATGTTTGCAGTTTGAAGTTGTAAAACTGAAATCCTACAACTACAACTTTTATATGTAAACTTTACAACCAGACAATGTTGTAAATGAAGTTTATAAACAGTTTTGAACAGAAAAAAAGTCAATGAACTTACAATAAATAAATAATTAGGTATTGCGTCAAAAAAAAGTAAATGGGAAAAATGCATGCAATTTAAAAAAAATAGCTTTTAAATTGTTTTACTTTTTTCACCTAAATATATATTCTAAAGCTTGAATACAAAATATAAAAAACCACAATTGAAAGGGATGATATTTCATCAAAACAAATATTTACAATTAAAATTTTGTATTTAAATAAACTAGAGTTTCTTGTCCAGTTTTAACCGAAACCGCAGATTTCCATGGTTTAAAACCGAAAATCTAAAATTATTCTTCGTTCAGGTCAACCAGTCCATTTATATGATTATGGTAACCATAATATGGTTAACTTACGATTCACATGATTGTGTCAATCATATATATGGTTGCAGTAAACAAGTATATGTTTGTGACAACCATTTATATAATGAAAGATTTACCTTATTATGTTGTACTCGGCTTATGAATAACATAATCTGAGAACTACATATTATGATAAACAAGAGGTGTTATTTTGAATCAGCCGGTATTTCGGTAGCTGTCACTTTTGAAGCTTTTATTCTTTGACATTTGACAAGTAGAAACTACGCCATTAGTAAAAATGAAAAGATACACGCTTCAACAACGCATTGAAATTATTAAAATTCACTACAACAAGTAAGAGAGCTATATTCGGCTGTGCCGAATCTTATATACCCTTCACCAAATTATACTTTAAAATAAAATTTAAAATTTTTTTTTTTTTGATTTTAATTTTTTTTTTTCGAAATTGTTTCTAAAAAGTTTTTTCCAAATTTTTTTTTTTAAATTTTTTTTAATTTATTTAAAATTTATGACAAAAAGTTTTTTATGAAAAAAAATTCGGGTTAATATTTTTCCCGATTTTGACCCATTGTACGTCCAACTCACTATAGCCTTATATACATCGTTGCAATGGACTTTGAAATATCTATCATTAGGTATCCATATTGTCTATATTTATGACTTAGTAATCGAGATATAGATCAAAAATTGGCCAAAATAGAGGTTGTCTCGGATTTTTGCTCATATCTCCGTTATTTATGGACGGATTTTGCTGATTTTAAATAGGAAACTTCTCGAAAGCATGTCTGACAGAATTATTGAAGATTTGGATCCCGAAGATATCTGGAGACTTCAGAAAGTTGATTTCAACAGACAGACATGGCTTAATCGACTCCGCTATTTATAAGGATCTAGAATATATATACTTTATAGGGTCGGAAAATTATAATGTGGAAATTACAAACGGAATGACAAACTTATATATACCCTTCTCACGAAGGTGATGGGTATAAAAATTGTGAAAATCTTGCAGTCACAGTTCGCAAAACTAAAACATTTTTGAGTCGTTATGAAGCAACTTGTCGCACCGCAATACAGAAATTGGTGGAAATGTTGGGTCAAGTTAGTGATGTGAAGAATAAAACCCGTGCACGTCGCTCAAGAACAACTGAAAATATTGCTGCTGTAGCCCAAAGTGTTGAAGAAAACCCAGGTTTGTCCATTCCTCGTCGTTCGACAACGTTTACTTTTAACAAGACGGTGCTACGTGTCACACAAGCAACGAAACCATTGCTCTTTTACGGGAAAAGTTTTCGGAACGTGTTATCCTTCTATGAGGTGATCACAATTGGCCACCGAGATCTTGTGATTTAACACCATGCGACTTCTTCCTTTGGGGCCACGTGAAAGATAAGGTCTACGCCAACAGCCCAGCGTCGATTCAAGACCTCAAAGATAGAATTCGTGAGGCTATCGAGGACATAGGGCAGCCACTTTGTGATTTGGTTATGGAAAATTTCATGAAAAGAATATGGTCCTGTAAGCGTGGTCGTGGTGGCCATTTGGCTGATGTTGATTTTCATTATTAACATCCGATCATTTATCTCAAAAAATGCCATTTTTCTTTCAATACCAAAATAACGTCTCTTGTTGGAAAACGCTGTATAATGATTCAACATAAAAATGGTTGTCACAAACATATACTTGTTTACTGCAACCATATATGTGATTGACACAATCATGTGAATCGTAAGTTAACCATATTATGGTTACCACAATCATATACATAATTACTGTGACTATAATATTGTTAAAAATCTTGTAAAAGTGTTGAAATGGTTACAGACGAAGTCCAGTACTCTGTAGATACTCGATTAATGAGCATCAACTTGATAAAGTTGAAGTATTCCTTGATCTTGTCGTATTAGTTGATAATAAATTATGTTTTAATTCTCACATTTCACAAACTATTAATAAAGCCAAAGGTGTATTAGGTTTCATCAAACGCTAGTGAAAAGAATTTGATAATCCTTATGTCACTTGTGAACCACAATACGAAATCTACATATATAAAGAAAATGTAATCCGTTCAAAAATAATTTCTTATATTTTGTCTCCGCACACTTCCATGTAATCCTAATATTAATCTACCATCATATGAAAGTCGTTTAACACTTATTAAACTCCCTAGTCTAAAAAGTAGGAGAATATGTATGAATATCTCATTCTGAATGGGACAATTAATTTGGAAGTCCTACTTCGCCAAATCGAATTCATAGTTCCAAATTGTCCAACAAGAAATAATATTCCTCTTAATCTCCAATATTTCCGTTCAAATTATGCAAACTTTGATCCGATGCGTAGAGTTTGTGCTGAATTCAACAATTCATATCATCTTATTGACTTTTCGACTGATCCTAATGTCATTGCGAACAATTATACAACATTTAGTCTGGGGGAAGTCCAAGAAATTGTGCCACTTCTACTGGGTAAGTCCATAAATCCACTGGACGTAGTGAAGTAGGGTTGGCTGGACAGTTGAAAATGTGGAGGGTATCATGGGGACACTGACCACATTCTGGGCATAAGTTGAGGACGGCACGGTCTATTCGGGACCAGAAGGCATTAAGCCTGTTGCTCCATCCTGATCTTAGTTGTGCCAGAATGACTCTTGTTTTGCGCGGCAGAATCTTCTCGGCGTCTGCTATCGGTGGTGGGCGACCTCCAAGTAGTTCATTCATACGGTATCTTGCTACCGCGAAATTGATGGTGTCTCTATGAATGTCGTTCAAAGCTGTCATAAACGAGCTGCGATCAAATGGATCCTGCACATACCGCTGTATGCTCTACTCGTATTTTCTAAGGTCTAGTCTGTCATGCCTCGGGGGAGATTGCAACTGTGTGATGTTGAAGTTTGGATGACTCCTCCAGTGATATCCCAGAAGGAACTCATTACTTTGTAATGGGGATTGCTGGGGATTGAATGTTACAAATTCATTGTAAAATATTAATCATATCTTCTGACAATAAAACTCCAAATTGAGTAATGAATGACACAAAATCCGTCTTTTAGGAGTTGTGTTATTAAATGTGTAATTGCTATATTGTTGGGTACTAATTACAACCATTAAAGGCGACACATTACGATGTTAAAATGTCAGAGTTGACGTAAATATATCAGTGTTGCCGAAGATATAATCCTTTTTCCTCTTTGATAAATTTAATACCATATTCTCAATTTAAAACTTATATTCAATCAAGGTTGTTGTCATAATTACTGAAATTTTTATATCACACGTTACCAACATTATCTGAAAGTGTTTAAATAAGAAACGATTCTGTAGGGCATTCAAAAAATATATTAAACAAATTTTCAGATTACTTGTAATATGAAACTTTTGTGTACTTATCTTTTTTTTTCTTTGTTTTATATTTTTTTTACACAGTCATTAAGGTACGAGTATTTAATATCTCCAAAAAAGAAATGAAATGAAAGAAAAAAAAAACAAAATAAAACATAAAAAGAAAATAAAGCTACTAGAGCAGTGATTTGCAAACTTTTTTATACTGAGCCAGTAATAATTTTTGAATTTCAGAACTAATAATGTCAACAATTCATTTCAGAAAACAATTCCCAACAAATCAATTTTTTTAGCTTCATTCAAAAGCTTTTATTTAAATAGAATTCATTCAACCTTTGACTGGTTAATGTTTTTGTTAATTTAAATCTACTTATACCAAATTGAATGAAAATATTTGTTCTATATTCAATTTGATTTTTTGCTTTAATCATTTACAAAATGTTTTAATTTCTAAAGAAAACTGGAATGATTCAATAAGGAATTAATTATATAAAGAATGGATTATCAAATCCATGAATTCAATACTAAGGAATTAAGCCTTTGAATTAATTCGTAATGAATTCTTTAATGGACTGGTTAAGAGATAAAATTTAATTTAATTCAAAATTCTTTCGAATCTTTGCCTGAAAGGTACATCTTTAAAAGTACATAGGAGTGCTCCGTTACGCTAGGCTCTCAGTCTGAGGTTTGCGGCTTCGATTCCCGCCAGAGACTAAGATCTGTTTTCACTACAACGGGCTTTGGGAAACACTGCAATAAAATATTATAAGTGTAACTGACAGAGTATCTGTATATACAAGTACGCATTTGTGGTGCAATTACCAGCAGCCACAAATTAATTGGTCAACGTTTAATTATGTTCCAGCTGATGATGGTGTCGTTTCTTAGAATTCGCGAGCAGAAAAAGTATCAAATGTTTCAGATACATTTACTTTTCTTGTAATTAAAATTTCAAATGTACTGTATACATAAATGCGTTTAATTAAATATTAAAAAAACCTTTTTTATATTTTATTAAATTTTACAAACATTTTTTAATAATTCTTTGTTTTAACTTTCCTTTTTTTTTTTTTTTTTTTTGTAGCAATTTACCCAACCCCAGGTTATTGAACAAATGGCTTATGTTCTGATAGCCATTGGTGGGATAATGTTTTTAATGAGTTTCCTGGGCTACTGTGGGGCCATACGTGAATCCAGATGTTTATTGACAACGGTAAGTGTTTTTTTATTTATTTATTTTCATTTTTTTATTTGTTGACATACTTTTGAAAATTGTTCTAAAAATGTATCAAAGAATATTTCCTGTTTATAAAAACCAGGAAAAAGATGAAAATTATAACAAAAAGTTTTATTTTACTTGATAAGTTTAGCCTTAATTTCTTTGTGTTTTTGAAATCTTCTTGTCATTGTTTACAATGAGTGCATAAGTTCATAAATGTATTAAAATCAGTGGTCGGCTTTCATAGCTAACAGGAGGCAAACTCACGAATGTCAAAGTTGTTCATAAAAATTATTAAATAAGTAACGAAAATTACAACAGACAAGCAAAGTGCATATCATGTTATTGTAATACATGTTCTCTTTATGCCAACCACTGTTTGTCATAGCCATAGTCATGTTTTTTAAACGTTTTATTGTCCACAACTTGCAAATGTGTTTAATTTAACTTTTTGTTGTTTTAAGGGAGAAAGTCTGTTTCCAGTATTTAATCATGATTTTTTTTTTTTTTGTGTTGAAAATGTTTTGGTTGTCAACATGTTTGGTGTTGTCTATTGCATTTTATAAGTGGAAGTGAATAATTGTAAGCCAAAGTGTTTTAAGTTGGTTTCCCTGGCGGTCAATGATCAAGTGCAGTTTTACCAATATTGTTAAATTTTTAAGTAAAAACAAGCTACATTTGTATTCAGGGAACATTGTGTACTTTTATTATATTATTGGTACTTTTTTGTTACGAACATAGTGAAGATTATATACCCGCATTAACAGCTGTATTTCGAAGCTGTATTTCGTGATGTTTAAAGAAAATTTGTCCAAATGATATTCATTGTGTTTCAGAGCTTGGAATTAATAAATTGGTAAAGTATTAATTCAGTATTAAAAATATCAGCTATTCATTAAATAAAACCATTCCCAGCAAAAGCAATTGTTTACATTATTCAAGATATTTTATTTTTATTGTTACATTTTTGTCAATTCGATATTTTAAAACCTTTTTATAGATTTTCAATAAATTTCATTAAGCTATTTTGTAATGGATTTGAATTAAAGAAAACTTGAATGATTTAATATGGTCGGGACCGGAAGCATTCTGGATAATCAATTTTCCCGGTTAATTGAGTACCAATTTTGAGTAGTTTTTTAATGACAGTTTTTCGATAATGAAATTTAAAGCTCCATATTGCACACTGATCCATAGGCTGGATTAAAGTCGTCCAATTTGGTGGAAAAAATTTCACAATAACATTTTCTCAGCATTGAACTTCAACAGCAGAATGATTTTACTATAATCATTTAGACCGATTTTCTTAAAATTCTTTCTCACTTCTGGTACTTAATTATTGTTAAACCATTCTCATTGACATTTTTTAAAGCTCTTTCCAATAACTAATGCTTTGTACTTGTGTGTACCAGCAGCGAAATCGCAAACTAATGAGGTTAGTCTCTCCTTTGAGATCTTGTGTCATTCTATGAAAACACTTTCCATTCTCCATTATCTCATTGTTGAGTTTTTTCATTGATTTGAATTCATTTAATTTTTCCACAAAAATTGTGGCAGCTAATCAGCTGAATATTTTTCCTCTGCAGCATTAAGTTTGTGAATACAATGTCGTTTTTTTCTTTAATTTTGAGTGAAATATTTTAGGCTTTCCTTCACTGTTAATCCAGAAATTGGAGTTCCTTTAAATCGTTTCTTCCGGAACCATTTATAAACTGCAAAATATCAACAAATGTTGGCCTTACAAATCGATCGTGGGAATACCCCTTTTTCGTTTTATTCACATTGTGTCAGATTGTTCAAAATAATCGAAAAAAATTATAATCCCGGATAATAGAGGTAATTACGGTTAATTGATGCAAATAAATTTAAATCGTTCCAAAAACATTTTCTTTCCCGTAATTCTATAAAGGATAAATTCTCATAGAAATGAACTCAATATGTTTGAAATACTAAAGAATTAACTCTATGGATTAATTCGTAATGTATGTTTAATGAAACGAATTAAGAATTAATTCATTCGAATCTTTGTTTACAATTGCCTGGAGTAAAGCTTCGAAGTAATTACTTAAATTTAAACTTTATTCACCTTAATTCAGAACAAAAATATCAGCAATTCATGCCATAAATCCATTTCCAGCTAAACAAATTTTTTAGCTTCATTCAAAGCTTTCATTTGAATTGAATTCATTCATTGTTGAATTAATCTATATATATAACAAGTAAGAGAGTTATATTCGGCTCTGCCGAATCTTCACCAAATTATACTTTAAAATAAAATTTAAATTTTTTTTTTTCGAAATTGTTTTTAAAAAGTTTTTTCCAATTTTTTTTAATTTAAACTTTTTTTTTAATTTATTAGTGAAAAAAATTTCTGACAAAAAAATGTTTTTTGTGAAAAAAAATTCGGGTTAAATAATATTTTTTCGATTTTGACCCATTGTAGGTCCAACTTATATGCATCATTGCAATAGACTTTGAAATATCTATCATTAGATATGATTTAGTAACGGAGATATAGATCAAAAATTGGCCTATTTTTGATCTATATCTCCACTAGAGGTTGTCTCGGAATTTTTGCTCATATCTCCGTTATTTATGGACGGATTTTTCTGATTTTAAATAGGAATCTTCTCGAAAGCATGTCTGACAGAATTATTGAAGATTTGGATCCCGAAGATATCTGGGGTCTTCAGTAAGTTGATTTCAACAGGCAGACAGACGGACATGGCTTAATCGACTCCGCTATCTATAAGGATCCAGAATATATATACTTTATAGGGTTGGAAAATTATATTGTGGAAATTACAAACGGAATGACAAACTTATATGTATATACCCTTCTCACGAAGGTGAAGGGTATAAAAATGAAATGGTCGATGTATGTAATGCATCTCGTGAGGACGGCTGTGCGATTTGGTTGATTATTTTTATTCGATTCAAAATTTTCATCAGACGGTTTGTAAAGAAAAAAAATTTAAAATTCTCATTTTTCTTAAAACTGCCGCCACACGGTTTTTTATGTTTATAAAGTTTGGGGTCATTTTAACACCAAGTGCCATTAAGGGTTAATTTTCGCTATCTTTAAATTAGAAATTCCAAATATTGAAAAAAGTTGACCTTTGACCTTCACGATTAAAGGTTTAACGTTTTCCAATTTTAGTAAAACTTTCAGAGTATATTTACAATTATCTGTACTATAATATTCTGAATAGGTTTAACTTTAAATTCATAACAGTAAGGAAATAGAGCTCATTCACCAAAAAGTGGCCAAATAATTTGTTTTTCCCGAAAATTTCAAAATTTAAATCACAGGTATGGAAAAACTATAAGAGATATTTTCATAATTTTTTAATATTTTTATTCCGTATTATATTCTCAACAAATCCCAATGAGATGATCAAAAAATTCTGAAATTTGTTTAATAAAATTTTTAAGAATTTGAAAATGGAGTTTTGAAAGTGCCGTAAAAAAATTTTTATTTTTTTGGTCATACCTGCGAATCCTACGAAAACAAAAACTCATATACAAGTAAATATGAATACATTTTAAGTAAAAATTTGTTTTTATTTCAATATTTATGAAAATATATAACTTAACTACATTTCTTGTTCTAGTGGCCTGAGACACGTTAATGGCCCGGGGAATTTTAAATAACTTTAAAATTTTTTGACAAATTTCTGTTTTTTATATCTTATTAGAACGACATTTACGTACACATTTCTATTCTTTTAAATTAAATTGCAAAAGTAATTTTTTAATGGCAATATTTTTACAAAAGCTGAAAAAATTGCATTTTTCCCCCTTGTAAATACATCTCAAAACTTCAGAGGGCTTGCGCCACCTCTTAACTCCAACCGATTTACCTAAAAATTTTTCAGGATGAGGTTTTTTACCAATGTTCTCCAAACTGGGGGGGGTGAGACTGGCAAAAATCCAACTATCGTTTATTAAGGACCACCCTATTGAGCACTCATAAATATGTTGGTTATGTGGCAGGGATTTGAATTAAAAAAACTGAATTATCCCTGTAGTCGACCTAAAACCATATGTCTCTATGTCAAGATTCTTTCTCTATCGACAATTGCACTAGTTAAAATATCGACAACTTTCCTTTAAGCGTCAGTAGAGATGCGTTAGAGACAACAGTTCTAGTATATTTCTGCTGACATTGTCAACGAACGCATCAATAGTTTGGTTTTCAATTTATTATGCTGTGCAATCAATAGGCATAGAAAATAACTACCTAGTCAGTAGTGCTACAGTCTACTGGTGGATTTTCAATGACAAGCTAATGATAAATGTTGTCATGGAATATCCACATTGTCTGGGGTGCATCAGATCAGTAGTACTAATGACAATGCCACTAGTAAATCACTACAAATTCGCTATTGACATTTCCTGCAGGGATTTAATAATTTAATTTTAATAATTTAATTGAAGTACTTGGGAAGTAAGCCTATGAATTAATTCGTAATGAAATGTTTAGGAGATAAAATTCTTTCGAAAATTTAATTTGTTAATTATTATGATGATTTTTATAATTTCAAATTTTTTTATATCCAAATTTTATACTTTTCAGCTACAATTACTTCATAGCTATTTTATCATAATCTATCTACACATTTAAATATTTAACGGATATAAATTTTTGTTAACTAACTAATTAATAATCTTTTCATTAAGTATTATTTATTAAGCATAACATTTGCTATAACAAAACTATTTATGTATTCCACTTATTTGACATATTTATCATCAAACATTTTAAACCAAACTCATTCATTCTCCGCCTATTAAATCAAAACAAATATGAAATATTTATTGTTGCATCATGTTACAACATCAAAATGATAATAAAACATTTCTTTGTTTTAATTTTTTTGTATATATATTTTTTTATTGTTTTTACATATGACCCCATAAATGTACGTATGAGTATCTGAAAATATATACATATGAACAAAAAAACAGCGCAGAAAAAAAGATACAAATATTTATTCATACGTGTTTGTTTGTAAAGTATGTGCGAGTATATTCATTTTAATATGCGAACCCTGAACTCAATGGGCAATGTGAATGTTTAGGCATAAATTAACAATAATAACGAAAAAAAAACCAAACAAAATATATGAAAAGTAAAATTATTTTTACTTGCATATTTGTATTTTACAAACAATTCCAAAAAAAAAAAAATATCTGTAACGACAATAACCATATGCTCGTTTGTAACTAGTATCTGCATGCTGGTAGAGAGTACTGTCCAACCCATGGCACCAGTGACCTATTTATGAAGCTATAAAAAGTAGTATATTAGTTTTAATGCTGATTATGAGAAGAGGATTTCTTGACAGATATTTAAATTGATTTATGTTCTATACAACCTGTTTTTGTATCAATATTTGTATCAATATTTTTCAATTTGTTGTGAATGGTAACATTCAATGAACGTGACCTTTTATTTCGATATTTGTACCCCCTGTCTATACTTGACAAATATTTATCATAACAATTAATAACGTTAGTTGTCAAGTCTGAGCAAAAGCACTAACAATTTTGTCATAATGAAGCAATAGTACTAATAAATGGAGACTATACCTGATAATTTTCTATCTTGACAGCCATTTTGATGTTTATCATGATAAAAATTTATCATATATAGACAAGGGATTATGTTAATGAAATTACTTATTTGAACCAACCTGTGTTTGAGAGTTGTGATTAGTGTTGGTAATTGTTTATGGTTTATGGTTAAAATCAATTATGTGTTAAAAAGAAAATTGTGGTTTAAAAGTAATCTTTCCGAAATTGGCTCATTGTCGATCAAAATTTGTAAATATACATCGGCGTCAAAAAATACTTATGTCCAAAAATGGTCATGGTGTTTTCTTTATATCTCATCCATTTATCAATTTTATTAATTAAATTTTCAAATTCTTAATTAAATGTTCAAAATGAAATTAAACCCATCTAAGGACTGAGATTGAAAAATTTTTAACATACATACAGTGGCGAGCAGAAGTGAGTGCATGTTCACGACACTGACTTTCGTCATTCATAACAACAAAACCATACAAGCAAATCAAAAATATTTTTTAGTTTTATTTTTATTATTTTATTCGTAACAAATAGGAGTAAAGAAATAATAATAGATGAGATGATTTCAAAGAGTTTGGAAGAAAAAACGAAAATAACCCGCATAAACTCAATTTTGCACGTTTTATGAATTGCACATATTTTCGAACTTTCACTTCTCTTATCAACAGAAACCATGCAGATTTACCTTTATGTTTGTTGTTATCTTATTCTCCTTGCTCGTAGAGCAGTTTAAAATTTGTTTCTTGCGAATTAATGCCGATTTTGTCAATTACTATCATATTTAAAATACATTATTGAATTTTGTATAAAAATTACAAAAATATCTGAAGAAATTTAAAATAGTGTTGTGTGCCTGACCGAGAAAGGCTGTTCTTCACGTACTATTTCCGAAGTATTTGGTATTAGTCAATCGGCGGTGATTGCAGCTCGAAAGAGACGAAATGTGATTCGAAATCGCAAGTAAAAGGTTGAAAAATATTACTAACGGACTCAGATGCTCGAATAATGAGGTCCGAAATGAGAAAAAAACGCAAGCTGCTAACACCAAAGGGTATTTCTCTGGCAATTAACAAAAAAGTAAGCGATTGGACTGCTAGAAGAGTTTAACTACTTTAACAGTTTGCTTCACATGGCGTCTTTGAACACGTTCCCCGGATTTACGCCAGCAGTATTGCTTTCCATCTGACTGAAAACGATTAAATTTGGACTCATCAGACCAGATAATACGTTTCCAATGACCAATGGGCCAATTTCTATGCTCCCTTGCTAATTTCAAGCACGCTTTAACATTCTTATCGGACAACGCAGGTTTGATTTTAACAGTTGAGGCATATCCGATATCATGGAGCGCTCTTCTAGCAGTCCATTCGATTTCATTTATGTTAATTGCTAAAGAAGCACCCTTTGGTGTTAGCAGCTTGTGTTCTTTTCTCATTTCGGACCTCATTATTCGAGCATCTGAGTCCGTTAGTAATATTTTGCGACCTTTGACTTGCGATTTCGAAGTCACATTTCGTCTCTTTTGAGCTGCGATCACCGCCGATTGACTAATACCAAGTATCTCGGAAATGGTACGTGAAGAATATCCTTTCTCGGTCAGGCACACAACACTATTTTAAATTTCTTCAGATATTTTTGTAATTTTTATACAAAAAATCAATAATTTATTTTAAATATGATAGTAATTGACAAAATCGGTATTAATTCGCAAGAAACAAATTTTAAACTGCTCTACGAGCAAGGAGAATAAGATAACAACAAACATAAAGGTAAATCTGCATGATTTCTGCTGATAAGGAAAGTGAAAGATCGAAAATAGGTGCAATTCATAAAACGTGCAAAATTGAGTTTATGCGGGTTATTTTCGTTTTTTCTTCCAAACTCTTTGAAATCATATCATTTATTATTGTTTTTTTACTCCTATTTGTTACGAATAAAATAATAAAATTAAAACTAAAAAATATTTTTGATTTGCTTGTATGGTTTTGTTTTTATGGATGACGAAAGTCAGTGTCGTGAACATGCACTCACTTCTGCTCGCCACTGTATATGTTAATAAAAACGAAACCACTAAACTTACAGTTTTGAATTTTTTTTATTTGATTGAAATTATTATTACAATTTACAAAAAAAAAAAAAAATATTTTAATAGTTCAAACCTTTTTCGAAAACCCTTCCATTATGATTTTTATAGTACTTTATGTCACTTTGTTCGAACAGGTTGTCCATCTCCGTTTAAAATCTACCACATTTTTGGACACCTTTTTTGTGCTCTTCAATTCTCTTTTAACAAGAGCCCAATATCTCTCCACTGGAATCAGCTCCAGGCAGTTTGGAGGAATTGCCTCTCTTGGTACAAATACCACATTATTGTTCTTGTACCACTCAAGACCTTTCTTACCATAGTGACAGATGCCTAATCAGGCCAAAAATAAGTGGTCACATTAAGAAGTCTTATGAATGGAAACATCCTTTTTTGTAAACATTCCTTGATGTAAATTTCGGTATTTATAGAGCCCTTTTTAACAAATGTTTGACTTTTTTGCCGCAACTGCATATTGCTTGCCATACCAAGAACTTTTTGGGAAATTTTGAGTAAATAGGGAATAAGAGTTTTGCCTCAAAAAGACCAAAAAGCAATAAAAAAAGCAATTAAATATTCAATTTTAAGAGAATTTGTATGAAAGAGGTAATTAAATTTGTTTAAAAAGCCATTAATGCTGGCAACTTGAGTTAATGGCTTTTGTTCCCTCAAATATGATTGGAAATGAAGTAATTTATGTGACATTTATTATTGTATGCTGGAAATCATGTGCTGCAATGTTCATAGATTTAGAATAGTATGTTGATAAGGTTTCTGTAGAATAATTAGTGTACAATAGTATTGGAACTTTATGTTGATAAGTATTTTGGTGGCTGCATTTCTATCTCGTTGTGGTTTGAGTTTTAGTTTGTTGTAATGATTGTGTGTATTTGAAAATGCATGTTGATAAGAATTTTTGGATGAGTTGCATGTAATGTATGTTGTTGTTGTGTGTTTTTTTAGTTTGGTTAATGATCGTGTACTTAGAAAGTGTTTTGGGGGGAAATTGGTTTAGAATTGTTTGATGAGCTGCATGTAATGTATGTTGTTGTTGGAATTTTTTGTTTTCTTTGTTAATTTGGTAATGATCATGTACTCTGATTTTAATAAATCAAGTGCTGAAGTGTATTTTGAATAATTAGTGTACACTAGTTTTGGAACTTTATATTGATAAGGATTTTGGTGAGCTGCATTTGCATCTTGTTGTGGTTTGAAAAATCATGTTGATAAGAATTTTTGGATGAGTTGCATGTAATGTATGTTGTTGTTGTGTGTTTTTTTAGTTTGGTTAATGATCGTGTACTTAGAAAGTGTTTTGGGGGGAAATTGGTTTAGAATTGTTTGATGAGCTGCATGTAATGTATGTTGTTGTTGGAATTTTTTGTTTTCTTTGTTAATTTGGTAATGATCATGTACTCTGATTTTAATAAATCAAGTGCTGAAGTGTATTTTGAATAATTAGTGTACACTAGTTTTGGAACTTTATATTGATAAGGATTTTGGTGAGCTGCATTTGCATCTTGTTGTGGTTTGAAAAATCATGTTGATAAGAATTTTTGGATGAGTTGCATGTAATGTATGTTGTTGTTGTGTGTTTTTTTTAGTTTGGTTAATGATCGTGTACTTAGAAAGTGTTTTGGGGGGAAATTGGTTTAGAATTGTTTGATGAGCTGCATGTAATGTATGTTGTTGTTGGAATTTTTTGTTTTCTTTGTTAATTTGGTAATGATCATGTACTCTGATTTTAATAAATCAAGTGCTGAAGTGTATTTTGAATAATTAGTGTACACTAGTTTTGGAACTTTATATTGATAAGGATTTTGGTGAGCTGCATTTGCATCTTGTTGTGGTTTGAAAAATCATGTTGATAAGAATTTTTGGATGAGTTGCATGTAATGTATGTTGTTGTTGTTGTGTTTGTGTTTTTTAGTTTGGTTAATGATCGTGTACTTAGAAAGTGTTAAGGTCACTCCAGGGAATTTGTTTATTTTCTGATTCAATAAATCAAATGCTAAAGTGTATTTTGTGGAAATAAAGGCAAACGAACAGACATAGTGGCAGATAGGCTGATGTATAGTCAGACCGACAAACAGAAAGATGGTGAGATAGACAGAGAGTCAGAGGAAAAAATTTTAAATTCTGAAGGTCGTTGAAATGTGTTTCATATAAAAAATAGAAATTTGTAATGTATGTTGTTGTTGGAATTTTTTATTTTCTTTGTTAATTTGATAATGATCATGTACTCTGATTTTAATAAATCAAGTGCTGAAGTGTATTTTGAATAATTAGTGTACACTAGTTTTGAAACTTTATATTGATAAGGATTTTTGGTGAGCTGCATTTGCATCTTGTTGTGGTTTGAGTTTTATTTTGTTGTAATGATTGTGTGTATTTGAAAAAGCATGTTGATAAGAATTTTTGGATGAGTTGCATGTAATGTATGTTGTTGTGTTTGTGTTTTTTTAGTTTGGTTAATGATCGTGTACTTAGAAAGTGTTAAGGTCACTCCAGGGAATTTGTTTATTTTCTGATTCAATAAATCAAATGCTAAAGTGTATTTTGTGGAAATAAAGGCAAACGGACAGACAGAGTGGCAGATAGGCTGATGTTTAGTCAGACCGACAAACAGAAAGATGGTGAGACAGACAGAGTGGCAGATATGGTAATAACAGTAACTTAAGTGGATGTAGAATAATCGAACTTTGTTATTGTTGTTAGGGTTTAGTTTTAATTCGATGAAAAGATCATGTTTGTTTTGAAAACTGTCATACTATGGGAAATTTCTTTATTTTCTAATTCATATATTAAAGTATTTAATTTACTATAATTATCATGTATATTTGAAAAGTGCAAAGGTTACAAAAATGTGTTTCATGAAAATATATACTATTTTAACTGATGCTATATATATGTATATAGATAATTCTGAGATTTACTAAAATAATTTATAAAGTATGAGTTGAAACTTTTCATACTTTCATAGTTACGAATTTAAATTTTCTTTTACTCATTCATATTTCATTTGGAAATATATAAACAACACTTAAAAACTAAAATAATGTCAGCTTTATTTTGCGGTATTTGTGGAAAGATTTATAAAAGGGAATACGCCCTTTTAATCCACAAGAGGATCCATACCCCTTGTCCTTTATGTGGACTGGTGTTGCTTAGAAAAGATGACGTCCGAAACCACATAGCTTTCCACGAGGGGTTGGTAGTAGAGGAGGAATTAAAAAATGAAGAAGTGCCCATAGATATGGAGGAGCAAGAAGAGGTTCCAGCAGAAGTGGAGGAGCAAGAAGAGGTTCCCGCAGAAGTGGAGGAGCAAGAAGAGGTTCCAGCAGAAATGGAGATGCAAGGAAATGATTTTATAACGAAGAATGAAGCTGCATTAGAGAAAACCGTGGATGAAGCGATTAGCAATATTTTATTTTTAATTAATAATTCCAATTATGTTAATGATAGTGAATTTTATATTCCTAATAATCAATTAGGTTATTATTTAAACATTTCGAATGAAGTTGAGGACTTCAATAATGATGATGAGGGAGATCAAATTATTTTAAATTATAAAGATAATTTTTGGCATGATCACGAGGGTGATCAAATTATTTTAGATGTAGATTTAAGTTAATCGAATTAATAAATAAATAAATGAATACTAATAAAATAAATTGTTGTATATATTTTTTATTATTTTACTAAAATTTATGAGTAGAGTAATTCTTCAACATTGCAACAACATATTTTTTTGTAATATGATTAGTTAACTTCATAATTCTACACTATCATCTTAGTTTACTTATTGAAATGTGTGTCATATAAAAATAGAAATTTGTTTGGTGGCTTGTAAAACTCAAGCGCATGTTGAACATATAGAACTTCGTTGTTGTTGTTGTTAGGGTTTAGTTTTAATTTATTGTAATTCAAGAAATTTATTGCTAACGATTTATTTAATTGTTTTTTTTTTGGAAATTTCTATCTTAATGAAATTTAAAATTTTCTATAAATTGTGAATTTATTCTCAAATTAGTCTTTCGTATTTCGTTACAAAGACAACAAGTTATACGAAAGTAAAAATTAAAAAAAAATGTCGTCAAAAATTTTTGTTTGTAACATTTGTCAAAATGTGTATACCTCAATAAAAGGTTTAAAAAAACATACAGAAATACACGAACCCTGTATTCATTGCAGTCGTGTATTTCTTACATCGATGGAAAAAAAAAGCCACAAACATGAAGGATTAAGGATAGCAGAGGCTGAAATTATAAGACCATCAACATCAGCTGCAGCGAGAAAGCGGTCAATAAATTTGGAGCCTTCATCACGGATACCTGCAAAACACCAGCGGTTAGAGCGTTTTATAGTTTGCGAGGATTGCAATGTGGAAGTACAACCGGAAAAATGGTTTACCCATTGCATGGCAAAAGAGCATAAAATGAATACAGAGATATCGATTGGTAATCGAGTGCTTCTATTGAAAAGCTCATTTAGATCTCGGCTTTCTACATACCGTTTCCCTAAAGGAGATACTAATTTAAATGTTGATGGATATTTGGAGGAGGGACATCAGTTTTTTAAAAAACTAATAAACAACAGCTTAGCGGATCATCTAATAATTAAATTTAATTTGGAGCTAACAGCAGTTTATAAATTACCAGCACATCCACTGAAACCGGAAACGGATATGTACCACATAACCGAGATGGTGCGATTATCTAGAGCAGACGATATTGAAGATACTCTAAAGTACCAAATAGATAGCATTAAAGCTAAGATGTCCGAATTTCAAGAAAGAGATTCAGGTTGGACACTTATTAAAATAAAATGGTTGGATATTAACATCAATAAAGCATCCCCACTAAATGGATCTTCATACATTCCAACTCCAGTGGAATTGGTAAAGAAGAAGGCATGTATTAATATAATCAATAATGATATATTCTGTTTTAAGTGGTGTATAATAGCAGCCCTTTACAATGGAAATAGTAGCAATACAATAAGAACTTCAACGTATAAGATAAATAATATTTCAGACAATATTATAATATTGAGATGTGGCAGAGTATTAAACTTCTCTACAATGAACTTTCCAGCTGATATAAAGGAAATTAAATTATTTGAAAAAAATAATATTGACATAAGTATAAATGTCTTTGGATATGACAAGAAGCTGAAAAGTGTAGTCGGACCATATTACATTACAACTAATGAGAAGATTATACATATAAATCTAATGTTGTTGGAAGGTGAAGATATGGAGACATACCACTATATTTTAATAAAAAATGTATCAAGGTAATTATGATAATAGTATTTAATAGTAATTCCAATAAAATTAAAATTCATCCATTTTTAGACTTCTATCTACTCAAATTTCATCATGCAATGGTAGTAAATTGTTTTGTAATGCATGTCTATATCACACCAATTTACCGGAAAGAATGGCGACACATAAGGAGAAAGAATGTGGGAAATGTATTTCAAAAATGCCTGCGGGAGAAAAATCATTTATTAGCTATAAGCATTTCGAGAGGCAAATGGACATTCCATTCTCAATTTATGCAGATTTTGAGTGTATACTTCATGATATCGATGTAAGTAATGATAATGAGATTAATTCTAATTTTATAAAAAAGCATATTCCATGTGCATATGCATATAGCATTAAGTGTAATTTTAATGAAAATTTACATAGATTTAAGATATTTACTGATAGCAATACTAATATAAATGTTGGTGAACATTTTGTTAACAGCTTAATTGAACAATGTAGAGATATCTATAAAAAACATTTTGAAAAAGTTGTTCCAATACAAGCCTTAACTCCCTTAGAAGAAGAACATTTACAAAGGGCAACTGATTGTCATATCTGTGGTAAAAGTTTAGGAGATGAATTAGCTGTTAGAGATCATTGTCACTTGTCAGGAAAATATAGGGGACCTGCACATAATTCATGTAATCTTAATTTTAAAGTTCCAAATTTTATACCAATTTTTTTCCACAACTTTTCTTCATATGATTGTCATTTGTTTGTGAAAGACTTGTTAAATATTAAAGGACAGACGAATATTATACCCATAAATAAAGAGTTGTATATTTCACTATCGCATACAATACGTGTGTATAGTGATGATGAGATTGAAACTTTATTGGATGAGATACGTATACAAAAAATAAAAAAAAACATTCCTGAGGCAATTATTAAAAAACAGCTTGAGAGTATACGATATGAAAAAAGTCAGAAAAAAGTTGAGTTAAGATTTTTAGACTCTTATCGATTTATGGCATCTGGGTTAGATGCATTAGCTAGTAATTTATCAGATAATGATTTAGAAACGGTTCGAAAGTGTTTTCCAGACTCTGAACAGTTTAATATTATGAGGCGAAAGGGCGTTTTTCCTTATGAGTATGTTAATACATTTGATAAATTAGATGAAAATAAACTACCTCCTATAGAAGCATTTTATAGTAAATTGAATAATAAAAATTGTTCTGAAGAAGAATACTTACGTGCACAGACTATATGGAAAAAATTTAATTGTAAAACTATTAGGGACTATATGAAATTATACTTGAAGACTGATGTACTACTACTCACCGATGTCTTTGAAAATTTTAGAAAAGTATGCAAGAGAATTTATAATTTAGATCCAGCGCATTACTATACTATTCCTGGTCTGTCATGGGATGCCATGTTAAAATATACAAAAATTGAACTGGAACTTATAACTGATCTTGAAATGTATAATTTTATTAAGCGGGGTATTCGAGGTGGTCTTACCCAATGTAGTAAGAGATATAGTAAGGCGAATCATAAGTATTTAAACAATTATGATGATACGAAACCATCAGAATATATATTATATTTAGATGCAAATAATCTTTATGGTTGGGCGATGTCAGAATCACTTCCATATGGAGAATTCACTTGGACTAATGATTTCATTCATCCACGAGACATCCCACAAAATTCCGAAGTAGGTTACATTTATGAAGTGGATTTGACTTATCCCATTGGCTATCATGATTATCATAATGATTTACCTTTTTGTGTGGAAAATAAAATAATTGGTGGAAGTAAGCATGAAAAATTGATAGCTGATCTGTCTAATAAAACTAAATATATAATACATTATAAAACGTTAGAACAATGTTTGAATAATGGATTAGTTTTAGAAAAAGTTCATCGAATTCTCCAATTTAAACAGAAACCCTGGTTGAAGACATATATTGATTTGAATACTGAATATAGAACAAGAGCAACTAATTCATTTGAAAAAGATTTTTATAAATTACTTAACAATGCAGTATATGGAAAGACTATGGAAAATGTTGATAAAAGGAGAGATGTACGTTTGGTAACTGAATGGGATCGACGTAATCGTAATCATTTAGGAGTAGGAAATCTAGTATCAAAACCAAATTTTCATAGCATTTCACAATTCACCAATACATTATGGGCTATACAAATGAATAAAACCCTAACGTATTATAACAAACCGATTTATTTAGGCTTTTGTGTTCTAGAGTTATCTAAATGGAAAATGTATGATTTTCATTATGCATATATGAAACCAAAATATAATAATAAAATAAATTTAAATTATATGGATACAGATTCTTTTATATACTCAATTAAAACAGATGATTTTTATAATGACATTCGCTCTGATATAAAAGACCGGTTTGATACTTCATCATACTCAGAAAAAAACCCATTCAATTTACCTCCGTTAAATAAAAAAGTATTAGGTATGATGAAAGATGAATGTGAGGGAAAATTCATAACTGAATATGTAGGTTTAGCACCTAAAGTATACGCATATACTGTCGAAGGTGAGGAAGATGTGAAGAAAGCTAAGGGAGTTAAGAAATGTATTGCTAATAATTATAATATAGATACTTATAAGCATGTTTTATTCAATAAAGAAGTTGTTACAGCTTCTATGCAAACATTTACCTCTAAATTACATACTATTCTAACTAATCAAGTAAATAAAGTAGCTCTGAGTTATAATGACACTAAGCGTAAAGTTATGGATGATAATGTAAATACATATGCTTGGCATCATTACACATTCGATACTGGTAATGGTGATTTGGAATTAGACATGTTAATAAATGATATAGAATTAAACAAAGTGTAAAGAAATATTTATAAGTAATTTATATAATATATAAGATGAAATTATAAAAAAAATAAAAAAAAACAAGTCGTTGATTAAATTTTAAATTTTATTATGTCTTTTATTTATATATAAATTTGGAAAAAAATCGTAAGTATAAAAATTGAATTAAATATTATAGATTATATAACTTTTCGGACAATTCCAGTTAATGGAGTGTACTCTATCAAACGATCATAAAGTATTAAACAGTAAGCATTTGTATTTGCAGGAATCGGGTTAATAGTCTCAAATTCAATTTTTACATCAATTGGTCCAGTTTTAATCATCTCATTTTGGTAGCTTACATCGACTACGGCAATTGGAACATTTTTAAACTTTTCACAGGAAAGAAGTGGTTGTGCTTCCCTCATATAGTAATTTTGTTGAAATTTGGCATACATGTCATATAATATAGCATAGCGGTTCTCCTCAAACTTTAGATTTAAATCGTCGTATGGATAGCAATCGGAATTTAAATGTACTTTTATATTTTTTAAATCAGAATGAATATATTTATTATTATTTTCTAAAACGAATAATAAAAATCTTGGTCTTTCTCTGTTAATTGACATTTTAACATTCCAGTTATGATTTATCCCACCAGCAAACGTAGGATTAAAATAACAGTCCCAACTGCGAAATGCTATTGGTAAAGACGTTCCATCCTTAATAATTTTCATTATTTGTATTTTTCTAGAATCTGATACGTGAATATGCGGAATTCTCCATGTTATGTTTGTAATCGATAACTGATTTTTTTCATTAGCATCTGTTGAGTAATATACATTTGCATCACTTGAACTCCGCAAAAGAATAAGTTCGTGTTTACTATTCAATATTATTTTAGTAAAATCCTCAGCAAATCCCATTAATATTTTTAGAGGAATATAAAAATTAAATTTTTGCATAGACAATTCTTCTGAAGGGAGTTATTCATATATGACCCTCTTATTATATTACATTGAACTTGTATAGCATTCACTTTCAAAATACTGACTGGTTGATTAGATAAGTGTTTTATACCAGCATTTAAAGATAGTCTATCAAATCCAAATAAACTACCAATAGTTCGCTTCCGATCAAAAAATATTGTATCGTGAGAGGAGATTATTTCAATTTGTAAAGTATTATTGTTGGCTTCAATTATAATTGATTTATTAAAATCAAGTACTTTATATTGTTCAATTATGTAATCAACAATATCTTGTAACTCATAAGATCCTATGGGAATTTCAATTACTTTATCTCCAATATGGAAAAGATTATTATCATAGTCTACATTAGGAATAGAATTATATGAATGAAAATCGATTAGTGCACATTCATAGTCATCTGTTAGATCTATTGGTGGAAAATAATTTGCTGTTAAAAGTGCAGAATTTCCGCTTATAGCTAATGTTATTGACATAGTGAATGATAATCTGTTAATGAAATAAAAATGCTTTGTTGTGTGTATTTCATTTTATTTATATTCATTTTTATTGTCTAATTGTTATAATATTTCAGTTTTACTTATCCAAGAATTATGCTGATTTGAGAAACCCAACCATTTTACATATGCTTTATCTCCTTTAGTTTTCAATATCTTTTCCACGAGAAACGTATTTGGAAAACGTGTGCGAAGTATTTCCTCCTTATAAAATGCACCTTTAATTTCATTTCCTTGATAGTCTTCCAATAAAAATGTTATGGGATAAGTGTTTTGTATCGATCTTATTTTAAATATTTCTGTTGTCCAGTTCGGGGTATATCCCTTTTCAAAGATGTGTTTATATTTACTAATGCGAACGCAATCACCAACATTAAATCGTGAGGGTTTAAATATTTTTAAATTATTATATACAGTATTCAGCAGATGTTTTTCGTATTTAGGGGTTACGTGAATAGGTGCCATTTTGATAGTTGCATGTTTTTTTTTATTATATTGTTCAACTAGGCTTTTGTAAATATTAATCCATTTATATGTTCCATTATTACTAAACTCTCTCCACATCATACCTTTTAATGTTCTATTGAAGCGTTCAACAATTGAAGCTTTCATAACGCTAAATGTGGAGTAATGATTAATTGAGTATTTTCTCGTTAGCACAGCAAACTCCTTATTAAAAAATTCTTTACCGTCATCTGTTTGTAAATTATTAGGTATACGTCCCATACTAAGTATTTTCTGAAATGCTCTACAAACTTCAGAAGCAGTTTTTGATTTAATTGACTCAGCCCATGCATATTTCGAAAATGTATCAATAACCGTTAACATATATTTATATCCTTTGTTGCTAGTTGAATAATTACCCATTTCTACCAAATCAGCTTGCCAGAGGTCGTCTAAACCTCTCATAATAACTCTACGTCGTAAGAAATTTTTCCGTGCTTGGGAATGAAGTTCATTGACGATTGCTCTTTTTTCCATATTGCGATGATGATAGCGTTATCATTACCTTATATATATCATCAATTTTCTTATTTAAATCTTTAATTTCATTCCTTACAATTAAAACTTCTTCACCTATACCCCTTTTAATATGTTCTTGCATATGACTAATTTGTGAATTAACATAGTTTTTGTTAACAGCATCTAATCCTTCCAACGGTGATGCTAAGTTCTTAATTCTTTTATTCTCTATGTTAATATTATTACCATCCAATGAAACACCAAAATTTTTTAAAATATTTTTCCTTTTTATTTCGCTAGTAAACTTTTGATTATAGTAATGACCAAATTTATCAACAGTCATACTTTGTTATTTTCTTATTATTAATATTATTCAATTATATTTGCTTCTCTTAATTCCTCAATTATTGATATTATTTCGTTAGTATGATTATTGTTTCCAGCATGTTGTGATGCCATTAGCAGTTTTAATCGCTCTACTATTTCATTGGGATTATCCCAGTATATATAGTTTGGTTTTTGGAGATTTACTTTCATTAACCCCTTACCAATGTGAGTTGTAGGAAATAGTTTGTTTATTATATGCTTATATTTATAACCTTTGTTACCTTTTAGTTGATTATTAGCATTATAGTTTCTTCTATGTGCATTTGTATCAAGCAAAATTCGTTTATATATTTCTAATTCTGACGAATCATATTGTTCTGGTTTTATATGAAAAATCAATGAGTATAGACCTGGAGTTAATGCCCAAGACTTATTTCCTATTGTTATTTTATCATCACTTAGCTTCAAATCTGAGCTGCCAAATTTCCAATTACCATCTTCATTTTTATAAGGTCCATATGTAGTATCAAGCTTTTTGTTTTCATTAAATTCAGTCAAATCAAATTCCAAATCAGAAGATTGTGAATAAAATGAATCACTATTCAATTCTGTGTCTTCGTCATCTTCATTGTTTTTATTATGTTTCCTCTTATTCGATACACTTGACTTGGGCGATGAGTCAATATGCTCTCGTTTCAAAACATATTTCTTAGGAGTGGTAATGCTATCGTCTATATTTTTAATTTTAGTTTTCTCATCAACAAGTAATTTTATTTTAGGTGAATTATCACTAGATAATTCAACTAGTTTTTGTAGTGGTTCTGTTAATGGCTTAAATGTGTTTTCTAATTTGTTTAATGTTTCAGCATCTCCAAGTTTTATGCTCTTAAACTTTTTTTTCAAAATGTTTCTTGATTTCACTAACTCCCTTAGTATATTTTCGTCCATGTTTATTAGTTAAAAATTATTAATTAATCTAAACAATAAATAAAATAGCTTCTCAATAGTCGAACAGCTTCTTAAAACAGCTAAACAGCTTCTTAAAACTGCTAAACAGCTTCTTAAAACAGCTAAACAGCTTCTTAAAACAGCTAAACAGCTTCTTAAAACAGCTAAACAGCTTCTTAAAACAGCTAAACAGCTTCTTAAAACAGCTAAACAGCTTCTTAAAACAGCTAAACAGCTTCTTAAAACAGCTAAACAGCTTCTTAAAACAGCTAAACAGCTTCTTAAAACAGCTTAACAGCCTCTTAATATCAGCTTTTCTAAAGGTGAAATAAGGTCTCAAAACACTTATATGTATTTACGGTTCAATAAGTATATGACCGATGTGAATAGTTGAATATTTACAACTAAACTTGAATAAATATATCAAAGCCTTTTCTATAACGTCCATCATGTATCTCATCATCCTTGCTTATTATTAGAAATCCATATTTTTCCTTCCAACATTCTCTACATATTTTACAAAACATATCGAAACTCATATCATTTCCAACATGATCATTGTAAATATGCTTCAAATTCAAATCATCTTGTTTAAACATTATTATCATGTTTGCATTATCACGCACTAAATGTTTAGGAATGTGAGTATACGTTTGACACAAATAAAATGAATCTATATTATTATGTCTTCCCATACAAAAGTATGATCTAATATTATTTTGTTTCTCACATGCAACATCGTCAAATATTATTATTGAATTTGATTTGGCTTCTTTAGGCGATATCACATCTTCATTTTCTGAATATGTAAAAAGACCCATTCCCTTTACAGATGAAATTAATTTTCTTAGATATTGATATTTTGGTTGATTTAATGATTTTGAGTATAAATAAATATTTTTAAATTTTAAACCATTAGGGCTTTCAATCAAACTAAGCATAACATTAGTTTTCCCACAATTAGATGGTCCCACTATTAGAGCCCTTATTGAATTAGGTAATAAACAACCATGTTTAGTTGCATTATTGACTTGTATAAAATCTAAATTTCTTACTAAAATATTTGAAGGTTGTTTTATTAAACGCATGTTTACTACTGAGAGTATATATATATAATGAATTAAAACTATCGTTTTATAGATTTATAAATCTTTACCTACTTTCAGAAACAATAAATTATATAAATGATTGTGTATACAAGGAATAAAGTTAGTGGGAAAAAATCCGTTCACGGAAAAGGACTAGTAAATAATTTAATTAATTCACTACCAATAGAGCTTCACCTACCAGGTTATCAATATTGTGGACCTGGAACAAAGCTGGAAAAGCGTTTAAAAAGAGGTGATAAAGGAATCAATCCCCTAGATGCAGCTTGTCGAATTCATGATATTGCTTATTCTCAGAATACCAATATTGATAAAAGACATCAAGCAGATAGAGAATTAGCCGATAAGGCTTGGGAAAGGGTTAAAGCTAAAGATAGTACCCTTGGAGAAAAACTTAATGCATACTTTGTTACTAACGCAATGAAATCTAAAGTAAAATTTGGTTTAGGTGTAAAATCCAAACTAAATAAAGTCAGCAAGCGAAACATTTTTCATAATGCAATTAAAACTGCAACTGCTATCCTAAAAAAACAAAAACCTCATGATCTCAATAATGCTATAAAAACAGCACGAAAAGTTATTCAGAATTCATTTCGTGGGAGGAAATCAGAAATTAAAATTCCAAGAATTATCAGTGTTCCTAAAATTGGCGGTTTTCTACCCCTCGTACCTATACTTACAGCACTTGGAGCATTAGGAGCATTAGCTTCAGGTGGATCATCAATTGCTAGGGCCGTAACCACAGCTAAAAATGGAAGACAGCAACTCGAGGAAAGTATGCGTCACAACAGAGCATTAGAGACAATAGCTATGGGTGAAGGCCTGTATCTCAAACCATATAAAAAGGGCTATGGAATATTTTATAAAAATATATCAAAAAACTAATAATGCAGCTACCTAATAGACCACTTACAGATGTGGATTTAAAAATCTTTGGAAAGAAATATATCCCTAATTTCAGGGGTGTGTATATGCGAGATAAATTACCTAAAACTCCTCGACGAATAGAGTGTGGCATTATCAACTTGGACAACAATAGAGGAGATGGTACACATTGGGTAGCTTATTATAAAGATAATTATAATATAGAGTATTTTGATAGTTTTGGTAACCTACAACCACCTATAGAAATATTAAAATATTTAGGAAATAATATTAAATATAACTATAAAAGATATCAAAAAATTAATGCTTTTAATTGTGGGCATTTATGTTTAAGATTTTTAATACATTTTAAAACTAAATAAATTATAAATAAAAACACATATGATTTTGTTTGTTTATTTCTATTTTTATTTATTTTCAATATTAAATTTATTTATTATCAATTCTTAATAATAATCTATGAACTTTTACATCTGTTTTAATCTTATTTTGCATTTTTTTACTAATGTCATAACATAGTCGTGTTAAGTCAATCTCTATATCTGTCTCATGAATACCTTTAATTTCATAGAAATTAATATTTGTTTTATTTAAAACAGAGCATGTTGGAATATAATATTGATTATAAAAATGTAATATTTGTTTTTGAAGAATTGTATTCCAACATAACAATGTTGTTAAAAATGCTCCAATTCTAGTTAATGATCTCCATGTGCCAGGATCAATTTTAATCTCATTTCTTCCTTGTTTAAATATTATATAGCATATACCATTTTTATATTGAAAGGAATATTCAATATCCCTTACACAATCATTATCAATTAGATTTATTAAATCTAAAAATACATTTTGATTTAATGTATTATGTATGTAATCCTTGTAGCTCATGAGATGTAGCCACTCCTCCCGATCCAGCTGAATAAATTGTTTGTCTTTGTAATGCAACCATATCACAGGTTTGAATGCTAACGTTGTTGAAAATCCACACGAAATCTTTAATTTAAGGTTAAGGAAGTACTCCATTTCAAATATAACATCATATATTTGAGGTTTTCGTGCTCGGCCAAGTGCAAATATTTTTTTTGTTCTAGTCTCCATTCTCAATGAAATTAAAATGTAAACTGATGGTTTCTTTACTAAATAAATCTCTTTATAAAGAAAATATTTTTAAGTCAACTCACAAAAAAAATATATATATGTATATCAATGTTCTTTAATCAAATTACTTTAAAATTGATAAATTAGAGAATGATTTTTATATATGTAGTTGACCTAAAAATTAAAATTGTTATAAACTAAAATTTGAATAAGCTAAGTATATTTAATTGAATTAACATGTATATATTATTTTAATAAAGAAATTATATATTATTATTAAAATTATTGTTTTATTAGAATATAAAAAGAAAAAAACAATTTAAAATTTTTTAAAAATAAATCATTTATTCATCTTCATCACACTTCTTCCTTTTACAAGACTGATTGATGAATGGAGATGATAAGTACTTAATTAATTTTTGATATTTTTCTATGATCTTTATAACTTTTCTTTTTCTCATGTGGAAAAAACAACATCCACACATACCCACAACATCTTCATTAGAATTATCATGGGAAAACTAAACCCTAACAACAATAACAAAGTTCGATTATTCTACATCCACTTAAGTTACTGTTATTACCATATCTGCCACTCTGTCTGTCTCACCATCTTTCTGTTTGTCGGTCTGACTAAACATCAGCCTATCTGCCACTCTGTCTGTCCGTTTGCCTTTATTTCCACAAAATACACTTTAGCATTTGATTTATTGAATCAGAAAATAAACAAATTCCCTGGAGTGACCTTAACACTTTCTAAGTACACGATCATTAACCAAACTAAAAAAACACACAACAACAACATACATTACATGCAACTCATCCAAAAATTCTTATCAACATGATTTTTCAAACCACAACAAGATGCAAATGCAGCTCACCAAAATCCTTATCAATATAAAGTTCCAAAACTAGTGTACACTAATTATTCAAAATACACTTCAGCACTTGATTTATTAAAATCAGAGTACATGATCATTACCAAATTAACAAAGAAAACAAAAAATTCCAACAACAACATACATTACATGCAGCTCATCAAACAATTCTAAACCAATTTCCCCCCAAAACACTTTCTAAGTACACGATCATTAACCAAACTAAAAAAACACACAACAACAACATACATTACATGCAACTCATCCAAAAATTCTTATCAACATGATTTTTCAAACCACAACAAGATGCAAATGCAGCTCACCAAAATCCTTATCAATATAAAGTTCCAAAACTAGTGTACACTAATTATTCAAAATACACTTCAGCACTTGATTTATTAAAATCAGAGTACATGATCATTACCAAATTAACAAAGAAAACAAAAAATTCCAACAACAACATACATTACATGCAGCTCATCAAACAATTCTAAACCAATTTCCCCCCAAAACACTTTCTAAGTACACGATCATTAACCAAACTAAAAAAACACACAACAACAACATACATTACATGCAACTCATCCAAAAATTCTTATCAACATGCATTTTCAAATACACACAATCATTACAACAAACTAAAACTCAAACCACAACGAGATAGAAATGCAGCCACCAAAATACTTATCAACATAAAGTTCCAATACTATTGTACACTAATTATTCTACAGAAACCTTATCAACATACTATTCTAAATCTATGAACATTGCAGCACATGATTTCCAGCATACAATAATAAATGTCACATAAATTACTTCATTTCCAATCATATTTGAGGGAACAAAAGCCATTAACTCAAGTTGCCAGCATTAATGGCTTTTTAAACAAATTTAATTACCTCTTTCATACAAATTCTCTTAAAATTGAATATTTAATTGCTTTTTTTATTGCTTTTTGGTCTTTTTGAGGCAAAACTCTTATTCCCTATTTACTATTTTGTATGCTTTTGGGCCTTAAACTTTTCTTCAACATTCCTTCGAGCATCTGCAACATAAAAAAATTGACCCAGAAGCTGCGAAAAATTTTACATACGTACATTTCGTCATCCAGGTATATTTGTATAAAATTTGACTTCAATATCCGTGCTTTGTCTTTGGCCTCTAAATTTTTAGCAGAAGTTTGTTAGGAACTGTTTGAGCATTGCATGCTTTTAAACCTGCATTGGCTTTAACTTTTCGTACCAAATAGTCTGAGTACTAACCTAACCGGGCTGCTTTCTTACCGGAGGTGTTGGGAGCTCTTTTGAAAATGCTTTCTAGTTTTTGGCTTTAGAAACATCATGTGGACCATTCCTTCTACCTAAACCAGGTTTTATATAAACGAACAAGTTCTCCCGGTACTGTTTAATAACATTGGAAACAGTTTGACGGCAGACCTTTGAATGCTTGGCCAACTTTTTGTAGGACCAAGTTGGGTTTTGTTGAAAATATTTAATAATTTAAGTACGCACTTTTTTCAGGTCACTCATTTTAATCAGATTAACAACAAATGAACATAATTGACATTAAACATAATAACTGACATGCTTTTCAAAGGTAACTGATCAAAAAAAAAAATCAAATAATACTTGGGTTAAAAGTTTTAATGAAAAACGTGTGTTAAGAATTTTACGATTGCAGTCCTTATATATATATAGAAATTCATGTGTGTCTGTCTATATTCCTCTTTATCTGGAAGGAACAATATGCAACATTTTATTTTGAAATTTTTAAGTGGGCGTGGTACCTCCCATACAAAGTAAATAGTTATTATGGAATATCATTTGAACTCTAATTGTGAAAGCCGCAAAACTTAGCGGGATTTCCTTCGATACAATTGTGATGATTGGATAAATGGTCGTGGACCATTTACAAAGTAAATAATTTTTTTTCGAAAATCTGCAAACTTATAATCGTGGCAGTCTTCAAACTTTATACGATTCAATTTCTTATTACTGCATGAAGTTTAACTAAAAATGGGACGGAACGTAACGGGGGGTGTTCTACCTCCCATACAAAGTAAATATGTAGTTCCTTCTAAATATCTTGAGAACATCAATTGTGCAGGTCTTTAAATTTTGCCCGAATAGCGCCCTTTGGATTAGTGGGCGTGGCACTATACCCCGGTTTGCATCGCTAATTGGGCCGAAGCACGATTTTCCATACATTTGTATTGAGTTTCATTTAATTGGTTCCAAGATTTATAATTTTAGCTGAAAAATAGATTTTTTCAATAAAAAATACCTCTCAAATCGAAGCACTAATGACGTAACTTCGAAGCCATGCGATGCATACTAAAACAAAAACGATGCAAATGGAAGCACTAACGACGCAACTTCGAAGCCATGCGACGCAAACTTCGAAATCACAGAAATTTTAAAAATACTTCGAAGCGACACAGAACGAACCAACGCAAACCGCGGTATAAGTGTAGTTAATTTCGAATATCTGTACCTCATTTCTGTAACTTTTTAACGACAAAATTTTGTCGTTAAGTAATAAAAATTCGTTAGTTAACAATATTTATCATTAAGAGATATTCCGAATTGAATTTTACCGATTATTTTCGTTAAAAATAGTCGGTAGATAACGGCAAATAAAATGTTCTAGTTAAGCCATAACGAGAAATCGTTAACTTCAAACAGTGAATATTAAATTCGTTAAAGCAACCGATATTTTTCGTTACTTAACGACATCGGTAGGAAAGTATAAAAAGTTACAGAATTGCGGCATGAAGAACTATAATCGTAAAAGTATTTAAACTTTGTACGAATTAATTTCTTAGCACTGTACGGAATTTGGCAGACACTGCGCGGAATTGGATTTGTGGCCGGTTTACCTATCATACAAAGTAAATAGTGGAGAAGTCTTCTAACTTTACACGAATCAATTTCTTATCGCTGCTTGAAGTTTTGGCAAAAATGGGATGGATCGGAAAATGAGGTGTAGGAAAGAAAATTGTAATTTCGGGAGTCTTTAAGCTTTGTCTGAATCACTTTCTTATATTTTTGCAATGTTTGGCTGAAATTGGGCGAAATTGGCTTAGTGGGAATGGTCACTCTATTTAAAGAAAATAGTTATACGAATTTCGTCTATTTTATAAAAACTAGTTTATTAAAATCACAACTTATTTTAATTTTTGCAAATTTTATTTATAAATCAGACCAAAATTACCGTTGTCATCAAAATATCATTAACGCATAATAAGCCAAAATTTATTGTTTCGAATCGCTTAAATAACTATTGTACGGTTCGAAATGCGTGCCACAATATTGAACATACCTTCCATAAATAAATACTTGATCATACAATTAAATAATATTTCGATTGTTGCAAACAAAACATTCCATTTGCGCTGCATAAAATAAATTATTTTGATTTTTAAACACACAAAATAAAAGTGAAATTTTTATCATGATCATACCATCATCCATCTTTCAACAAAAATATTATGTTTGTTTTAATGGAATAAATAAATTATTTAATTTTATAAGCAAACGAACACATATTTCTTATTTGTTGAAAAGTTGACGCACACTAAACGGAAATTGAATTAAAGTAAATGTAAATAAACTTGCTATATTGCTTAATAAAACAATAATAATAAAATCATCATCTTTAGCAGCAGCATCATGAACATCATGTGTAACAGTCACATTTAACACATGTCATTTTGATTGCAACCAAACAACAAGATCTATAAAAAATATAAATAAACAAGAAACCAAAAACTTAGATAGGTTTTTCAAACCAAAACTACAGAGAAAAAACTCTCTTGTTTTTATAGGGTGACGAATGACGTGTTGGCTGAAAATGTTTGGAAAGATTGTTGTAATCATACAACAAAAATCCATGCCCAACAACCAACCAACACACCAAACCAAAACTAAATTGTTAAATTTAGTTAATAATATTTGTTATGGATTGTTTTAATTTTTTTTTTTTTAATTTAAGATGAAGTTTAATTATGCAATATTTTATTTGAAACTGCATTAACTGGTTATTGTTGTAGTTTATATTTGGAAAAATTTAAGCTTTTTTGGCCATATATGCAACTTAATTACATTGCACTATGGTTGGTGATTGTGGAAATCTAAGGAAAAAAACTTGTAATTAAGTAATTAAATAAATTTGAAAGTAAATTGGTGTGTTAAAGGTCTTAAGACAAATTGGGTAAATATTAGGGCATTCAATCGATTAACCGCCAATCGATTAACCGATTAATTTTGGTCGGTTAACTGTTCGAATAATTTAAAATTGGCGATTTTCAAATAACAAATAAACCGATTAATTTGTGTCGATTAACCGATTAACCGAAATTTCTTTTTTTTTGCACATTATATAGAAATATAGTTTTAAGCACACTAATTTTATATATTAACTCATGAACATTAACTTCTAGCAATAGTTTTTTAGAAGTATAGCACAAAAATTGAAACTAAGGAATTTGGAAATGAACTTTTTTCTAGAATGTACTATGATTATCTTTGTCCTAATGAGTCGGAGGACGACTTGATAATAGATGAATCTAAAGACATAACTGAAACGAGTCTTTTATCAGAAACTATTAAAAGTATTTATAATCTAAAAAAATACAAAAGGGACTCCAAATATATATATGAGGATTTTATATGAGAAATTGAATATTCTTTATCATGCCTTACTTTTGATTTCTCCAACATCTAACCAGTGATAGAGTTCTTTCAAAGTCAAGTTTTATTAAAACTAATGAAAAAAAATCGTTTAAAAGGAAAACATTTCAATTATATTCTTTTTTAAAAGGCTTATTTCAGAAGATCTCCCTAAAATCCTAAAAAAACTCACATGTGCATAAAAAAGGTCTCAGATACAATATTTTTGTTTTGCTATTACTTATTTGGTTTTGTTGAATTGTTATGTTTTATTTGTTTTTTATGTTTTTATTCTTTTTATCAATAAAATTCTTAAATAGATACACAAAATTCGTTGTTTTATTCTCAATTTAAAATTAAAATAGAAATTACTCGGTTAATCGAATAATTCAACATTAACCGATTAATAACCGATTAAATCTAAACCCCGATTAATTATTTGCTCGATTAACCGATTAAATCAGAAACCCGATTAATTGAATACCCTAGTAAATATTTAGATGATTAAGAAGTAAATATTTTCCTATATATTTTAAGCAAATATTTATGGTTTTTAAATTAATTAACAACAACATACTCTCAATATCTATTAGGTAATTTATAGAGTGTTTTTAGGCGGAAAACGAATCCATTATATGGTTTAATCCAAAAATGTTTGCTTACGGTTTCACTACCAAATCGAAATTTTAAAAAAAATCGTTTTTATACAAAGGTCTGCTATCAAACTTTTTCCAATGTTATTAAACAGTACCGGGAGAACTTCTCCGTTGATAGAAAACCTAGTTCAGGTAGAAGGAATGGTCCACATGATGTTTCTAAAGACAAAAAAATAGAAAGCATCTTCAAAAGAGCCCCCAACACCTCCGGTAGGAAAGCAGCCCAATTAGGTCAGTACTCGGACTATTTGGTACGAAAAGTTAAAGCCAATGAAGGTTTAAAAGCATACAAGGCTCAAAAAGTTCCTGACAGTGTACGGAAATTGAAGTCAAATTTTATACAATAAATATACCTGCTGCATAATGGATGACGAAATGTACGTATGGAAAATTTTTTTATATTGCAGATGCTCGTGGGAATGTTGAAGAAAAGTTTAGGACCCAAAAACAGACAAAATTTCCCAAAAAAATTCTTGGTATGGCAAGCAATATGCAGTTGCAGCAAAAAGCCAAACACTTTTTACAAAGGGCTCTATAAATACCGAAATTTACATCAAGGAATATTTACAAAAAAAGACTGCTTCCTTCATAAGACTTCATAATGTGTCCACTTATTTTTGGCCTGATTTGGCATCTGTCACTATGGTAAGAAAGGTCTTGAGTGGTACAAGAACAATAATGTGGAATTTGTACCAAGAGAGGCAAATCCTCCAAGCTGCCCGGAGCTAAGGCCAGTAGAGAGATATTGGACTCTTATTAAAAGAGAATTGAAGAGCACAAAAAAGGTGTCCAAAAGTGTGGTAGATTTTAAACAATAAAAACGTTAATGGAAGGGTTTCCGAAAAAGGTTCAAAATGTCATCACTAGTGATTAAAACTATAAAAATATTTTTTTTTTAATAATAATTTCAATCAAATAAAAAAATTAAAACTGTAAGTTTAGTGATTTCTTTTTTATTAACATATATGTATGTTAAGAATTTTTCGATCTCACTCCTTAATTTGTGAATGCACGGACGTGTGAAATAAACTTGCTGTGAATCAGGGT
Source organism: Calliphora vomitoria (assembly GCA_942486065.2). NCBI lineage: Eukaryota > Metazoa > Arthropoda > Insecta > Diptera > Calliphoridae > Calliphora > Calliphora vomitoria. The sequence goes on along the minus strand of OW818031.2, from coordinate 18,736,298 downwards.
TAAAAGCTTACATATGAACCATTTTAGATCATAATTCAATACTGATCTAAGTGAATTAACTCATTTAGTTCAAATAATGGAATCGTTTAATTGAACTAGTACTTAGCTCTCATATATGGCCCATATACGAAAAATAAATTATCGCGCATCAAATATCAATATTGATTTAGAATTAACACAAATTTATTTTAAGTATGCATACTTATAACTTCCTACTGTATTATGTGAATATCAATCCATAATTATACAAAGCTTCTATATAAGGCCCATATTCGAGACATACACTATTGTTTGAAGACGATCTAGTTATGCCAATTTAGGGCCTAAAGGACATGAAATATTCCCGAAAATATTAATTTTTGATCAGATATTTGTAAATATATGAATTTATAATAATAGTTCAATTGTAATATACTGTCTTTTGAGCTTAAGGCTTGTGCTGCCATTGCCCTTACGTAATATTAGCTTGTAATTTTAATCATAAGCCTAATAAATAAATAAATAATTGTGTATGCATATAACTTCCCACTGGATTATGTGACTATCAATCCACAATTATATATAGCTTCTATATAAGGACCACATTCGGAAAACACATTATCCTCTAGAAATTGTCAAATTTACCACAGACATAGGATTTTATAGTAATAGGAACTATAAAACTCTAACCAAATCGAGAGAAGCAGATAAATGTTTTTATACAAAACGCACAACAAGCAGTGCCCATGGTATTGGGTATATAAGATTCCGCACAGTCGAATGTAATACTATTACTTGTGTTTATTGGAAATCTCTTTTTTAGTAAAAATAACCGTCTTTATATTGAAAAATAGTCTTTCTATTTTAACAGCGAACTTTAAGTGAAAAATTTCCGTTTTTAGCAAGATGGTTAAAAGTTATCGGTTTTTCGGTAACGGTACTTTATGTGTAACGGTAATTGATGTTATTTCAGTAACGGTAATGACTTAGGGCATAGATAAATACACATAGATCGGAAACTTTCCTGTTTTCTAGTTTCCGCTCTATGTATATTTTCTCTATGACTTAGGGCCTAATTCAGAAACGCGAAAGGAAAACAATTTAAAAATTTTTGTATGAAAAACACTTAAAAATTATTTAAAAACTGAGTGATTTTCATTTAAACATTTTAAAATTGTTTTCCATTCGTATTTCTGAATTAGGTCCTTAAAATATTAACATTATTAATAAAATCAAACATTTTTATTTTATTAATTTTAAATTATTTATAGAAAAGCAGTAACGGTATTTAGATTTAACGGGTTTTGGGATTATGTCGGCCACGTTTTTTTAGCGGTAACGGTAATTGCTCTTATTTCGATGATTTTCAGTGAGAAACGTTTTTTTAATGAAAAAGTATTTTTTTTTTTTTTTTTGTTAAAAGTCGAGTTTTAGAGAAAAATCTGTTCTAGTAAAACTACGGAGTGAAAAGTCGGGCTTTGAGTGAAAAATAGTTTTTTTTTTTTGTGAAAAACTTTTTATATTATTTTGTTTGAACCATAGAGAAATATACATAAAGCGGAAACTCTCCTGTCAAAGACCTAACTCAGTTGTCAAAAACCTAAGTGCTGGGAATGTATTAGTAAAAACAAGTAAGAGAGCTATATTCGGCTGTGCCGAATCTTCTATACCCTTCACCAAATTATACTTTAAAATAAAATTAAAAAAATTAGTTTTTTAAGTTTTTTCCAATTTTCTTTAAAACAAAATTTTTAATTTAAAAATTATTTTTTTTTATTTATTAGTGAAAAAAATTTTGGGTTAAAAAATATTTTTCCCGATTTTGACCCATTGTAGGTCCAACTTACTATAGCCTTATATACATCGTTGCAATGGAAATATCTATCAGTAGATATCCATATTGTCTATATTTATTACTTAGTAAACGTGATATATGTAGATCAAAAATAGGCCAAAAATAGAGGTGTCTCGGATTTTGCTCATATCTCCGTTATTTATGGACGGATTTTGCTGATTTTAAATAGGAAATTTCTCGAAAGAATGTCTGAGAGAATTATTGAAGATATCTGGGGTCTTCAGAAAATTGATTTCAACAGACAGACGGACATGGCTAAATCGACTCTGCTATATATAAGGATCCAGAATATATATACTTTATAGGGTCGGAAAATTATATTGTGGAAATTACAAACGGAATGACAAATTTATATATACCCTTCTCACGAAGGTGAAGGGTATAAAAACTATGTGAAAACAAAAACAACACTCGTATGTGTGATTATTTTTAGTAAAATTTTTGTTTAAGTTTTTTTCTAGTTTCCGCTCTTGTTGTTTCTCTATAGTTTGAACATCATTCGACTTTTTTAGGCATATTCTACAAAGTAAATTGAAATTCAGTAAAATATGTTTTGTCATAACTTAAGTGGATTTCATCAAACAGGCGGACGTCTCTAACTAGTTAAGAATCAGGAATATAACGTCGTCTTGTCTGCAAAAAGACCTATGAGTGAAAGGCATGTGGTTCCAACAGGACGCTATAGTTCTCAGCCTTTCCGCGTCGCCTATTGTCGATCGACCGACATGACAGCTGCAGACTTTTTATACAAGGTGGCGCAAAAGTAATCCTCCTATCAGAAAATGCTATAAATTTTGCGATTGGCCCCTAATGTCAGTTCTGTTTTGACATTTGTGTAGTAAACACATGCTAAATACACTTTAATAAACAATGTTACGCTAAACTGCTCCAGAACGCGGAATATTGCTGACTATTTATTTGACCAATAATCGGTCGGTGACTTTGGCACAACGTGAATTTCGTCGCAGATTTCCTGGCTCCAGACTTTTGAAGTCGCGCTTTTATTTCAACAAGCCTCAGACTCTTGCAGCTCTTAAAGACAATATCCGTCAAGAATGTGAGGACCTATCGCCGGAAGTTTTGGCCAAAGTGATGGAAAATGCCATAAAAAGGGCACTAATGACAATCAACTGTGGCGGCTTGATGTAAAAAAAATTAAAAGACCAAATAAAAATAATCCACAAGAAGAATCAAAGTTTTTAATTTTTTTTTTTTTTTAATTACAGCCAAAAAACATCGGAAGTTTACTTTTGCGCCACCTTGTACATTAGGGTTGTTTGAAGTCATAGGTCTATGTGAACAGCCACAGACAGACTCTGAAATTGAGAGTGCAAGAAGTTATGCCATGAAATTCAGAATGATTAAAATTGCTATCAAAAGTGTTGAAAAATTCATTAACAACTAAAAAAAACTTCAAATAAACATGACAAATTTATGAAATTAGTGGTTTCATTTAAAACATATAGCAAAACAAATAGAATCGGTTCAAAATTGCTTCTAGATTTTTAGAAATTAAATTGTTTTGTAAACAGTATTTTAAAAAATTATACAAAATACTGTTCGGAAGCCAAATTGGATCATATTAATACAATTAGATTGACCTACAATGTATTTATTTTTCAACTTTAACACAAAATTATGGAACGTAATATAGGGTAGCGATTTGCAGCTATATATATACATACAATTCCTTTTAAAAATGATTTGTGAAAAAAAAACCCCATTGTATCATTGAGTATGTTCAATTTCAAAGTCCATTAGACGGGTTGTTTGTTTTAAAAACAATTGGTCTTATACAATTATGGTAGGTTGTTCAGTTCATATGCACAGATTTGTATCTATAGTACAATATATTTTTTTGGTTTTCAATTCAAGATACGTTTTTTCAGTTGCTATTGAGAACACGTGCTCGTTTTAAAACATGATACCTCTAGCCATGTTAATAAAATAGCCATAGCCATACATTTTAACATGGTATAGTTGTTTAATAATGTTTAATTATTTTTAACAAGTTTTTATAAAAACCTTACCAAACAAACGAAAATCGGCAACTAACTATAGAAAAATGCAAGCACTGTATAAAGTAATCAATGACAAACTTAAAAAATAGCAAATATTTTTGTTGAAAAAAACAAAAAATCAACACAAAATTTGGTAGCAAAAAGTTTTAAACACACAAACACAATAACGGTTAATTAAATACCAGCGTTAAGGTCATAAAATAATAGAGTTGAATTGGTCTTGGACCTTAAATGCACTAATTTGTATGTAGTACCTCATTTGCTACGACCGCTCACAACACGCATCGCACATATTTTTTTAACAAAAAGCATTAATCTGTATTCATTTTCTCTTTAAAAAAACTAAGTGTAATCATAAAGTCTATTTTCTATAAAAAAAATAAAGTAATATAAACTAAAGTTAAAATTCATTAAATTCTATAAACTTTGAAAAAACCTTCGCTTAATTTTTAGCAAAAATCAACAATTGCTTTTAAACAAAATTATTTCTTATAAATATGAACCTTTCATTTGTCCACTGTCCAATTTATGTCTTCCTTATTATGTATTGTAAAGATTCACTCGTATTGAAAGATATTTCTGAATGTGCCGTGTTGTCGGTTTAAATGAATGAATGGGTAAAATATAGACAGACATAAAATGATTTGCTTCGTTGCTTTTTAATTTGTATGCGTTCAAATTAACGGTCATTGTATGGTTGTAAATATGTTTTTTTTTTAATCTAAGTACAAACTGTTCGTTTCGTATTTTATTGTATCGTTACGTTTTGTTTTGCATTTTAGTTGATTGTATGTACGCGAGTACCTTTTACATACTTTAAATCAAAAGTACTTACATACTAACTACACATAGAGAAAAAACATGATTGTGGTTAATATAATCTAAGAACAATGACTTATTATAAGATTTATGATTGTACTACAAACATATTATGATCATTATTAGTAAAATAAAATATCATATTATGATCAATATAAAATATAATTTTCATACATTGATCAATCATATTATGATCCAAAGCAATCATAATATAACCAAAATATGATCCAATGAAATCATGTTATCATTAAACGTTATTCTGGGATTACAAAATTCAATTTTAATACCCACCAAAGCCCCAAAATTCAAGCACTTGAACATTTTGTTGGAATTTGACTTGAATGAAAATATAATGGCCCATAATCATAGTCAAAAATAAAGTATATTTTAAGAGAAATAAAGTCATCTTTACTTAAGAGTGGACTTTAGGTCTACCATAGACAAGTTAAAGTATACTTCTGACGTTAAAGTCGACTGTAAATATAAAACTAGCTGAAGTTGTTTTTAACTCATTTAACAACAGCATCAGCTGTTCTTCACCATGTAAAAAAGTTCGACAAAAAGTCAAAAATGTTTAAGTTGCAAGACATTGGCAGAGATTTTGCAATTATTGAATAATGAATCAATAAAATTAGTACCAATATAGAATACATTTTATATTAATCTTTCCTGTTCTATTTTTCCACCACAAACTTTTTTTCTTTAGCATCCCGGTTACATTTATTGTTTGTCACTTTTTGTTTTTTTTTTTAAATTTTCTAAGTTAGCTGTTCAGCGATGCCACTTGTCTATATTTTGTTGTATATTGTATGAAAACATTTTTTACATTAGAGGTGACACCCAGTTAAAGTCGGTTCAATTTAAAACATACTTTAATTTTGACTATAGTTAGAAAATATTAAAAAGCGGGTTTTTATTTTAAAGTTGTTTTTAAAAAGAACCGACTTTATTGTTTGACTATGATTATGGGCCAATATGTTTTAAACTTGAAAAATATTTAAAAAAAAATAAAAACTTTTGGCTTGAATTTATGTTTCCTTTCAGATGTAAATTGAAAATTTTTACTTTTTTTGGAATTTGATCTGACCATTAATTCTAATTAATATATTATGAAATGTGTCTACAAAATTAATCATTTCATAAAAAGAAACATCAGAGATTATTTTTTTTTAAAAAGAAAGTGATTCTTAACTGTTCCATCATCCAACTGTCACGTGTTATCCAACACCCTTCAAATTCCAGACTTTCTAGAATGGAAAAATGTCCCAATTTTTTTAAATTAAAAATAATTTGAGAGTTTTTGGACCTTTTTAAATAGAAGAGTTTTTGTAGATTATTTAAAATAAAAATCGAGAAAAATAAGACCATGAAACTCAAATAGGAGCTCAGAAAAGTGCAAACATCGGTATTTTCAACACCTGTATATAAATTTCTTCATAACTGCCACAAAAGTACATGAATATAATCAATTTTTTGCTAACATTAAATCAATACAATGAGCTATTTTATAAAGGTTTTATATGTTATTTGTTTTAACGTTGAAACCAAATATAACGTTTTATGTTTTGTTGCAATTTCCGCATACGTTATGTTTATAAAAATGAAACCACTTAACTTACAGTTTTGATTTTTTTTCTTATTTGATTGAAATTATTATTACAACTTAAAAAAATATTAGTTTTATAGTTCTAATCACTAGTGATGAAATTTTGAACCTTTTTCGGAAACCCTTCCATTATGGTTTTTATAGTGCTTTATGTCACTTTGTTTGAACAGGTTGTCCATCTCCGTTTAAAATCTACCACACTTTTGGACACCATTTTTGCTCTTCAATTCCCATTTAATAAGATCCCAATATCTCTCCACTGGCCTTAGCTTGAAGCAGTTTAGAGGATTTGCCTCACTTGGAACAAATACTACAATTACCACGCAAGACCTTTCTTATCATAGGGACAGGATGCCAAGTCAGGCCAAAAATAAGTGGACACATTATGAAGTCTTATAAATGGAAGCAGCCTTTTTTATAAACATTCCTTGATGTAAATTTCGGTATTTATAGAGTCCGTTGCCGCAACTACATATTGCTTGCCATACCAAGAACTTTTTGGGAAATTTTGTCTGGTTTTGGGTCCTAAACATTTTTTTAACATTTCCTCGAGCATCAGCAACATCAAAATTTTGAACCAGAAGCTGCGAAAAGGAATATTTTTTTTAATAAAATTTGACTTCAATTTCTGTGCTCTGTTTTTGGCCTCTAAATTTTTAGCAGCGTTCCTGTCAGGAACTTTTTGAGCCTTGTATGTTTTTGAACCTGCTTTGGCTTTAACTTTTCGTATCAAATAGTCCGAGCACTGAGGTAACCGGACTGCTTACCTACCGGATGTGTTGGGAGCTCTTTTGAAAATGCTTTCTATTTTTTTGGCTTTAGAAACATTATGTGGACCATTCCTTCTACCTGAACCAGGGTTTCCTATCAACGGACAAGTTCTCCCCATACTGTTTAATAATATTGGAAACAGTTTGACGGCAGACGTTTGATTGTTTGGCCAACTTTTTGTAGGACCAAGTTGGGTTTTGTTGAAAATATTTAATAATTTTAGTACGCACTTTTTTCTCGTCACTCATTTTAATCAGATTAACATCAAATGAACATAATTGACATTAAACATAATAACTGTCATGCCTTACAAAGGTAACTTGATCAAAAAAAAAAAAAATCAAATAATACTTGGGTTAAAAGTTATAATGTAAAACGCGTGTTAAGAATTTTTCGATCTCAGTCCTTATCTCCTTATAAATAAAAAAGATTCCAACAATCGCTTTTTTAAATTATAAAAAATTATGTATTCGAAATGGTGAAAACCGTTACCTTTTTATTATTTCGAGTTTGAATTATTTCGGTATCGGCGATTTACCGGTCTGACTTCATTCCTTTCATTCCATTCATTCTTTAAAGAATTAATTCATTGAATCGTAATCCATTTCTCTTCAATTCAAATCTATTACAAAAAGGCTTAAGTCAATTTGTTTCAATTCATTTTGTAAAAAAATATTTGAATTCAATTTGTATTCGATTTGACTTTCAATAACAAAAATTTAATCATTGAAAGGTTGAATGAATTCAGTTATAAATTCGTTTGCGTGTCATAAACGATAGTTTTTGCGGACTAAATTGTACCGTTCCTTATAATATCGTTTTTCCAGGCAATTATGATATCGTTAGTAACATACCGAAATATTGGTCGTAGATCCAAAAAGTATATATATTCTTGATTCTCATACGATTCTAAGACTATCTAGCTATGTCCATTCGTCTTTATATCTGTTGAAAACACAATAGGGCCCAAATGATTGGCTGAAATTTTCACCAAAATCTCTTTGTTGATATGGTTTGTTTGGTATTGAAAATGGGTATTGAAATGGACATGATTTCACCTAACCCACATACAAATGACCCCCCGAAATAGTGTTTTAGCAGTCATAAATATGTTGATTATGCTGCAAAATTTTACACAAATTAGTTTAAAGTACTAAATGAAATAGTACTGTATAGTATGACGAAAATCGGGCAACATTTGTCCCAAGTCCCCATACAAAGTCCCCCTCAGAAAATGACTTGATGACTCATAATTGTCTTATCATAATTAATATCGTGATGAAATTGGACATAAACAAGTTAAGAACCTAAATCTTTTTACCAGCTTTTGTGAGGATCGGTCCATAATTGACCATACCCCCATATAACCACTATATCAGAAAAACATCTTCAATGAACGCTCAAACGATACGTGTGACTACGTTGTAAATTTAATAATGGCCGAAAAGCACGCGTGCATAGGAAATGCCTAGCTCTGGTTTAGTCTATCGGTGCACACTTCATTCAGCTACATTTCACCAAAGCCAATACATTCTCATTTAAATTATATATCATCTTTGTTGAATCTGTAAAGGAACTCCCAACAAAAGTGAAATAATTCTCCATTTCGAAGGAATGTACTTTTTAATGCCTACAAAAGGTTCTATTCTCCGGGGTATAAAAAATCGCCTCTGCTCAATAAAGATTTCTTGTATTGCCGGTCGCAAAGATTTTTTCCTCTGTGGTGTTTTAAAAACCGTCTAAGCCCTGTAAAGATTTCATTTACAGCAGATATGTTCGGAAAATCTTTTCACCCGACAATGCAAGAAGTCTTTACTAAGCGAAGCCGCTTTTTGATACACCCCAGAGGACAAGACCTGCATGAAATCTTTTCTAAGCTAAACCGCTTATTTTATAATGAAATCTGTCCCAATTTGTGTGAAAAATTATGTGGGGGTCATTCAATTTTTCATTGAGACGATATTTCATTTGGGAGTTATTTCACGGCACCAAATATGACAAGTTCATTTGAGTTAGATTCGCGGTATGTCACAGAGTGTCTAAAAGGTGTAAATATACCCTCTCTGAGGATAATGCCAAGTTAAAGTTATATGACCCTTTCATATAAAGTCACTATGTAGAACTGGTCACTATTTTCGTGAAAGTAATGACGAGACCAGTTCTGTGTACATTACAATTTATACGATTTTCATTGTTATACGATTTTACTTGTTTTTTTATAAATTTCCCAAAGACGAATGAATTCTTTGAATGATGCTAAAGAATTAGATGTTGTGAATGAATTTATGGAATTTTTTTTAATCCTAATTAAGATTTTAGTGAATTAATTCGAAGCTCTGTGATGAAGGCATTTTTTGAAATTTTTATCTCAAGTTATGAAATGTCAACAATGGTGACCATCGATGATATATTTTGCTCAGTGTACTTAAATTTAAGTGCATTCCTTTCACATCACCTCCAACAATGCGGTAGCAATTCGTTGTATGTTGTTGATGTTGTTTTTCTTATTTTATTCATATAAGTTAGATTCACCTGTTTTGATTTATGTTTAATGTCTGCAGCAATTGTTTGTTGTGCGGTGGTTTCTTTGTCTGTCTATATGTCTGTCTGTCTGGTTGTGGTGTTGATGTGAACATTGGCCAATATGTATGATGTTTACTAGGAGTAGTACATGATGCCAAGCCCATAAAATGTGTGATACTTGTTGGTTTCTTTTTCAGTTTTTGTTTTTAGGTTTAAGTTTTCAGTTTTTATGCAAACAATAGGTGTCAGTTTTAGTTACGTGAATTATGCTGGAGTTGAAGAAAAAATAGTAAAAAAAAAAAATTGGCAAGTTTTACTGTTTTCCAGCATAATTTATGATGGACTTACGATTTCCCGATTTGAGATCGATTTTTTTTTCAGTGTTAGAACTGGAAAAGATCTTTGTTTAATTTTAAATCTTTTTTATGTTTAAATGTCTGTAGCATTATTAACCAAATTTGAGTTTAATTAAACCAGCCTACATAAGATTCTATTAAAATATGAATTTTTTTTTTTCTTCTCTTTTTGATATTTTTCAGTATGGCGTTTTCATGATTTTACTATTGATTGCTGAAATCGTTGCCGGTGGCTTGGCGGCATTTTATAAAGAAACGGTAATTATTGCAATTTTCAAATACTATCTCGTACACAAATAAAACATGTATTTGATTGCTTTAACTTTTGAAACTTGCAGGCACGCAATGAAAGCAAAGGCTTTTTACAATCAACCATTACCAAATACTATACAACTGCCGAACACACCGATGCTGTCACTCTAATGTGGAATCAAATGATGAGCACTTTTGGCTGCTGCGGCGTGGTGGACTATCGTGATTTTGAAACATCATCCGGATGGTTAAATGGCAAGGGTAATCGCACCATGCCCGAGGGCTGTTGTCGTTTGAAGGATATTAAAAATTTAATACCCGAAGATGAGAGTTGTGTGACAAATCCTAATGAAACAAATAGTTTTTATCTAAAGGTAAATATACGTGATAAATTTTGTTAAATTTTTGATGTTTTTAATGTGAAATTTTGTTTAGGGCTGCTATGATGTATTTACTGAATGGATTATATCCCATCGTGAAATAATAATTGCTGTTTTATTCGGCGTTGGTCTGGTACATCTGTTGGCCATTTTCTTGGCCTTTTGCCTTTGCAAATCCTTTGCCAAATATCACGGCATGAGACTGTAAACATAAATCTTCCCTAATAAATCATTTTTTATTATTATTTTTTTATTATTTACTTAGTAGCAAAAAACAAGGACCATTTACATAAATACATATTTAAAAAAAAATTATAAAACAAAAGTCAATAATAAATTAATTACTTACTTGAATTGTTTATAAAAGAACTTGTTTGTTTAAAAGCAAATTATTAATAAATTGTGACATTTCCAGACATTTCCTATAGTAATTAAACAAGAAGTCCTTTTTTGAAATTAATGTTCTTAAAATAAATATTGTTTTGTTAAAATAAGACATTACAATTTTATTTGTATAGCTTAAAAAGAAATTCTATTTTGTTTTTAATTATATACTACATATTTCCATAAAAAAAATCAACTATTTTCGTTAAGTTTTATTACTTTTTTTAACTTTACTAAGTTTTAGTAAATATCTTTTTTTTTGTTTTTTTATTTTTACTAAAACGCTCGTTTTGTATTATAACAATTTTCCACTCTTAAACATCACAATAATTTTTTTATATTTTATATAAAATTAATTGTATTTTTACTTTATAATTTTAATTATTTTTTAATGTAAAAAACGAAAAAAGAAAACTTTAAACATTAAACATTTATCAGAACCAATTATAGATATTTGAATTCTAGTTTAGTTTGTTAAAACGAAAAAAATCTTTTTAATAACAAATTTATTGTTAAATTTCTTATTATTTTTTTTTTTTATTAATTTTTAAGTTGTTTTACTTTTTGATGAATTAAAATTTTATAAAAATAAAAAACTTTGAAAAAAATGTTTGAATAGTTTGTAATGTATTTAAAAGAAAAAAAAAAGAAATGAAATGTAAAATTTTTTATTGCATTTTATCAGTTTTAAAATGTATAAAATTTAAACAAAAATTTAGTTAATAAATAATTAATTAGTTAAAAAAACCCTAAAAACAAATGAATTTTAAATTTGAAAACAAGTCATTATTAAAAAAAAACCTTTTCAAAAACTGATCTCTAACTAATTCGAATGGTTTTGATCAATTACACTGTGCAACAAATGAAGACTTTTGGAAAAACACAACAATTACCAATTTTTTTATGGGCCCCCAAAAATTATAAAAATCGGTAGGCCCTCAAAAAATGGTGTTGTTGTTATTGTAGCAGCGTGAACAATTATACAATATTTAGTCTGGGGGTTCTGCTAGATCAAGTCCAAGAAATTGTGCCACTTCTACTGGCACAATCCACTGCATGTAGTGAAGTAGGGATGGCTGGACAGTTGAAAATGTGGAGGGTGTCATGGGGACCCTGACCACATGCTGGGCATAAGTTTAAGACGGCACGGTCTATGCGGGACCAGAAGGCATTAAGCCTGTTGCTCCATCCTGATCTTAGTTGTGCCAGAATGACTCTTGTTTTGTGCGGCAGAATCTTCTCGGCGTCTGCTATCGTACGACATTCATACGGTATCCTGCTACCGCGGAATTGATGGCTTCTCTATGAATGTCGTTCAAAGCTGTCATATACATATGTGCTGCGATCAAATGGATCCTGCACATACCTCTGTATGCTCTCCTCGTATTTTCTAAGGTCCTGTCTGACATGCCTCGGGGGAGACTCCAACTGTGTGATGTTGAAGTTTGGATGACTCCTCCGGTGACATCCCAGAAGGAACTGTTGCGTCAGCATGACGTTATGTTCCTTGACCGGTATAACATGGTCGGAGGTGATTTGGTGGCAGCCTGTGACGGTCCTTAAGGCTGCATTTTGACAGCTTTGAATATTTCTCCACTGTGTATCACTTAACGAAGGCGACCACACTGGAGCTGCATAGTTAACCACTGACAGGCCTATCATCTTATAGGTTGCTAACAACGTTTCTTTGTCCATACCCCAAGTGCTGCCGGCTAGTGCCTTGAGGACCTTGTTCCTATTTCGCAGTTTATGCGTGATTGCAGTGGCGTGTGCTGAGGAGGTAAAAAGGCTATCAAAAGTGACACCCAAGATTTTCTGGTGGTTCACTGTCGGAATTTGTACGCCGTCGACCATGGTGAAGAGTGTCTCTAAACTCCATGAACGACTGCCTGCCACTCAGATAGTTCACTATCCATCTCTTCGCGTTGTTGGGCATTGTGGACTGCAGGATGTCCTGGAAGAGTGTGGCGTGACTGACAGTGTCGAATGCTTTCGACAGGTCAAGTGCCACTAGGATCGTCCGTTCACAAGGCCTCTGCTGATTCAAGACCTGTGAGATCTGAGTGACTATGGCTGATAATGCTGTGGTGGTGCTGTGCATCTTACGGAATCCATGCTGGTGACGAGCTGCTGGTAGTTGACGGGTCAGCTGGGGGAGGAGAAGAGCTTCGAGTGTCTTCGCTACAGATGACAGAAAGGAAATCGGCCTGTACGATTGTCCCTCACTCGTGATTTTCCCAGGTTTTACCAAAAGGATCACTCGACCCATTTTCCAGACATCGGGTATTGTTATGCTCCTTACTGACAGGTTAAAAACCGTTGTCAGGTACTCGACTCCCCGCTCGCCAAGGTGTTTTAGCATCAGCATGGACCTGACGGAATGGTCCTATTGGCTTTGCTGTGTTGATGGCTTCTGCAACTTCAGTTGGAGTGTATAGTTGTGGTGTGTTCTAGACTGGAAGATCATGCAGTTTGCGAACAATACTTTGCCGGCAAAAAGCGCGCGCGCACCTTTCGGATCGGATATAGTGATGTCTGCAAACTTAATCCCGACCTATCGTCCTTCTTTATCGGGTTAGAGAGAGACCGAACTGTAGACCACAACTTACCAACTCCAGAACTTAGGTTGCAGTTCTTCAAATGATCCAACCATTTGTTTCGCTTATCCTCATTTACCAACCTGCTGATATCGCGGTTCAGCTGGACGATCCTAGGGTGTCATCAGTTTTTGTTTAACTTTATATTACAATAATATAGCTAAGAGCCGCCAAACACATTTTGTTAACATTTTTTTTTAAAAAAATAGCATTTTCGTGCACTTTTTTGGAAAAACTATAGGAAGAAAAATTTTTTTCACATTTTTTAGAATAACTTCCAGGGACTCCTAATTTTTCACTAACAATATTTAGTAAAGTTGTAACTACGGTAAAGCTGAACAACTCTTGTAAACATATCAATGCAATCTGAACATATCTAGACTCTAGGGTTTTTAATTTCCCAACCTTTTTTGATTCCCAGGAATCGGGAAATTTTTTTATACATTCCCGGGTACCCACCTACTCCCGAAATATAAAATGATACTGTAAATTAGGAATATTAAAGCCAAATTTCATATAAAAACTTTGTGTTAAAAACATTATATAACAGAGCTTCGTATTTATTTAGTTCAATTTGAGCTTAATTCACTAGAATCTTAATACGTAATTAAAAAATGTAAGCTTTTCGTTCCATAATTCCATTCCCAATATCTAATTCTTTAAAAACTTTTGTTTAAATTGAATTAATTTTGAAGTTAATTAGTAACAGAATTTATTCAAACTTTGAATGATTAATTTTTTGTTAATTCAAATATACTACGTATTGTAATGGATTTGAATTGAAGAAAAATTTAATCATTCAATACATTTTTGAAGCTATTTTGTAGTGGATTTGAAGATGAAATTTTAAGAAATTTATAATGATTCAATAATAACTTAATTATATCGTTAAGGGATAACATTTATTTTGATACATAAAGTTTTCATTTAACGTATTGTTACTCTATACACTTCACAAGAATCTCTTTGTACCTTAAACATTTTCGTTTTTTACTATTTTTGGATGCTAAAACGAAGATTTTTTCTTAAAAAAGTTTGATCAAATATACACTTCTCTTTTGTGCTGCAATAGCGAAGAATGGGCAAATCATTATCAGTATGATCCGGGCCCATCACGTTACCCAATCTTGATCACGCAAGATCGTCTTAATGCAAGATATGAAACAACGTTAAATTTTTTGACAGTGGGCAAGGTTTGTGGAGCTTCTAAAGAGTAAATATAAGCATTTTATATAGGTTTTTGATATTGTTAGAAACCTTAGGATTTGAAGATTGATATTTTAATGAAATTAAAAAATTTTGTTATTTTTTCGGAACTCATTTACCTTAAAAACTAAAAAGATTATAATATGATGATTTTCCATCAGGAAAAATATAAACTTTGAATTAATGTAAAATTTTAACGTTTACAGACATCACAATAAAATTTGGAAGTAATATAGATTTAAATGTTCTTAAGTCAATGACATTACTATTGTTGTCCATCATTGTTTTCAAACACCGAAATTCCGAAAACGGGAAAATGTGTTCCAAAAACTGAGTTTTTTTTACAAAAGGGCCCACTTTGACGTTATTTACCATGTGCTAGTGAAAACGCTTTGTATGTATATAAGCAACATATGGGGCTATACAAATATGAAGAGTTTTTGAGGATCGATACTTTGCGTTTTTAGAATTTTTTACTCAAACCTAAAATTTTGTTTCAAAATTGGCTATGTTTGGATAGGGCTGGTGGGGAAAATGTCCATTTAAGTGAATCTAATTTAACTTTAAATTTTTAAAAAAATAAAGCGAAAAAACGCACGCATACAAAGTTGAAACATAGAAAAAGATGCTTTGTATGAGTGTAACTTTTTATAGGGACGAGATAATTGTTATCAGGTTTGTTTTTTATTTTCTTTAGAATTTTATCGCAAATATACGTGATATTTAAAAAAAAAAATTGACCCTCCATAAGCACATCATATATAAAATAGGAAAAAAAGATCGACCAAAATTAAAAAAAAAAAATTAAACCCAAATATCTCTTGAACTAAAAGAGATAACCTACAGATATAAGCATATCTAGGACTATCTATATTTTAAATCTCAGCTAATTCGGATCATAAATGGATTTTTGGTGAATTTTTTTTTAAATGTGAGAATTTAAGTTGCCACCCACTGATCCCCATTATGTGCTATTTAGAGTACCTAGACACATTCTAAATGCATTGATATGTTCACAAGAGTTGTTCAGCTTTACCGTAAATACAACTTTGCTAAAAATTAGGAGTTCCTGGAAGTTATTCTAAAATAAGTAAAAACAAATTTTTCTTCCAAATTTTTTTTCAATAAAAGGACACGAACAAGCTATTTTTTGGCAAAAAATTTTATCTAAGTTTGTTTGGTAGACTCTTAGCTATATTATTGCCACATATAGTTAAGTTGTATCACCAAGTCTCAATTAGCTGTTGGCCAAAAACTGATGACTCCCTTTTTTGAGGTCCCACTGATTTTCAGAGTCTTTGGAGGCCCATAGGGTTTTACTACCCTTTGGTAGTAGAATCGAATTTATACTAGCGGAGTTCAGTATTAAGTGCGAATGAACTAGCAACATTGTAAATAAGAACAACGCTAACAAATATCGAACAAAATGATTTAAAATTTTCCATTCGCAATGTTGCTAGACCATTCGCACTTAATACTGAACTCCGCTACTGTCATGACAGTGTGCGAAAACTTGCCCCTTTTAGGATTAAATATAACTTTGTTTTGCATTCATTGGTGAGGTAAATACAACCAGGACTAATATATAAGGACTGAGATCGTAAAATTCTTAACACACGTTTTTCATTAAAACTTTTAACCCAAGTATTATTTGATTTTTTTTATTTTTTTTTTATCAAGTTACCTTTGTAAAGCTGTCAGTTATTATATTTAATGTCAATTATGTTCATTTGTTGTTAATCTGATTAAAATCAGTGACGAGAAAAAAGTGTTTACTAAAATTATTAAATATTTTCAACAAAATCCTACTTGGTCCTACAAAAAGTTGGCCCAACAATCACGGGTCTTCCGTCAAACTGTTTCCAATGTTATTAAACAGTACCGGGAGAACTTGTCCGTTTATAGAAAACCTCGTTCAGGTAGAATGAATGGTCCACAAGATGTTTCTAAAGCCAAAAGAATATAAAGCATTTTCAAAAGAGCTCCCAACACATCCTGTAGGAAAGCAGCCACTGAGCTAACCGGGCTGTGTTGGGAGCTCTTTTGAAATGCTCGGACTATTTGGTAGGAAAAGTTAAAGCCAATGCAGATTTAAAATCATAAAACAAAAAGTTCCTAACAGGAACTCTGCTAAAAATGTAGAGGCCAAAGACAGAGCACTGAAATATTATGTTAAGAATTTTTCGATCTCAGTCCTTAGTATGTAACCAAGAAGTAATAAAAATTTACTAATAAAATTTGTACAAACAATTTAAGAATAATACCAAATTAATACAAATCATACAAATTATTTTACAGCATTTCCTTAATTATATTTATTCAATTGAAAAAACTTAAAACTATTACTATATTTTATTAAAAATAAGCCAATCAGTTATCAAAATTCATTTTCACTTTACTTTAAATCCATTTTGTGCTATTTGTCCATTACTTCTTTTTGCCATAAACATAACCACCATTATTGACATCATAGACCGTTTCAATGACATCTATTTTTGGTTTGGGCCTTTGACCGGTTATTAAAGCCAAATTCACATTAGGATAACCGCCTACGCCCACAGAACCGCCCTGCTGATGGTAGCCGCCACCTAAGTAACCATTGCCAATACCCTGCTGATAGTGGCCGCCACCTTGGATACCATTGGAGTACTGAGGATAATAACCAGCATTGTATTGAGGATAATATTGTTGGTGTTGCTGGTATTGATTATGGTAAGATGGCTTATAATATGCTGGAAAGATGGACGAGTGTAAAATTCTGGGAGCGCTTACAGGTGGCAGATATTCACGAGTAATAATGGCCTCCGAAGATGCCCAGGATATTAGCGAGAGGCCGGAGGCAATTAAAAAAAGTTGTAAGAAATGCTGCAACAAAATTTTAATTTAATAATAAATAAGAAGTGGTTTTTAATTTGAGTTAAAAATTTACCATGTTTATTTAGTGGATGTTGCCAATGTTGTGCTGATTTGTTTAAAATGACACGAATTTATATACAAAAAATATATTTTGTTTGTTTTAATACTTATCTTAAAATTTGCATTTAACAGGAAATGAAATTGATTATACATTTTCGATTAATTCTTAATTCTTAAAATAAGCAAGTGATCTTGTATTACTACAAAGTACAAAGTAAGTTCATTATAGAGAAATACAAATAATTTACCAAATTTTATCTTAATGTGAAATGAAGTTAATTAAAAAACGTTGACTTATTTGGTATTAGTAATGCATTAAATTTGTATCGAATTTGTATTACAAGCTACATTTAATTTTATAGGACCAGATTCTTTGTTATTTAAATTTGTTTGCCTTAAACAACAATTATATCTGTTGGTCCATTCGTTCCAATTTAATGTCCGATAAGTCAGACAGTTCATCAGTATCCCATGAAGATCATTTGTTTCTTAGACAACGCACAAGAAATGTCTTACTTTCACTAAAATCTTAATTTACAATTAAAAACATCAGTAATTAATTTCATAAAACGATTCTCAACAAAGTACAAGGTGGCGTAAAAGTAAACTTCCAATATTTTTTGGCTGTAATTAAAAAAAAAAAAATGAAAAACTTTGATTCTTCTTGTGGATTATTTTTATTTGGTCTTTTAATTTTTTTTACATCAAGTCGAGAATATGATGTCATGTAAATGGCCGCCGCCACAGTTGATTGTCATTTGAGCCCTTTTATGGCATTTTCCATCACTTTGGCCAAAACTTCCGGCGATAGATCCTCACATTCTTGACGGATATTGTCTTTAAGAGCTGCAAGAGTCTGAGGCTTGTTGACATAAACCCGCGACTTCAAAAAGCCCCACAAAAAGAAGTCTGGAGCGGTCAAATCAGACGAACTTGCTAGCCAGTGCAAATAGCCAAAACGGGAGATTAGGCGCCCGGGAAATGCATCCTTCAGCATATCGGTTGTGGCACGTGCAGTGTGTGCCGTTGCACCGTCCTGTTGGATCCACATGTTTTCCATGTGGATCATTGCTCTGTAGCGCTCACCATTCACAGTAACCGTTTGGTCCGCGACGTCTTCGAAGAAAAAAGGTCCGATGACTCCTCCAGCGAAAACAGCACACCATACAGTGTGCTGCGGGTGTAATGGCTCTTCGTGGGTTACACGCGGATTTTCAGTGCCCCAGAAGCGTAAATTTTGCTTATTTACGTACCCGCTAAGATGGAAATGGGAATCATCACTCATGATTATTTTTGATGAAAAATCATCTTCCTCTTGGTGGTGATTAAGGTTGGCTTGAGCGTATGTTAGACGCGATTGGCGGTCAGCAGCTAACAGCTGATGCACCGTCTGGACTTTGTACGGAAACATCTTCAAATTTTGTACCAAAATTCGCTGTAAAGACCGTCGACTGATACCCATTTGCGTGGCACGTCGTCTGGTCGATGTCGACGGCCCTTCCATGACAACCTCGGCTACAGCAGCAATATTCTCTGCAGAACGGCTACTCCGGGGTCTGCCACGCCTGGCAGCATCTCGTGTTGTGCCAGTCTCTTCGAGGCGAGCGGCTAAACGTCACAGTGTTTCACCAGTAGGCGTTGGACGGCCAGGAAATCTGCGACGAAATTCACGTTGTTCCAAAGTCACCGACCGATTATTGGTCAAATAAATAGTCAGCAATATTCTGCGTTCTGGAGCAGTGTAGCGTAACATTGTTTATTAACGTGTATTTCGCATGTGTTTACTACACAAATGTTAAAACAGAATTGACATTAGGGGCCAATCGCAAAATGTATTGCATTTTCTGATAGAAGGATTACTTTTGCGTCACCTTGTATATACTTTAGCATCATTCAAAGGTTCTTATTTATTGCATTGTTGAATTAACACAACTTTAGTATGAATTAATTCAACAATGATTGAATGGTTGAATGAAAAAATTTTTGTCAATTCAAATCTAATCCAAATTAAATGAGAATAATTTTCCTTTATTCAATTTCTTTGCAATCATTTACGAAATGAATTAGAAAACTTTTTCCAAAGTCTATTTGGAATAGATTTGAATTGGAGAAACATTTAATCGTTCAATAAATTCTATTAATGGAGTTGAATTAAAGAAACTTAACTGATTCAAAAACATATTACTTTTATTAAGAATGAATTCTCAAAGGAATGAATCTAATACGTTTGAAGTACTAAGGAATTAAGCCTATGAATTAAATAGTAATGAATTCTTTAGGGGAATCGTTAATATATAAAATTTAATTTGAAATTCAAAATTCTATTAAGAATTAGTGCTTTCGAAACTTTGTTAGGACCAGTGGCATACGAAATGTTCAACTTTCTCGTTCTCAGCATCGCAGCTTCTATAGAGAAATCTTTGTAAGAAATACCCTGGACTCATTGTATTCAAACCGAGTTCGTGTAAGCTTCAAAAATTAATACTATTTTTGAAGCTTGATATTTCGGAAATTGAGTTTTTAAAATAAAAA
Source organism: Calliphora vomitoria (assembly GCA_942486065.2). Lineage (NCBI taxonomy): Eukaryota > Metazoa > Arthropoda > Insecta > Diptera > Calliphoridae > Calliphora > Calliphora vomitoria. The sequence goes on along the minus strand of OW818031.2, from coordinate 18,716,101 downwards.
TGGATGATTTGTGGTCTATTGGTTAGGAATTAGGCTTTAAATCCACCTCCACCTGTCTTTCACTGATTCTGTTTATAGAATAGCACCGAAGGCTATGTAGTGCAGAAAATAATAGAGATTTTAAAATGAAATTTGTTGAGGTCGATTCTTTCATTTATTTTATTTCATCACTAATAACCTAGCCTATTGTACACCATAATCGGTCACAAATGTCTACTTAAAAATATATAAGCTACAACAAAAAATGTTTTCTTAAGGTTTACACAATTTACGACCACTTTAATATTAAAAATCCACTGTATTTTACATCAAAACCTTTTAATTACACTCTGCTACAAAATAACACTATTTGTCAGAACTTGAAAAGCGACCTAATGGGAGTTGTAGGCCTTGGTGAGGACATACAAAAACCGTATTCAAAGATTTTGAAACACCCTCAAAATTTTGATTTATTTCCAAAAAAAAAAAATCTGGTCGTAGTACTTTAATACCCCTAACACAAACATTTTTAGACCGATTTCAAAATTTAAAAAATTATGGAAAGGCAAAGAATAAAGCTTTCATAAAATGTATGCATAAAATCTATATTCCAAGAACTTAGGTAAGTTTTTGTAAAAAGTTTCGCATTTTTTTTAAATTCAACAAAAGTATTTTATTGTTTTTCTATGAAAAAAAGAAAATTTTATATAGGATAAAACGAGACATTACTTGTTAAAATTGGTTTATATTTGCAAAAGTTATTAATTAAACTTGTTCGAAAAAAGTTCGAAAAAATTTACCTTGTAAACTAAAAACTGTACAAATATTTCTTTGTATAGTTGTTTTTATACTAGGGTATTCAATCGATTAACCGTTAATCGGATAACCGATTAATTTTGCTCGGTTAACTGTTCGAATAATTTAAAATTGCCGATTTTCAAATAACAAATAAACCGATTAATTTGTGTCAATTAACCGATTAACCGAAATGTATTTTTTTTGTCACTTTATATAGAAATATATAAATTTAAGCACACGCATTTTATTTCTTAGCTCATGAACATTAACTGCTAGCAATAGTTTTCCACACAGATCATATCTGTAGTAATATGAAACAAATGACAGTTCTCAAAAAAGTAATATCGAACCTTTGAAAAGTGGTTTCAGAGTGAAAGAAAAAATACAATTTTCAATAGCCAACAACCATTTTGACATTTTCGTTTGTTTATTTTCTATTGCCATATTACTGGAACCAGCCGATTATTGGTTTTCACAAAAATTGAATGTAAGGAATTTGTAAATGAACCTTTTTCTAGAATGTACTATGATTAACTTTGTCCTAATGTGTCGGAGGACGATATGATAATAGATGAAACTAAAGACATAACTGAAACGAGTCTTTTATCAGAAACTATTAAAAGTATTCCCAATCTAAAAACTACAAAAAGGACTCCAATGCACAGTGGATAATATAAGGTGTATGCATCTCATAATTGATTTTGGCAAATGTTTGAAATAACCATAAAACAAATTCTATCGTAAAGCTAAGATGTCAAGCAATAATTATTTGCAGAAATTATAGTTATTATGTCAACAGAAGTATTCGAAAATGCCGACAGAACACACTACTTTATACTTTAAAGATTTGGGGAGTTAAAATTATACCATATACAAGGGCGTGGTTTTAATATTTATAATTATTTGTTTTAGGATTGTTTTACCTTGTTGGAAAGGGTATCTTGTCCAGATTCTATTTTCGTTATGAGTTTTGTATATATTGTTAGCAGATTTGAAATTTATTAATTTAAAATGTATGTTCTCAATTATAATTTCCCTAAAATGTCAAATATATACAAACTAAAGAAAACTGAAAAAACAATTAAAGCAAACGTCAATAAATATAATAATTTTCGTATATTTTCAATGTAAACAATATTAAAATTTTACATATTCAAATTTAATTTAAAATAAAATAACTGTTTATAAAAAATAGAGTTTGTAAATGTTTCTTTAAATAAAAATGTATGTATGTGCATTTTGTGAAATGTCCAGCAGATAAAATAAAAGATTTATGTGATGGAAGTGGTGTAAATCTAAAGAAACAGTCTAATATTTTATTTTGCTTCTTTTCTGTAATATGACATAACAAGGTAACTAATTGATAACTCTCCCTAATAAATCTACCTGGTTGATTGTACCATGAAAATGTATAATGTTTTTTGGCTTACCTACGCAACTTTGACTAGGATTTTAACTGTTGGCGCCGTTTGCCGCCGATCAAGTTTTAACATTAAAGTTTAACTTATTATCTAAAAGAAAAAACTAGTATTTTTGTTTAAAAATTAGACTGTTTTTAATTTATTCGAACTTTTTTTTTGAAAAACAAGTAATGTCTCGTTTTTTTCGCTATAAACTTATCACAAAAAGTATGTGGTTGAATTTGAAAAATTACAAAAAAAAAAAAAATAATAAAAGTTACAGACTTTTGATCCGAAAATTACCAAAATTTTCCACTGTACAATGGTATAATTGAGAATTTTATATGAGAAATTGGATATTCTTTAATTTTGATTTCTCAACTTTTATTAAATCTAATGAAAAAATCGTTTAAAAAGAAAACATTTCAATTATATTCTTTTTTAAGAGCTTATTTTAGAAGATCTCACTAAAATCCTAAAGAAACTCACATGTGTATAAAAAAGTATCTCAGATATCATATTTTTTTTTTTGCTATTTTTTTTTTTTTTTGTTTAATTGTTATGATTTCTTTGTTTTTTATGATTTTGTTGTTTTTATTAATAAAATGCTTAAATAAGTATACAAAATTTGTGGTTCCATTTTCAATTTAAAATTAAAATAGAAATTATTCGGTTAATCGAATAATTTAAAATTAACCGATTAAATCTAAACCCCGATTAATTATTTGCTCGATTAACCGATTAATCCAGAAACCCGATTAATTGAATACCCTATTTTATACCCTTCACCATGAAAGGCAAGTATGTTGAAGTCAACTTTCCGTAGCCCCCAATTAACTTACATGATTCATACATATCGGGAATTCTTCAGGCTCGGTTGCTATTTAAAATCGACCCACAAATGGCTGATATATAAAGAAAAAACCAGGACAACCTCGATTTTTTACCTATTTTTGATCTATATCTGAATTAATAAGTCACTAATATAGACAATATGCATATAAAATAATAGATATTTCATGGACCTTTGCAACGCCGTATATATAAAGCCAAAGTTAAAACAGTTTTAAAAAAAAATTAAATTTTGTTTACCTAAAAATATTAAATTTTTTTTGAATGTATAAATTGGTGAAGGGTTTATAAGATTCGGCACAACCGAATATAGCTCTCTTACTTGTTTTTTATTTATATATGCCTATTAAAAAAGGTGTTAATTAAAAGTTGAATAACTTTTTAATTTTCTTTATACATTGGTATAAATTTGTATAAGCTTTCATATCAACAAATGTAATGAAAAGCGGCCAAAATCAAAAAAGTTGATAATTGTGTTTGTTTTGACATTCTTAACAAAACCAATACTTATAACTTACAAATGTACCAAAAGATGCAGGTAATTTTAAAGCGTAATCAGTTTTCTTTCTAAACCCGTTAAAAAATTTAAAGTTGGACAAAAACTGACTCAGTTACAGGTCGATAAGTTGAAGAACATTACTGAAAACGGGTTTTTTTAGAATAACTTCTGAATTTGACACAATTTGTAATGTACCTACAACCCATGCTAGGTAGTTTTCCAAGTTTTTTTTTGAATTCACTGAGAACAACAGAAAAATGCTTATTTAAAACAGTAAAATTAACTTTTCTAGTAGGTCGACTTGAAATTGTAAGTTTTTAATTATTAAGATTAAAACTTCTAAGGATATTCTTATTTACAAAAAATAATGACAATAATACTGATTTAGATCTGAAAAAATTCTCTTTTGAAACATAATATGAATTTTTTCCAGATTTAACTATGTTTTTTTAAGATTATTAGAAAAATTTGACCAGTTTTTGGCTTGATTTAAGTAATATTTCCGGGAATGTAGAATACCTGTAAATTCATGAGAATGTATTGCATGTATTTTGTTATTGTGCCACCCGTATGTGTGAAAAAAGAGTAATTTTTCCATTGATATTTCGCTCTCCTGCCGGTCTATGTATATTTCTCTATGGCTTGCGCATTAACAAAAACGTACAATAAATATAATTTAAATTTCTTTTTTTATTTAATATTTGAAATAATCTTAAACAAGAATAAGTTGTTTTCTTAAAAATGATATCAATAGGAATACATTAAGTTTATTTCAATAAAGCCGCTGGCAAAAAAACAAAAAAAAAATAATCAATTTTGAGTATAGAGAGTGTATCAGATACAAAAAACGTTATCACTATCATTGTTTAAATGAAGAAAAATTATAAAATAAAAAAAATAAAAAAAAACTTATTACTCCTGGTAGTGTTAGAAAAATATATAATTATAAGAGTAATTGGTATAAAAAAGAAATTATAATAATAAGTATAAATAAATTGGTTTCTTTATATTATATATAAAATATAAAATAAAATGATATAGTTAATTATAATATTATAATTGTATAAAAAAATATATATGTAGAAGTGTACTGTTTATTTTTCTTTTTTAAATAATAGTAGTAATTTATAATTTCTATTCTGTCTTTTCTGTTGTCTGCGATAAATATAAATATTATAATAGTTATTAGTTTAATACTTAAAATGGGAATATTTAAGGAATAAAATTGTAAAATAGTTTAACTATTTTTTGTTTTTCTTTTTTGTCCATTTTGGTTTTTAGAGAGTATTAGTTAGAAAAATACGTTAACAATTTCTTTGCATTTGATATTTGTTAAAAGAAATTTACATAAACTGTATATAAGTATTATTGTTTGTTTGTATATATATTAATAATTTTTTAAAAAATAAAATTAATAGTAAATTTTGTCCTTAAATAGACGGCAAACATATAGAATGGAACAACATAAATGAATAAATACAGAAATTTGTTTAGTTCTTATGATTCGGAAGCTGCAGATTTACCCAGAAATGGCACAGTCAAATCGACCATATTGGGATATACTAAGTATTTATTAACAGCCTCGCATAGTTTGCCCTCAATAACATTGGTGACAATGCTCCAATCAACAGATTTATCACCCACAGTGGGCCGAGCCGCAAGCCAAAGGCGTGGTGGAGCACGAAAACTAAAAGTATTTTAAAAATATATATATGAGCTAAATTAAGTAATTTATTTCAACTTACGCTAGCCATATTCTATCCGAGGGCGGTGGAGGTATATTTATTGTTACACGAGAAACTAAACCTCTTAAATCTATGCCTAATGTTATGGTAGTACTCATATTCTCCATGGCTTTTTGTACAAAAGACAATTCCGTAGCAGATTGGAAAAAGTTGGAAGTTGCAATACGATCAACAAATTTGAATATACGTCTGGCATTGCCCGGATTTGTGGCGCTAAAATAAAAAAAAAATTCCACTTTAAAAAGAACCATATTTTTTTATCATAAATTCCTTCCTCTCTTACCCTTCACTGACACTGTTCGGATTTTCACCCATTGTACCAGCAATAGGACTATCGGATTCAGTACTCGAACTGCCAGTACTTTCAGCATCACTGTCAAATATAGCACTGCCTGTCAAAGCACTTTCTATTAATAATTCCGCTTCATTAATACCACCTCGTGATGCTTTACTGGCTGCCAAAAGTTCATCTTTCAAAGATGCAGCCAGGTGCGTATTTGGTATGGTGGCATCAAGTTTTGCATCTACAAACAGCGGATTACTACGCATTGGACGTTTCAGACGTAACAAATTCATTTTAGTCGTAACCGTTATATGACAATGACCCTCATAAGTCAAATCCATATCTAGCCATATGCCACGTTCATCAAGCATGGGCTGTGAAACACGATGAATTAGTGGAGGTGTATTACCAAGGTCGATGTTTTTAATGACCACATCCTCCATGAAACTGGGAAGCTAAAAGTACAATATTAATGTGTTTTAGAATAGTAGTACTTAGTCGATATGGTCGATATTTGGATTGATTATAAATTTCATTGTATTAATAACATACCTTAATGGAATTCAATTTCTTTTGCAAGATGTCTTGTATTTTTTCCAGTAGCTGTTCATTTTGTAGGGTGCTGTATAGTAGGCGGCCTATTAAAACGTTAGCCCATACCACGCTGCCAGATGGACCCAAGAATAACGACTGATCTATGCCCTTCCAAAGTTCATTTTCATGGCGAGCTGTGCGTTTGTTCTAAAAATTAAAATACAATTTATATTTAAACTAACACAGATTTTCCATGGCCGAGAAATCGAAAAAGAGTGAAAGTATTTCTATAAAAGGTTTACATAATAGAATAAATGGTTCTGGAAACATGTTGAAAGTGAGAAGGAAGTGATTTACAAAATAAAAACTTTAATCATTATGTGTAATAAATAAAAAAAATTATATTTTTATTATATTTGAAGAAAAATCTATCCAAATATTACTTCCATCATTTTCGATTTACTGCACATGAAGGTTTATTTACATATTCCCCATATTCTAAACTTTATGACAATGACATAAGTATAAAGAAATGTTTTTAATAAAAATGTTCATACAAAAGTTGTAAAATTTTCAGTTTTGTTATAATTTTAATTTCTCTGTCATTAAGTTAAGAATACGGGTGGTTTGTTTTAAACTTATTTTACTTGATGTTAGTAATGGTTAAATTATAAAAATAATAAAATTAAAAACATACGCTTTTCTTGTCTAGAGGATCATGAATTATTTGTCCTTTATAAACTGGAATCTTTGATTGTGTACAAGCTTTCTAAAAAAAAAATTAAGAAAATAAAAACAAAATAATACACAAAAACAAAAAATAATACAAATGTAACTTAAAAACAAGTAAGAGAGCTATATTCAGCTGTGCCGAATCTAATATACCCTTCACCAAATTATACTTTAAAATTAAAATTTTAAATATTTAAAAAAAAATTTTTTCCAAATTTTTTTTTTTTTAATTTTTGAAAATATTATTTTTTTTTATTAGTGAAAAAAAAAATTGTATGGCATAAAAAAATGTTTAAATTTTATTATTAGTGAAAAAAAATTATTTTTGTAGAAAAAAAATTCTGGTTAAAAATATTTCCCCCGATTTTGACCCATTGTAGGTCCGACTTACTTTGTAATCGCCGTTACAAATTTCTTTGAAATACCTGTCATTAGATATCCATATTGTGTATATTAATGACTTAGTAATCCAGATATAGATACAAAAAATCGACGTTGTCGTGGTTTTTTTCCTTATATTTCAGCCATTTGTGGGCCGATTGTGGGTCTATAGCGGATATATACAGTATCGGCCAAAACTAAAGATCCTACAGCATCAGCTAGTCAAGTAAGAACAAGTTTAAGATTATGCGTTAGCGAAAGAACAATCCGTAGAAGAGCACATGAAGCAGGATTATTCAGTCGACGACCAGCAAAACAAATTGTTTATAACAGCTAAGAACAGGTAAGCTAGACTGGAGTTTGCCAAAGCCCACATCAACTGGAATGTCCAAAAATGGAAGACTGTACTGTTCTCTGACTAATTCAAATACAAATTAAAAAGTTCCGATGGAATAAGACATGTACGCAGGCGAAAAGGAGAAAGACTGAATCCTAAGTATTGCAAAGGACCAATTAAACATGTCTTGTCTGGGGTTGCTTGTCTGGTCAAGGAATTGGGCCAATTCATAAAGTTAATGGGATTATGGGTCGGTTCTTGCACCGTGATATATTGAAAGATGTAATGTTGCCTTATGCCAGTGAAGAGATGCCACTTATAGGGAGTTTCCAACAGGATAACGATCCTATGCACACCTCCAAAGTTTGTAAAACTTGGCTACAGAGCAATAAAATTCAAGTTCTTCATTGGCCTGCTCAATCTCCCAATCTCAATCCTATTAGAACTTGTAGGAGAAAATATGAATGAAAATAAATCGTGAAAATTGCCGAAATAAGGTTCGGGAATTTTCACGATTTTTTTCAAGCCGTTGTTATAGCCTGGGAAGGAATATCGCAAGACACCATAAAAAACTTAATATCTTCTATGCCTAAGAGATGTGCTTGTATCATCCAAAACAAAGGATTTGCAACAAAACATAAATTACTTTAGTTTTGTCCGTTTTTTTTTTTTTTCTTGCTTTAAATATTTTTTGATTTAAAGTTACCTCTTATAGAAAGATTAACATTAAAAGTATTTGTTTATCAATAGTAAATATATTAACAATTGAAAATATCACATAATAGAAATTTAAAACTTTATCTTTATAAAAAATAATATAATATGAAAAAAATTCACTGAGAGGCTGCTTTAGTTATGGCTGATACTGTAGATGCATGAATCATGTATGCAAGTTATTTGGGGGCAACGGAAAGTTGATTTCAACATACAGACGGACATGGCTATTGGCAATGAATTGTTTATTTGCTAAAATAAACTTAAATTTTTATTTTTTTCAAATAGTGTAAAAATATTATTAAAGGTGTGTTTAACAATTATTTTTTGTTTAAATAATTTCATACATATTTGTATATTGTGGAAAATTTTTTTTTTTTTAATTTTCAATAGAATTTTAAAGATTCTAGCAATTTCAAAATTACTCGAAATTCTTACTACTTTTAATACAATTGGAAATTTCCATTTTTCATTCCCCCTAGATTTGCTCTTGAATTTGATTTCATTCATTTGAATTGCAATTCATTGTTCTAATTCATTTGAATGAATTCAAAATCAATTCAATTCAAATGATTTATTTGAATGAATTCAATATATATTCAAATGAATTGGAATTCACTTTAGCAAATTCATTTGAATTGGAAACGAATTACAATTAATTTTACAGAATCATTTGAATTGAAAACGAATTGCAACTCATTTTTACAAATTCATTTGAATTGGAAATGAATTGAAATTTATTTCTGCCAAATTCATTTGAATTGATTCAAATTTCATTCAATTCTATTTTGTTGTGAAAAGAATTAATTAAAAATTTAGTTAATTCATAACGAATTAAAATCAAAAAAAGAATGATTCATTTACAGCTCTTATATAAACTTTGTCGCAAATGATAAATGTAGAAATTACAAACTTATTTATACCCTTGCCACTCATAGTGAAGGGTATAACAAGTAGGAATGTTATATTCGTCTGTGCCAAATCATATATAACCACCACCACCAATTTCTGTGCATTTTGTATACAAATATTTATCTGGTTCTCCCCAAATGTTTAGTTTTTTTTTTCACCTTTATGATCAAATGGCAAAATATTTCTGAAAAATATCTATTTCAATCAATATACATTTTTTTAAGTTGTTTCACATTTAGGTTTATAACTCTGGTTCTACTGGACGGATTTTACCCATTTCCAATACCAAACATTTCTGATCAAGAAAAAATATTTAGGGAATATTTCTATTTCCCTTCAACAGATAGGCAGACGGACGGACATGGCTAAATCATCTTTGAATTTTATAACGACCCAGAATTTATATACTTTTTGGTTCTACAACCAATATTTCTATATATTACAATCGGAAACAGAAAATCAATAAGCCCCCCATCTTTTTTATGATGGGTATAATAATATATTTAAGGATAAATATTTTAGCGCCATTTTTTAAAAATACAATAAATAATTAATGCATTCGATTTGGAACGAAATATAAATCGAAACAATGAAAATGAAAAACTCACAGATTTAAAAATATTTTCGAATGATTTCCATACAAATTGCACAGATTATTACGGATATGAAACAAATGACAGTTCTCAAATGGTTTTTTTTGATGTTCTACAACCACTTTTCAATGGTAGTGGTTTGCACAGCGATATAAAAAAATACAATTTTCAATAGGCAACGAGTGTGATATATATTTGTCCCTCTTTCCAAACCACAACCATTTTGACATTTTCTATTGTTTGTTTTCTATTGTCATATTGCTGGAGCCAGCTGATTCATATCTGTGTAATCTGTGACAAATGGTTTCACCTTACTATCGTAGCCCTTATTGATCGGTAGATGATTCAGCTGTTCACTTTTCAAAACTTAGTTTAAAATTTAAAGCTATTTTGAGAACAATACACATAGACTGACATCGTTATAAGGATTCTGATGGCAAATGAAAGTTGCACAGAGGGATCGATCGCAATAACATGGTATCTTCTAAACTACTACCCTGATTGCAAAATAATGTACGATCAAAGTGTAAAGCAGGATAAAAGCATTCAGTAAATTAAATTTGTGACCTCCCTGTTAAAACACAAGGTGAGATACAAGATGTCAATATAGAACATAGGAATTGATCAGGCATTTAATTGTTACCCTCCAGCTGAAAATCGTGGACAGAGGAGTAGAAATTTTTGCAAAGAAATCCATTTTTTGAACTACAAACTCAATTTAATGTTAAACTGGTATCATTATTGCCACTAGTCGGACTCGAAACTTTTGGTATCGTTGGTGGCAGAACTTAACGCCAAAGAGCTATGTATGTAACAAACATTTCGACAACATCGTTTCCTTATAAACGATTCGGAGTCATCCTTGGTTTATATTTGTGGTCGAAAGGGTTAAATATCGGATTCAGAATAAAATAAAACGGGTTTAAATAAATACCATTTTGAATCTAAAAATTTAAACCTCTTTCAACCCAAATACTTTTTTGTTTTCTTTTAACTCGTTAGGTAATAAGCATAGAAATGATTTCAATGCTAATATCAGCCAAGTAAGTTTTCAGTACCTTTTCAAAATATTGATCTTGAAATTATAAAAAATCCAACATGATTTGCTGAACAACTGAGATTTGTTTAGAAAAGACGTTTTATATATAGAGTAAATTACAGCCTGATGAATTCAAAATGTTGTGATTAAAAACAAAATTAATTACAAACTATATTTAAATATATATAGCTATAGATTTAAAAATATAAAATAATATTAAAATCGTATACATAAATGCTCTCAGGTGCCTTAGTCTTTAGAATTACAGGTTTTTGTCAGTATTAGGCAGAAAAAACACAAATTGTATTGAAATAGGATTTCTGATTTACACTTGCAAAATAGTACGTGAACAGAGCAATAAAAGCTTTAATGTTTGTGCTTAAAAACTGGTGATCAAACTGAAAACTATGTGAATATAAAATTGTTATCGTTTTTGCAAACATTGATTTTGTATAAAAAAACCCTTTAACATACCTGATATAAAGCCATAAATTTAATATAATTGGCATCATTACGTGCAGCACTGGCTAACATTAAAAGACCTTCAATAGTTTCAGCATCATCTGGCATAAATTCTATAGATTCATCATCACGTTCCTGTTCCTCTTTTTCAGTAACAGCAGGAGAAAGCTATAAATTCCAAACAAGACAAAAATTTCGTTAAATTAAATGGTAGTGAAATAAAATCAATTAAACTTACATCAATTAAATCTTCAAAATTAATCGATGAGGCAGATTCTCTTTGTTGCTCAGACACTGAAGATTTGCCAGAACCAGTGACATTATCTTTAGGCTGTGTAAGAAAGAACAAAATTAAAGCAAAATAAAATTAAATCCATAAGGATTTAGAATTAAAACATTATGAATTAGCATTATTTGTGTTTATTTTGATAAATAATGTAAATATAGAAGACAAATATTTAGTTTTTCAATATATTTTTTCAATTTTTTCATGCAACTCAGCATGTTTATAGCGGAGTTCACAATCTTGTGCAAATGGTCTTGCATCATTGTATATGCATTGCATTTTTACTTTACACTAACAAAATATACAGAAATACACGTGTACCATTGCATGAATTTGCAATACAAATGCACTAGATTGTGAATACCGCTTATGTGTTGTATATTTATTTGAGAGGGTTATTTTGCACTTAATTTCGAAAAGAAAATCTTTCGAATTTATATGCTTAATATATTGTATTTTTAAAATCTTTTCTTTCGAATAGAATTACACAATAACCCCTCCAGTTCGAAAGGATTTTTCATTTAGCAAATTTGCTCGATTATATTAAAGCACAGTTTCTTATATTTTGTTGCTGTGCACTTGAAAACTGTAGCTTTGTTATGAATAGTGAATTCCGCTTATAAAAAAAATTAAACAAACCTTAGGATTAGTTATTAATTGAGCCGCTTTAGTAGCAGCAGCTTGTAAATCCTTAGAATTAATTAATTTTACATTACTCAAATGTAAATCTTGATCATGGACATCACCTGTGCTAGCGGCTACAAAACGTCTATACCTAAAAGTTGAAAACGATTATTAGATGTCTCTTAATTATAGTTGAAGAATTTAATTACCAATCTTCTTTTTCCCTGGCACTTCTGGCAAATAATAATATACGAACTTCATCACCACATGGTACGGTTATGTTATTTAAATCCTCATCAGGATTTACGTCATCTTGCAATTTCTGCAACTGTTGGAATTTGTTTAATAAAATGTTTGGTTAAATCAGTATTTTTTATGTTATAATTTCAACCTACATCTGCATTTAATATAGTGGCTCCAAAATCCATTTCTCCACCAGATTCTTGTGTTTCTGCTTCATTTAACTTGTTGCTATTTTCCGATAATTCACGTGTCTCTTGCTTTTCGCGCTTGCTGCGATGTCGACTAAATCTACGTCTTAAAGGTTTGTTATCGACATCGTCATCATCGGCTGCTGGGGCCATTTTACCATCTTTTATTATGAGTTGTATGGGATATTTGCGATTAAAGTGTCTTTAAAGTGAATTTTATAAATGTGAGATTATTTTCCAGAGATAAGTATTTTAAGATTTTATGGAATTTACCTTTTTCTAGCCAGGCCAATAGGTAATAGTTCAATACGACAGCCTAGTAAATCGTAACTGCGATGTGTGGTGAATATAATAGTTTTACGATTTATGGGCAATTCATTCCACATGACACGTTTGGGTATGCGAGCATTTGTAGTGGATATATGTAATACGGTACCTGTTTAAATTAAAGAAAACAATTTTATGAATTACAGAAAAAATTCAATGTAAAGGGTTGTCCAATAGAGACTTCCGAATTTTTACAGTTGATGGCTGTTATATTATTGAAGCTCCATTTGTCGAATTGGCTTTCATTTATTCAGTTTGTTTTGCCAAATCATGATGGACGGATATAGTGTTAAACAACACCTCTAAATAATAAAATAGTTTTATCAAAATGGGTGTTATGTTCCGGCAGCATTCCTCATTTATGGATGAATGGGTACGTCAACAAACAAAATTGTCGAATTAAGGTCGATACCAATTCACATGAGATCCAAGAGCGGTCAATACTTCCCAAAAAAGTCACTGTTTGGTGTGAATTTTGGTCTGGTGGCCTCATCGGTCCATATTTCTTTGAGAACGACGTTGTCCAGGAAAATACCAACCTATTTTGGATGAAATTGATACCAACGACATGTGGTTTCAACAGGAATGCGTTACGTGCCACACAGCTCATGCCACATTGGACATTTTGCACGAGCGATTTGAGGGCATGTTCATCACATGTAGAGGTGATGTCAACTTACCACCGATATCGTACTATTTGACCCCATTTTACTTTTTCTTGTGGGTTTTTCTTTAGTCGAAGGTATATGCGAATAAGTCACAAACCACAGATGCTCTCAAAACCAACATTACCCATGCCATTGATCAAATTCAGCCTGATTTATGCGCCAGAGTCATGGAAAATTTAACAGCCAACGAAATCGCAGCGGACATTTGCACGATTTTATATTCTTTACAGAATGGCACCAATAGGCCTTTCAAACGAATGAAAAATTGCAAATGATATCTTACACACACTTTATTTTATTTAAATTTAAAGATAGGAAGCGACTAATCAAAGACCTTTTATTATGGTTACAATTTTTTTCCCTGATAACATTTGCTGTTTTATTTGTACAAATATTTTAAAATTTTTCTTTTAAAATAAATATAACAAAAATATTTTTGGTGAAAAAATTTGTTAAAAAAAGAATTTGGTAAAACAAATTTTTTGTGAAAAAACCTATGTACTTGCCGTTTTTTTATACATATGTCAACCATTTGCGGACCGATTCCTAATTTTAAATAACAATCTAAGTTGGACTATAGCGGGTATATTAATGTATCAATCATGCTTGTAAGTTATTTGGAGGCTTCGGAAAGTTGATTTCAACATACAGACGGCAATTTAATAATGTATGGGGTCGTAAATAAAAAATGTGGAAATTAAAAACAGAAATGACAAACGTATATATAAAGTATAAAAATGAATTAATTCTATTATTGAATTCTTAAAGGAATGAACATGCTTAATTCTCGTATTATGAAGAAGAACAATTTAAACATTTTTTCACCTGATACTTGCAGTTCAAGTTCTTAACTTTTTTTAAATTAAAAGTCTGGTATTTCTATTCAAAAATGCTTTGTATATTATCGAAATAATAAAAAAACAGGTCATTCTGGGGATTACTCCGTGACCCGATTCGAAATACAAATTCCAACATTTTAATTTTCGAATCGAATTTTGATGTAACCATCCACTATTTTACAAATATGTAAATAAAAAAATAAGACTGAAAATTTGCATATTAAATAGTAAAGTGTTGTAATTATGAAGATCGATTAGTTTGTTTATTACGAAAAGTGAAAAAAACAAAATAAAAATCGTTGTCTTCTTGTTAATCTTTTAGTAAAACCATTTCGTTTAGAAATTAATAAAATAAAAAAAATCATATATCAACTTACCCTCCAGTTTAATATAAACCGATCTAGCCATGTTAATACTGAATGTATTTGGATCATAACTATCAATCTCATTCATCCAACCCTAAAAATTAAAAAAATAAAATAATTTAATTAAATTCCTCAAAATTAAAACATCCAACAATTAAACTAAACTTACCCCATATGACTTAACAGTTTTATACTCCTTCGCCGCCGGCACTTCACATATTGTCATTTTACTATAGTCGGGTATATGAAACGTAGTCTTTTCTGGCTTAAAATGTATCGCATAACGTTCAATAATAGTTTGTATGAAATTCCACAGACCATCAACAATTGTTATGCTGAGCAAACAGGTTAAAACACCGCGTATAAAATCGTTCAAGGGCAAAATGAAAATCGTTATCAAACCCATAATAGAAATATAGGGTAAATATTTGGCATGCTTAACAAGTTGATACCAATAGTCCCAAAAGGAATGTTTATTGTCAGCAAGATTTGCCTGGTTAATGGAAGCAGCACTATCCGAGGATAGACGAGACTCGTTGGGAGTCGTATTTGTAGGATCATTGCATTCATACAGCATTTTAATACTTTTCAGAGTGTAGTCCTTGTAGGAAGGAGTGTTAAGGTTATCGGTTTGCAAAGGCAAATCTAATTCATCACGTTTTGGTGGTATGGAATCGGGTGAAGTATCTTCAGTGGGTAGAACGGGTGCCGGTGGCGGTATCATATCCTCTAACATCTCTACACCAGATTCAATTTCAATATCCTTTTTACCCACTGTAACGCCCTTGGATTTCTTGGCCGGCTTGCCACTTACCACTACTGGTACCACGGCGGCCATTTCACCACTAGCTGCCACGGTGGCCGCTAAAGCCGAAGCCATATTGGTGGGTGAGGCCAGTTCGGCTGTTTCTATACCCTTATTACGGCGTCTTCTCAAAAAGTTCCCTCTCAAAGAAGCCGATGAGGAAGATGAGCCGGTACTTCTGCTAGGACTGGTATCTTTCTTAACCGCTGCTATGGCCGAATGGCTTGCTGGTGTGGTAACTGATGCGGTAGAGAGTGTAGCTTTTTGTGCTTGATGAGCTGCGTGTTTGGCCTTAACTTTCGACTTGAGATGGGCAAAGCCACGACGTAAACGTGAATGTTCGGAGTCACCTTCTAGCAATATTTCATTTTCAAATTCCGAATCAGAGTCTTCCAATTTACTAGATCTTTTATGTTTACCACTACCTCCCGAACTGCGTCTGTCCTGTTCCACTGATAAATCTTCACTTAAAGAGGTTTTTGTTTCCTGATCCGAATCGTATTCAAAGCCTGTAAGTGGCTGTTGTTCGCCTCCTAAGACATGGTAAGTTTGGGGTTTAATTTGTATTGTTATTAGATTTTCAATATGTTTTGATTTTGTTTCTTGTATATTCATTCTTATCACATATTATTATTATTAATTTATTTTAATAATCAAATTAAAAATAAAAATTGTTAACAAAAAAACGAAATCATAATTGTAATGAATTTTGAAATATTTACCTTTGATTATAATAGTTGGATATGATTGGGGTTGTAATGTAGTAATATTTGTTGTACTACCTTTAGATGATTTTATATCTTCAATTGTTTGTGAAACTTTACCTTTTATCATGCGCCATGTACCAATCGAAGTGGCATCACTGCTCGATAAAGCGGCTATTAGGTTAGGACCAACCGATGTCGGCGAGATGCCCTCAATACTGCCTGATCTGTGGGGGAAAAAAGAGAAATGGTTTAACACTAGAGTCTGAAGTTAAAGAAAATTACATACATATATATTTGAAATTAAATAATTTTAAAAACGATTTGTTTAAAATATTCTAAGTAGTAATGAAATACAGCAATTTCGCAAATTAAGGAGTCTGGTAATAATGTTGATAATTACAGATTACGAAGTACATATAACTCAAAAACATAATTTCGGCTAAAATCAGATTAGCAGGTATGTACAATGCGATGAAAATTTATCGAATTCAAAACGATCGATTTAGAAATTTGTGAAGTTTAATTTACTTTTCAAAATCAAAATAAATAAATTCTCTTATCAATTCCATTGAACCATTCAGCAGATATTAATTCGATGTCTTAATTCTTTACTACTCCAAACGGATATATTTAATTCCTTTTTGAATCATTCAAGTTTTCTTTAACTAAAAATTTTAAAATTTTCCTCAATTCAAATATAAGCATAAGTAGGAGAATTTATTCAATTCATTTTGTAAATCATTAAGGGTCCTCATGTAAACGCTTAAATGTCTCACAAACTGTGCAATCTGTGCATTTTTACACTCTCGCAAATGAACTGTCAAAAAATGTATGGAAATTCGTTGGCACAACTTTGATAAGTTTGCACGACAATTTAGACACGCAAACTTGAATTTATTGTGCATTTGATTAATCAGCTGCTTTTGTTTACTTTTATTTATGAAAAATAAAAATCAAATAAAATAATAAATGTTTTGTGCATGTGAAAATTGTGTAACTTTGGAACAGAATTATTGGATTGAATGGCAATATGTATGGAAACATTAACCAACAGCTAGAACATAAACAAAATCTTCCAAACTATGTATATCATCGTTTGTTCCAAAGATTTAACTTTCATTCAACATTTCTAGAATGTAAATTTATACAATTTGAAAAACTTTTTTTACAGCTTTTGTTGAATTTATTTTTAATTTGACATTTTTAACAAATATAAATTTTCTGTGTAAACTTGCACAAAATAGAAAAGGTGGGTTCATGAAACATTTACACAAATGGGAAACTTAAGCGTTTAAATGAGTACCCTTATAAATTTTCTGTGTAAACTTCCACAAAATTGAAAAGGTGGGTTCATAAAACACGTCGCGCAAATTTCCACATTTACACAAATGGGAAACTTAAAATTGCCTCATTCAAAGGTTTAAAGGTTATAAGTTAAAATAATTCAGGCCAACATGTGATACAAATTATTGGGTGAAAAATGCAAGATTTTTTTTTCAAATTTTTAGCTTTTATTTTAACACATTTGTACAATATAAATGTATTCAAAGAATTGGCAATTGCTAGCTATGACCTTTTCAAATATTTCTGCCAACATTTGGATTCCGAGCCAAAGGAAATGACCGTCTTTTGAGGCCAAAATGCCAATAATGGATACTCTGTTCCAAAGTGTAGCGTATCCCAGAGAGAGCGTTCTGCATCGATCGAAACAAATACTAGTCTGGACTAGGGCGAAATTACCCAACCACTTCATTATAAATAGTTTTTAACAGGTATTGCAACATATGACCGAGCGTTATCATGATGAAATATTACGGTTTCATGTCTGGCCGTATATTTTTCGGTCAATGCACGCTTCAAACGAATCAGTTGCATTCGCTACAGGTTTCATGTGATGTATATTTCGCTTTGGTGTCGATTTGGGTGGTTGGCGGAGCTTCATTCTTACGTAATGGATTCATTTTTCATCACAAGTAATGATTCGGTGCAAAAATGATTTTCTTTTATAGCGTGACATGCAAAATCGGTTTTCAAGGTATCTTGGCTAAGGTAATAAAGATTTAGGTTCATATAAAACTTGTTTAGGTCCAATGCCATCACGATATTAATTATTATAAGACAATTATGAATGTTCAAATCATTTTCTGAGAGGGACCTTGTATTATTTTTGTAAACGTAGACAAGTACATATAGATCGGAAACTCTCCTGTCAAAGACCTAACTCTGTTGTCAGAGACCTAAGTGGTGAAAATTATAGCGAAATATACATAGTGCGGAAACTAGAAAAAAACTCAGACAATAAAATAACTCAAAATAATCACACATAATGTTTGTAAACAATGTTGACAAGTAGTCTGACTCTCTATTTTGCAATTTTACTCTCTCGCATATACGGGAGCCGTATGAATTCAACACCCTTGTGAGAGATGTAAACTATTCATAAGTCTCGAAATTTTAACTAAAAATTATGGAATAATTAAAGCTTTTATTTTTTTTTCCACACATTTAGCACTTTTTCATTTTTGAAACACGTCCATTTCGCACAAACTAAAGTCGTTGTCATATTAACCCTTAACGTAGTTGGCGTATGTGTTGTACGCCTACGATAGTTTCGTACTAGATTAAAAAATCGGGTTACATTTTATCTTTAATCTAGTACGAAACTGTCGTAGGCATAAAACACATACGTTAACCGAGATAAGGGTGAATATGACAACTTCTAACAAGAGATGGTCTGCTTTTACACAGGGCAAGTTTTCTTGCCGCAAGTCTGAGTTTATAGGAGAGAGAGGCAAGAAGAGGGGTACTGGCAAGTATCTTCAATTCTCTTTTGTTTTCTCATTTTCAGTATGGCGTCTATTAGGTTTTGACATACAAAATTGAACACAGACTTGCTGTGTATAAACAGACGAGCAAGTTTAAAAGAGAATCGAAGAGACTTGCTTCAAGTAAACTTGCCCTGTGTAAAAGCAGACAAGCTAATTTATTTTTAACAACGATTTTTATAAAATGTCCTTATTTTTCTTGTTGAAGTTATTTTTTTGCGCACACATTTACTCATTTAGATTCAAAAAGAAAACTCATTCAAATATTTATTCAGAAAAAATGTATTTATTAAGTGAATTGTATTATTTTTGTATTTTTTTTTTTTTTTTTTTTTGTTTTTTTCTTTTTTGTAATATTATAATTTTATTAATATATAATTTCATTCCTTTCCATCTGTATTTATTTTGATGCACCAAAAGTTTTCAAGATTTCTTTATTTTTTTTCTTTTTGTTATATTAATAATACATTTTGTTTTATTTGTTTAAACTGTATTTTTCTTTTTGTTTTGTATTTGGAAATATAATGTCGATAAAAGTTTGCAACTAATTATTATTATTATTATTTGATTTTCATTAATTATTTTTGTTTTTTAATTAATTTGTATTAATATTTCACTTTATTTGGTTTTTATACTGATATATTTAGTTTTTAAAACTTGTTATTCTTTGGAGTAGTAAATAATAATTTGTTTCAACTATTTCATGTTTTTATTTCTTTAATAATTATTTAATAATTTTTAGTTTTTTTTTTTTTTTTTTTTCTTTTAGCAAAAATTGTTTATTTAATTTTTGGTTTATTTTAAGTTTTGAGGGTAGAAATATTTATATATTTTTGTTTTAAATTGCTGTTGTAATTGTTTAAGGGTTTTTGTTTTTATATATATTATTAGTTTTAATAATTGTATGTAAACTTTCTTTGTTTTTAACTATGCTATAATTTGTTGTTTAAAAAATATTTTTGTTATAGAAAAAAATAAAGAAAAACTACAAAATTTATTTTAAATATATATTCGTTTTTGTTTTTGTTTTGGTTTTTTTATATGTAAAAATAACTAAAAAAAAGTTTTATAAATAAATGATTTTTGTTTTATAAAAGATTTTCTTTATACTTATATGTATATAAAAAAAATTCATATGAAAAAATATTATACCTAAATTGTATGTTCTAATAATTATTTCTTGTTTTTATTTATCTTTTTTTGTTTGTAATTATAAATATTTTGCTAAAGGAATCATTTATTTAAGGGAGTTTCTTTTTTTTTGTTTAATTACCGTATTTCTTTTTATATGGAAGGATGTGTTTTATGTTTTATTTAATTATTTATTTATGTTTATTTAAAAATGGGCATTAAGGTTAACAAAAATTCTTTTAGTTAAGGTACTACTTGAAGAATATTATTATATTTTCTTTATTTTTGCGTATTCGGTTTCACTTTTTTAATTTAAAAAAATATCTTTGATACATTTTATAGTCTATACTAAGAAATGAAGAAGTTTCTAGATTGTTCTGTGATTTCTCTACTAAATCATACACCTTAATTCTGCCTTTTACCCTTTCTTTGTGTTCTCTTCTGACAAAAATTTAGTTTTGTAAGAAATGAAGAAGTTTCTAGATTGTTCTGTGATTTCTCTACTAAATCATACACATATGGCGTTTTCTTTTCTGGCATAAATGTTGCCTTTATTCTGCCTTTTACCCATTCCTTGTGTTCTTTTCTGACAAAAATTTAGTTTTGTAATCGTATAACTTGTTTTTTTTTTTTTTTTTTCAAATAAAAACGAAAATATTATACATGCTTCACCCTTAATTTTATCAAAAGTTTTTTTAATTTAACCTGCATACAAAATTGGAAGTAGTTCAAAGTGACCTTTTTTAAGTACTCGTGCATTAAAATGAAAAGCTAATTGAATAACTATTTTTTACTGGAATTCATGTTGAAATTCAAGCCTTGATTCCAGTGCCAAGCAATTGAGTAGTTCAAAGTGACATTTTTTAAGTACTCGTGCATTAAAATGAAAAGCTAATCGAATAACTATTTTTTACTGGAATTAAAGTTGAAATTCAAGCCTTGATCTCAGTTTCAAGCAATTGAATTATTATTATATTACACTTTCAAGCTTGCTAAAGTTAAAAAGAAGAATAAATTCAAAAAATTTTCAAGTTTAAAACCATAGAGAAAATATACATAGAGCGGAAACTCTCCTGTCAAAGACCTAACTCAGTTGTCAAAAACCTAAGTGCTGAGAATGTATTAGTAAACAAAACTATGTGAAAACAAAAACAACACTCGTATGTGTGATTATTTTGAGTAAAATTTTTGTTTGAGTTTTTTTCTAGTTCCCGGTCTTGTTGTTTATGTTTAAAACATAATTAATTACATTTGCATTCAAGTCAAATTCCAACCAAATGTTCAAGTCATAGAAATACACATAGAGCGGAAACTAGAAAAAACTCAAACAAAAAAACTACTCAAAATCATCACACATACGAGTGTTGTTTTAGTTTTCACATAGTTTTTCTTACTAATACATTCCCACCCCTTAGGATTTTGACAACGGAGTTAGGTGTTTGACACGAGAGTTTCCGATCTATGTGTATTTATTAATGGTTCAAGTGCTAAAATAAATTTGTTATTGTTTACGTCGTAAACGTGAATGCTTAGATTCGTTTTTTATCAATACATATTTATTTTTCAAGTTCCGAATCGGAATCTTTTACTAGATCTTTTATTTTTGTTACCACTATCATCTAAACTGTTTCTGTCTTGTACCACCGTTAAATCTTTACTTAGAGATTTTTGTTTCCAGATGCATGTAAATTCAAATGCCCTTCTAAATTCAAATAAATTTGATGAAGTGCTTAAAAGTAACATCCGAAACAGTTTTTATTTGGGACTTGCAATATTTCACTTCTATATAAAATTGTATCATATTAAATTATCTTTTAGATACAATTAACATATTAAAAATACATTTTTATTCGCTTCATCATTAGTGGCAAGGTTTTATATATATAAGTCATTCCGTTTGTAATTTCTAGAATTTTCCTTTCAGATCTCATAAAGTAAATATATTCTGGATCCTTATAGATAGAGAAGTTAATATAGTGATGTCCATATATCTATATGTTGAAATCAACTTTTCGAAGCTCCCAGATATGTTAGGGATCCCAGACCCGGATCAATATATCAGATATATGTACGTTCGAGAAAGACGCTAATGAAAACCAGCAAAATCGGTTCATAAATGGTTGAGAATTTAGAAAAACCCACGTCTAACTCGATTTTTTAATTATATTTAAATATTATGAAAATTACACTGAAAATCTGTTAAAATTTCGTATGATTCATGTAACTCAAACCAGTTAAAGGTTCCTATCGAAATAGAGTAACATTATACCTCCATGAGAAGATTCTACCGATTTACGAATTCATTGATACCTCTATGTGTAATCGTCTTAAATCTATATATCCTCCTCTGAAACTCGCCCATTCATTGAAGCAGTTAATTCCCTACTTATCCCAAACAGTATGAAAAGAAGTGTGTAACTCCAACTCCAATCTTAATCTCTGGATTAATAAATGACATTGATATCTCTATGAACAATTGACTTAGATCTCAAAATACTTCCCCGAAACTAGCCAATTTAGTGAAGTAGACAAGTGTTCATGCCCTATAAGTATGGAAAAAAAGGGTGGAATAATTTAAAAACCTATCGAGAATGACGCCCGGATGGGATGTTGGTAGACTTCTTCAGGGCCAGGTTGCCCAAGCAATATGGAAAGAAGAGAGTAACACAGTATCTCATGATCTATTCATATTTAAAAACCTATTGCCGCCTAGATCGCATCTTGGTAGACTTCTTTGAACATATTTCACTTCTACTCCAAGTCATATAAAATATCATTAATCATTTCAATTATTCACTCGAATGAAGGACCATATACCGCGTGAAAACTATAAAATTATATCCAATTCAAATTTCCCGATATTCGAATTTATTGGCCTCTATGAAACACGCCCATTCCTTGAAGGAGTCAAGTATGGGTTGACCCAAGCAATATGAAAATAAGAGTGGAGTACGATATCACAAGATTATGTATTCCTATTTCAAAGCCTATCGGAAATGCCGCATGGATCGGATTTTGATCGACTTGTAGAGTAATTCGTACAAACCATGGCAGATGCGTTGCAACACTTTTTATCTTCCGACAACCCACGTTGCGACCGAGATGACTCTCGAATTGACAATTGCTCCTGGGTTCGTAGAAACTATGACATATGTGCTGCAACTCTTGGGATCTCCTGACAACCCTCATTGCGACCGAGATAGACAAAGTACTATATCGAAAGTACTTTCAAAAAAATGTCAGTATATTATATAAAAAGACATATACTCAGAATGATTTGTTGTTTGATTGAAGCATGTCCATTCATGTCGTATTAATCTGCAATTTTCACAATTGCAATCCTATTTAGTTTTTGTTGAATTTCAAGGAACTTTGAAGATTTTCGTGTATAACAACATTTTCTATAGAATATTTTGTAATAACAATTTTTTCTATAAAAAATTTCGTGTATAACAGTTTTTTCAATAAAAACATTTTGTAGAACAGTATTTTTTATAGCACTTTTTTATTGACCAATCTCACCACAAAACTACGCTAATATGAAAAAAATTAAAGCTCTCAATTTTAGTTCTCTGATGGTAAAAAAGTACTATTTGAATATTATTTTGATACTGAACAGAAATTGAATTTTCAATCTCTGTTTTTCGTTTATCAGTTCAATTGAATTCGGCTTTTGATGATGAAGCAGCACACTATTTCAAACGTAGTGATCGTTCTTTTACAATTTCGTAAAGGTTGTTGTACACAGAGAAAATAGATTCGTAGTAGCAACCGAATTTGGTGCCATTCGAATGATTCGGTTGCAAACATAGAATTTTTCGGTTCTATCAACAGAAAGACACTTGATAAAGAAGAATTTCAGTTGAAGTAACCAAACTTTTGTTACCTCTTCTAAAATGTTGTACCTACAACTGTAAAATTCGGTCTCCAACGTAGAATCAATCGATTGGCAACAAATTTGGTTGCTATCACGAATCTGTTTTCTCTGTGTAGCTGAATAAAAACGATGTTATTTCAGAAATGAGAAATTAGGGGAGTTTTTAGCACTAGTTCCATTTACACACATTTAATACTACATGAATAAGTATATAGTCTTTATTTTGACACAAGGGGGATCAGGGAGCTTTTCATGTTTTCGTCTACATTCAAGATGAGCCAAATCTCACAAAATGTTTTCACTCACAAAGACAATGGTTTATAGATCAGCAGAGATCGCGGTTTGAAAGGCAGTAAAGCCATTATTGATTATACTTATTTTAAAATTTTGTATATTCATCACTTTACCGGTATTATCAAAACTAATCACATTCCTTCTTATATAGACAATGCTTTGCCAGTACTTTTAAAGCACATTGCATTTAGCAAATACATATTATTCTGCCATATTCTTAGTATAGAGTATAAAAATAACTGCCTTTAAACCGATTTAATTTCTAATTATTTTCTTTATTCTTTATTAATCCATTTTAATAAATATTTTGCAATAGGTACCAAATTTTTATTACAGTTATATCATCCAATTAATTTCACTAATTAAAACAGGTTTTCTAGCTACTAATATTTCAATTAATTGCTCACTTTCATCAATCAATCAATCAATTAATTAATTCATTAATGCTATACAAAAATTGTGCTATGAAAAGTTTCAAAAAATAATTTGTTTTTTTTTTATTATTTTGGTTTTCTATCAATATTTTTTGTTTTTATTTTTAATTTTTTTGTTTAAGATACAAGATAAATTAAATGCTTTTTAAAACTCATGATTAGATTTTTCACGAAAAATTTCTTTTGACATTTTCTGCAAATTTGTTATATAAAAATCGTTAAGTAGGTAAGTATGTAGTATGTTTATTCTTATTTAATTATAATAATTATATTTTAAAAAAGCCAATTGTTTTTTTCATTATAATTATTAAATATTTGTAAGATTTTTGTTATTTGAAGTAAAGTTTTGTCATTTTTTTTTATTTTATTTAGTATTCAAGGCGTTTTATATAATATATATATATTTTTTTTGTTTAATTAAAAAAACGTTTAAGCTTTAGATTAAAGGTATAAGTTTTTGTTTGTTTATAATTAATTTTTTTAAAAAAACTAATAATTGTACTACCTTTATTTCATTTAATTCGTATATATTTTTTTTTTAATGTTTTATTTTAGTTCTTTATACAACAGTTTTGGTTTCATAAATTAAATATGTATGTATATTATTTAATAATAATATTGTTTTAAGTCTTATTTTTTTTAATAAAATTACAGATCATTTTATAGTTTTTCTTATTGGTTTGTTTTTTATATTAAACTCGTAATGTTTAGAGTTTTATTGCAAGTAGAGTCAGAAAAGTTTGAAGTTGAAAGATTTTTATTATTTTAAATTTATATATTTAAACAGAATGAAAATGTAAATTATAATTTGTTAACAAAAGCTGAATCCAAAAAAATGTATACTAAATAAATTTAAAGAAAAATTAATTTTTTGAGATTTTAATATTTTGGGGGAAATCGACAATTTCTTACAAATTGTTTGATGAGTGTTGAAAGGACCAATACGTATTCAGTTTCTAATTTGGAAAATAACAATCTCCCATATATGATTGACCATATCACAAATACGATTTTTTCAGTTATTTCTACTTATTTTATTGATGTTCTTGTTTCTTAATAGTTGTTTTAGTTTAAAAAAAAATCAACTACCAGTACTGGAGATTGATCTCATACTAGTACCGTGCCATATCACTTAACTGGTATTAATAAAATTAAATAATTCTTCAATTAATTTCAATCTAATTTTGTGATTCAGATTCGTTCATTAGTTAAACCTGGATTAACAAGATAAACATGGAAAAAACAAGTGAGAGCTATATTCGGCTGTGTCGAATCTTATATACCCCTCAACCTTTTTTTTCAAAATTCCATATTTTTTTTTTTATTTTGAGAAAAAAAAAAATGGTACTATACGTCGTTGCAAAGGTCTTTGAAATATCTATCATTATATATACACATTGTCTATTATAATGATTTAGTAATCCAGATATAGATCAAAAAAAGATAAAAAATCGAGATTGTCCTGGTTTTTTCCATATATCTCAGCCATTTGTGGGCCGATTTTCTCGATTTTAAATAGCAACCGAACCGGATCTATAATGGATATATTGATGTACGAATCATGTATGTAAGTTATTTGGGGGCTACTGAAAGTTGATTTCAACATACAAACGGACAGACGGGCGGAATTTGTGGAGTCGCAAATTAAAAATATAGAAATTACAAATGGAATTACAAACTTATATATATCCTTGCCACTCATGGTGAAGGACATAGATGACAACTGGATAGGTAACTAATAGCTAAAACCCTAATTCATGAGAATGTATTGCATGTATTTTGTTATTGTATCTCCCGTATGTGAAAAAAGGAAGTAAATATTTCTCTATAGTGAAGGGTATAATTAAAACGAGCATTAACCAACGATTTTGTTTTTCGGTAATATATTTAATTTAAAACTGTTAGTGTTGCAAGCATTGCCATACTTTATTTCTTAAATAGTGGTAGAATTCTTAAGAGGCGCGTAAGCAGCTCAGCCATGAAATTTGTAAAAAAAAAAAAATAAATGAAAATTTATTTTCCCTTTTTATATTAAATTTTTTCGGTTTTGGAGAGAGGTACTCGTATTGTCACCCCCTAAATCCGCGCTCTTCTGTTATTGATGGATTTCCTCTTATTAATAATAAAATAGATCATATATCTTTCAATGTGCCAATTTATTATTTTGGGTTTAAGATGCGTTTAACTAAAGAATATCGGTGCTGTTCTGTAAATCGAATCCTTTAATCTAATCCGATTTTAAAACGAATTCGCGTTTTACTTTCGAGTAAACAAAGCACTTTCAAATGAGGATTTGCCCAGCTCTAAAATGTTACTTACAGATTTTTGAAAACAACACGATTAACAGATCATCCTCAAAACTTACTCTAAGAGCTAAAATTTTAAAGTGACGCCATCTTATATTGACTGGATCTTATCTCAAAAATTGTTTAAAATAGGAATAGCTAATAATTCTGTGTATGTTCTCAGATTAATAAAAGAGTTTGGTTGCGTTTATAAATGCAGTAATAATGCATAAAAGTTTAGGGTTCGAAAAAGCATATATTGATTTACGACAAACTTTTTTTAATGCAGTGATGCCGCAAATTTGTGCAACCAAAGCATCATTTAGTTATCTGTTGCAAAAGTTTGCAGGTCGTGGGATCAGTGATGCACAAATTCACTGCATTTACGAATGCACCCTTTATTTAAACAAAAAAATTGAAAAAAACATTAATCGGTGAAGACAATTTGTGGAGAGATCTGAAAACTGGACTATATCAGAAACTAAACTAATAATAAACAATTAAATTAATGTTATATAAGCTAGTATTTATGTGATATCAATGATATTTTTCTGTAATAATTATTTTAATTAATAATTAATTTTAGATTTTTTGTGGGTGGAGCTTCGATAAGTACGATAATTAGTATCGTAGCTCATGCTTCTCGTACTACGAAATTTATTTCATCAACAGTTTATTAATATATGACAGTTATTTTGTGATATTCTTTTTATTTTTTATATTTTTCAAATGAAATAGTACGATTTGTAGTAACGTCTATCAGAAAATCGTACTTCAACTAATACTACGATAAGTACGAAAATTAGTATCGTGTATACCCAGCATAAGAAATATTTGATTTCAAAACATATTCAATTTGAAATAAAACTTGCGTGTCATCCTTTTGAGCTTAGATCATAATGCTTACAATTTAGTACTGCAATCTACATAAATTAAAATAAATTTATTATATTAAAGATAATCTTATTAATTTAGTCGGTAACAACATAAATATAATTTTTTGCGTTGTATTCTTCACACGTCTTATCTTTCAAAGGAACCTGTGAATTACACAGTTATGATCGCGGAAAATTTTTTACCCACAATCCAATGTGACAAATTTGAATTATTTTAAACGAATCTAGGTATGAAATGTCATTCATATGATGAACAATGGAAATACATAACATCTTTCCACGTTCTTAAATCGTGTAGTTTTGGAAAAGGATTTCCAACACATATCAGATTATTTTGCTGATACCTGTTACGATTTGTATAGTTCGAAGACATGTTTGGTAAACAATTTGAAACCAAAACAGGTTTTTACTCTTCTTGTCTTCATTCTCTTAACTTATTTATTATATTCTATACTAGCTTGACCCGGAGCGCTTCGCTACCCCTGTCGTAGTCTATGTTGGAAATTTCAATAAAATCGTTTCGGCCGTTTAGTATTTATTGTTTAAGAACTAAAGGTACCAATTTTACCGGTTTTCCCCCTGTTTACCCCTTTCTGGTCCAAGTATTGAAATCGATAAAATCGATTCAGCCGTTTAGGCGTGATGCTCAAACAAACAAACAAACTTACAAAGACATTTATATATTTATATAGATTTTGTAAGGATTTGAATACGATCGATTCTCGATATAACCTAATTATCAGGGGGCTAATTCTCGCATTCGTAAACGAACGAATTCTTATTCTTAAAATATTTATAAATTTATAAAGATAGTAGTACCCATAGAGAAACATAGAGCGGAAACTAGAAAAAAAACTCAAACAAAAAAATTACTCAAAAATGTTACACATACGAGTGTTGTTTTTGTTTTCACATAGTTTTTTTTACTAATATATTCTCACCACTTAGGTTATTGACAACTGAGTTAGGTCTTTGACAGAAGAGTTTCCGATCTATGTGTATTTATCTATGGTAGTACCCCATAACGAACGATTTTTTATTCGAAAGCTAATAAACGTTCGAAATTTATTTTGATTACTTTTGTCAAACAAATATAAAACAGATAAAATGTCTGATACAACAAAATTGACATTGACTAACATGTATTTTGTTGTTGCAAGAGTTAGGTATTTGACAACAGACTTAGGATTTTGACAATACCGTCCCGTTTCAATGTTACCCTATGGTTTTGGCTTTCGTTTACCTATCTAGTTGTCATCTATGATCAGGCACGGATCAAGGTCAACCATTTGGGGGGAAAATAAAGTAAAATGTATGTTAAATTTTTAATTTTTTTCCAATTTTATATAAAAACTTTTCGCTATTGGTGGGGAAATTTCGTTCCCCCTGGATCCACACCTGTTTATTCATCAAGTCATCACTCGACCAATAAGTCAAACGAATTCATATAAAATCGGCTTCTAGAAATTCAACTATGCGAAAGCAAACTCAATCAATCAAAAGAACGACGTAAAGAATTAAATTTTACTTTACTATTTGAAATAGTTAAAATCAAGGAACAGACCATAAAATATTTTATTATTTTTTATGTGGAAAAATATTGAAAATGCAATGAAAGACATGAATCAACAATAAATAAGAGATATTTTATTATAATGTTTAGTTATATGTATTTCATTCCTAGGTTTAGTCATATTTTCATCTATTAGAGGATTATTTCCAAAGAAAACACTTTGGAATTTTCAATGTTTCAAGTAATAGAGAAATACAACTAACTCAAACCCAATAATTTTCAAAGAATATGACTGACGTTCCTTTTTGTAAATATTTGAACTAACAAAGAGAGTATTTTTAGTTATACTATTTTTCGTAAATTTATTAAATCCAAATTTTTTGAATAGAACACAAAACTTCATTACAACTTTCTAGAGATTTAATATAAATTTCTATAATTTATTCACCGTAAATAGAATCGAATTGTCGAATTACCCACTAACAACCAATTTCCTGAAACCAAGTAAAAAAATCTTTAGACCTTTCACTAGATATACATACAGTGACCGAGCTTCAACCATGTAATTTACGCTCTACAGTTAAACACGGCGGAGGAAGTGTAATGGTATAGGGTTGGAAAGCTGGGGGTAACTCCCTAATTCAATTCGAAAGGAAATCTTTTCGAATTACAAACGGATTGAATTACACAGTAACCGCCCTGACATTTATTGAAGGAAACATGGATAAGAAGATGTATCTAGATTTCCTAAATGATAATTTAGTACAAAGTGCGCAGAAAATTGGCATTAGGGATTTGAGTTTAGGTTCTACCAAAACAACGATCCCAAGCATGCATTTGGTATTGTAAAGATTTGGCTTATCTGGAACTGCCCACAGGTAATACAGACACCTGCACAGATTCCAGATGTCAATGTTTTTGAGATTTTGTGAACAGTGCTGGAAAATAAAAATAAAAACCAGAATATTTCTAATGGAAGAATTAGTTAAATTAGTTCCGATTATACAGCAAAACTGGTAGAATTTAAGAATTCCCGATTAAAGGTTGTTCTCCATCAATAAAGATGGAGAATAATTAGTTCAAAATAGTAATGTTTTTTAAATACTGTTAATTTAGTCCGCATCATTTAAACTGTGAGCTCAAGACTAACAGAATTAAATAATTTGCTAAGGACTGAGATCGAAAAAACCTTAACACGCGTTTTTCATTAAAACTTTTACCAAGTTTTATTTGATTTTTTTTTTTATAAAGTTACCTTTGTAAATAAGAAATGTCAGTTATTATGTTTAATGTCAATTATGTTCAATTGTTGTTAATCTGATTAAAATGGGTGACAAGAAAAATTTACGTACTAAAATTGGCCAAACAATCAAAGGTCGGCCGTAAAACTGATTCCAATGTTATTAAACAGTATCGGGAGAACTTGTCCGTTGATAGAAAACCTGGTTCATATAGAAGGAGTGGTTCACATGATGTTTATTAAGCCAAAAAAGTAGAAAGCATTTTCAAAAGAGCTCCCAACACATCCGGTAGGAAAGCAGTCCCGGTTAGCCAGTACTCGGACTATTTAGTAGGCAAAGTTAAAGCCAATGCAGGTCTAAAAACATACAAGGCTCAAAAAGTTCCTGACAGGAACTCTGCTAAGAAGACAGAGCACGGAAAATGAAGTCAAATTTTATACAAAAACTAGTAAGAGAACTATATTCGGCTATGCCGAATCTTATATACCCTTCATCAAATTATACTTGGAAATAAAAATTTTAAATATATTTAGATAATCAAGATTAATTTTTTTTTCTCAAAATTTCAAAAAAATTTAAAATTTAAAAAATAAATTTTTTTTTTTTTTTCAAAATTGTTTTCAAAAATAAATTTTTTCGAAACAGTTTTTTTTTTATTTTTTAAATTTACTAGTGAAAAAAAATTTAGGACAAACATTTTTCTTGATAAAAAAAATTCGGGTTAAAAATAATTTTTCCCGATTTTGACCCATTGTAGGTCCAAATTACTATAGCCTTATATAGATCGTTGCAATGGACTTTGAAATATCTATCATTAGATATCTATATTGTCTATATTAAGGACTTAGTAAAGATATAGATCGAGGTTGGCCCGGTTCCTTATATCGCAGCCATTTGTGGGCCGAATTTTCTCAAGAAATATGTAGTTGAGGCAAAAGAAGCCAAGCATTTGTTACAAAGGGCTCTATAAATACCGAAATTCACATCAAGGAATGTTTAAAAAAAGGATGCTTCCATTCATAAGACTTCCTAACGTATCCACTTATTTTTGGCCTGATTTGGCATCCCGTCACTATGGTAAGCAAGGTCTTGAGTGGTAAAAGAACAATAATGTGTTATTTGTACCAAGAAAGGCAAATCCTCAAAACTGCCTGGAGTTAAGGCCAGTGGAGTGATATTGTGATCTTGTTAAAATAGAATTGAAGAGCACAAAGAAGATGTCCAAAAGTGTGATAGATTTAAAACGGAGATGGACTACGTGTTTGAACAAAGTGACAGAAAGCTCAATAAAAACCTTAATGGAAGGGTTTCCGGAAAAGTTTCATAAATTCAACACTATTGATTAGACCCCTTATCCATAATTAATTTTGAATTTTACAAAAGGTTTATAAAACAAAATTTCAATACAAAATTAGTTTTATAAACCTGTAATAAATTTAAAAATGTATTATGAATAAGGCCTTTGAACTATAAAAATAATATTTTTTGTAAGTTGTAATAATAATTTCAATCAAATAAACAAAAATCAAAACTAAGTTTAGTGGTTTCATTTTTATTAACATATACATTTGTATGTTAAGGTTTTTTCGATCTCAGTCCTTATATCTTTATTTTTTGTGTTAATTTTTGTTTTTAAATAAAACATATAATTTAACATTATAAATAACGTACGATTTTCCTCCATAATGGATATACCATACAATATATTTGAAATTTTATTTAATTTGTGTGACTGCATCAAATAAGCCGAGAGTCACTGTATGTAACACCCTTTAAAATCTAGCTATGCCAAATAAAACAACATTTTCTTTTTATTTTAATAATAAAAAATAAACATGTATGTAATTTTTCTTTGCTTCATAATATTGTAATAAAAAAAAAACAACAATTCTAAAAAAAAATAATTAAAAATTTATTATAAAAAAAATTAAAAAAACACAAATTTAACATTAAATATAAAAAGAAATTGCAATATAAAAGTATAAAAATTAATTTAAAAAAAATCAATGAACTATAAAACTAAAATGGGATTCTCTTTAAATTTTATATAAAATACAAAAACAACAAAAAAAGCAAAATTTAAGATTGATTTGTTTATTTGATAAAATGAATTCGAAATGTTAAAAGAACAGAGTAAAGAGTGTAGCTTTCAGGGCGAGAGTTTATTAAAGTTAAAATTTTTTAAAGCAAGAATCAGCTTAAAGTTAAAATTTAAGATTTTTTCATAATTATTTAATTAATTTTTAAGATATTTAATATTAATTAACTGTAGTTAAAGGTGTTTGGGGGTTTTCTTTTTTTTTAGTTTAAATATTTAGGTATATATATATATTTATTTGTTGGCTTTTGTTATATATATTATACATGTAGAAAAAATTATATAAAAAAGTATAAAAAATTGTTTATATATTTATGTATATATAATAATAATAATAAAAAAAACAATAATTATAATGAATTTTACTACCCGGTTAAGTTTTTTGTTTTTTCTTCTTTTTTTTTTTGTAGATTTTTTATTATTTTTAAAAAATGATTATTTTTTTTATATAGTGTGTTATTGTTTTTTTTTTTAAGTTTTGAGAGATTTTGTTTTTTAAAAAAATATATGTTTGTTTTGTTAATTATAAAAAAAAGACCTTTTTGGTATAAATGTTTTAAACGATATGTATTACAAAAATACTGTAAACAAAAAAAGGTCTTTTAACTTTTTTGCTAATACTTGATTTTTAAACACACTATTTTTCAAGTTATTTTTTTTTTTATTATTATTTTAAGATTTTGACTAAATTTTTATATTTATTTAATAAAAATTCTAGAAAAATTTTACTAATTCTTATTTTGTTTTTTTTTTAATTTTTTTTTTTTTGGTTTTTGGTAAAAATATATTTATTTTTTTTATAAATTTATTGCCAATTTTTGTGTTTGAAGCAATTTTTTGTTTTAATTTAACATAAAAAAAACATTTTACTATTATTATATATTTATTTTTTTCTGTTATATAAAGAAGTCTAAAAAGTTTCAAAAATGTCTTTGCTAATATTTTCTTTAAATATTTTTCATGATAAGTTTAATATTTTGTTTTATTTACATTCTTTTTTCAGTTTGGATTTAATTATATAAAAAATGTAAGTTAAAAAACTGTTAAATTTACTAAATTATCTGTTTCTTTTTCTTAATTTTTGTTATATGTATATATATTTGTTTAATAGCTATTTTTTTTTATATTATCATAATTATTTATTTAAAAACGAAAGTTTTATTTTAGGTTTAAGTTTGGAAAAAGTTTTTCTTTAGGGTTTTTATTTAATTATTATATGTATATTATTTTTAAAGTTGAAGCTTTAAATAATTTGCTTTTTATTATAATTAGTTAATATTGCACATATTTTTTGTTATAAATTTCTTTATTTTTTTTTTATATTTATTTTTATTGAATATAAAAGTGTTTACAAAAAAATCTTTATAAAAAAATGTTTAAGAGCTAAATTACAATTTTTGTTTAAATTTATGGTTTAATCAATAAAATAAAACAAATTTCGGTTTAAGAATTAACAAAACAAAAAATTGAAATTATTATTTTAAGATTCTTTATTATTAAAAAAAATAAACAAAACAAAAACTAATACTGAACACAAAGTAGTTTTAAAAACAATTTTTTTTTTTTTTGTTAAATTTTTTAAAATGTTTAAAAATGAAAACAAATGCATTAAGCAAAATCTTTTAGTATAAAAAAAACAAACATAAAATATTTAACAATTTTAATATATAAAAAATAAGAATAACAAAATTATTATAATTAACAAATTATTGCACATTTTAAATTTAATATTTATAATATAAAATTAAATTGAAACAAATATTTCTTCATATCCATAAATTCAACTATCTAAGTTGTTTTAAAATCAGATCGAAATAGTTTTTGTATTGTTTCTACTAACTACCTTATTTTTGTTAGCACTGCAAGAAATACAATTCAAAGTTTAATTTAACATATTTCGAATTTAATTTTTTTGAAACATAAAATTTTTTTCGAACAAGTCCGAGTCATTTCTTTGAAAAATTTTTATAAAATACACTTATTTCGTAAAGTGATTCGAAAAGAAAGATTAATCGAAATTAATGTTCGAAAATTATTTAAACTTTTTACGAATTTAAAGCAGTCATATTGGCGGTACACGAAATTCAATTCGTATTTTATTTATATTTCGAAATTTTCTTTTTTCAAACTTAACATTTCTTTCGAATAAGTGTCCATTTCTATGAACAATGTTGAAAAAAGATTTTGGGAAATTATTTAAACCGTGGTGTTATAGGTGGTAACACCGTAATTCTATACGAAATATAAAGTTTACATACTTTAAGCAGTCATAACATTTATTTCGAATAAGTCCCCGATCCATATCTATGAACAATGTTGAAACAGACACGTAAGGTGGTTCGAAAAGAAAGATTATTCGAAATTAATTTTGGAAAATAATGTAAACCTTGGTGGTGTATGTGGTAACACCGTAATTCTATACGAAATATAAACTTTACGTACTTTAAAGCTGTCATACTTGTTTGTTTCTTAATTTCGAATCGATTACGGAATACAAGCTCTGAATCGGTGACGAAATTCGATTCGCGTTTTATTTATATTGGGAAATTTTCTTTTTTCAAACTTAATATTTCTTTCGAATAAGTGTCCCCGATTCATTTCTATGAACAATGTTGAAAAAAAAAAAAACGTAAGGTGGTTCAAAAAGAAAGATTATTCGAAATTAATTTTCGAAAATTTGTTGAACTATGTTAACACCGTAATTTGATAAGAAATATAAAGTTTACGTACTTAGAGCTGTCATAACATTTCTTTCGAATAAGTCCCCTATTCATTTCTATGAACAATGTTGAAAAAAAGACACGTAAGGTGGTTCAAAAAGAAAGATTATTCGAAAATAATTTTCGAAAATTTGTTGAACCGTGGTGGTGTATGTAGAAACATCGTAATTCTATACGAAAAATAAAGTTTACGTACTTTAAAGCTGTCATACTGAGGTGTTATAAAACGTTATTAGAAAATTATTTCTTAATTTCGAATCAATTACGGAATTTTTTTTCAAAAATCACAGGGATTACTTTATAATGCGAAAAAGAAAATGTTCGAATTTGTAATTCAAAATAATTCTATTCGAATCTAATTATGTAGTAACTCTCTAGAGTAAATCGCTTGGTTCATTTGCATACAAATTCGAACACTTTAATTTTCAAATCGTATTATGGACACAAAGAAATAAACGAACTCGTATATTTTCATTTTCGAATCGAGTTCCAGTGAAAAATGCGGGCACTTTCAAGTACACCTTTTGTAAATCGTTTAATAAAAACATTTCGTTTGGTAAATCGATTTGAAAGAAAGCATTTTCGAATTACAATGTATAAAGCATACAATTTTGAACATTTTAAAAACGAGATTTAGCATAGAGAATAATATAGAGTTGAAATTATCGTAATCGATTTTATGTTTATTCTAAAAGTGTAAAATTATTTCCGTTGTTTCAAAGAAACGTTCATTCTTTCGAATTACTTGTTTGAACTCGTATTTTTTAATGTTCGAATTGAGTTACAGAGAAAAATGGAGGGTTAATTTATTATTTTAGTAATAAAATTTGAAAAAGTATAATTTTAAAACAATAACATTGAATTATATGATTAGAAATATTTGTTTATTTAATTTTAAAGAAATTAATTCAATTTATATATTTTTTACAATATAAAATAATTTTTGAATTAGGAACGTTATTAAAAAAAAGAACAAAAACTAGATAAAAAACAGTGCAAGGCATCTTTACTATTTGGTAAAACAAATTAATATATTATGACTACTAGGAAGTGTATAGGTATATTCTGTTATATTTATAGGAAAAAAAACATTTGCCAATACGTATGAATTATTATTCATTGAAATTTGATAAAGGATTCTTTCAAATTATAAAAAAGCCTCTCTGGGGTTACATGTATAAAGCATTCTAACAATTTTCCAAATGAATTATTTGTTAAAATTCGAAAATGGTTTCTTTCGAATTGAATTATAAAAAAAAACCCATGGACGTTACCATGAATAATGTTCTTCTATTCGATTCAAATTACTAAACCACAGATATGCGGGTAATAGATTTGTATAGAAAGAATAGAGTTCAATTTACATTCACTATATTCAGGCGGACGATATCCATTCAAAATAGAACATGTTCAAAATCGAATACTTTTATATTCCGAATCGTATTATGTACTTAAACCTCCAGCTATAGTAACCTTGTATCTTTCGAATTCGTATATTAATCACTGAAATTCTAAAATGGTTTATAACGAATTAAATTATACAATCCAAAGGGTTTGAAGTTCCAATATTCAAAATAAAATATTGAATGATTCTAACAATTTTTTTTTTTCGATTCGATGATTAATATAGAATGAATAATGATTTTACCCGAATTACACAATAACCACCTTTGGGGGTACAATACGAACGACCATATTTCCGAAACGATTTAAATAGTGGCCCTCTGGTGGTTAAAACAAGATTCGTTTCAAAAATTATTATATTCGACGTCGATTAACACATTATTATTAAAAAATGTTTTCTTTGGAATCGAACTATGAAATTGACCCCTGGGGTTCCTGCATAATTCCTTTCTGAATTCAAAATCTTCAAATTTATTCAAATGAATAATAGATTATTGTTTTTTTTTAAATATCTTCTATTTAAAATCGAATTATGGTCGGGGGTTATTTCGTAATAAATAATTCAAGACAGATTTTTCTAAAATAAACATATGAAACTAGTTATGCAGGTTTTGTGTTAAAGAAAAATCCTGATATATTTCATGTATTAATACAGTATTGATTCAGACATGAGACTTTTTAAAATTCTAAAATTGCACAAAGATTTCTTTTGCAATTTCATTTTTTTTTTTTTTTTAATGACTGCCAATTAAATTAGTTATAACTTTTAGAACTAATATAATAGAATATACCTTTAAAATTATTTAAAATAAAATAAAATTGCGAGGACTAAAAAGAGAAACAAAATATTACTAAAAACTAAATAAAAAAAGAGAAGTACAAGAAAAATACTGCACAGTTAATAAAAACGAAAAAGTATAAAAACAGATTCATTTATATAAAAAAAAATTGTTTAAAAATTAGAATTAATATAAAAACATATACAAAATTTTATAAAAAAAAGTAGAAAATTAAAAAAAACAAAAAAACATACAAAAAGTTATAAAGTACACGAATTGATAAAAAAAAAATTTAAACAAGTTTAAGAAAAACAAAAAAGCTAAAAAATTCAAATGTAGTTAAACAAACTTAAATTATAATTAATTTTATAATTTCTATAGCTGCACTTTTCAATAGCTTTTTGTGATTTTTTTTTAAAATAATAAACCTTTATTATTTTTAATTTTCTCTATAAAAAAATTTTAAATGTTTAACTACATTTTAAACTCTTAAAAAACACAAATTAACAATAAAAAAAAATGTTTTCTTTTTTAATTATTTCAAAAAGCACCCTTAAAAACTAAAACATTTTAAAGCTGCTGGGAAGAAATTAGCGAAATTTTAACAAAAAACAACATAAAAAATTAAATTGAATTTAACAATATTTTGATTTACGTATAATTATTAAGATCTTTGTTTTAGTAGGTCAATTTTTCTTTTATTAAATAAAAAAATTAACTTCTCAAATTCTCAATAAAAAAAAACAAAACTTGTTATTAGAAAGAATTGTTTAGTAAGAGGAAGAGGAGGTTTTGTTTTTTGCTATAATATTTATATAATAAGTTATAAATTTTATAAGTTCATTTCACTACCAATATTTTAAGCTATTTATTTTTCTGATTCAAAAGAAATTTGTTTTGTCTAAGTAAATTTTCATTTAAAGGTATTAAGAGTAAAAAAGTTCTTGTTGTCCTTTTCAAAATCAAAGAACATTAACATTATGTGTATTTTGTTGAGTGTAAAAAAGTAAAAAAGAGTTAACTACTAAAAACTACAATTACGTTATTGTAAAACAATAAACAATAAAAAGAATATACAAACAATAAACAAGAGGAGTTGAACAAGTAGGATGGAGATATTAGGAAAAAGGTAGTAGAGAAAATTGTAAAAAAAAGATTTTAAATTGAAAGCTTTTTCGTTTCGGTTAATGTTTTTTTTTTGTTACTACTTGTATTGCATGTTTGCCGTTGCAAATTTGTGTTTACGTTGAGGTCTTAACAACCTACCAACGCCGCCGTTAACACCAACGAAAAGGCACAGCACGTGGCCGATCAGCGCCCTCCTTTACTAATGGTTTGTGATATTCACGTCCTTGACGCGAATGTATAACCGACCAGCAGTGTTCACAATAGTATTGCAAACAAGTGACATTAGCACAAAAGAAGGGTGCAAACTTGCTGCCACATCTTTGGCCTTCGCATTCATCGCACATTTGGTCATCCAATACATAGGGTTTGACTTCAACGCGCTTGTCGATGTCGCCGTGTTGCAGCTGCACAAAACGAGCCGATATGGCCGCTATATAACTCTGTTGATTGGAGAAGGCCACACGACCTGCACCTTTGGGATATTTCAATTCAGGATCTGTGTCAATGCCCGCATAGCAGACACCACCATATAAACGATCCATAATCATGGCCAATTCGAAAGCCTTCAAGGGCCGTGGCACACCGCCCACGAACACGGTTTTGCGTGGATCCAGTGACATGGTGGCATCCAGTACATAGTCAGCATCTGCCAAACGCCAGGGACGTATCTGCACCGGCTTGTCTTTGATGGTGGGCGATGAAACGCACAAGTACAATTTATCATCGTCCGTAATGCAAGAATCTATCAATTGCTGTACACTGTTTTCATCCTGGAAGAGTAGAAAAGCATAACCTTTTGGTGGAAAATACGATTTCGATTCGGCTTTGTGTGGCCAATCCACAACCAAAGGACCAAAGCGTCTAAACGAACTGGTAATTTCATCCTCATCAATATCCGGTGGTAAGCCTCCCACAAAGACCTTGCGTGAGAAGCGAGCAGTATGATCGGAACCTTGTGAATGCGGTGAAGAACGTGAAGGTGAATTTAATTTCATATTTGGATCTAAATATGCTGTAGCACCATTACCTGCTGCAATTGCTACAGCATCCACTTCGCCCAAATGATGTTCACTCATCTTTTGGTTGCGCATACGTTCTGCCATTATGGCCGCCGCCGTAACATTATTGTCACCGCCTGGTCCTACAGCACCCATGCCCATGCGCATTATGTCGTTTAGACAATGATCCAAGGGACGCATATCCAAACCGTTGGGCATATAAGGACCAGCACCCATGAACGGCGGTGCATCACCGCCACCAGTAGCGCCAGCGCTTATGCTGCCATTACCAATCGACAGTGTGGGCACTCCTACAGCCTGGGCTGCATTTATATCCAAAGTGTAGCCAGGTGTGGGTGAAGTTCCCCCTTTGGCGGGGAAAGATATACTGCGTCTATATTTGTTGGGTGAAATGCCAGCATTTGAATTGGGTGAAACACCGCCGCTACTGCCACCAGCTTGTGAACCATTATAAGGCGAATTACCACCACCACCACCACCATGCTGTGGAGGTATTGGCGACGAAGGACTATGGGGACCAACACCACCTTCTAGTTGTTGTGGTGCACATGGATGATTTGGGGATAGCTGCTGTTGTTTGCCAGATAATCCGCTACAGAGATTAAGAGTAGAGATGAAGTTTTATTTTTAATATAAATGTTTTTTCTATAATTTCTTTAAATTAGAATTTGCTTTAACAAAATTGGGGAATTAGTTCATTATTTTTAAAACTAAACATTAAACATTGAATAAAGAAAACTCTGGTAAAAATTTAGGTGGCAAATAAAAAGTAGTTTTTGAAATTATTACATTTTATGAGAAGGACATTTTTGCAACCTAAGCTTTCAATTAAGAAAACTCTGGTAAAATTAAAAGTAATTTCCCAAAACTTTAAATTTAATTAATATAAAGAAACTGTTAAATTATAGAAATCCATTATATTTTTTCCTTCTGACATAATTAAAGTAAAGTTCTAAGTACAATCAAACACCCAAAGCAAGAGCAAAGATTCGAAAAAAAATAATTTATAATTAAACTTTCAAAATCAAATTAATTTGTAACTCTTAACCATTTCGTTAATGAAATCATTAATTCATAGGCTTAATTCCTTATTACTTCAAACTTAATGAATGCATTGCTTTAAGAACTCATTATTTATAGAATTTATTCCTTATTGAATTATTCAAGTTTTTTTTGTAATTCGAATCTATTAATTAAATTTTTCTTTAATTCAAATCTATTACAAATAGACTTAAGTCAATTATTTTCAATTCGTTTTGTAACTGATTAAAAAGAAAACAATTTTAATTCAATTTGTTTTCGATTTGAATTAACAAAAATTTTATCAGAATGAATTCTGTTATGAATTAATTCCATTGTGAATTAATTCACAATGGAATTAATTCGAATAAATTCTATTTAAATACAAGCCATTGGATGAAGCTAAAGAATTATATAATGGGAAGGGTTTATGGAATGAATGTCTGACATTTTTTAATTCCGAATTAAGATTTTAGTGAAGTAAGCTAAATTTGAATTAATTAGTTCGAAGCTCTGATCAAGAGTTCCCCAATTCAAGCTGAGTCCACGACCTTTTGAGATACTTTGTAAAGACTTTTGATAAATCTTAAGATTGCCATTATCAAATTTAAATGTCGTTACAAAAATCTCTGATTAAACGATTTCAATTAATGTCCTGAACTATTTGTCATACAAAATATTCCAAAATTTTTGTGAAAAATAGAACTTGCTAGGAATTTCGTCGTTTTGTTGTTCAAATATCTTTCATATGATAACAAAATAGACTACTGTTTCTTTTGGAATAAAATAGACTACTATTTATTAAATACAAAATTGGGTGAATTGACTTAAAAATTCGTGATTTACAATACATGTCGTATATTTTAAACGCGGTTTTTGCATTTAATAACTTATATGTCATTTTGAAGGGTACACATCAGTCATTTATTCTTACTTAGTAATTGAATATTTAGAAGAAACAAGAAAGTTTGCTTTTGCTTAGAAAATGTGGAATTTTGTACCAACGAATCGTCATATGCGGGAAGTTTTGCTTTACTTCTTTAATTGCTCACCAAAGCTTATAGTGAATGTGTTCCATCGGTTTCAACGGGCGTGAGATGTTTTGTTCGGTTCAGAAGCGGCGATTTTGACTCGGAAGACAAAGATCACACAGGGCAGCCTAAAAAGTTTGAAGACCAAGAATTGGAGGTATTACTCCATGAAGATTGTTGAAAAACTCAACAAGAGATTGCAAAATCATTGGGAGCTACTCAAGCAGCAATTTCAAAACGTTTGCGTGCAGCAGGATTCATCCAAAAGCATACAAATTGAAGCTGAGAGATCTTGAAATACAATTTTGTATGTCTGAAATGCTGCTTAAACGCTATAAAAGAAAAAAAATTGTTCCACCGAATCATTACTTGCGATGAAAAATGAATCCATTACAATAACCCGAAGCGTAAGAGATCAAAGAAATTAGGTACCACACGAATTGAAGCTGAAAGACCTTGAAATACGATTTTGTATGACTGAAATGCTGTATGAACGCTATAAAAGAAAAACGTTTTCAACCGAATCATTACTTGCGATGAAAAATTAATTCATTACAATAACCCGAAGCGTAAGAGATCGTATGTGAAGCCCGGCTAATCAGCCGAATCGACACCAAAGCCAAATATTCATGGCGCTAAGGTTATGCTCTGTATTTGGTGGGAGCGAAAGGGTTCTATCTATTATGAGCTGTGCCGAATGCAACTGATTCATTTGGATAAATCTTAACATTTTCTGGAAACATTGACATTTATGTCTTGACATTTTTATGTTAGGTCATAATACATTTTCATTTTTAAATAAATTTCCTTTCAAAAAAAATTTTGGTTAATTTTGATATAATGTACATGAGCTAGACATTTATATCATGACATTTTTATGTTAAGACATAAAATTTTGGTATTTTTTATAAATTTTTTTGTAAAAATGTTTTTTTTTTTTTTTTGTTTTGTTTGTTTGGATAAATCTTATATTTTCTCAAAACATTGACATTTATGTCTTGACATGAAGCAATTGCCGAAAAACGCCCAGAATATGCCGCCAGACATGAATAAAATGTCTATTATAAAAATGTTTCAAAATAAAAGCTAAAAATTTGGAAAAATCTCGCATTTTTTAAATCATACACCCAATATATATGAATCTTCATTATTAAAAAACCACGCTGACTTGAAAACCAAATATTAAAAAATATAATAAAAAAAATAATCAATCTACTTTTCAACAATTTTATAAAATTTACCACATTTACCACTTTAAATTTAAAGAGTTTTTCTCTAATTCAATGTTAAAATGTTTGTTTAAGATGTTTAACACTTATATTTTATAAAATAAAGTAAATAAATACATACAATTGTTATACATACATAAAATTTATAAATTTTTTGGTATATTAACCCGCTTCCGCCCAGCGTTACAAATATGCAACGGTGGAGGTGTCTATTATAATCATTTTTCAAAAGCATTAAATTTGTTTACTAGGACCATGAAAAATACTTTTCTTTTTTTTTTTTTGGTGGGATAATGAAAAAAACAGTTTCAAGCGAAAAAAAAGTATATTTTTTTGTAATTAATGTAAATTTTGTGTTAAAAAAAATTTGTTGGTATAAAAGCATTACATATGTGTTACACTGGGCGTTTAACAAACAATTGTTTCTTATTTGTATTTAATTATTGTTTTTTTTATAATTAACTTAATTGAAAAATAATTTTAAAAACGATATTGCTAGAGTTGGATGACTATTGAATTTGTTATATTAATATTAAGCTATAGTAATAATAAAATATTTTTGAAATAAAAAAAAAAACTGATTTCTAAAGCTGTGGCAAAATATTGTGTTAAAAATAATTAAGCTTATTTAACAAAAATTTAATTATTAAACTTTTAATTAACAAAAAAGGAAAATTAGCTATTAATTTTATTACATATTTTTATATTTCAGCTGGTATTGAAGGTATTCTCACCACCGTTTTTAATTCTTGCAAAATTTCGCAATAACAATATAGACAATACGTATCGTTGTTGTTTTTGTGTGAAAAAGTTTGCAATATCACAAGGGCAATAAATGATGACGTGAATTAATCTATTAATAATGTTTTATTAATCATGTTTGTATTGAAATTTTGATTTAAACTTTAATAATCGCCTTTGAATAAGCTTGCTAAGAACTAACAAAGAAATGAGTTATTTTTAAATTCTTTAAGAATTTTAGAGAATTTTTTATTTGGAAAATATAACTTAGAAACTATAAATATTAAATAATTTAAATTATATTTTCATAACAGTTTAATATTGCTTCTATTTTACAGCGAAGTAACCTAAGCATACACATTTCAATTAGGCGTTAATTGTCCAAAGCTAACTAGGTTTTGTAAAAAAATATGTCTTGAGAGGGTTGAGGTAAAACTATTTTAGAGAAATTGAACTGCCAATAGATACAAATCAAGAATTGCCAAGAGATAAAAATCAAGAATTTCGACAAATTCAATAAATGTTAAACCACATTGGAATTTCGCTTCG
Source organism: Calliphora vomitoria (assembly GCA_942486065.2). Classification (NCBI taxonomy): domain Eukaryota; kingdom Metazoa; phylum Arthropoda; class Insecta; order Diptera; family Calliphoridae; genus Calliphora; species Calliphora vomitoria. The sequence goes on along the minus strand of OW818031.2, from coordinate 18,671,575 downwards.
GAAAGAGTCGCTCTTATCCAGATATGTCAACTGAGATTCAATTGTATTAACCGGAATTTATTTCAGATATATTTCCCAATTGGATGTTCGCTCCGAAGAGTCTTTATAGCTCAAAGATTGTCAACATCTATTTCAAACGGAAGTTTATTCCCAGGGAAGAACTATCGACGAAAGACCCGATACAACACCCAGCAGGTGTCTAACATAAGTTGTCATTAACATATAACGGGTACCCCGTTAGACTAGACGATAATCCAAGGTTTGTGGGTTCGATTCCCGCCCGAGACTCTGGGTGTTTCTGCTGATAAGCATGTCGAATCCAATAATGTTCATAAAATTTATAGTACATGAAACCAAAATCACAATCAATTCCTGATCTCGTCTCTTCATACCGACTGTTAGTCTAGAACAATGATGCCCAAGCCCTATACTCTTGGTGCTCATTTGTTTTTGTAAATGCTCTTAGGTATAGGCTGTGTGTTTCTATACTCAACAGAACACTCAGGCACTAGCAATATGAAATACACAAACAACTTTGCCTTGTTGGTTTTTTTTGTCGTTCTTCAATGTACACACGCAAGTGGAAAACAACAACACTTTCGTATGCTTTGCTGGTAAACATTGAAGACAGCGATGATCAATGTAGATTTTGTTTTTGTTTATCGTATGGTATTGTTTAAAAAAGTGTGTATTTTTTTCTTTATTCTTTGTATGTTTTGGCTTTTACAACAAAAAAAATTGCATAAAAATTTGTTTTTCTTTAAATGTATTGGTGTTTGCTCTTCCATAAGCAACTTTTGGGCACCTCTGGTCTAGAACATAGAATCCGATATTTCGACACTATTATAGTAGTAGTTCTCAAAAATAATGGTGCTATAATACCAAAACAAAAATGTACGAATCTTACATAAATAATCCTGATGTTGATCTAAGTTACGATTTTAAGGGAACGTAATATATGGTCGCTCCTTTTGTAAAACCTCATATTTATTACATTGCCTGCAAAATGGCCCAGGGGAGCCGATTAATAAATACAAAATTCTTTGTGATAACTTCGGAATCAGTGGAGAAAATTGAGAATATGGAGATCAAGAGTCACATTTAAATGTTTAATACATATTTAGGTAAATATAAATATGTGTAAATCCATTTTTTACTGGCTAAACATGATTAAAGATTGCATTGTATAAGATCAAGACTATCGTTCGCCAAATAAAACTTAAATATGGGTACTACAAATGGAAAAACATCAAAAAAAAATGTAGCATGAAGGGACAGAACAGACAGAAAACTACAAATGGAAAGACGTCAAAAAAATTTTTTGCTTAATTGGAACCGACAGAAAAGTACGAGTAACTTCTAAACGCCATTGGTATCAAACATTGGGGCGAGGGAATTTTCAGAAATTTTGGGAAATTTTCAGAATGGATTTTACTTTTTGTTTGTCTCACGTCGCGAGGTCCACCAGGCCGTATACGATGTCGGCAGGACGAATCCATTTATAGAATTGCGTCGTGAGCAAATAAGGCTAATTGTTTATTTTATAATAGGACACTGCCTAAAATGAACACATGCTAGAATGATGGGCCTACGGTTTAGCGACTACTGTAGAAGCTGTCGAAACGAAGAAAATATGGAGACTATTTCACCATTGCCCGGCTCTAACAATTTTGAGAGAATGTATTCTTGGAACCCCCTTCCTCTCGAGTTTAGATGAGTTAATAAGGATAAATCTGAGACGCATTCATTCCTGCATCAGAGAATCTCGTTGGTTCAACTTGTAAACAACGGATGTCGAATGATATTCTGCTTTTTACTTCTTGGGTATCACAATGGGATCAGTTTTGAATGGAATCTAATTTTATCTCGAAACTAAATTTGAGTGTTTTTTAATTTATTTTTTTTTTTTTAAATATTTGACGAATAGTTTTATTCGATTAATTTTTATACGTTATAAATTAAAATGTTTGATACCAAATTTAAGCTTTTCTATGTCTACATCAGAGAGCGCAACAATATTGGCGTGTTTTATTGCAGGCAAACTATTTGAATACAATTAAAAAATAATTACGATGACTCAATGTGTAAGGAGTAGGGTATTCAATCGATTAACCGCCAATCGGTTAACCGATTAATTTTGGTCGGTTAACTGTTCGAATAATTTAAAATTGGCGATTTTCAAATAACAAATAAACCGATTAATTTGTGTCGATTAACCGATTAACCGTAATTTATTCTTTTTTTGCACTCTATATAGAAATATTGTTTTAAGCACACTAATTTTATGTATTAACTCATGAACATTAACTTATTGCAATAGTTTTTTAGAAGTATAGCACAAAAATTGAAACTATGGACTTTTGAAATGAACTTTTTTCTAGAATGTACTATGATTATCTTTGTCCTAATGAGTCGGAGGACGACTTGATAATAGATGAATATAAAGACATAACTGAAACAAGTCTTTTATCAGAAACTATTCAAAGTATTCATAATCTAAAAAATACAAAAAGGACTCCAAATATATATATGAGGATTTTATATGAGAAATTGGATATTCTTTCCAAGTCAAGTTTTATTAAAACTAATGAAAAAACCATTTAAAAGGAAAACATTTCAATTATATTCTTTTTTAAAAAGTTTATTTCAGAAGATCTCCCTTAAATCCTCAAAAAAACTCACATGTGCATAAAAAAGGTCTCAGATACCATATTTTTGTTTTGCTATTACTTATTTGGTTTGTTGAATTGTTATGTTTTATTTGTTTTTTATGCTTTTGTTCTTTTTATTAATAAAATTCTTAAATAGGTACACAAAATTCGTTGTTTTATTCTCAATTTAAAATTAAAATAGAAATCAATCGGTTAATCGAATAATTCAAAATTAACCGATTAATAACCGATTAAATCTAAACCCCGATTAATTATTTGCTCGATTAACAAATTAAATCAGAAACCCGATTGATTGAATTCCCTAGTAAGGAGTGAGATCGTAAAATTCTTAACACACGTTTTTCAATCAAATTTTTAACACAAGTATTATTTGATTTTCTTTTTGATCAAGTTACCTTTGTAAAACATGTCAGTTATTATGTTTAATGTCAATTATATTCATTTGTTGTTAATCTGATTAAAATGAGTGACCAGAAAAAAGTGCGTACTAAAATTATTAAACATTTTCAACAAAACCCAACTTGGTCCTACAAAAACTTGGCCAAGCATTCAAAGGTCTGCCGTCAAACTGATTCCAATGTTATTAAACAGTATCGGGAGAATTTTTCCGTTGATAGAAAACCTGGTAAAGCCAACAAAATAGAAAGCATTTTCAAAAGAGCTCCCAACACATCCGGTAGGAAAGCAGCCCGGATAGCTCAGTGCTCGGACTATTTGGTACGAAAAGTTAAAGCTAATGCAGGTTTAAAAACATACAAGGCTCAAAAAGTTCTTGACAGGAACGCTGCTAAAAATTCAGAGGCCAAAAACAGAGCACGGAAATTTAAGTCAAGTTTTATAAAAAATATTCTTGCTGCATAATGGATGACGAAACGTATGTTGTGGCAGATTTTTCGCAACTTCCTGGTCAAAAATTGTATGTTGCTGATGCTCGAGGGAATGTTGAAGAAAAGTTTAGGACCCACAAGCAGACAAAATTTCTCAAAAAGTTCTTGGTATGGCAAGCAATATGCAGTTGCGGGAAAAGAAGCCAATCATTTGTTACAACGGGCTCTATAAATACCGAAATTTACATCAAGGAATGTTTACAAAAAAGGCTGCTTCCATTCATAAGACTTCATAATGTGTCCACTTATTTTTGGGATCCTGTCACTATGGTAAACAAGCCCTTGCGTGGTACAAGAACAATAATGTGGTATTTTTACCAAGAGAGGCAAATCCTCCAAACTGTCCGGAGCTAAGGTTAAGGCCAGTGGAGAGATATTGGGCTCTTGTTAAAAGAGAATTGAAGAGCACAAAAAAGGTGTCCAAAAGTGTGGTAGATTTAAACGGAGATGGACTACCTGTTCGAGCAAAGTGACAGAAAGCGCTATAAAAACGTTAATGGAAGGGTTTCCAAAAAAGGTTCAAAATTTCATCACTGTTGATTAAAACTATAAAAATATTTTTTATTTTTTTTTTAATTGCAATAATTTCAATCAAATAAAAAAAAAAAAAACTGTAAGTTTAGTGGTTTCGTTTTTATTAAGATATATGTATGTAAAGAATTTATCGATCTCACTCCTTATTACAAGTTGTATGTTTAGGAATGCATTTTTGCAAATGCAAATTTTAGTTTAATTTGACATGGATATGCACCGACAAAAATCTGCATAGGCAGACAAATAAGAGGAACTTCTAATCAACTCCTTTCGTTGTAAAATATTGGGATGAGGAGAAAAAGCTAAGATTCAATTTTTTTCTGAGAAGAGCTCTGATGTAGACAGACAAGTTTGAATAAGTTTATTATAAGAATATGTATGCTTAGTTCATTTCGTTCTGAAAGTTTATTTGTGCCTATCTATCAGATATATTGAACAAAATTTAGACACAAATCCGGAGATTCAAAAAGCACCTATTATTTCAAGTTGTATGCTTAGGTAATTTCATACTGAAAGCTTGTTTTTTTCTATTCACCTTTTAACGTTAGCGTACACTAAATTTCTGGTTATTCGACTTTATCAACATAGTTTTTAACGCTTTTCTAAAACTTGGAACTTTTAATGAAATAAGACTCAAACAAATACTTAATAAAATAATATGTATGCTTAGTTTATTTTGTTCCGACAGTGTAGTTGTTTCTATATATCGGACAGTTCCATTAAAAAATTTAGAAACAAATATGGTGATTTAAGAAAGCACCTATTATCTCAAGTTGTATGTTAAGAAAATGTCATACTGAAAGCATGTTTGTTTCTATTTATTGGCAATATCTCATTTTAATATTATTAGAATACGTTTTTATAGTTTGGGACTATAAATAAAGGGTCATGTAAATCTCTATTCATACAAATTGTTATGAATTTATTTTACAAAATCCAATAATAATAATTTATTTTTTTTGCCATAACTACTCTAAACAATATCGTTTTGTTTTATCCTTTTATTTCATAAATATTTTCAAAACACATGCACATTTACAATTTTATGGTTTTTTTTATATATATATATTTATATATTTGAATATATAAACTAATTTTTAATAAACAATTTAATTTATTAAATATTTTACACGAGACAACACACACAAATATGAAAACATACATTTATAAAAAGATTTAATTATATTAGATAACATAGACAAACAGAGAGTGATAAAGGAGACAGAGAGCGTAAGTTAATAAAATAAGCAAATTCTAATTTAAAATCAATTATGGCTTATTCCGGTTATTTATTTATGTTGTTGGTTGGTTGGTTGGATGCTGTTGTGGCGTTTATATCACATATTTTTATTATTCTTTTTTTGTATTTTTTCCAATTTTGAATGTGTTAAAGTTAACAAACAGAAGGAGAAGTGGAAAAAACATTTACAGATGTCAAAATATTATCAAGTACACACAGAGAAAGTTTTGAGCTGATTTAATCCTTGACTATTTTTCCTGTTCTCATTTCTTCATTTTTAGTTTTTAATAAAATTAGTGTTGTAACATTTTACAGATGGGGGACAAAAAAAAGAAGCTCTCACATTCAAGCTGTCATTTACACATTCATACACACACAAACACGCATAGAGAATTAAAAAATTCAGTTAGAATATAAATAATTTTGTTGTTGCTGTTGTTGGTAGGTAGTAAGTAACGTTGTTTTTATGGCTGTTAGAAGTTGTTGACGGTGAATGAATAGAAGTTATAGACGGATGCATAGATGGATGGATGGGTACTTGGTTGGTTGTTGAATTGAAAATTTCTATAAAACATTAATAATTGCAATTTACCAACAAGACTCCTTTGAACAAAATTGTCGCTGTATTACGTTTTTTATACTTTTTTTTTATCATGTTGTTTTTGGTGGTTGTGGTAGTATTGGTGATGATGGTGAAGTGTAGCATGTTGGTTGCATGGTATGTTGCTGTTTTTTTTTTCTTTTTCAATTAAATTTGAATTTTCTTTTTTTGGTATTTTTTCAGTGAACATTTTAACACTTTAACTTTTTACACAGAATAATGCAAATTTTTAATATCCGTTTTAAAATATTCGAAAAGTGCAGAAATAATTTCTTTTTTTTTTCGTCACCAGACATCAATTATAATTGAGACGACAAACTACAAAACCACACATCACTGTGTTAACCCTTATTGTATTCTCATGGGTCAAAATTAACCAACAAGTGTTTAATGCTTTTGAACAAATCAGTTAAATAGCTCGAAATATTCAAATAAATATTCGGTATGTAATGAATTTATTTGAAACAATCATTCCGAGACGAGTATTACATGTCATGAGTGTAAAAAATATAATCAGAAATAATGTCATTTGCGTTTAATTTTTAATGTACAGGTAAAAGCAAAGAGTGGTATATTTTGGAAAGTTCTGAGCAAATCCTGGAGCATACTTATGAATCTCTGAACTTCTCAACAGCGTCTAAACATTTATCTCTTTAGTACGGCAGAGTTTCTATATAGAAATTAAAGCATTTCATAAGTTTTGATAAAATATTTGAATTGTTTTTTCATTCATCTTAAGGAACCCCAATGGGAACCCACAAAAAAGTCAATCAAATTTATAGCGCAAAAGATCGGTTGCTTTATTCACGGACGTTTACACAGACTGGTGTAAACTGGTCGCGATTAATTACACATTTCGTTTTGAGAAGTTACGATACTGAACGAAAATCAGGATTTTGAGATTACTTTATTTGGACTAGATTATGGCACATGTTTAAAATGTTTCATGTTTCCAGAACTACAGGGGCCGATTTACCGCATACATAATAAAACAAGTAAGTAAGTAAATGAACGAAAACATTTTTCTTTCAAAATTTCAATAACTTATATTCGTGAGTGATTATCGGAAGTGGGCCTTATATGGGAGCAATGACAAATTATGGACTGATCACCATGAAATTTGGTCATGTCATTAATGTCTATATGAAAGTTATTTATGTTGCATTTTATGTGTATACCAACATTTTTAGGAGATTTATGCTCGTTAAAGTGATTATCGGAAGTAGGCCTTATATGGGAGCTATGACTAATTATGGACCGATCATAATAAAATTTCGTGACATGAATTCAGTATATATAAAACTTATTTGGAGAAAAATTTGTGTAGATACCTATATAAATTAAACATTTATGACCGATAAAGTCCAATTTCGGGAGGACATTTGTATGGGGGCTAGGTGAAATAATGGACCGATTTCAGCCAGTTTCAATAGGCTTCGTCCTTGGGCGAAACAAATTATATGTACCAAATTTTATCGAAATATCTCCGAAATTGCGACCTGTACTCTGCGCACAAGGTTTACATGGACAGCCAGCCAGCCAGCCAGCCAGCCAGCCAGACGGACGGACGGACGGACGGACATCGTTTAATCGACTCAGAAAGTGATTCTAAGTCGATCGGTATACTTTAATGTGGGTGTTAGACTAATATTTTTGGGCGTTACAAACATCTGCACAAATCCATTATACCCTCCCCACTATGGTGGTGTAGGGTATAATGAGCTAACGTATCGAAAAATATTGGGTGTATGACTTAAAAATACGGGATTTACAATAGATAACTTATATATCGAATTTTGTGCCAACAAAGCGTCATATGCGGGAAGTTTTGCTTTATTTCTTTATTTTGAAAAAAAGTGCCGCTGAAGCACACCGATTGCTAACCAATGCTTATGGTGAATGTGTTCCAGCGGTTTCAACGTCCGAGAGATGGTGTTTGCGGCAAGCCAAATAAGTTTGAACACCAAGAATTGGAGGCATTACTCCATGAAGATTGTTATAAAACTCAACAAGAGCTTGCAAATCATTGGAAGATACTCAAGCACCAATTTAATCCACAAGCAGGGAAATTGGGTGCCACACGCATTGAAGCTGAGAGACCTTGAAAGACGATTTTGTATGCCCGAAATGATCCTAAATATGAAAAATGGATAACGATAATCCGAAGCTTAAGAGATCGTATGTGAAGCTCGGCCAACCAGGCAAATCGACACAAAGCCAAATATCCATGGCGCTAAGGTAGTTATCTGTATTTGGTGGGAGCAAAAAAGTATGAGCTGCTGATATCTGACCAGACCATCACAGGGAACCTGTGCCGAAAGCAACTGATTCGTTTGAAGCAAGCACTGGCCGAAAACCGGTCACATGTTTCAATACCTGTTAAAAAGTATTTAGTATGAAGTGGTTGGGATGTTTTGCCTCACCCTCTTTATAGACCAAATTGTGCTCCGTCCGACTACTATTTCTTTCGATCGATGCAGAACGCGCTCTCTCTTGAACAGAGTATCCGATATTGGCATGATTCGTTCTTGGCCTCAAAAGATGATCAGTTCTTTTGGCTCGGAATCCATATGATGCCAGAAAGATGGGAAAAGGTCATAGGTAACAAAGACCAATATTTTGAATAAATGTTATATGGAACAAATTCCCGCATTTTTAAGTCATACACCCAATAATTTCATTGTTTTTTTTGTTGCTCGATATCGATTGTCATGATCTCAAAAAAAAAAATCTATCAATTTTACTAGATATTGAATGTCAAATTATTCCTCCCAAGAAAGGATTTTTTAGAATAATTTAAAAAAATGTACAGAAAATTTTTTGTTTAATTTTTAATACCTGATGTAATTTTGATGGTTTGTAGTTTAACGCGGCAATTATAATTCAACACTATTAATAGACGGCATCATAACAAACTCACTTTTATCGATTTGTTTAAATATAATATGTATGTAGATATGTAATATTATACTAAATTATTTAATATTATTTAAAACTTAGTAAGTATGTATGTAAATTAAATAGTTATGTATTAAACAAAAGTTTATATTAGTTGTGTGCAATAATTTTGAGTTTTTTTTTTATATTTTTTTCTAAAAAAATTAGTACATTACTTTAAAAACTATTAAATGATTAGATTGTAAAGTTTTTTTTTTACTAAACGGCCCAGAATAACAAATATATATTTGCATTTATACATTTGTTTTTGCTGTATTATTATTAATAATATTTTATGTAACATCTTTCACTCCTTTCTTTACAACAGTTCCAATAAATTGTATTGAAAATGTTTTGAAAAGGAAAATTTGTTTACATTATTTACAAGGTATTTGAGACAATTATTTTATTTAGTTTCAGTTTATGCCTTTTATACTAAATATACATACAAGAGACACACAAACCGTTGAGCGGAAAAAGGTTAATATATATGTAGTTCAAATAATTACTAAATACACTATATGGTTTTTAAGAGAATTCAGTTAATACTACGAATCTGATGTATGCATACTATTTTGATTTGCTTTAATTTAAATTGTATGTTCTTCTTTTTTAAGCATTGAAATAAAAGTTTGTTTTTAAAACAGTTTTTTACTATTGATTTATTTTTTTTATTTTTATATATTACTAAATAATCGAACATAATTTCGAATATGGAATTCAAATTTTAATTTTGCACATCTCCGAAATTTTCAAGTTGGAAATCCGAAAATGTGGAAAAAATTGGTTAAATCCAAAAATTTTCGAACTTAAGTTCAAATTTTCGAATTAAAATTTGAATTTTCGAACACAAAACTCTAAATGTGAAAAATTGATTAAATAAAACTAAAATTATTTTTTTTTTTAAGAATTTTTGCCAGATAAAAAAATTTTCGAACTTAAGTTCGAATTTTCGAACATATCTTAATAAGCTTGAAATTACTTTTAAATTCCATGAACATTTTTAATTTTTTTTTTTCAAAATTTTTAAATTCGAAATTAGAAAATATAACTGCCTGTTTCTCTAAATGCGAACGAACATTTTCTTTCGTATTTTATACTGAAAACAACAAAACAATTTTAAATTTATTTGTTGTTTTCAATTTAAAATACGAAAGAAAACGTTCGTTCGCATTTAGAGAAACAGGCAGTAAGATTTTGTCCCGAAATAAAACTAAAATTATTTTCTTTAAAAACCCTCATGATCTATCTGTAATTAAAATTTCTTTAGCTTTTTTCTAGTTTTCCTTTTTTGAGTGGAAATTTAATATTTTCAAATTCAGTTGGTGGCGTAACGAATCTGTTTTCTCTGTGTATCATTGCAGCCCCGGGTAGTGACACTCTTATTCGGACGTCCAACATTAGTGCGAAATGCTAGAGTGGCTGCCTAGTACCTGCCATGTTGAATCTAGGCAACATGGTCCTTGACATTAAGCCCATACTGGAATGCTTAGTCCGTCCTACTTATGCTGGATTTTCTCCCTATGGCAGCGGCTGAGTGGTGTTTTTACCACTGAGATTTGCAAGTTCAACCACAATCTCGTTGTCCTCAATATTACAGTGTCCTGGTACCCAACACAGTCTTCGTAAACCTGTTCGGGACTCTCTTGCACTCATGTACTAGTTCGGATTTGACTTTGAACTTTTAGAACCCCAAGCGACATTCTCCAATATAAGATTTGAAGCTTTCAATATCGCCATAGTTGATGCTTAAAAGACATTACAATCACTCGGAAGACATCGTATTTTCCGTCTCCACTATGTAGGCACCAAAACCGATACCTGTTTCCACATTCGATATGTCATTTAGCACCGCATAAACTTCGAGTAATCTATCAAAACTCTTCCAGCCATCCATAGTCTGGATATTTATGGGAGGTGTTCTTCCAAAGTCGTTTTCCGCAACCATAAAGTCCGAGTCCATGAGCGGAAACGAAATTCGTTAACAAGATATACTTCCTTATATTCGGTTTTAAAATTTACAGTATTTACATTTAACTATTCATCCAACGATTCATCCAAAAGCAGTGAAATTGGATACCATACGAATTGAAGCCGAGAGACCTTGAAAGACGATTTTGTATGTTTGAAATGCTGCTTGAGCGCTGTAAAAGAAAATCACTTTTGCACCAAATAATTACTTGCGATGAAAAATGGATTCAATACAATAACCCAAAGCGCAAGAAGTCCGGCCAACAAGCCGAATCGACACCAAAGCCAAATAACCATGGCGCTAAGGTAGTGCTTAATATTTGGTGGGACCAAAAGTGTACAGGGAACCTGTACCGAACTGATTCGTTTGAAGAGAGCATATGCCGAAAAACGCCCAGAATATGCGTCCACACATGAAATCGTAATATTCCATCATGACAACGTTCAGCCACATTATGCAATACTTGTTAAAAAGTATTTAGAATGAAGTGGTTGGGAAGTTTTACATCACCATGCTTACAGTCCAGACGATGCAGAATGCTCTCTCTAGGATACGCTTCACTTCAGAACAGAGTATCCGTAATTGGCTTGATTCTTTCTTGGTCTCAAAAAATGAGCAGTTTTTGGCTCGGAATCCATATGTTGTCAGAAAGATGAGAAAATGTCATAGCTAACAATGGCCAATATTTGAAAAAATTTATATTGTACAAATGTTTGAAAATAAAAGCTAAACATTTTTACAAAATCCGCATTTTTAAGTCATACACGCATTAATTTTTCTAAAATTCTGTATGATGTACGTAAAAAATAGATTTAAATGTAATAAAATTTACTAGAAAATAAAAATGTGCATGTATATGCTATGCCATATAAAATAGCCATACTTTAATAAATCAAATTAATGAAAATTGCAATAGCTAACAGAAAATATGCTATGTAAAAGTAAATTTTAAAACTACATAAATTTTCTCTCGGTCAATTCAAAAAACCAACAATATATTATCAGGAAAATGTATTTATTAAAAACAAAAAATCTCTAAAAGTATTTTTGTGAGAAAAAAAAAAAACAAAAATCTAAACTCTTGTTGGCATTATGCAACACCACTACTGAATTCATACTTATTATTCTTGGAAATGTTTTTGGTCTAGCCAGAAAATGAAGCAGGAGTACAGTATGTGAGTCTGTGTTACAAAGAGGCATTTCTTATTGTTACTTGCATTGTATTATAAACAACATTTGTGTGTTATTGCTGTTGTTGTATTCTTTAGAAGCTGTTAAAAGTGATTCTTTTTTCGCATGGTTATTGTTGAAAACTCTAAACGAAAAAAAAAAAAAAAAAACTTTCATTAAGGAGAAACTTGGCAACCCATAGATTTGTTTCATTCACAAAACTCCCTGTTATATTATTTAGAATTTTATTTTGTATTTACTTATTTTTATTTCTTTTATTTTGTACTTGTTGTGTTTTAGCTTTTCGTCAAAAAATCAAATATACATGAATGAATGAATGAATGAAAAACTGTAAAATGTGAACAATATAATAAAGAAGTCTGACAGCCTGTCAGCCTGATTTTTGTTTGCTGTTTCTACCCTGCTGCCTGGCTAGACATAATGCTTACAGCAGTCATAGATTATTTTCATTTATATAGTATGTATATAAAAAAAAAACGAAGTTACTGCACTTTTTTACACGTTCTTCTCTTTGCTCCTCTTGAAATGCAGTAAGCCTAAAAATCATAACAAACAATAAAAACAACTCCCCTTGGCAGAGCTGTGAAGAAAAGGATTCATGAAATAGTAATATTTCTATAAAAAAAAAATAGCACTGTGGCGTATGATTAATATTAATTCCTTACTTATTTGCTAAAATCATAAAAACTATTGACTTAATGCATATATTTATAAACATTTAAATGATTTAAAAAGAAAAGACTTTGGATCAACATCATATTGAAAAAAAAAAACTGTGAAATTTTTTTCAATTTTTAAATAGCTAGGTGGGAAGTTTTCTTTCAAAAATCTTAATTATTATTGAATTATTTTGGATTTTGGTAACTTAAGCTCAGGGTAAATATAAAATATTCGATGTAGTTTGGGAGTTTTTACCCATTCTTCAACAATTTTCTTTCGGCAAACAGTGGAGGTCATAACGAAAAAGTGAAAAAAATGTATGGCGGTCGTAAAAATGCTCAAGATGTTTTTGATTTACCTTAAAGTGAACACTTGAAAGATTAACCCAAATATGGTTTTACACCAGAACTATCTGGAATAAATAGCTTTAACTCTACTTGAAATTAGGAAATATTTCAATTTTTGCACTTTCTCTCTTATTGGATGTCACACTGGAAAAGTGAAAAAAACGTATGGCGGTCGCAAAAATGCGCAATATGTTTATGATTTACCTTAAAGTGAACACTTGAAAGATTAAAAGATAATCAGCTTTAACTCTACTTGAAAAAAGGAAATATTTTATTTTTTTCACTTTCTGAACTTCTCACCAAAAACATATTTTTTTAATACTTGCAATGAAAATAATTTAATGAAAATTTTAATATATTTCCTTGAGATAAAGCTTAATAATAATAAAAAAAAAGATGACAGTAAAATCACCACAGCCTTTATAATCATAATATATCAAAGTCAAACAAAAAATACACTTCTCTTTGAAATCTAAATGTACTTGTTGACAACAACTGACTTTAAAGCTTACTTTTTCCTAATCAGAGCTAAAAACAAAAAAACATGAATTACAGTTACCTAATGATTTGAAATATTCATTAAACGATCAGAAGGAATCTTGCCCGACATTTTTTTTTTTTAATTTTGTCCAGCTAGATTTGATTTACCATAGTGTGCACTGTGGCGTATGATTGATATACATTCACAACTTATTTACTCAAGTTAACATAACTTTTTTTTATAGCAGATATTTTAAAAACTTTCAATGTTTTTAAAACTAAAGACTCTGGTCAAATAACATAATGAAACAGAGCTTTATAAATATTTTCTAAATTTTCAGAAAATGTCAAAATGGTTGTGGTTTGAAAAGAGGGAAAAATATATTTCACACTCGTTGCCTATTGAAAATTGTATTTTTTCTCTCGCTCTGCAAAGAATTCAACGGCTCTTAAATGAAAGGGGTACACTGCTCCAGTCAACAGGCATCTGTCAGTTGACTCAATATTTGAATAAGCTGCGTCATTTAGTTTATGTTTGACAGCCATTGATAGCAGACTACCTCATGACTTGAGGAGAAATTTAAAAATAGTAAATTTCGTCTGCTCATTAAGCATTATTTTTTGCGGAAAAAACCATCACTCAAATCAAGGCTAAACTTAATAAATACCATGTGAACTCAGCACCATCAATTTTAATGGTAAAAAAGTGGTTTGCTGAATTTTGTTGTGGCCGTACAAGCAAGGAATATGCCGAACGTTCTGTACTCCCAGTTTTGGTCTCTACACCCGAAACATTTGAAAAAAAATCAAGATATGGTGTTGGCCAATCGAAAATTGAAAGTGCGAGAGATTGTGGAAGCCATAGTCATCTCACACGACTCCGTGATTTCAATTTCGAATGATCACTTGGGTATGAGAAAACTTTCCGCAAGATGGCTGCCGCGTTTGCTCACAATCGGGAGCACAAAAGGGTACACACATGAGCAGTTTCCCTCTCCCTTCTCCGGATTCAGCCCGAGTGACTATTTCTTGTTTCCAAACCTGAAGAAATGACTCAGCGGAAAGAGATTTGACTCCAACGATGAAATGATCTCACAAAAAATACATATTTTGATGACCTCGACAAATCTTATTTTTTGGAAGGGATAAACAGTTGGAGAAACATTATAAAGGAGTGATATAGACAAATGCTTAACATACATATATGTTAATAAAAACAAAACCACTTACAGTTTTAATTTTTTTTTTTACTTGAGTGAAATTATTATTACAATTTACAAAAAAAAATATTTTTATAATTTTAATCACTAGTGATGAAATTTTAAACCTTTTTCGGAAACCCTTCCATTAACGTTTTTATAGAGCTTTCTGTCACTTTGCTCGAACGGGTACCATCTCCGTTTAAAATCTACCACACTTTTGGACACCTTTTTTGTGCTCTTCAATTCTCTTTTAACAAGAGCCCACTGACTTAAGCTCCGTGCAGTTTGGGGGATTTGCCTCTGTATTGGGAGCTCTTATAAAAATGCTTTCTATTTTTTTGGCTTTAGAAACATCATGTGGACCATTCCTTTTACCTGAACCAGGTTTTCTAACAACGGACAAATTCTCCCGGCAGACCTTTGAATGCTTGGCCAACTTTTTGTAGGAACAAGTTGGGTTTTGTTGAAAATATTTAATAATTTTAGTACGCACTTCTTTCTGGTCACTCATTTTAATCAGATTAACAACAAATGAACGTAATTGACATTAAACATAATAACTGACATGTTTTACAAAGGTAACTTTATCAAAAAGAAAATCAAATATACTTGGGTTAAAAGTTTTAATGGAAAACGTGTGTTAAGAATTATACGATTGTATATTGAAAAAAAATATGTTTTATCCAAATATCATTAAAAAATTGACGGACTTTTTGACCCACCTTCGTGCATTGAGACGAGACACTTCGTTTTGTCAAACAAAAATTCAACAAATCATATTTTTGATATAACAACAAAATAATACATTGTCTAACATGTATTTTGTTGTTGCTAGATATAGGTTTTTGACACTATAATCTCTGATTTGTACTAAACAATTTTGTTGGTTTGACTAACAATTTTGTTAGTTATATATTAACCAAATGTTCTTCAATTCTACAACCCATTTTGCATTAGTTCAGTGTAGATAATGATAATAATAATAGCATAGATGATATTTTAGGTGACCATTTAACATTTAGTCATTATTTTACTTTTTATACCCTTCACCTTCGTGAGAAGGGTATATATAAATTTGTCATTCCGTTTGTAATTTCCACAATATAATTTTCCGACCCTATAAAGTATATATATTCTGGATCCTTATAGATAGCGGAGTCGATTAAGCCATGTCCGTCTGTCTGTCTGTCTGTCTGTCTGTCTGTCTGTCTGTCTGTCCGTCTGTCTGTCTGTTGAAATCAATTTTCTGAAGACCCCAGATATCTTCGGGATCCAAATCTTCGATAATTCTGTCAGACATGCTTTCGAGAAGTTTGCTATTTAAAATCAGCAAAATCGGTCCACAAATGGCTGAGATATAAGGAAAAAACCAGGACAACCTCGATTTTTTACCTATTTTTTGACCTATATCTGGATTACTAAGTCATTAATATAGACAATATGGATATCAAATGATAGATATTTCAAAGACCTTTGCAACGACGTATATAAGACCATAGTAAGTTGGACCTACAATGGGTCAAAATCGGGAAAAATTTTGAACCAGATTTTTTTTTTCACCAAAAGTTTTTTTCGCTAAATATTAAAAAAAATAAATTTAAATTAAAAAAAAAAAAAATTTTAAATTTAAAAAAAATTTTACATAAAAACTTTAAAAAAAAAATTCGAAAAATATTTTTTTCCAAAAAATGAAAAAAAACAACTGGAAAAAATTTGTTTACCTAAAATTACCTAAAAATTTTTATTTTGAAGTATAGTTTGGTGAAGGGTATATAAGATTCGGCCCAGCCGAATATATCTCTCTTACTTGTTTTATATACATTTTCGTTATTTCTAAAGAATTAACTCTTTAATATCTGTCGCCCAAACGAACGCTTCTAAAAAAGTTGACAATAATTATGATGATGACGAAAATGTTTTTTTTTTTTTTTCATTTTTGTTGTCGGCTTGAAGTCATGTTGTTGTATGTACATGATAATGACTTTTATGTTGACAACAACAGCAACATGCAACTAAAAATCCGAATGAAAGAAAGGCACAAAGAAAGAAAAAAAAAAAAACAAAATAAACAACATTCCACCACTCTTTTTGCTTCAACGTCATTGCATTTAAAGTGCATTTCATGTTTATGCATTTTTCTACAATGTCTTTTGAATTTCATCTTTATTTTTCTAAATGTACTTTATTTTACAAAACTGTCTACCAACAACCCTTGATATTTACATTTTGTCGCCCACCTTTTTGGTGGTGTAGAAGAATGGGGATGTAGCAAAGCGCAGAGCGGAGAATGTTGTTGGATTATTCTCAAATAAGTATAATGTAGGTTTTTTGTTTTAAAGCAATGTTTTTTGTTAGTTAGTTTCATAATTAAAACAGAGAATATCTTTAATAACGAAAACAGTTATTAATTTTAACAAGTTATGACTGAACATGAACTGTTTTTTTTTTATATAGAAATTCTTGATGTGTATCTTTAATTTTATTAATGGAGTTAGTCATTTTCGGTAAATCAAAATTGACAAATACAATAATTTATAAATTAAAAATTGTATTTCGCCGTTAATAAAGATTTATTGTTTAAGATATGACAGCTTAACCCTATATAAGTATACTTTTTGAGAAAAAAAAATATGATTGCAACCGGGAAACGTTAAAACACTTTAATCAACGTTTGATAACACAACATGGACTTTCCATATTTTTTTGGTTGTTAAGGCTTATTAAGGCTTATTAAAATATTTAAGTACGTTTTTTAGAACTGTAACAAGAGTTTTTGAAATGAAAAATCAGTTATATTGCATTTGTTGGCGATGAGAGGCATGCTTAAGCATAATAGGGTTAAATCATCAAACGTTTTTAAAACATTTCAGCTTTTGTTATTCTGTTAATTAATTCGAAATACAAAGTTTAAACATTTTCTATTTGAATCGGATTCTAGAGGGCTTTGCTAACATTTTCCATATTACATATAAAATTTCGAACGATTTTCTTTTCAAATTGTATTACAAAATAAACCCTAAGTACTTTGATATTTGAGCAAAATTGACTATCATTTGTTATGCATAATAGCATTTCTAAGCTAACTTGTTAATTTAATCTTTTGGAAAATCAAGTACTTTATAGTATTTGTCTAAAAAAGTCATCAATAAAAAAACCCTAATTAATAGACATTTTATATTTTCAAATTAAATTCCCCTATAACTATAACAAAAAAATTATATTATGATTTACCATTTAAAAGTACAATCATTGCCACCCACTAAGATAACATGATAAGAATTTATAAATAATAATTTATTTTAACGTAATAAAAAAAAAAAAACTCTGACACAAAAAAACCCAATTCAAGGGAATTACATTTAAAACAAATTTAACTCACAAGCCTTTTGGCAATACAAAATTTATCGAAAATAGTATGCATACATTTTGCTAATATATAACTGATGTATAGAAACTACATTTTGAAGAAACATAAAAGACAAAAATCAAAATTATGTACTTACCTTTTACGATTAAAGAAGTTGCCTTGTAGAAAATTATTACGGGTATTTACTTCATCAGGCTGTAAATATATATAAAAAAGTGAAAACAATTAATATTAGTAAACAAAAATCTATCTATATACATAAATATTTTTATTATTTTTTTCTAAAAAATAAATATGAGTATAATAAAGACATAAATTTACACCTCGTGTTGTTTGTTGGCAGTCAGTCAGTCACAGCAAACACATGCAAATATTTATGAGAATGCATAACGAAAAAAATACATTTAACAGAAGTACAGTGGTCTGATAATACCTTCATACTGATAAAATATATGACAGCAGTTTCCTTTAATTAAATTTTCAATCAAATAAAAGTTTATGTCTTGACCATTCCATTAAAGAATTCTTAATTCTTCATTCTACTACCTAAAGAGAACTATGTTGAGAATGTGACGGAAAGGAACTTACTAAGGATATTTGAGTCCTCTTTAGTGAAACCATTTCGGTAAGGTCACACTAGGATATTGTAGGTCTTATCCTGACCGATAAGATATTTTCTCGGGAGTCTCGGATCATAGGGTTGAAACCATAGGGTAGAACTAGAGGCTCAACTGAGAGTAAGCTGAGAGAAAAATAATTAGTCTCTTCCAAATTTTATGGCTGACACAAAAACAAAACAGACAACAGACTTAGGTTTTTGACAATTATGTCTCATCTTTATGTTACCCTATGGTTGCGACCATAGGGTACAACTAGAGGCGCAACAGAGAGTAAGCTGAGAGTAACAATAATTACTCTCTTCACACGTACTTATAATATGTGAATTCAACATAATTGTGAGAGAATTAAACATATCAAAATACTTGAAATTTTAACATTGATTTTCCGACTAAATATAGACCGAAAAACTTCATTACACTTCTACACAATTTTTGGCAAATTTTTTGCATACTTTGCAGGACACTTTTATTTCCGAAACACCTTAATTTTGCTTAAATGAAAAAAATATTTTTTTATTAATTTTTGACACTTAATTTTATCTGTGGTAGAATTTTATTTATAGAACAGAGTTTCAATTTTTGGTATTGCAAATAGAAGGAAATTTAAATAAATTAAAATTTAAACATTTTTATGTGTCTGGTGATAGATGTACATTCTCACGAATTAGGTTTTTGACAACAGACTTAGGTTTTTTCGCTCTCAGTAACGCTTCTGTGGATATATTAGTCTATAGTTGCGACCTTCAACTTCGGTGTCTCACCACCAGTACAGTTTCCCAGTAGGAATGAATAGATTGGATCCGATCAACCGTTCGACAACGGTATTAAACGGTCATATTTATTTATTTCGTTTATTTTAGATTGTAAGCCCTTAGGGCCTAATTAATCCAGTTTAATTAATGACAAATACAAAATTTTTTATATAGATATAAAATACTAATTAAATTTGAAATTTCAGTATAGATGTATGTATTATTATTATTTTTTTTTATTATTTAACCCCCCTATTGGCAGACATATTCACTATCTGGAAAGCCACGGTATTGATTAAAGCACACGTCACAGTGACAATTTATGTAGACAGTCAGGCGGTACTTGGGCTTTAAAATGTCATATAATACATTCTAGCATAGTGAAGGACTGCAGTAGATTTCTTGAAGAGCTCTTAGTGATTGCGTTGTGTACCAGAACACTGTAACATACATGGAAATGAGGTAGTAGATGAACTGGACCATGGTATTAGGGACCGGGGAGAAAGACCTCTTATTTGTCAATACTACAGGTTTATATTTGAAAGATTCCATGACTCCTCCAACCAATCATTTATATGTAAATGGGATAATAGCACACAGGACTTTTGAAGAGTGTAAAAGAGTTGGAGGCAGTAGAGCTCATTCTGTGCAGCTGCCCGAGACTAAATGGCTAGGTACTAGATTTATAGAAGAACTTAGGTTTTATCCGGGGAATAGGTTGCCTATTAGTAGGATATTCTGCTGTGAATTCAAATCTGTAACCACGTTACCCTCATTACGCAGATTTCTATTTTTCTTTATGTCCCCTTTTAAAGCATGGCGGTACTTTTTCTATGTATCTGAAGGGGATCACAATGGACCTTATGGTCTCCGAGTGGAAGTGCACATACTGTACACCGGTTGTGCCCAATATAGCATATACCCTTCACCAATGTATACTTTATGAAAAATATTAAACATAATTTATGGTAAAAAAAATGTTGATGAAAAAACGTTTAAACACAGGTTTAAAGAAAATTAAGGCAGAAGCCCTTTTTTCTTTATAACTCATTCATTTCTGGACCGATTTTCTAGATTTTAATTAGCAATCGAAGTTGGACTATAGCGGTATGTAAGTTATTTGGGATCGACTCCGCTATCTATAACAATCTAGATTATATATTCTTTATGGGGATGCTAATGAAAGATGTGAAAATTACAAACGGAATGACAAACTATATATACCCTTGCCACTCATGGTGAAGGGTATAAAAATAAAACATTCTATTAATTTAATGTAAACAAAAAGTGAAAATGGATCACATGCATGCACTTTTGCGGCAGTTTTGAAGGATTTTTACTTAAATATGACGGATTGTAAAGTAAAAATATTTAGTTTAGAAATTAAAAGAAAACTAACGCCTCTCACGATTCGTAAATTTTCGCATATTTCTACATGTACCTTAAAATTACTTCCGTTTTGTGTCACGTACGATATACCCTTATTTCGCTCGATATTTTGGATAACAATGTTTCGAAAGAACTTATTATTATTTTAAAATATAGCACCCTCTGAATAAAACATACAGACCAAATTATTTTTCAGATACTCATATTTTTTGCAAGATCTATTCGACTCTATAGGCGTACAAATGTCACGTACGATGACATGGAATTGCCCATATTTCAAAACATCAGTTGTTTGGTCTGCAGTGTGCCCCGTGGTGCCGTCTTGCTGAAACCAAATGTCACTGTTTTTCAAAAAGCCGTTTCAAGTTTAAAATTCGCCAAGCTTGTACTAAACAAATGTCAAAGGATGACAGTTAAATTCTTAAAATTTCATTATTTGACAGCCAATTTACATCATAACCTCAAATTTGCCCACCCTATACAAAACAGTTAAAAATATTTTCGATTTTCTCATATGACTCAGAAATATACATGCAATTGCATATTTCCTGCTTCCCTGCTAATAATCTGATGAAAATAAGTGGACTCGTTATTTTGCTCTCTGGTTTTAAACATTGATAAATGTTATGCATTAATATGCAGACGGAATTGGAATATAATCAAATTTTTGAATAAGTTGAAATAAGATACAGTGATGGTAGACATAGCAAGCTAAAAAAGACAGAATAATATGAGTTATAATGGTATGCGATTGATCAAGCAAGATATAAAACACTTGCTTAGTTTCAAATTTGTATTGGTTCAATTTTCATTGAATGAAGATATGGTCATTAATAATATTCAAACTAGTGTACAGATGAATTTTTGAAGTACAATATGTTTTCTACTAGCACATCTTATTGATTATTATATTTCTTGAACTTTATCTTGAATGTCAGTAATTTTAACTTAATAAATAACACTTATTTCAAAGTACCACTGTGCATTAAAACCTATTACTCTAACAGACAGATATGTCACAAAATATATGAATAGACAAAAATATATATATATACATTCATAGCAATAAATAAATGTGTAAGAATGAAAAGAAAAAAGTGCTATAAATTTGCATACACATTTGCAGCAAATCAAATAGTTACGAAAGAATATTCTTTTTTTTTCTTTTGGTTGCCGTACTTTTTAATGTATGCACTGAGAATAACAATAAAAAAATAATAAAAATACATTTAGAGTACTACCATGTAGCACAACAATTTGTTTATAATGAATTTTTCATTAGGGGTTTGTTGTCGGATATAAAAATATATAAACAACAGTAAAAACAAATAACAAAAAAACAACTTTAAACACACAAAACTGAAAATACAATTAAAATATTCGTAAGTATTAACACGATATTATAAACTCATGTAGTTTTATGATTATTTTTTTACACAAACTACTTTTATTGGAATAAAATAATAAAATTAATAATGAAATATAGTAATACGGGGAATTTTTTAAATTATTTGTTTTTAAGAGACGGATGGGAGGTAGCTGGTACCTAAGTAAGAATAATTTATTCATAATATCTTATTACATACCACCAATATGTAGTTTATTTAAATACCGAATAGCAAACAAAAAAAGTTTGCAAATTAAGATAAGATAGGAATACCCTAGAAATTTAAAGTGTTTTGAAGTAGTAATAGTTTGTGCCATATCTAGATTTAGTGAATATAAGTATGGAAAAAATAACAATAATATCGATAGACATAGACATAGAAATTGTATAGAATTTTTAAAATCATTTAAAATAAAAATGTTATTTTCTATGTTAAGGTTATGTACTAAAGAACTACCATTCATTCCTTAGTAATTTAGAAAGTAGTGATTGAGATTCTCTAAAATATTTTTGCTAGACTGTACTAACTTTGATTCTGAGTTTCAAAAAAATCGTGGAAATCTCTATTTATCTCAAAATTATATTTGTTTTTCCTATTTTCAATTGTGTTTCAAATTTGCTCCAGTTTAGTTAGTAACAGTTTTATATATTTTTGCAAGGATAGTTTACTATATTAGCTGACGAACGAGTCAAACATATTTACAAAGCCAATTTGAAATGTTTTTAATATTGTAAATTTGCTCAAATCTTGGAGATGTTAATATATCACCGTTTCCTATATTTTCTTGTTGCGTTCTTGCTAGGTTTGCAATGGTAGTTTACTATGAAGAGTGAAACACTACTTGCCAAACCAACAGACTGTCTGTATTTTTACAAGGCCTTAGAGGTTCTGGATTGAATTCAATTCAAAATAATTGTGCTTCCTCAAAAAGAATAGTCCATTAATCCATTTCGACTTATGAGAGGTTGGCAGGACAGTTAAATATGTGGGAGTCTCATGGAGACCCTGATCACAAGCTGGGTAAGGTCTATGTGGGTCCAGAACGACACCTGTTTTATACCATTGAATATCCACCATTCATACGGTATCCTGTTGCCGCGGAATTGATGTCATATCTACGAATATTGTTCAAAGCTATGAAATATGAATAAAATGTATCCTGTATGCTCTCCACCTACATACGTTGTTTTTGTCTGATATATCTCTAAAGAGCGTCCAACTGAGTGATGTAGAAGTTTAGAAACAGCTGCTGATTTAACATGACGCTAGATTCCCTGACCGGTAGAACTTGTTTCCTCATGAAAATGGTATTCGAAGACATTTTTAAGGCACCTATGACACTGCAGCATAGTTCTTAACCAATGATCGACCATTCACTCAAGTTTTGTGAAATACAACAGTTTCATTTATTTTCTTGCAGTGTTCTTATCAAGTGTAGTATTTTAGCTAGACTTGCTACATTTGCAAGAGTAGTTTACCATGACATTTTTTTGCTAATTGTAGTATTTTTGCTAAACTTGCTACATTTGCAAGGTTTTCAAGAATATCTTATGACTTCGAACAAACAAATTGTTGTGGTCTTTCAAATGGCAGTGTTTCTGCTAGACTGTTCTTATATATTTGCAAATAAGTAATCACTATTTTAAACAAAATGTTTATTTTATCTTAAATTAATTTTGTAAAAGTAAACAGAGTAGATAACATTCTACTGGGACCTTTTAAAAACAAATATTTGTTCAGTGTCATGTAAAATATCGATAAAAAAAATACCGTTTAATATCTTCAGAACAATTTCTCGAAAACCGTCTATTTCTAAAACCAACACGCGTTATTTGGAATGAATTTGAAGCACATTTTTTAAACAAAGATTTATTTTTATTCAATATCTAGGATACTGTTTTCAGCAAAAACTCCATTATAATAATTTTAGATAACAGATATTATAAAATTATAGGAAGGAAGAAAGCTCCTACGATACTCTATTATTAAATTCGCATGAGTTTTTTGTTTTAATTAAATTGGTCTATTGTCTAATGTCTTTGTTTTACAATCATATTTAAATTCAAATAATTTATTTATTTAAAATATTTACTCACAAACAAACAATACCCTCTTCATAATTAATAATTCTTTAAATATACCATGCCTTGCTTTAATTCCGTTATACATTTTGTGTTTACCTTTTCTTTTTTACGCATTTTAGATAAATTTTTTCCTTTGTTTTTAAATTATTTTCCAATACACCATAATAATAAACATTTTGTTAATATATTAGTTCGCACAAGTGACTCATAATAACATTCTTAAGAATATTTTTTCTTTTAAATACAAATAAAACAATCAAATAGTAATATTTGCAAATTCAACACGTTTTGATAAAAGAAAACTAAGAAACAAACTACAAAAACATTAAAAATTCCAAAAAAAAAAATATAGTTGTTTAAATATGCCGCGATAAATACATGTCACTGGGACAAATATTTAAATGTAACTAAACAACAAAACAAATTTAAAAATGCTGGCCCTTGTTGATGATGGAAGAATGTGAGAAAACTAAAAAATTGATGACAAATCAGAAAGAAAAAAATTCCCCTCTTTAACGAGAAATAAAAATAGTGATATGCTTGCTGTTTACAATGTATTAAAAATTTATAAAATAATAGCTATATACTCGTATTAACAATAACGTGTGCAAGTTCTAAAATACTTACATTATTTATAGGATTTTGATGATGTAGTGAAGGACTGGTTGATAGGGAATCTCCGCCTCCACCACTAGCGCCTGTTCCATTGTTGGCATTAGAAGAACCTAAAGAGGAACTACCAACGCTGCCGCCACCACCTCCTCCGCCACTTCCTGTATTTGTAGCTGACGTATTAGTGGTATTTGTTGTATGAAACGATTGAAATATGTCATCAATACATTCATCGCCAGCATTAAAACGCACAGTTATGGGCACTGTTGTTTGGGTGGAGGAGGTTTGACCTGTCGTGGGTTTATTTGTGCTGGGCGATGAGGCGTTATTAGTCGATGAAGTTGAAGAACCTTAAATAATAGGGAAAGAAATTGTTTTAGTAAATGTCAAGCTTGTTTTTATTTTTGGATATGTTTTTTTTTTTGTTTATAAATAGTTATGTATTTGTTATTATAAATTTTAATAATAATAAAAATGTTTTCGTTATTTCTCATATCTATAATATAATATAGAAAGGCCCTGACTAACGTTTTCATTACTTTACAGGAGAAGGAAACAACTTAATAAAACTTAAAGTTTTATAGTTGCGATTTTACTTTAACACGGATTTTTATGAAGGCCTTCAACCAATTTAATGCTGAGGCATTTTATTTTATCGATGGTGTATTAGGGGATTATCTATCGAAGTATGCAAAAAAACTCAATTTTGGAAAAAAAAAAAAAAACAAGTAAGAGAGCTATATTCGGCTGTGCCGAATCTTATATACACTTCACCAAATTATACTTTAAAATAAAATTTATTTTTTAAAAATTTTTTTTATGAAATTGTTTTTAAAAGTTTTTTCTAATTTTTTTAAAAAATTTTTTTTTAATTTAAATTTTTTTTTTAATTTTTTAGCGAAAAAAATGTATGACAAAAAAGTTTTTTGTGAAAAAAAATTCGGGTTAAAAAATATTTTTCTGGATTTTGACCCATTGTAGATCCAACTTACTATAGTCTTATATACATCGTTGCAATAGTCTTTGAAATATCTATCATTAGATATCCAAGTTGTTTATATTTATGACTTAGTAATCGAGATATAGATCAAAAATAGACCAAAAATAGAGTTTGTCTCGGATTTTTGCTCATATCTCCGTTATTTATGGATGGATTTTGCTGATTTTAAATAGGAAACTTCTCGAAAGCATGTTTGACAGACTTTTTGAAGATTTGGATCCCGAAGATATCTGGGGTCTTCAGAAAATTGATTTCAACAGACAGACAGACGGATATGGCTTAATCGAATCCGCTATCTATAAGGATCTAGAATATATATACTTTATAGGGTCGGAAAATCATACTGTGGAAATTACAAACGGAATGACAGACTTATATATACCCTTCTCACGAAGGTGAAGGGTATGAAAACGAGTTAGGGCCTTTCTATATTAAGGTAACAATATATAATTTGTTATAATATTTATGTATGTTTGCTTGTTTCCAGAAATTTTCTGAATCTATATGATGACTTAGAAAGTTGGAATTCAATTCCTAAGTCAGATTTTTTAATGTTTGAATGGAACGATGAGAAAAAATCTTATTCTAATGGAAGGACTACAGTGGATTTATTCCAATAAAATAATTTCATACAGTTATGACTTAGATCAAAATGGGATTTATTTTTTTTTTGGGAATTCCGAGTATTGATGTTCGGTTTAATAATAATAATTAATAAAAATTCTAAAATTTTTAGCCAAATTATTGTCAAAGATTTTCCGTATTTAAAGTTTGAAATTGGAGTATTAACAAGTTTAAAACCCTTCACCAGAGAATACTTTAACCTTTATGTGCTCGGTAGTCTACATTTCCAGCATTTTTGAAGAAAAAATTGTATAAAAAAAATTCCACAACAAGAGGGTCCGATATTATCAGTAGCTTCCTAAAAATCAATTCTAAGCAGTTTTGGCCACTAACACGTTAAAAAAATAATTTACAGCTCCTACGAGCCCTACTTTTCAAAATGACCATCTCCTGGCCGGTAGTCTGTAATAATGTAGACACCATATAAAATGTATGGAAATTCATATCATTCTTTTTACTAAACTAAATTTTTTTTGAATGCGGCATGTCGAACATGTCATCAAGTATTTTTTTTTACTCTTTGCTTTCTTGCACACGTTTGTGTATGTATGCATATGTGTATGTGCCGAAAACGAAATGATACTTGAAGAAGACGATATTCGATCCGATGACAATACTACCTGGCTTTCCAATCTGCCTTATCAAGCACAACAAAACAATAACTCAAAACATACTAGCAAAAAAGCTTTAAAGTGGTTTCAGGACAGTAATGTCGATTTGATGGAATGGCCTGCACAGTCCCCCGATTTAAACCCTATCGAAAATTTGTGGGTAAATGTTAAGAAGAGGGTATTCGAAGTCAAACCGACTAAAAATAATGACCTTTGGGTCACAGTGCGACATGCCAGGCATTCCATTTCATTAGAATGGAGCCAGAACTTGGTCAGTTCCATGGGAAGACGGTGCAATGCAACTAAATATTAAAAACAGTACATAAGGATAACAACTCACATTACAACCACAGTAAACGATATTAATGCAATTATAATATTTTTGCTTTTAGGTCAAGATGAGCAGTGCTATTATTTTTACAGATTATTTTTTCAGATTTTTGGAAAAAGTTGAATTTTTTGTATTAATTTGAATTTAAATGAAATTATTTTTTGTTTTATTGTTCTTTATACATATTTTTTACATTTTTGAATAAAATTACAAAACCTTTTTTTTTAATAAATAAGATTTTGGTACCTGTTTAGTGGTGCTATTATTTTGACAGCAGCTGTACATCAAAAGTAGGTAGAAATAGAGGTAGTCATGGTTTTTTGCTAATATCTCAGCCAATTGTAGGCCGATTTCATGTATTTAGGTTATTGGAAAGTTAATTTCAACAGACAGACATGACTATATCGACTCCGCGAATACAGTGCACTCGCGGTAACGTGAACTAATTAAAACCAAGGGAGTTCATGTTATTGAAATTGTTCACGTTAGCGATTGTCGAATTTCATGGAAAAAATATAAAATTTTATAATATAAACCTGTGTTTTACACGCTTGAACGTGAAATAAAACAAAATTATTGATTAAAATGCATTACAAAACAAAACGAGATAACGAGAAACTATAAATTGAAATAAAATTACATATTCGTTACCACTAAAAAAATTAATTTAGAGGATACAAACACATTTTGTTTATAAGGGGATTCTCAAAACTTCTAAAATTGAATTTAATGTATGTATTGAAGTGTTGTCTACATGATTAGAAAAAAAAATGTTTCACGTTATAGAGCTTTCTGAGTTTGTTCACGTTACAGCAAAAGTTTTTTTCACGTTAGGCGGTGTTCACGTTAGACGGTGTTCACGTTACCGCGAGTGCACTGTATATATACTTTTTGAGGTTGCAAATGAAAATTGTAGAAATTAAAAACAATATGACAAACTATTATGCAGGGTATTACCTTCATTGATCGCAGATGGGAATTGGTAAATCTCCAAAATGTATTTCCACGAATATTTAAACATTTTAGGAGATTTTTTAAACCAAAATGAACCCTTTAATAATTTACACAGTGATACAAAAGCGAACGCAGCAATTCTGTTTTGCTGGAGCCCATGGAGTACGAAAATACTTTTTGTTTTTCTCGATCACTTCGTTTTATTATAACTTCAAAACATCATAAATATTGTATTTTGAAACTAGTTTTGAAATTGTTTCTTTTGTTTAACAGATATGAGTTTTAGCTTTTAAACAGAAAAATATTTCTCAAATTAGTTGGAAAATGTGTGAGTTATGGTAGGTTGAAGTCAGTTTTTTTTTTTTTTTTTTGGGCAAACTGAAGACGTGATACAATTTTATTTTTAAAATTTTTCATATGCAGCTCTTTAATGGTATTCCTTAAAAAATTTAATCGAACATATTGTTGTTGCATTTATTATTCAAATCGCATACAATGATTGGGATAATCTATATAAATTTGAGTAGAAAATATACAAAAGTCAACAAATAATCTATGTCTCATGGCCTAACTCAACCCCATAACCATACAAATTTTAAATTATACAATTATTAATAAAAAACATAATAAAATCTGTACTTACTTTTTGATATTTTTAAAGAATCCATTTTGTAGTCTGTTGTTTATGATTGTATATATAAAAAAAGGAAATTTTTCTATTGCTTGTTTTTCTGCAGCTCCTCAGTTTATGAGTTATTTCTCTAGTTGGATGTATTACCGAACAAGTAACAACTGTTTGTTTGTCTTTATTTTCAGCTTTTCTGTTTTCAAAATTCGTTTTTTTTTTTTGGGCTATTATTAAAAACAAGCAAATTGTAGTAGCATCAACAAACTGACACCGCCACCTCCGCCTCGTTCTCTTGTTTCTTGGCTTTTCTTAGTTGGGTAGTTGACAATTTCTTATACTTGGGTATGTTCTTTATTTTAGCTTCCCAATAATGTTTTTGTTGTTTATTAATGTTGCTCTCTTTTTTCTGTTCTGTTGCCCTAATTTTAGAACGTCACATTTTGTGTTGTTTCATTGTTGGTGTCATGAGAGTATGCCCCACCGCCGGAGTAGTTGTTTGTAGTAGCCAAAGTAGCACCAGCAAGTGATCGTTGATTATTTGTTTGTAGTTTTTTTTTTTTTTTTCGTTTAACAAAATAAAAATCGTGTCGAAATATGCATCATCGAGCAAAAAATAAAATAAATCATAAAAATTTAGCAGCAACGGCACAAATAGCAAACACATCATCAGCAGCAATAGTGGCAGCAGCATAAAATAAAGTGTGGTCAAATTGTTTTAAGTGGCAGTAGCAGTTCAGGTGGTATCATCATTTCCAAGGCAAAACACAATGAATGGTTAAAATTTGTAAAGAAAACAAAAGAAAAAAAGAGAAATAAATTTAATATGAAATGGATTTAATTTAATGCATTGTTATTGAAGTGGAAAAAGTGCTATTATTGTTGTTTATTATTGTTATTATACTTAGTTGGAAGTTGTGTTTTCAATGACATTTTAAAGCTTTGTTCAAAAAATTGTTTTGTGTTTTTAGGAAAATAATTTGATTCTGTTAGGTATTGTTGCAAAAATTCAAGTTTTGTAATATGATCAGAAAGAATGGTCACATATTTGTCTAAATGAGGACATATAAATAAAACACTTCAGAGGCTTAAAATAAACTTATTCTGCCTTTTATCCTACTTTGTGTTCTTTTCTGAAACAAATTTAGTTTGGTAAGCGTTAACGTGTTCTTTACAAATAATGTTGCCCTAAAACCCCGAAAATATGCTAGAAAGGCACCCCCTTTTAAACAGCATTTCTTGTTAGTGTTTCTTAAGTTCGTTTGTGTTAATGAAATTATTAAAAGTGATAAAATGAAAGCAAAAAGTGTAGTTTTAGAATATTTAGAAGCAACATAGAAGAAAATTGCGTAAATGGTAATGGTTTTTGTGCTATTGTGATTGTTAAAAATGTAACACATTATGAGGTAATGGCTAACCTTTAATAACCCAGCAGTTAAGCAAGTAGTCAATAAATCCCTTATAGACAGTAATCGTCACAAATGTCGCTGACTCCAATTTATTTATTTATTTTGGTCATTTGACACGTATGTCCTCTTTGTAGTGCAAAGAGAAGACAATTGGTTACTTTATAAATCCCCGGTAATCTAGCGTGAAGACAATTGTCACTTAAGTGTCTCTAAGTAATCTGGAGTGTAGTCACTTTAAACGTTTTGTGAGTAATTCGTTCAAACTGTTTGTTTACAAATTGTGTTGATATAATTCTCATACAGTTAATTTTTATTTTTACTTAAGTATACTGATACCCCATGTAACATTGCATGAAGTCAATAGTCCCACCAGAAGCAATGCATTGAGGAGTTGAAGAAAGGTTTGTTTACAAGCTATCGTTTATTGGACTGCCTATGATATGACTTTTTAGCTTTTTGAGGTCAATTAGCACCCGTACATGTAGCTAGTAAGGTAACTGACTCTATTTAACCAGTATGTGAAATTTAGAAAGTAGTTATTTTACCCACCAGAAGCAATCCATTGGAGAATTGAAGAAAGGTTTGTTTACAAGCTATCGTTTATTGGACTGCCTATGATATGACATTTTAGCAGACTATTTGAGGTCAATAAGCACCCGTACATGTGCATAACTAGTTATGTAGCTGATCAAGTTACCATTTAGGTAGCTAGTAAGGTAACTGACTCTATTTAACCAGTATGTTAATCCAATGCGTTGACTACTTTGGACCAGCTATTAGACAGTCTCATTGTAGTCCATTGACCCCCTGATTAGGACATGCACGTGTTTAAATAACTAGTCACGTATCTATTGAAGTAACTAGCTCCCACTGTAAATGATGGGTAAAATCACTAGTTCGGCACTGTCTCCTAGAACTGCTGGGAAATGCTATAAAATATTATGGCACCATTTTGTGTTAGAAAAGAAAACGCCATAAGTTTTGTTCTACTTTCCATACCATTGTCAATACATTTTAGTTTTTTTCTTTCTATTTTATGAATTTATTTAATTATGTTCTTTTTTGTAAATATAAGTAACTAAAAGTAGATATTAATAAATTACTAAATAATAAAAAGTTCCATAAGAATTTGTTTTGTATTTTGGAAAAAGTATTCATTGTATTGTCAACCACTGTATATTTTCGAACAAATTGTTAAATTTTACAATATTTTTATGTATAAAGCTGTTTTGTATCAGAATTTTTACTGTAGCATTTTGCTATTATAGATTTTATTTATAAAACAATTATAATTTCAACTTTAGATAATATTAGCAAAAATCTTATAACATTAAAAAATTTCAATCAAACATCTATGAATGTATTTATCACATTCTAATTAAAATCAAAATTCGTTGCCTCAAATCTCTGCAATTTAAGTTTTTTATTTAATTTAAAACAAAAGCGTTTTGCCGTAGTAAAGCAAACAAAATTTAACCTAATTACAATAGATGATAAAAACCCTACTCTTTTTAAACTAAAACTAGAGTAAAACTAAAAAAAGCAGATTTGAAAAAAATTAAAACCCAAAAAGACTAAACAAAACATAAAAGAGAATCACATGTTATCACATGAATGGCAAAAGCAACCAACAAACGACCTAATAACTGGGATAACTATGTATATATATCTATATAAGAGTGTGAGTTTATATACATGTACAGTTGTATATTACTAGGTTACTTTTTGACACCACACCGCCATACCACCCATGCCATGCAGGCTTTTCGAAAAATTCTCTGTTGTACGCACCACAGAGCATAAAAAAATAACCTAAAATAATATTGCATATTTCAGCAATTTCCAAACAGCTCTCACACAACACGCATTGCTTTGCACTAGATGCTGGCAAAACTTAACTTTACTATCTACTTGCACAAGTAGCAAACTTAAAAGAAAACAAAATAGACAAAATCCATTATTTAAAATAAAAAAAAAAAACAAACTATGAAATTACACAAAAATTGGAGACAAAATATTTGTTGACACTTGCTTTGTTATTTCAATTTCAAATACTTTATTAAATTTGCTAAAATGTCAGGCTTTTATATCCTGGTCTTATAAGTTTTAGAAAAAACTGTCCTATTGCCATGATTCAAATATACAAGGTTGCTCCACTTCTCTCTCACAAAAATATTTTTGAAGTTTATTGGAATTATTTGAAATTATTTTTTTGTAAACAATAAAAAAGTCTTTGCCACATATGAAAAAAGGGAAATAACGTTTAAGAAATATTTAATTTTAATGTGTAATTTATATTAAAAATTTGTTTCGGCTTCTTGCTTTTTGGGTTTTTTCATTCTTGGAGTCTGTATAAGGGATAGTTTATAATTATTGCAAAAAAGAATTTCTTTAGTTAACATTTTTTTTATTAAGTTTTTTGTTTGCTGTTTTATTTTTTTTTTTTACTTTTAAATAAACAAAAAAATGGGATTTTAAGAATGAATACGGTAGCACGATTTTTCATAATTCCAATAAACGTCAGAACGTTAATATGGCGACAAAAAGAGAAAGTGAGACTACCTTCTATTTTTGTATCATGCCTATTGCTATAAAGAAATGTGTAATAAAAGAAAAGGAATAATATAGAATACTGTAATAATCGTTTTGTTATTAAAAGTCATACTTTTCAGTCATTCCAACCAGCAAAAATAAAATAAGCAAATCTGAAATGCACTGTATTGAATTTTATTATGTCTGCTTTTGTTGTTGCTGCTGAAAAACTGGGCCATGCGCGCTCTATTATTATAAATTTTGTGGATGGATGGATGGATGGTTGGGTTGATTGGTTGGTTGGTCTATTTTCTTGTTTACCTCAACTATTACGTTTGAGTACACATCGTCATCATAATCATCATCTGTGTCTGTATCATTCATACACAACGTCACCACCATCATCACAATCAAGTTGTTTAATTTTATCATTGTCAGTAAGTCGTTTTGTAATTCTGTTGTTGCACACAAAATAATGCTCCAATTTCTTTTTTGTTTTTGGGGGGAGGAGGTTATACCAATACATCTGATCTGTACTATTACTTTTTTACTGTTGGGTACTTTAGTGTTTGTTTATGTAAGTGTTTGGTGTTACTTTAGTGTTATTAACTGCTGTTTTAGTTGCCTGCCTGCATGCCTGCATGCCTGCTCGCTCGCTCGTCAAAGTAACTTTTCAATGAACATAATTTGTACAAAATAACAACAAATCAGTAGAAAATATATAACAATTGTCTGACAGCCGGTTGTTACAGCAATAGTTTTTAAATAAACAATGAGCTTTTAAGTAATTCATTGCTAGGGGAAAAATGGGTGTAGTTCGCCTATTTGCTGAACTTTATCTGCACTTTGAGAATTGAGTCCAACTAACTGTTGTTACTGAATTATATTTTAAGTTTTAAACATACAACTTAAATATTTAAATATATTAAAAAATAAAACACTTTAAATTATTTCGTTTGGAAATATTCATATTTTAATAGACTGACCACTAATGTAAGTATGCATTAGGATGGCACTTATTTTACAAATTTTCCGATTATCGATGCTCCCAAGGTCTAAAATTGTTCTTCGACATCTATAAACACAGTGCTGAAAATTTTAGCAAAATCTTTTTCTTTAACGAAAATTCCGCAATATTAAGAAAAAGCGGTGCGATGACGAATGAGGAGGCGATCGACCCCTTTTCTGGTATTTCCCTTTTTAAATGCAAAATCGCTGTTCAGCAGAAACTATATGCGACTGCACAAAACAAGTGGACTATTGAACCTTCCTGTGCTACAGCGAGGTCGACTTGGCCCGTATATGATGTCAGCAGGACGAATCTACTTATAGATTACCTTCGTGAGCAAATAAGGCCAATTCTCTCCTTTATTACAGGACACGGTTTAATTGGGGCACATGCTAGAAGAATGGGCCTTCGGTACAATGATTACTGTAGAAGCTGCCATAATGAAAAAGAGGAAGACTGTTTATCACTTTCTCTGCCAATGCCCGGCTCTGACAAGCCTGAGGGAACTCATCATCGGATTTCCATTCCTATCATGTTTGGATGAGCTATCAAGGATGAATCTTAGACGAATCTACTCCTTCATCCGGGAATCTGGCTGCTTTAACCTGGAGGCAACGGAAGTATTGTAAATACCCTGCTGTCTACCACTTGGGATCAGATTTGAATGGACCCAAGTGAGCTGTTCCCCATGGAACCTAACGTAACCTTGTATACCGCTGCATATCCATTTTATTTGTTCTTTGTCTGCAGATAGTGTTATTTTTTTAAATTACGTTTAAAAAATTTAAAAATGTCAAATTTGGGATTTGAAATATCCATGAAATTTTTTTTTTTTTTTTGTATAAAATTAAAATGGATCAGAATTATTTTATATTTAAACATTTATGGATAAATTAAATAAAAACAATTTGGAATTATATTTTTCAACATTTAATTTTATTTTTTTTAAATACTGCTTTGGCCTAAAATTCGCAACTTCAAGTAAAATGTGCCACCTATAAACGTTATGAAATAAATTGGCTGCAAACAAATTGTTGTGGAAAAGATAATGTTTTTTATACAATATGCTCCATTTGGGTAATTTATGTACAAGCCAAAAAAACTGCTCATCAAGCTAATTTCGGATACTCTATTCCAAAGTGAAGCGTATCCCAGAGAAAGCGTTCTGTATCGATCGAATCAAATAGTAGTCGGACGAGGCAAGATCTGGACTATAAGGCGGGTGAAACAAAACTTCCCATCCACTTCATTCTAAATACTTTTTAATAGGTTTTGCAACATGTGGCCGAGTGTTGTCATGATGGAATATTACGTTGTCATGTCTGGCCGCATAATCTGGGGGTTTTTCTGCCAATGCTCGCTTCAAACGAATCAGTTGTGTTCGGCACAGGTTCCCTGTGATGGTTTGGCCAGATTTCTACAGCTCATAATAGATAAGACCCTTTTTTCCCACCAAATAATGAGCATTACCTTAGCGCCATAGATATTTGGCTTTGTTGCCGATTCGCTGGCTTCATTCAGCCACTTCATTCGTTTTTCATCGCAAGTAATTATTGGGTAGAAAATTTATTTTCTTTTATAGTCGTTCAAGGTCTCTCAGCTTTAATTCTTATGGTATTCAGTTTCACTACTTTTGGATGAATCCTGCTGCTTGCAAACGTTTTGAAATAGCTAATAGAGTAGCTTCCAAAATTTTGCACGCTCTTTTTGGGTTTGTAACAATTTACCATAAGCTTCGGCGTGCAATCGGTGTACTTTTTTCAAATTAAAGAAGTAAAGCAAAACTTCCCACATATGACGTTTTGTTGGCACAAAAATTCGACATTTTCGAAGCTAAAAGAACTTTGTTGTTTACACTGTAATGTTCAATAAGGAAGTGAGAATAAATGACAGATATGTACCGTTCAAAATGACATATAAGTTATTAAAAACAAAAACCGCATTCAAAAGATACGTCATCTATTGTAAATCTTGCATTTTTAAATCATACACCCAATAGTTTGAAGTGAATGTAATTTTCATGACTTCTTAAACAGTTTACACTAAATACCATCAAAAATTCGAAAACATTCGTCAATAATGAAGCAATTAAAATATTATTTATGTTTTAAAATTTATTGTGCATTTGATCTTTTTCGTAAATCTTTTAAAATTTCTTCCGCAATGCATATTACCATAAATATGTTTTACCAATGAAAAAACGTAGTCAATTCATCGATCTTGCCGTATATGTAAAAACTCGCATAAACATATGATCTCCAATGACAAGCTAATGTAAAAATCATGCATTTTTCACCTAAATCGAATCATATCTTCAATCACTTGATGCCCTGCCTAAACTACTTCTTGGATTATGTTGGAAACAAAAGTTCTTTTTTTATAATAAAGTAGACTTTAACAAAAATTAACTTTACAATTTCATTTGGTTAGGCTGCTTAACTTTTACCCTGGTTTGCCATTATAATTTCTAAAGCGTGATTTCATTTTGAACATTTTTAACAAATGAATACATACCTTTAAATATGCACCACAAATTTCCCAATTTCTCGTTTTATTTTGATTTTTTAACTTTTTTTCTTAACAACTATCTATTATTTCTCTTTATTAGAAACATGTGGGAGAGTATACTTGTACGTACTAGTACGCGCAGCAATTGCCAACAGATGATAGATGGAAAGTACAGAAAAGTTAAACAACAACTACTAATACAGCAGCAACAGTAATAACAAATATCATAGTTAACTATTATTATTGTAGCGTGAACGAACAAAAAAAAAAAAAAAAACTTAATCTCGTACAATCAAAATATTGTCATCAATTAGTTTAGAACATAATGAAATTAGTTTAGAAAATAATATAAAAACGTATACTGATTTGTAGTTACAATATGTTTTGCTACAATTGAAATGTTTGTTGAAAGAAATTTTCAAATTGTAATTTTTTATATTAATTTTCTAATCAGATTGGTTTAGTTAGTTACAGAAAGTTAATTGCAATTTTATTTTTACGAACTTTTGCTATAAAAGTAAAATACTGCAGCAAAAATCCTAATCATATTAATAAATATTAGTGGCACTTTTTATGGTCGATGCGAACTTGGTGAAATAAAACCGAAGCCGATTTGTGTTTTTAATTCTTAAAAAATAAAATTGATGTTCGTTTTTACAATGAATTACAGCCATTTAATCACATATTTACAAGACTGAATTCTGAATTTATTTCACAAGGATTTAAAATTTCTTTACTTTTTCATACAATATCATTGTATCAACATAAGTTTTAGTTTTACAAGACTTTGGCTTCCTCTCTTTATTTTGTTCATTCATTCTTGTCAATGGCACTTAAACGAATGACATTGTATACCATGTTTCTTGAACATTCAAGGATTTTTTAAAATTTCAAAAGGAGAAGATGTAATTAAACCTCAAATTACGAACAAATTATAAAACTGATTTTGATATGATAGGTATTGGTGTACTATTTATATTTCCAAAGCACTTATGCACAAAATTATTTAAATATCTTGCAAGTTTATAATAAGTTTAAATACATATTTTCAATGTTGTTGAACAAATAACTGTTTGTTTAACAACAAAATGTACCAATTAAAGTTGAATACTTCTTGTTAGGATAGTTCACAAATGTTTACTAAATCAATTTTGAATTTAATATTTTAAGGAACAGACTGTTGTTTAGAAGAAGCTCTGTAATTATCACTAGACTATTAACAATTGACCCACAGTATCATACTCTAATATGTTTTATATTATACTCTCAATAATATAAATAGGATAGTTCACAAATGTTTACTAAATCAATTTTGAATTTAATTTTCTAAGGAACAGACAAAACTATTGTTTAGAAGAAGCTCTGTAATTATCACTAGACTATTAACAATTGACCCACAGTATCATACTCTAATATGTTTTAAATTATACTCTCAATAATATAAATCTATTTTTAAAATAAATTAATTATACACTTTGTTTATTACGTGCTTTAAAACAAAAAGTGTCATTATTTGGAAACCATTTAGCATAGTTTGAAAATAATAACCATAGAGCATTACACATAGAGACGAGACACTCCGATTTGTCAAACAAAAATACAACAAATCATAAGTTGTTGCAAGAGCTAGGTTTTTGACAACAGACTAAGGTTTTTGACAATTACGTCTCGTCTCTATGTTACCCTATGCTAATAACTTTATAAATATTATTATTGCTTTTATAACAAAAAAATAAAAGAAATTTAACAACTTATTAAATTTACAGCAAATTTAATTTGTTTAGCTGTATTTTTATTAAAAACAAATCTAATATTACATGGTATGTAAAACTTTTAAAATAGTTGTTGAATTGTGTCCTCTAAATTTCAAAAAACAAATGACGACTTTAAAACTTTTGAAAAAAGAAATTAAAACAATTGAGCAATGTTCAAAGTTTCTATTGTTTACAAATAAAAAAAGTTCGTTTCTAATGACACCATTACAACGTAATCAAATAATTAACAAGCACCTGAACATTACAAATATTCATTTCGTATGTATAAACTTCGTGTGCTAATACAAAAAATACTATATTAAATTTCGTGTCATTTTTGTAAGGACAAAAAATTTACAAGAACTTCAATAGACAATTTTTACTACTAAAATAAGAACACTAATGGCTGGATAATGAAAAACTAAAATTAAAAATGACACTTTGTGTTAAACAAATTGCTATTACATTTATTTATACTCTACACGATCATAGTGGGGAGGGTATATTGGGTTAGTGCTGATATTTGTAATGTGCAAAAATATTGTCCCAACACCCACCCCTTAAAGTATAGCAATCTGATCAGGATTACTTTCAGAGTTGATTTAGCGATGTCCGTCAGTCCGTCCGTCCTTGTAACAGATCACAATTTCAAAGATAATTCGACAAAATTTGGCAGAAACTTTTATATTGCCCCAAGAACAAAGCCTATTGGTATTGGAATTTGGTTAGAATCTGTCCATTATTTCTTTTAGCCCTCATACTACTGCCCTATCTGAAAATAAGCTCTCTTAAATGTGTTAATTATACAGATATCCAAACCAAACTCAACGCAAATATGTTTTATATAAGCTGAATTCGCACTACCTAATTTAGTACCAATCGGTCCATAATTTACCATAGCTCCCCTATAAGCCACTCTCCAAACTTTCATTAATCTTCATATATCTCTGAAATATGTTAGTATCGAAATAAAATTCAACACAAATAAGTTTCATATATACGCAAATCATGTCACCAAATTTTGTGACGATCGGTCCATAATTAGTCATAGCTCCCATATAAAATGTTTATAATGATGTACTTAGTGTAGGGTATCATATAGTCCGGCTTGACCGACTATACTTTCATACTTGTTTTTTTTTATACATATATTTTTGTTATTAAATTGTTTATTTAATACAAGCAAATAATGCTATAGAACTAGCTTTATATAGTAAAAAAAATATAAGGGGGTGATTAACGAAACTCAAAGCAAGTTAAAATACAATAACAAACAAATTATAAGTAAAAATCTGATAGAAAAACAAAGGCAACAAAAAAAAATTGGCAGACAAACAATATCTATTTGTTTTGTATTTTTGACGAAAACTCAATACGATTTAAACTGATAAAAAAAGAAAGAATGAAATATCAAAAAAAAAAAATTGCTTATTTTAGTCTATCAACTACTTACTTTGTTATACGTTTGTATTTTTATCACAACAAATGTTTAGCTATTTATCATCAACTTGTACATGCACACGTTAGAACAAAGTACTTTTAACCGCTTTAAAAATAAAATAGTACTCTTTGCTATCAAATAATCTATTATATAGCAATTCTTCAATCATACTTATCCAAATATTAATGGAAAACTATTGACGAATTTTAATTTTTAAAGTGATTATTGACAATATAATGGAAACTTTTCCAAATATTCAATTAATAATTCAAAATACCAAAATATGATTAAGAAATTTGAATTTTTAAGTATTTCGTTAATATTTACTTTTATAATTATATTAACAAAAATATATAATCAAATTCTGAAAATAGAAAAAAAACTAAAAAGAATTTTTCAAAGTATGTAAACACAAGTTGTCCGACTCTTTGACAATAGTACCTAACTCTAAACATGTGTTAGTGAAAAAGTACCTATCTCTAAATATGTGTTAGTAGCAAAAATTAGTTAGTTAGTAGCCTTTTTAATTTTCACCATATCTACACAGTTTTATAAAATTGTGTTAAGTTTCAATTTGTTTGATTTTAAATACCGAAAATTTAAACTCTGGGGCTGAATTGCCGCATTCGTGATCGAATGAGCTATCGGATCGAAAAATGATTTCGATATCGAAATTATAATAAAATGTACTAAATTTCCTACTCGATATCGAATGCCATAATCTCAAATAAGAAAATTACGATCAGTTTTACTCGATATCGAATGCAGTAATTCGCCCCTGTTCTATAAATTCTACCACATATAAAATTAAGTGTGAAAAATTAATAAAAAATAAATTTTTCTGTTCTATAAATTAAAGTGTAGAATTGTAATAAAGTTTTCGGCCTTTATTTAGTCAGAAAATCAAAGTTAAAATTTCAATTATTTTTATGTGTTTACAACGCTACGACACCGATTGTGAATTTGGCAATTATGTTTATTACATCGTTTTCTTACATATTATTTTTGTTTAAGACTTCTTTCTTAAACAAAAATAGAAACATAGTAAATTTGAATATAGTGTTCAACAAAGTTTCCATTGCATTGCCACTCATGGTATATTTAAAAAACTTAATTTAAACGGTATTGATCATGCTTTAAATTATGTATTATTATTGACAGATACCTATTATATAAAGTGTTGGAAAAAATAATAGAAATGAAAGCTTTTTTTTCAAATTTTGTAAGTATATTAGTCAAGTTTAGTTTTGTTAAAAAAAAAAATTATATGCAGTTTTGTTTATCAGACATACAACATAAGAAAAAACAATAATTCCTCTTCTCATTTATATTTTCCTCTTCTCATTTATATTTTAATACATTATATGACTATCAATATAGAGTCAATATTTTTCCTGGAAAAAAAATTAGAAACGCATAAAAGGATTCAGTATTTAAAGGCACATCTTTATATTTTTTGTTAAAAAATGATTTTATTTTAATATTTTGTTGCTCTACCTTTGTTTTTCACAACTTCATTTCATCTGCGACTCATGGAAACAACCAATTTTTTTGAAAACGTCCTTGTCAATGGAAAACCACTCTTCCTAATTTTTTCCCGTCAAACACGACAGTGGATCCATCATGATATGGCGGTGTTTCTCTTTTTCTGGTGTCGATCCAATATTTTGGATAAAGATCAAAATATGCGCCCCGGACTACTTAAATATATTGCAAAGTTTCAGCAGGACAATGATCCGAACCACTCTTCAAAATTGACAAAGGATTGGTTTGCGACCTTAGCCCAATACACTTTTGTGGAGTGCTCAAGAGGAAGCCGGAGGGTTTCAGTCCGAAAAATAAGGAGGAATTGTGGGAAAAATCCATGAGCCGCAGATGCAATAATGTAAAAAAGAAAGGTAGAGTAACAAAATATTAAAATAAAATCATTTTTTAACAAAAAATGTAAAGTTGTGCCTCTAAAAATTGAATCTTTTACGCGTTTCTATTATTTTTTCCAGTAAAAATGTTGACTCTTTACATTGATAGTCATATAATGTATTAAAATATAAATGAACAGAGGAATGGTTACGTTTTTTCTTATGTTGTATGTCTGATAAACAAAACTGCATATAAATTTTTTTTAACAAAACTAAACTTGACTAATATACTTACAAAATTTGAAAAAAAAGCTTTCGTTTCTATTATTTTTTCCAACACTGTACATCGAAAAACAAACATAGATATTTGTTTCACAATTAAAACCATAGAGAATTATACATAGAGGCGAGACACTCCGATTTATTAAACAAAAATACAACAAATCATAGGTATGATACAACAACAAAATACATAGTACATTGACTAGCATGTATTTTGTTGTTGCAAAAGTTAGGTTTTTGACAACAGACTTAGGTTTTTGATAATTACGTCTCGTCTCTGTTACCCTATGATTAAAACCATAGGGAAAATATACATAGAGCGGAAACTCTCCTGGCAAAATCCTAACTCAGTTGTCAAAAACCTAAGTACTGAGAATGTATTACTAAAAAAACTATGTGAAAACAAAAACAACACTCGTATGTGTGATTATTTTGAGTAAAATTTTTGTATTAGTTTTTTTCTAGTTTCCGCTCTTGTTGTTTCTCTATGATTAAAACATTTTAGTTACTTAAATGATGCCTACTCAAAATTTTTTATTCAAAAATATTAA
Source organism: Calliphora vomitoria (assembly GCA_942486065.2). NCBI lineage: Eukaryota > Metazoa > Arthropoda > Insecta > Diptera > Calliphoridae > Calliphora > Calliphora vomitoria. The sequence goes on along the minus strand of OW818031.2, from coordinate 18,629,150 downwards.
AAATGTAAATTAAAAACTTTTTTTATATTTTCAGGAACTCGAAAAGGACAGAAAATCTAGAACGAATCAGATTAATTTAAAATGTTTACATATTTTAAATTGTACCACTGGTTTTTTTTTAATTTAATTTCATAAAAGTATGTACCTAATTATTCTAATTATAATTAAAACGATAACAATTATTAATAAATAAAAAAGCACGAAATGAAAATCAAACAAAAAAGATAACAACCGAAATATAAAGTACCTAAACAATTACTATCTATCTTTATTTGTTTTGAAGAATATTTTTATAAGTTTGTTGTTGTATTTGTTTAATTTTAGTTCAGTTTTTGTTAGTTTTCTTCGTAAAACAAAATTTTTAAATGTAAACATTAACTAACACACAAATAAAACGAGAAAACACAAACACAGAAAAATAAATAACAAAAAACAGGAGAGTGGGGTTGTTTTTAGTTGTTTTTGCTTTACTCACTTAAACTCTCTTCGTTTGTTTTTAGGTTAAGTTCCGTTTTTTTTTCGGTTTCCAAAAAGGGGGGTTTGTTAATTTTTATTTATGTATTTTTTTCCTCAAACGAATTCTTGCTTGCTTTTTTTTTGTTACTTTTAGTGATGTAAAAAATTCAGGTGATTTCTCTTGTTTTTCTTTTTTATTACACTTCTTCCATGAAGATTTTTATTCTCTGATAAAAAAAAGTAGAGGAAGAAAATTTTGTTTGAAAACCCCTAGTTTTTACATAATTTTTCCAATGTGAAATTTATTTTTTTAACAAAAGCAAGATGTTTTTAAAATTAAGTAAAAAATTGTTTTATAAAAAATTGAGTTTTTCGTTGGTTGTTATACAAAATTGATTTTTATAAATTTTTCTTTTTTCAGTTTTAATTATGAAATTATTTTCACACGCGCTCTACGTTTTTTTCTGTTAATTATTTTTAACAGCCAGTAGTTTTTTAAGCACAGTTAATTTTAATTAACTTTTCAACTAGATTTTTACAATTAAAATTTTTTTATTAAATTATGGGTTATTTTTGTTTTCCGTAAAAAAAAATAAGCGCGTTTACGATGTGAATGCTGTAAAAATTTTCAACCAACTAATTGGAATTTCGTGTAGGGAAAAATCAATCTTTTCGTGGTTTCTCTTTTGACCCTTTAATACGCACCTGCGCTGTCTTTCTTTGTCTTTGCTTTTTTTCTAATTTGACATTTTGTTTTGTAACACCATTTTTTATTTTTTTTTTGCAAAAATAATGCTAATTAGAAAATTATTCTATGTAAAATTTTGAGAAATAATTTTAATTTCTTGTATAGAATGTTTTTTTACAACAAACTTCACTTTTTATATAAGGATTTGAGGAAGTTATCATAAAAACCTCCCACTTTATTTTTTACTTTACCTTTTCTTGTAGATTGTTTCTAGTTATATTTTTACTCGTAATCTTTGTTTCATGAAGATGTGTGTTGTTGTTTTTTCAAAATATATTTTATATATTTTCTTGCAGTATGTTGTTATTTTTAAGTAATTGTATGCATTTATATATATTTTTAACTATTTTTTTACTGAAATAATACCCGGACAAATTTTCTTGTTACGTCTTCTTATTTTTTGTGTATTTTTCACACACAAGTGCAGAAAGAGAACAACAACAAACTGTCATGGTTGTATAAATTAAGGCACTATTGTAAAATTTAGTACTGTTTTTGTGTTGAGCTATTATATTGTTTTTTTTTTTTTTCGAATTATAATTGGTGAGTTTTCAAACATTTCACTAAGGCTGCAGCCACACGATCAAGTTTTTCTTGATAGTCTTTTACATATACTGTTTGTCAAAATTAACAAACATTGAAAGTTGTGACGTAGGCTGCACGCAACTTGAAAACAATTTTAGTACAAATTGTTCAAAAAAATGTTATCAGCTGTTTTCTTGATTGCAAATTGAAACACCACCTTGAAAGGCAAAACTTGATCGTATAACCCCCGTGTAACATACGAAATATACGGCTTCTGTTGAGTTATACGATCCGGAATTTATTTAGTACTGTAAGCCTACAGTGATAATGGAATTTTGTAACATTATTAATTTAGTTCTTGTATGCTTAATTAACTTGGGGGTTACATGATCAAGTTTTGCCTTTCAAGTTTTAATACACTCACACTTTTTTACTAATACACTCACACTTTTAAAAATTGAAACGAACTTCCATTCAATTTCTCTTTCAAGTTGGTGATTCAATTTTCAAGCAAGAAAACAGCTGATTACATTTTTGTTTAACAATTTGTAGTAAAATTGCTTTCATGTTACGTGCAGCCTATGTCACAGCTCTCAATTTTTGTAAATTTTGACAAACAGTATATGTAAAAGAATATCAAGAAAAAAATTTATCGTGTGGTTGCAGGGTAAGATCTATTAGTTTTTTTTTTTTTTTTTTGCACCATTTCGTTATTCAGATATGCTTCATCAAATAATGTAAATGCTACCAAATTCGGCGTAAAAACAAAGCGGCAACACTTTTACTCTAGAAACTGCCATAACCACACACATAAAACTGTATTACCTATATTAAATTTTTATTTTTACCGACAATTTCATTGTCATAAAGTTGGAACTGTTTAACCATTAAATATGTCACAAAATTAAAAGAAGAAGAACCAAAACAACATCAGCTGTTCAAAAACCGCTACAGCTGATGTAATCATTCGCAAGACCAACATTTTCACAATTTGTTTGTATAAAATGTCTAAATTTTTACAAATATCCTTTAAAATAAGTCCGAGAAATTATGTGAAACATAAAAGTCTATTAAATTACCACTGTCGGCAACGGTGGACATCGAATTTAGGTAATGACACTTTCAAGTTCATTGATAAATATTAAAACAAATTCTGTATTTTTAAACAAAACAGCTACTTTAGCACCAGGATATCAACCAAAACTAGTGGAAAATGACAAATGGAATAAGATTTATGCACAGTCTTCTGAAACAAAAGGTAAATGTAAACCGGGAACATTTCGTATGTTGCTGCCACCACCAAATGTGACAGGAAATTTACATTTGGGTCATGCTTTAATGGCCACTGTACAAGATGTTATATGCCGCCAACAACGACAATTGGGTTATGATGTTGTATGGATACCGGGCACAGATCATGCTGGCATTGCTACCCAGGTGGTGGTGGAAAAAAAATTATTAAAAGAGCAAGGTGTCACTAGACATCAAATTGGTCGCGAAGAGTTTTTGAAGGAAGTATGGAAATGGAAGCAAGAAAAAGGTCAGGGCATAACCGATGATTTACGTAAGTTAGGCTGTACTCTTACATGGGATAGAGAATATTTTACCATGGATAAGGTTAGAGGAAGATAAGTTGAATTGATAATTTATAAAATCATAGTGTTTACTTTCTAGCGTCAAGCGTATGCTGTCAATGAAGCATTTATACGCCTTTTCGAGGAAGGTCTCATGACACGCAAAGAGTCTCTAGTCAATTGGTCCTGTGCCTTAGAATCTGCAATTTCTGATATTGAGGTCGAAACGTTAGACCTAAAAGGCGCCACCGAAATTGCCGTACCGGGTTATGACAAAAATATTATATTTGGCCGTATTTATGACATAGAATATAAAGTTCTGGGTAGCGACAAAGAAACAATAACAGTATCCACCACCAGACCCGAAACATTGCTGGGCGATGTCGCAGTAGCTGTTAATCCTACTGATGAGCGTTATAAAAAGTATCGTGATATGCCGGAGGTTTTGTTATGGCACCCCTTTCGTGAGGAACCTATACCTCTGGTATTCGATGTAACTGTTGATCCTGAATTCGGTACTGGTGCTGTTAAAATTACGCCAGCTCATGACCGCAACGATTTTGAATTGGCCTCCCGGCATTTACTTAAAGCCAAACAAGTATTCACCCCAACGGGTCACATAAACGAGGAATATAAAGAATTTGCTCTATTGCCAAGATTTGAAGCTCGTGAGAAAATTTTAGAAAAACTGGGAGAATTGCATCTTTTAAAATCTATACGTGATCATAGTATGCAATTGCCTATATGTTCACGGTCTAAGGATATTATAGAGTATATGTTGAGAAAACAATGGTTTTTGCATTGTCAACCCATGGCCGATGAGGCTTTAGCGGAAGTTTTAAGTGGACGTTTGCAAATAATACCGAATAATTTCGAAATTGATTGGCAAAAGTGGCTGGAGAATTGTCATGATTGGTGTGTGTCGAGACAATTATGGTGGGGTCATCAAATTCCGGCCTATAAAGCTGTTGACACCACTACCAATGAAGCCACTTGGGTGGCAGCTCACTCAGCAGAAGATGCTTTAAGTAAAGCTCAACATATTTTAAAATCATCCTCTATAACTATAACACAGGATTCAGATGTTTTGGATACTTGGTTCTCTTCGGCGCTGCTACCCTTCTCCGCTTCAAATTGGCCTTCAGAAGAGTATAAAAAGGATTATCCCTTGGATGTAATGGAAACCGGCCATGATATTTTATTCTTTTGGGTGGCTCGGATGGTAATGTTGGGCGTGAAACTCACTGGCACAGCTCCTTTTAAGAAAATATTGTTGAACGGCATTGTATGTGATGCCCATGGACGTAAAATGTCCAAGAGTTTGGGTAATGTAGTAACACCTCAACAAGTAGTGCAGGGAGCATCATTAGAGGTAAGTTGGTTTTTTATTAAGGAATAAATACAATTTTATATTTAACATACTTTTAGTCCCTGCAAGAGGATATTAAATCATCCCATAAAGCCGGTATTTTAAGTGCTACAGAGGTACAAAAATCTCTTAAAGGTTTGCAGCGTATGTTTCCTCAGGGTATACAAGAATGTGGCACCGATGCTTTACGTTTTACCCTATGCAGTCACAACATTAAAAGCCATTTTATAAATTTTGATATCAATGAATGCTACACCAATAAGTTATTCCTGAATAAAATATGGCAAGCTACTAGATTTACACTGGGTGCAGCAGAACGCTTAAACATGCCTCTTCATGAGGTAGAATCAATGAATCATGTGCCTTTAACCAAATGGGATTTATGGATTTTAAGTCGTTTGACGGAAACTTTAAAAATCTGCCAAGAAAGTTTTGAAAACTATAATTTACATGCAGCCACACAAGCTTTAAAACAATTTTTGTACACTAATTTATGCGATGTGTATGTGGTGAGTTTAATAATTTGTTGCTTTTTTTGTTTATTTGCTACATTATTGTAATTTGTTTTATTAATTTAGGAAACGTGTAAATCTAACATTAATTCACAAAAACCTGAAGGTTATATACACTGTGCCACTTTATCCACTGCCTTAAGCTGGTCTTTGCAGGCTATGAGTCCTTTTACTCCTTTCCTGAGCGAAGAATTGTTAAAATATTTGCCTCAAAACATAGAAATTGAGTTGAATAGATTTCAAAATCCCCAATTAGAGCAAGAAATTAATGATATTTTGGATATATCACAAAATGTTAGACAACTTAAGAGTCGTCATAATATTTCCAAAAAATATGATCCACAATTGAAATTGTTTGCCCATAATGAAGAAGCTTTGCGGCTACTGCAGAGCCATGTGCAGGAAATACAAGCTTTAACTTTGGTGCGTGGCGTGCAATTGGATATGTTGAGCGAAAGTTCTAAAGATAATAAGGATTTGAGATTATTTTCCACTGCAGGTCATTTGTGTAGTTTTGGTAAGTTTTTTTTTTTTTTTATTATACCCGGGAAGGATATACATTACATTAAATTTTTATTTACAAATTTCTCATTTGTTATATATTTATTTGTTCACCCGAATTTCACCAAAAAAATTTCACAAAAATTTAGTTCTTCTCCTAATCTGATTTATCTTAAAATATGCTGTATGATTCAGCACAGTCCAATATTGACTCTTACTTGTTTTTTACTTAAATTTGTGTATTCTCAAAACATTTGTTTTTCTCAAAATGCTTTTTCACCAAAAATGTATTTTATCACCAATATTTTTACTTTGTCTTCAATCATATAATAAAATATATGTATATAGAAAGAAGCGTTACTGAGGGACAAAAAACCTAAGTCTGTAAATCAATGTATTTTGTTGTTGTGTCAGCCATACAATTTGGTAGACAGTAATTATTTTTTTTCTCAGCTCAGTTGCGCCTCTAGTTCTACCCTATGGATTTCAATCTTTATCTGAAAGTATACTTTGGTGAAGGGTACATAAAATTCGGCTCAGTCAAATATATAGCTCTCTTACATGTTTTTAAACGATTTCGTTTTTGTTTTTAGGCATATCTACCAATGATTTATATAAACCAAAAGCGGAAAAGTCCACCTTAGTGAATAATCTGAATGAACAGAAATTACAGAAACTAGAAGCTGAATTGAAACGTTATCAAATGCGTGTGGAAAATGAGGGTTTTCGCAAATCCGCCAGTGCTGAGGTACAAGAGAAACATGCGCAAAAGGTAAGTATTTTATTTGAAATTTAAATAATCAATCATATCGTTAGATTAGTGTGCAACCTTTTTTAGTTTTTTTTCTCTCTTGTTATACTATGGTATGCAAAACTTCTTAGTTTAGTATGAAAATAAAAGTCCATTTTATTTTGTGAAAATTTAATAAATTATTATCTCAGTCAAATAGAATTGAGTATAACTACGTTATTAAATACTTATATACTAGCGTCTAAATTGTTTTAATTATTAGTTTGTTCATTTAATTTCAACAAAAAAACGTAAAGGATATATTTGATAATTTTGAAATTTATTATTATCCGACTTGTGATATCAAAAACGTTGCTCCATTACCTTTTCACAGCTATTTTAGTAACTATAGAGACCTAAAGTTGCTTTCAAAAAGCAATCGAGCAACCATTTTGATATCAGTAGTCGAGATGATTATAAATTTCAAAATTATCAAATTTGTTCTTAAAAATTTGTTTGGTTTATAAAATACTTAAAGCGATATAAATAAATAAAATGTATTACATGAAAATGTGCTAAGTGCATTAAAAAACCCCAATAAGTAAAAGCAAATAAGCTAAGTCCCAAAAATAATTTATAAGTCGCCAACGCACTTCTTCTAAATCATACCAAATAAGTAATAAAACTGCATTGACAGATTTCAAATATATTAAAAATCAAGGATTTTAGAATGGTTTTTGTGTCTCCAGTAAAAATTGTGAAAAGGGACTTAGCACGTTTGCGCACTAAACTAACGATAAATAATTTATATTATTAATGAAGTATGACAATATCTTTAACTTTTTCATATATATTTTTTACACTCATTACAGATCCAACAATTGGTGGTAGAAATAGAAAAAATTAAATCCATTGCAAGTTGATTGTTTGTAAATTAAAATAAATAACTATTGTTTTTTTTTTATTACAAAATTAGTAATAATCGTTATAAAATAACTGTTTAAACTTAAATTAAATTTCTATAATAATAAAAAAAGAACACTATTTAATGGCTAAAAGTAAATCATTCACTTAATTTAAGTACACTATTTTGTTTTCCACTGTTTTTTTTTTTTTTTTCTTTTTAAATAAAAATCGTCTTAAAGCTCTCAACCTAAATAAATTCCTCAGTCATTAAAAAATAATGAATTGTTAACCCCATCTGTATCATCATATAACCGGACAACCATTTTGTGAATACGAAAGATAAAAACCTCGATTTGATATATCAAAATCTTCATTGCCATCCGTAACGACGTACAGCACAAACGGTTTGGTTGAGCTGGTTGTCGTTACCAAACCCAAACCACAGAAACGATCACTGGGTAAGCTATTGCCATTTTGTCTGGGATTCGGTATAATCACAAAATCTGTGGTACATTCTTGACTTTGTACGGCTTCCGTGGCCAACAGCGAAGGATCTACAGCACCCACATCATTGGTTAGAGTAAACGAATAGGCATCTGAGTCAACTTGACTCCAGGTTATAGAACATTTATTTGCTCCCATACGTATACAAATGCCATATTGATGATTTGCTATTTGTCGGCTGCCCGGAACACCAATAGAATTGGGTAGAGAGTTGGGCGCTGAGCCATAATTGAAACTTTGCACGGTACCACTATCATCCATATAGTATTGTAAACAGCCCGATGGTGCCAGTGTGGGTGAGGCACAAGCCAACTGTGATATTTGAAATTGCCACTGACGATTGAAGGTATAACTGGATGAGGTCGCTACCGAGATGGTTATAGGGGATTCACCATTGAAATCTACATACACATGTTGTCCTGAATTGTCACCGCATATGGCCGGTACACGTGAAGATCCACCCGTTATTTGTAAAGAGTCTGTCAAACAGAAGCCATCTCCATTTGGTGGTGCCAATTGTAGAGATAAAAAGTCAATTCTTAGCTGACAAATATTAGCATCACAGGGTTGTACGACTATGGTACATCTGCCGCCGCCACTGTATGTTCCCGGATAGCCGGAGTTGTAGAAATATGTATTATTGTACTGGGTGGTAGCGCCACAAGTTTTCTGGTCTGTGAAAATGAAAATAAATGGATGTATTATAATAAATTTATTTTATAATAAAATGAATTCATAAATAAGTTTCTAATAAAAATAGGGACAAATAAAAAATAATTCTAAACCTAAATTATTCCTATTTATGTAAAACAAGCGAAAATTTATATACATATAAATGGTCCATGAAATGGTCCATGTATGTATTGGCATCACGTGAGAACGGCTAGAGCGATTTGGCTGATTCAGAAAATTAAATTTTTAATATATTGCCTCCTTGTCACTTCTCATTTTTCTTAATAAGACACATTTTTTGGAGAAACTTGAAGAACTAACATTAGTAAATCGCTACCGAGCGAAGCCGGGGCGGTCAAGTAGTTTAATATAAAAACAACCATTTAGAAATTCTAAGACAATTTAAATATTTAAAACAATTTTTTCTTTTGTCTTATAAAATGGACAGTAAATACATACATATGTAAGTAATTGCTTTATGAACTAAACGATTATTTCTTCTTACATATACAACAAACTGCCTGAGTGGTAATTGTTGAACAACTACCTGCCGATACTCCTCCATTATCGGCACATTCTCCTCTCACCATACAAGTTCCATGGAGATTATTTTTACCCGTACACACCTCGTTGGCAAAACGGCCGATTGTATAGAAAGGAAACCCTGAAAATAGAAAAAAAAAATTAAATTTTTAATAAAATTAAATTGATACAACTAAAAAATGGTGTTAAAAATTTATAGTAATTCATAAAATGAGAACGGCTGGGCCGATTTCTGTAAAAATGTTTGTCAGTTATTCGTATTTTCGAGAAGGTTTTTACGGAAAAAAATTCTGGAAAATCCCTCCGGAAAAGTCGGAAAATTGGAAAAATCGAAAATCGAGTTTTATCGAGTCTGTCTGTATGTTTTAATCAACTGTCCGAAGTTTTAATCAACTGTCAAATTTAAAATTTTTCATAAAGGGTGTTTTTTATAGAAGTGAAGAACTTTAAATTTAAATAAAACTGAGAAAAACGTTTTTATTATCCATCCAATTTATTCATTAGACAATTTTATGGCATTAATGTTCAAATAAATGTGGCCGCCGCTGATAGCGCGTACCTGGCGTAACCAGGAGGTGCAATTTTCAAACGTCCTTCACAGTAAATCAAATCACATGAACGACGTATCCAGTTAAGAGGTTAATGTTTCTCTCAGTTAATTGATTGACATTGACATTGATTGAACGCGCAGCCGCTGCAGTCATTATCTCTAAATCATATTTAAACATTAATGCCATAAAATTATTTAATTAATAAAGCCAATCGGATGGATAATAAAAACGGTTTTCTCTGTTTTATTTCAATACATATAAAGTTCGTCATCTCTATTAAAAAAACGTTTACATTCAATTTGGGGCCATCAGAATACCTTGTTCTTTAAAATCTATATTCAATTACATCTCTTTTTTTGCGATGTTTTAATGCACTCTTATCGCAATTTCCCCACTATGCGATGGCTTGTCGAACATTTTTGTTTCCTTTTTATAAGAACGATATTAGAAAAACAATTTATATTAATTTATAATAATCTTTTAAACTTTAATTTCATTTATATATATATTGTACATATATTCAATTTGCATTATCATCATCACTTTAGTTCTCAATTGTTCGTTGTCGCGTAAAGGTGTCACTAACGTTTCGTTAAATTAAAATCTAAGTAAAGTGTTTAATAAACCAGCTAAAATTATTGAAAGTATTTGGTAACAAGAACATATAGTACAAAATTAATTAAAATTCATTGCTTTTTTGTTAAAAAACTAATTTTAGCTTAAAAATGCATTTTAAGAAACGCCTCGATGTTTACACATCCATACGTATACATAAACACATCCATATATACTCTGACGTATCAGTATTTAAACAAAGCTAAATAAAAAAAATAGTCAATTGTTGTTGCTTTATTCTTTTTCTGTACACAGGAGTAACCATTAAATTTGATTTGTTCTTCTTCATGCGCTTAAGGTTTAAATAACAACAAATACCTTTGTTTTCATTTTCTTTTACAAAAGCTCTTTACACTCGTATTTCCTTGCTCGTATTTCCTTGCTCTTATGCTTATCATACTTCTTAATGCATTCCCTTTAGTTATTAGTTTACCGTGTTCGCGTTAAGAGGTGTCACTAAAGTTTCGTTAAAATAAAAAATTAAAAATGTGGTTAAAACATAAATAAATTAATAGAAAATGTGATATTTAAAAAACATAGTGCATAATTAATAAAAATTTAATATTTTTTGTTAAAAAAGTTAAGAATTTCTAGCCGAAAAAAGCAATTTAATAATCTCAACTAACGCTACAAAAATTTTATGTATACAGTGTGTAAAAAAAAAAAATTCAAAAGAGGGTTAGTTAAATTTTTGTTATTGGTTTTATATCATTCGTTTAGCATGCGTATGAGTTTTAACAAGCAACAACATTATGTTACGGTTCCGCTTCCTTTTACACAATCTTATTTTCCTTTACTCTCACTCTCTTGTAGAAAACTTTAGTTTTTTACTTCTATACCTATCTATTTTTAGGGTTTTTTGTTAAGAAAGTAAAGACGTCGTGGATAATAATTGCAATATAATAATCTCAACTAACTGTGCATACATTTTTGCAAACTAATTTTTATTTGTGTTTCTTTTTTCATACGTGCAATGAATATGTGTGCGAAAAATAATGTTAAGAGAGTGAGTGAGTATGCATAAATTGGACTAGTATGCTCATATTAAAGATGTTGATGTTGTTTTATTATTGTTTATGAATTTTGTCTGTTTTTATGCATTTCTTGCTTTGCAAACAAACTCTCTTTTATTAGTTTCAATTCCTTTTCCTTTAAACTTTTTTTAATACAATTAATTTTTTTATTTTTTGAAATAAATAAATTAGAATGAGTGATTAAATAAAATCCATATGTAGTTAAAAAATAAAATATTTTTATTGTATATCGGTAAACGGTTAGTTGTGACACCTTAAAAAATAAATAAACTGTCGCCAATTCGTAATTGTTGTGTAATGTTTATTTAAAATACATATAGTGTAGTGTTTATTTAAAATATAAAAAATCGAATGGAAAATCAAAAAAAAAAAAAAAAAATAAGTAAATAAAAAGCTTTAAAGAAAAAAATTAAATTAATAAAATTTAAGTATGGCCTTTTTCAAATTAAATAATGAGTGTTAGTTAAATTAAAGAAGAAAGTGTTTGTGAATTAAATTCTGCAATTGGTAAGACACCTACCGGCAAACATGTATACAGGTAAATTAATTATAAACATATAAACATATTTTTCTGAAACATATATATAATTAATAACTACAACATTTCCAGTTGCATTTCAGAAGTTTGTAATTGAATTTTCCATTTGTACGTACATGTTTCAGAATTTTCAAAAACTGTATTTCAGCTATTGTACCATTGTACCTATTTAAATTAGAATTTTCTGAAATACAAATGGATACTTCTGAAATAGTTATAATTGGAATATTCTAAAATATAATTGAAAATTTCTGAAATTCAATTGGAAATATCTGAAATATAATTAGAAAATTCTCAAATACTATTGGAAATGGTATAGTAAATATGTATGTACTATTATTTTCTAGAGATATAAAATCCTGTTTAATTTTAAAGTATTGTTCATACAAAATACATATTTGAATTTATTAGGCCATTTACTGAAAATTTTAATTTTTTAAAATAAATTTGTGGCCAACCCTATTGTTCTGTCCACACTGAGTATGAATTTTTGTATTTCAGACGATCTTCCATTACTCGTAGTATGTATATTAAAGGCTATTCACTACAATTCGACACCGATTTAAAATAAGTACTTATTAGCTTATTGTAAAAATGTAACTTTTAAGAAATCCTTCGGTTTCAATGTGCGAGAGGTGGTTTGTGCGGTTCAGAAGTAGTGATTTTGACACACGTTACCATACAAATTGAAGCCGAGAGACTTTGAAATACCATTTTGCATGTCCGAAAATCATTTTTGCACCTAATCATTATTTGCGATGAAATTGGATCCATTACGATACCCCGAAGCGCAGTACTACTACTCGGCGTTGTCGTCCGTAACTACCTTAATTAAAATATTTTTTTAAATATCCATGTTCATTGTTTTTTCTTACTTATCATTTGATATACATATGTACTTTATTAACCAATCATAATTTGTCTCTATGAACTGACTTTATGTTTGTAGAACTGAATAAATCGATCCATTCGATTGGCAACATATACGGATGCCGCAGCGAATCAGATTTCTCTAATTTCTTATAAAAATTAAAAAAAAAATACTTTTTTGTTTTTTCACGCGATTAGTGTTGCTAAAAATTATGCTAAATTAGTTAAACACGTTCTTAATAGTTTTTAACAGTTAGGTAGAAATTTTAGAAAATAAACACAAAAGTAAATTCGTTAATAATTAATACAGCCAGCGTTGGTCACGAATTTAGCATACAAACCATATGCCAAGATGGAATCACATTATCTCTAAATACATATTTTTGGAACCCAAGTATAAGGAATTAAAGTGGTAGAATAGTTTGCTTTATTTTACATTAAAATAAGACCAGGACATCATCGCACCAAATGTGGCAATTCTATTTATTGACATAACCATTAAACCAAAAGTGTGCTGCGGTCATTATCTCGAAATCATATTTAAACATTAATGCCATAAAATTATCTAATTAATAAAGCCAATATTTCAATACATACATATAAAGTTCGTCACCTCTATTAAAAACATTTACATTCAATTTGGGGCCTTCAGAATACCTTGGTCTTTAAAATCTATATTCAATTACATTACATATAAAGTTCGTCACCTCTATTAAAAACATTTACATTCAATTTGGGGCCTTCAGAATACCTTGGTCTTTAAAATCTATATTCAATTACATTACATATAAAGTTCGTCACCTCTATTAAAAACATTTACATTCAATTTGGGGCCTTCAGAATACCTTGGTCTTTAAAATCTATATTCAATTACATTTCTTCAACACCCATGGGATATTTTATAAAAAATTAACCCTCCGTTTAGAATGTACAAATTTATATTCACTTTTTTCGAAATTTCCCCACTATGCGATGGCTTGTCGAACATTTTTGTTTAACAAGCCACGATATTAGAAAAACAATTGCTATTCATTTATAATAATTTTAAACTTTAATTTAATTTTTATATTTATTGTATATTCAATTTGCATTATCATCATTACTTTTGCTCTCAAATGTTTCTTGGTCGCGTTAAGGTGTCACTAACGTTTCGTTAAATAAAAATCTAAGTTAAGTGTTTAAGAAACCAGCTAAAATTATAGAAAATATATATGATAACAAGAAAAAAGTGCAAACTTAATTAAAATTTATAGTTCTTTTGTTAAAAACCTAATTTTAGCTTAAAAATGCATTTTAAGAAACGGCTCGATGTTTACACATCCATACGTATACATAAACACATCCATATATACTCTGACGTATGAGTATGTAAACAAAGCTAAATAAAAAAATAGTCAATTGTTGTTGCTTTATTCTTTCTCTGTACACAGGAGTAACCATTAAATTTGATTTGTTCTTCTTCATGCGCTTAAGGTTTAAATAACAACAAATACATTTGTTTTCATTTTCTTTTACAAAAGCTCTTTACACTCGTATTTCCTTGCTCTTATGCTTATCATAAATTTCAATGCATTCCCTTTAGTTATTAGTTTACCGTGTTCGCGTTAAGAGGTGTCACTAAAGTTTCGTTAAAATAAAAAATTAAAAATGTTGTTAAAACATAAATAAATTAATAGAAAATGTGATATTTAGAAAATATAGTGCATAATTAATAAAAATTTAATATTTTTTGTTAAAAAAGTTAAGAATTTCTAACCAAAAAATGCAATTTAATAATCTCAACTAACGGTACAAAAATTGTATGTATGCAGTGTGTGGAACAAAAAATTCAAAAGAGAGTTAGTTAAATTTTTGTTATTGTTTTTATTTCTTGCTTAGAGCAAATCCAAAACAACAACAACAACATACTCGTATCATTCGTTTAGCATGCGTATGAGTTTTAACAAGCAACAACATTATGTTACGGTTCCGCTTCCTTTTACACAATCTTATTTTCCTTTACTCTCACTCTCTTGTAGAAAACTCTAGTTTTTTACTTCTATTCTATCTATTTTTAGGGTTTTTTGTTAAGAAAGTAAAGACGTCGTGGATAATAATTGCAATATATTAATCTCAACTAACTGTGCATACATTTTTGCAAACAAATTTTTATTTGTGTTTCTTTTTTCATACGTACAATGAATATGTGTGCGAAAAATAAAGTTAAGAGAGTGAGTGAGCATGCATAAATTGATTGTCTGCTCATATTAAAGTTGTTGATGTTGTTTTTATTATTGTTTATGCATTTTGTCGGTTTTTATGCATTTCATGATTTGCAAACTCTCTTTTATTAGTTTCAATTCCTTTTCCTTTAAACTTTTTGTAATACAATTTAAATGTTTTTTTTTTTTTTTTTTGCACTAAATAAATTAGAATGAGTGATTAAATAAAATACATACCTATGTAGTTAAAAAATAAAATATTTTTATTGTATATCGGTAAACGGTTAGTTGTGACACCTTAAAAAATAAATAAACCGTCGCCAATTCGTAATTATTGTGTAATGTTTATTTAAAATACATATAGTGTAGTGTTTATACAAAATATAAAAAATCGAATCGAAAATCAAAAAAAAAAATATAAGTAAATAAAAAGCTTGAAAGAAAAAAATTAAATTAATAAAATTTAAGTATGGCCTTTTTTAAATTAAATAATGAGTGTTAGTTAAATTAAAAAAGAAAGTGTTTGTGAATTAAATTCTGCAATTGGTAAGACACCTACCGGTAAACATGTATACAGGTAAATTAATTAGAAACATATAAACATATTTTTCTGAAACATATGTATAATTATTAACTACAACATTTCGAGTTGCATTTCGGAAGTTTCTAATTGAATTTTCCATTTGTACGTACACGTTTCAGAATTTTTATTTCAGTAATTTCCCATTATACCTATTTCTATTATAATTTTCTGAAATACAAATGGAAACTTCTGACATAGGTATAATTGGAATTTTCTGAAATATAATTGAAAATTTCTGAAATTCAATTGGAAATATCTGAAATATAATTAGAAAATTATCAAATACTTTAGGAAATGGTATAGTAAATATGTATGTACTATTATTTTCTAGAGATATAAAATCCTGTTTAATTTTAAAGTATTGTTCATACAAAATACATATTTGAATTTATTAGGCCATTTACTGAAAATTTTAATTTTTTTAAATAAATTTGTGGCCAACCCTATTGTTCTGTCCACACTGGGTATGAATTTTTGCATTTCATTACTCCATTACTCCTAGTATGTATACTAAAGGTTATTCAATATAATTCGACACCGATTTAAAATACTAATTAGCAGGGCAAGGATTTCTATGCAAATGCATGTTTGTAGTCAGTAACTCAAAATCACTTTTGACAATTTATCTTTCCGAATCGAAGAATTTGCAACAAAATGGCATCGATTTGTTGTTGCATATTTTTGCATATTTTGTTATAAATGCATATTTTGCATATTTTTCTTTTAAATGCATATATTTAGCATATTTTTTTCATTTTATTGCATATTTAATTTTCTTTTGGTCATATTTTTGTATCAGTGTACACTGTACATACATATATTTGGCAACTCTATTTAGTGTTGTAAAAATAGTAAATATATTGACACTAGAATTATATTGTTGAAAGAAAAAGTCAACTTTTCAATTTATGAATCGATTTTTTAGCTTTTTGAAATTGTCGACTTTTCGAAAAAAAATTTATATCGACTTTTCGACTTTGTTCTCTTTGTGACACATAATATTAAAGCCAATTAGCATTTCTGTGCTCAAATTACATCTTTATTTCTGAAAATATTACTAAACTATGCACAAGTAAAATTAATTGTTGATGCTACCAATAAAATTAATAATGTAAACGGAGAAATTTCTTACCAAATTAAAACAAAACTAAAGAATATATTACAGAAAAATACTAGATTTCATATAATAAACAAAATTTTTGAAAATTAGATAGCAATTTTAATGAAGAAAATCAAATTGAAAATGAATATTCTCCAATTGAACTGGCTTCATTTAAATATGCACCTTTAACTTCTGTTGACGTTGAGCGTACATTTTCAATGTATTAAAGCTGTTTTCATCCGAACAGACAAAGTTTTATTTTTGGATATTTAAAAATATTTATATGTTTATACAAATAGAAATCTAAATTAAGTAATTTTGTAACATGAAAATAAATAACTGACTGATTTTTTTTAATATAAATATTGTATAATTTACATATATACATACATGAATTTTCTTATTTTTACTTTGAAAAAATATGTTTAAAACCAAAGTATATCAAGTAGACCGACTCTTTGACAACAGTACCTAACTCTAAACATGTGTTAGTAACAAAATTACACATGTGTTGGTAACTTTTAAATTTTCTCCAGGCAACAGAGTTCTATAAAAATGTTTTAAATTTTAATTTTTATGTATTTTCAATACCAAAAACTAGAACTCTGTCCTATTATTTATATTCTACAATAACAAAAAATTACATGTCAGAAATTCCGAAAATATTTTTTCTTGATTTGTGCCAAATCGAAGCGTTTTAACAATGAATGTGTGCAAAAAGTGTTTTAAAAAAATAAAGAAAAAAGAAAAACGTTATTTTTATCAAAAATTAAAAGTTAAAATTTCAAGACATTTCATTGGTTTACATTTCTCTGAACTCATACGGTACCCGTATATGTGAGAGAGTAATTTTAAAAAATTGAGAGTCGGACTACTTGTCATACTTTGTTTAAAACCTTTTATGTTCCTTTATATGTACATATATATTGAAAATGTGACCTGAAATTTATATCTGTCTTTTATTAATAAATATATTTCAAATAAAAAACTTGTTTTTATTGCATATTTTTGTCATTTTTAGTGCATATTTTCTTTCTTTACAGTGCATATTATAAGCGCATATTTTTAATTTTTTAGTGTATGAAAATCCTTGCCTTGCTAATTAGCTTATTGTAAAAATGTAACTTTTCAAAACTTTTACATATTTCTAAAATCCTTTGTTTCACAGTTTTTTTACGTATTTGCTATGAATTATAAAAATGCGAGATTTACAACAGATGGCGTATCTTTTGAGCGCGTTTTTTTTTTGTTTTTAATAACTTAATATGTCATTTTGAAGGGTACATATCTGTCATTTATTCTCACTTAGTTATAGTGTAAACAACAAAGTTTTTATTGCTTCGAAAATGTCGAATTTTGTACCAACGAATCGTCATATGCGGAAAGTTTTGCTTTACTTTTTTAACTTGAAAAAAAGTGCTGGTGAAGCACACCGATTGCTCACCGAAGCTTATGGTGAATGTGTTCCGTTGGTTTTAACGTGCGAGAGGTGGTTTGTGCGGTTCAGAAGTAGTGATTTTGACACACGTTACCATACAAATTGAAGCCGAGAGACTTTGAAATACCATTTTGCATGTCCGAAAATCATTTTGGCACCGAATCGTTACTTGCGATGAAAATTGGATCCATTACGATATCCCGTAGCGCAGTACTACTACTTGGCGTTGTCGTCTGTAACTACCTTAATTAAAATATTTTTTGAAATATGCATGTTCATTGTTTTTTTCTTACTTATCATTTGATATACATACTTAATTAACCAATCATAATTTGTCTTTACGAACTGACTTTATGTTGATAGAACCGAATAAATAGATCCATTCGATTGGTAAGAAATTCGATTGGTAAGAATTGCTATTAATTTATAATAATTTTAAACCTTAATTTCATTTTTATATTTATTGTATATTCAATTTGCATTATCATTATTAGTTTTGTTCTCAAATGTTTATTGGTCGCATTAAAGTGTCAATAACGTTTCGTTAAATTAAAATCTAAGTAAAGTGTTTAATAAACCAGCTAAAATTATAGAAAATATAAATGATAACAAGAAAATCGATGTTTATACATCCATACGTATACATAAACACATCCACATATACTCTGACGTATGAGTATGTAAACAAAGCTAAACAAAAAAAAAAGTCAATTGTTGTTCTTTTATTCTTTTTCTGTACACAGGAGTAACCATTAAATTTGATTTGTTCTTCTTCATGCGCTTAAGGTTTAAATAACAACAAATACATTTGGTTTCATTTCCATTTACAAAAGCTCTTTACACTCGTATTTCCTTGCTCTTATGCTTATCATAATTCTCAATGCATTCCCTTTAGTTATTAGTTTACCGTGTTCGCGTTAAGAGGTGTCAATAAAGTTTCGTTAAAATAAAAAATTAAAAATGTTGTTAAAACATAAATAAATTAATAGAAAATGTGATATTTAGAAAATATAGTGCATAATTAATAAACATTTCATATTTTTTGTTAAAAAAGTTAAGAATTTCTACACACAAAAAAATAATCGAGGCTATATTAACTAAGCTTAAATAGTTAATTTTTTTTTATATGAAAACTAAAAACTGAGTTTTATTATCTATGCCAATAGGTATTTCAAACAATACACTTTACCTAAAAACTATGTTAATATAACTATTGGAATTAGTAATTTGATATTTGGTATATTTTTTGTTTATTTTATTGTCAATTAAAAATATTTTTGGTGCAAAAGGGTATGTGTGAAATTATCTAAAATTTTAGTTATATTAACTAAGAAACTTTGTAAATGCCATTCTACCCTTGCGCTTAGTTAAATTTATACAATATTTTTAGGAAATATAACCTATGGATTTTTTTGTGTGTAGCCGAAAAATGCAATTTAATAATCTCAACTAACGGTACAAAAATTGTATGTATGCAGTGTGTGGAAAAAAATTCAAAAGAGAATTAGTTAAATTGTTGTTATTGCCGAAAAATGCAATTTAATAATCTCAACTTACGGTACAAAAAATGTATGTATGCAGTGTGTGGAAAAAAAATTCAAAAGAGAATTAGTTAAATTTTTGTTATTGTTTTTATTTCTTGCTTAGAGCAAATCCAAAACAAAAACAACAACATATGTACTTGAATCATTCGTTTAGCATGCGTATGAGTTTTAACAAGCAACAACAATATGTTACGGTTCCGCTTCCTTTTACACAATCTTATTTTCCTTTACTTTGACTCTCTTGTAGAAAACTTTAGCTTTTTAATTCTCTTTAACTTAATTAAAAGTTATAGTTTTTTTTGTTAAACACATCAATATATACTCTGACGCAGTGTTGTTAACCGTACGGTAATTACCGTATTGTACGGTAATTTAGACCTCCGAACGGTAGGCAGGTAATTTCTACATTTGTACGGTAATTTGAAAAAGTTGAAATTTTTAAGCATTCGACACCAAAAGTTTTATTTTCATAATGTGTCTATACATAACACAGGTCAACTGCAAAAAAAGGCTTGACTAAGCACAATATAGATTTGATGCATCATGGCTACCTAAGTACAAAAATGGTAAAATTTTTTTTTTTTAAATTTTTAAGTAAAATTATAAATTTCGTTAGATGTTTCTCCACATAATAAATGATATCGCAAAAAAGGTCAGGCTCAGTTCATTGTTATTAAAATAAACTTAGAAAAGATTAGAGATTTACATAACCTTTAATCCTCTTATATATTGCGATTCAATCGGCTCAGTAGTTTCGGAGTTATAATATTCAAGCAATAAATATAATTTTTATTTGAAAATAGTAATTTTTTTGTTTTAAAAAAATCATGAAAAATCGAAAACGAAATAAATTATTCAGATTTATGGCTTTATCGCAAAGCCACATTTAATAGGAATAAAATGATATATCGATCATAAAAATCTATGGATTCTTTTCGAATTTATTCACAATTAAGTGAATTCGCTCATTTTCATAAAATTTTTGTATTTTGTTTGATATACAGTGGTGTTCAAAACATTTGCAACTGAAATCCCATTTTGCCTAATTCTTTATTTTTTTAACAAAGACTTTCAGCATATGCTCTTTTATTTTCTTTTTATAAAATTCAGTTATTGTATATTATTTTACAAAAACAAAAAAAAAATTTCATAAATTTACAACAATAAAAAAATAAAGTTTAACAAAATTAGTCTAAATACAAGTGTTCAAAACATTTGCAACTCTTAAAGAAAATATTATAAAAATCCAAAAATCGATTTCATTATTCAGTATTTTGTAGCATAGCCGTTATTTATTATTATCTCGGAACATCTTTTAGGCATTGAGGCCATTAGCTTTTTAATATAATCTTCGGGAATTTCATTCCACTGCTTTTCCAACTCTGCAAAAAGTTCATCACGATTTCGGAATACTTTATTACCAATATTCCGTTTTGCAATCATCCACATGTTCTCAATCGGGTTGAGATCGAGAGATTGTGGCGGCCACGACATGACACTAATATTATTTTCCTCCAACCATACTTTTACAACACCTGCCGTATGTTTAGGGTCGTTATCGTGCTGGAATGTCCATGAAAGTGTAATTTCCCATTCTCCATATAGAAGCATAACTGAGCTTAGAAGGTCTCTATATATTGTGGCCGTCATTGTATTAGTAATCCGGAGAACTGGGCCAATCCCATTTCCCTAAAAACACCCCCACACCATAATGTTTCCACCTCCGTATTTCACTGTGGCGGTTGTGTATCTGGGATTAAACTTTTCGCCTCCTGGTCGTCGAATGTAGGCTCTTCCATCTGAACCCCGGAGATTGAATTTGGACTCATCGGACCATAGTATGTTTTTCCATTGCAGTTGAGTCCAATTTAAATGGTTGCGGGCAAATTCAAGCCGAGATTTTCTATTTTTTCCGACACAACGGGTTTTTAGTGCATCTAAAACTTTTAAGACCATATTCTCGGGCTCTTATTTTAATTGTGGAAAGACTGGCATCTATGAAAAGTTCGGTTTTAACTTCTCTAGGAACTGCTTTAGGATATTTCGTGAAAAAATTCTTAATTTTTCTGTCTTCTCTTACAGTAGTAATACAGGGTCTTCCTACTTTGTGAGTTGTATGGATGTTACCACTATTAACAATGCGACAAATTGTTGATTTTGGAACGGAATATTTTAAGGAAATGTCTTTTTGAGAAAGTCCACTTTTAAAGTCATTTAAAAATTCGACCTTGAAATCGGAATTGTATTTGTTTCCTGCCATTTTTCACAAAACTAATTCTTACGATGTTAATGCTTCCACTATCTTATTAAAACTCTTATAGTAAAATAATTATGATGAGTTTTTTAATAAAATGCAAAGATCGAAATCACGAATTAATAAAACAAATGCGATTACCGTTATTTCCCAGCATTTGTTAGTGTTAATAGCATAGTTAAGAGTAAGAGTAATAAGAGTTGCAAATGTTTTGAACAGCTGCATTTTGAATACATCTTTTAAAATTAATTTTTTGTTGTTTTACTTTAACGGAATTTGTTTTTTTTTTTTATATTTTTAACAAAAACAATGTATGATGACATGAAAAAAATAAATATTTGTATCGCAATGTGATTTGGAGAAAATTGGTGTATGAAAAGTTAAAATGCGATCTCAGTTGCAAATGTTTTGACCACTACTGTACATAAAATTGAGTAGTTAATGTTCTTCTTTCGATTGATTGAATTTTGAAAACATTTTCCCCATGCTATGTACAAATTTTCACATATATATTGCGTTTCAACCGGCTCAATAGTTTCGGAGTTATAATAACAAATTGAAACAAAAAATATATTTTTTACGTGAAAATAGCAAATTTAGTTTGTTTTGAAAAAATCATGAAAAATCGAAAACGACAGAAATTGTTCAGATTTATGGCTTTATCGCAAAGCCACATGTAATAGGAACAAAATAAGATATCGATCATAAAAATCGAGGGTTTCTTTTCGAATTTATTTACAACTAAGTGAATTCGCTCATTTTCACAAAATTGTAAGAAAATATTATTATTTTTGTACAAGACTTTGTATACGGTAATTTTACCCAAAAAACGGTAATTTTTTTAGGGCTGTACGGAAATCGAAACAAAAAAGTTAACATCACTGCTCTGACGTATGAGTATGTAAACAAAGCTAAACAAAAAAAAGTCAATTGTTGTTCTTTTATTCTTTCTCTGTACACAGGAGTAACCATTAAATTTGATTTGTTCGTCTTCATGCGCTTAAGGTTTAAATAACAACAAATACATTCGGTTTCATTTCCATTTACAAAAGCTCTTTACACTCGTATTTCCTTGCTCTTATGCTTATCATAATTCTCAATGCATTCCCTTTAGTTATTAGTTTACCGTGTTCGCGTTAAGAGGTGTCACTAAAGTTTCGTTAAAATAAAAAATTTAAAATGTGGTTAAAACATATATAAATTAATAGAAAATATAGTGCATAATTAATAAACATTTCATATTTTTTGTTAAAAAAGTTAAGAATTTCTAGCCGAAAAATGCAATTTAATAATCTCAACTAACGGTACAAAAATTTTATGTATGCAGTGTGTGGAAAAAAATTCAAAAGAGAATTAGTTAAATTGTTGTTATTGCCGAAAAATGCAATTTAATAATCTCAACTTACGGTACAAAAAATGTGTGTATGCAGTGTGTGGAAAAAAAAAAATCAAAAGAGAGTTAGTTAAATTTTTGTTATTGCTTTTATTTCTTGCTTAGTGCAAATCCAAAACAACAACAACAACATACTCGTATCATTCGTTTAGCATGCGTATGAGTTTTAACAAGCAACAACATTATGTTACAGTTCCGCTTCCTTTTACACAATCTTATTTTCCTTTACTCTGACTCTCTTGTAGAAAACTTTAGTTTTTTTACTTCTCTACATTTCTATTTTGAGTTCTATATTAAGTTCTTAATTGTTTGTGCTTGCGTTAAGGTGTCTCTATGTGTGCGAAAAATAAAGTTAAGAGAATGAGTGAGCATGCATAAATTGGACTAGTCTGCAATTATAAAATTGTTGATGTTGTTGTTGTTATTATTGTTTATGAATTTTGTCTGTTTTTATGCATTTCTTGCTTTGCAAATTCTCTTTTATTAGTTTCAATTCCTTTTCCTTTAAACTTTTTTTAATACAATTAATTTTTTTTTCCACTAAATAAATTAGAATGAGCGATTAAATAAAATACTTAGTTAAAAAATAAAATATTTTTATTGTATATCGGAAAACGGTTAGCTGTGACACCTTAAAAAATAAATAAACTGTCGCCAATTTGTAATTGTTGTATAATGTTTATTTAAAATATAGTGTAGTGTTTATTTAAAATATAAAAAATCGAATCGAAAATCAAAAAAATAAAGTAAATAAAAAGCTTGAAATAAAAAAAATTAAATAAATAAAATTTAAGTATGGCCTTTTTAAAATTAAATAATGAGTGTTAGTTAAATTAAAGAAGAAAGTGTTTGTGAATTAAATTGTGCAATTGGTAAGATACCTACCGGCAAATATGTATACAGGTAAATTAATTAGAAACATATAAACCTATTTTTCTGAAACATGTATAATTAATAACTACAACATTTCCAGTTGCAATTCAGAAGTTTCTAATAGAATTTTCCATTTGTACATACCTACATGTTTCAGAATTTTCAGAAATTTTATTTCAGCAATTTCCCATTAAACCTATTTCTGAAATACAAATGGAAACTTCTGAAATAGGTATAATTGGAATATTCTGAAATATAATTGAAAATTTCTGAAATTCAATTGGAAATATCTGAAATATAATTAGAAATTTCTCAAACACTATTGGAAATGGTATAGTAAATATGTATGTACTATTATTTTCTAGAGATATAAAATCCTGTTTAATTTTAAAGTATTGTTCATACAAAATACATATTTGAATTTATTAGGCCATTTACTGAAAATTTTAATTTTTTAAAATAAATTTGTGGCCAACCCTATTGTTCTGTCCACACTGAGTATGAATTTTTGTATTTCAGACGATCTACCATTACTGTTAGTATATATAATGAAGGTTATTCACTATAATTCGACACCGATTTAAAATACTTATTAGCTTATTGTAAAAATGTAACTTTTAAAAAATTTTACATATTTCTAAAATCCTTTGTTTTACAGTTTTTTTTACATATTTGCTATGATTTATAATATTGGGTGTATGGCTTAAAAATGCGTTTTAAAAAAAAAATTAAAATATTTTTTGAAAGATTCATGTTCATTGTTTTTTCTTACTTAACATTTGATGTACATACTTAATTAATGTGTGTGAAGTTAAATTCGAATTTAACTAGCACAGACAAAAACCAAATTTTTTAACATTGATGATGTTACAGTCAACATAGCACTGTTAAGCACTTAACAGTCATCATAAATAAATTATAGTACATAAAATATGTCTGAAATATGTATCTGAAATAAGTTCAGAACTCCAAAAAATAAAAAAAATTATAAAAAAAAAATTCTGACCTGAAATAATAAGATATCAGAAGTAATATTGGAATTTAAATAAATTTGAGTTTTTTGAAAACAAATGCTGGAGAGGATTAGTGACCATTTTGGGAATTGAGTGAATGGTTCGCATACTACACTATATAGATATGGTGGTCCAAGAGATACTTGTTGGAACTGTAGTAGTGGGATATCTGAAATAATCTTGGGATTTGAGAAAATTTAATTTGAAAAATTGTATTTTTTTGAAAAATTTTCTGGAGGGGATTTGTGACCATTTTGGGAATTGGGTGAATGGTTCGCATATTACACTATATAGATATGGAGGTCCAAGAGATACTTGTTGGAACTGTAGTAGTGGGATATCTGAAATAATCTTGGGATTTGAGAAATTTCGATTTGAAAAATGTAATATTGCTGGAGAGGATTAGTACCATTTTGGGAATTGAGTGAATGGTTCGCATATTACACTATATAGATATGGTGGTCCAAGAGATACTTGTTGGAACTGTAGTAGTATGATATCTGAAATAATCTTGGGATTTGAGAAAATTTAATTTGAAAAATTGTATTTTTTTGAAAAATTTTCTGGAGGGGATTTGTGACCATTTTGGGAATTGGGTGAATGGTTCGCATATTACACTATATAGATATGGTGGTCCAAGAGATACTTGTTGGAACTGTAGTAGTGGGATATCTGAAATAATCTTGGGATTTGAGAAATTTCGATTTGAAAAATGTAATATTGCTGGAGAGGATTAGTGACCATTTTGGGAATTGAGTGAATGGTTCGCATATTACACTATATAGATATGGTGGTCCAAGAGATACTTGTTGGAACTGTAGTAGTATGATATCTGAAATAATTATGTATACAGAATTGAGGTAAGTACCACATGCCGCTACTTGAACTAGGTTCTTCTTGGAAGTCTGCGATATTTGATATTATCTTGGAATCTAAGTATTTTTGATTTAAAAAATTTAATTTAATTTAAAAATTTAATTTTCTCAAATTCCAAGATCATTTCAGATATCCCATTATAACAGTTCCAGTAAGTGCTCCTTGGACCAACATTTCCATATAGTGTAGTATCCGAACCATTCACCCAGTTTCCAAAATGGTCACATATCCTCTCGAGCTTTTTTGTCAAAAAACTCAAATTTATTTAAATTCCAAGATTATTTCAGCTATCCCACTATTACAGTTCCAACAAGTACCTCTTCGACCAACATTTCTATATAGTGTAGTATGCGAACCATTCACCCAATTCCCAAAATGGTCACTAATCCTCTCCAGCAATATTACATTTTTCAAATCGAAATTTCTCAAATCCCAAGATTATTTCAGATATCCCACTACTACAGTTCCAACAAGTATCTCTTGGACCACCATATCTATATAGTGTAATATGCGAACCATTCACCCAATTCCCAAAATGGTCACAAATCCCCTCCAGAAAATTTTTCAAAAAAATACAATTTTTCAAATTAAATTTTCTCAAATCCCAAGATTATTTCAGATATCCCACTATAACAGTTCTAGTAAGTGCTCCTTGGATCAACATTTCCATATAGTGTAGTATGCGAACCATTCACCCAGTTTCCAAAATGGTCACATATCCTCTCGAGCTTTTTTTTCAAAAAACTCAAATTTATTTAAATTCCAAGATTATTTCAGCTATCCCACTATTACAGTTCCAACAAGTACCTCTTCGACCAACATTTCTATATAGTGTAGTATGCGAACCATTCACCCAATTCCCAAAATGGTCACTAATCCTCTCCAGCATTTGTTTTCAAAAAACTCAAATTTATTTAAATTCCAATATTATATCTGATATCTTATTATTATTTCAGGTCAGAAATTTATTTTTTTATAATTTTTTTTATTTTTTGGAGTTCTGAACTTATTTCAGATACATATTTCAGACATATTTTATGTACTATTATTTATTTATGATGACTGTTAAGTGCTTAACAGTGCTATGTTGACTGTAACATCATCAATGTTAAAAAATTTGGTTTTTGTCTGTGCTAGTTAAATTCGAATTTAACTTCACACACATACTTAATTAACCAATCATAATTTGTCTTTATGAACTGACTTTATGTTTGTAGAATCGAATAAATCGATCCATTCGATTGGCAACAAATACGGATGCCACAGCGAATCAGATTTCTCTAATTTCTTATAAAAATTAAAAAAAAAAAATACTTTTTTGTTTTCTTACGCGATTAGTGTTGCTAAAAATTATGCTAAATTTGTTAAACACGTTCTTAATAGTTTTTAACAGTTATATAGAAATTTTTGAAAATAAACACAAAAGTAAATTCGTAAATAATTAATACAGCCAGCGTTGGTCACGAATTTAGCATACAAACCATATGCCAATATGGAATCGTATTTTCTCTAAATACAAATTTTTGGAACTCACGTGAGATGTCCAAATATAAGCAATTGAAGTGGTAGAATAGTTTGTTTTATTTTACATTAAAATAAGACCAGGGCATCAAACATTCAGTTTAGCATACATTAAATTACAAGAAATCACATTATTTTACCAAAATTTTTGTATTGTCATATCTTTTATACAAATTTCCAATATTTCGCATTTTTATATATTCGTTTAACACTATTTTTAAATTGTATGGTTCCATTCGACTATGTACTCGTACAATAATAATTCATTAATATTTATTTGTAGAACTTTCACTGAAAACTTTATGCACAAGGTTTCAAAAGTAGGTTACTATTTCTTTTTTATATATTTTTCTCGATATTCAGTTTAAATCGTGTTTGTTTAATTAGTAATTGTCACAGATTTCTTAGTAGGCACCAGTAAAATCTAAAGAAAACTATTTTTTTTTTTCTTAACACGAGTTGAAAATTTCTCACTTTAAAAATATGAATTGGAATTGAACATCAAATAATAATTTCTTATTTATTTTGTTTGTAAAATGTGTGTATTTTCTTTTTTTAATTTTTTCTTATTATACTCACAACGTCGTGTTCTGGAATGTGGCTGAGAATCACTAATATTATCGAGTTCGTTTTGTAACGGAATTTCCTTACATGCCGTATGACCGATAAATATAATAAAACCAACAATAATATAACCGACGTAATGCATTTTCGTTTATTTCTTTTTTCGCCGGTTTTCTTAAGTGTAGTATTAGGTATTCTACACCTGATTTATTCCGTTTATTTCAACCGTATTCTCTTAAAACTCAAATACAACTAAACTTGACTCCTTTCAAAATCTACGTATTTGAACTTATTCTTCAGTTAATCTATGGGGCGTAAAGGTGCTAATTGATTTACAGCATGCGCTTGTAGATATATATATATTTAAAATTTGCTCTCTTTTATTCATAAAACCATGAAAGTATTAGTAACAGAGATGAGTTATAAATAGTAATTACAAATTGTACCAATAAGTTTGAAATATTTAAATTTTTGTCGTGATAAACGTCAAAATTGTTGTCAAGATAAAAAATATTTGATGCTTTTGCTCAGACAACTTTGTCTTGACAACAAACGTCATTAAATGTTATGAGAAATATTTGTCAAGTATAGACAGGGGGTAATTGCAGAAGTTAAAACCCAGCAAAAATTGCAGCTTAAGCTAATTAATTACCAGTTGTAAGGGAGAGAAGCTATAATGTCCTAACAAACATGCTTTCAGAAGACATGATTTTTATATGGAAGCAATACAACTCCTACAACTCCTTCTAAGCGATAAGATTAAATCTAATAATTATTTAAATATTTCACTTACAACCTATTTCTCTGTAAGGGATAACAGTAAGCTTTTCCTTCATTTTCACTTACATTAATACAAATATCCTTTCAATTATTAGTTATAAAATTTAGAACTTATATAGATAGAAATCTTTTAATTTTTGCCATTGTCTTCAATAAAATATTGAAATTTCTGAATCGAAGAAAATATGCTCCAAAAATTTAGTTTTTTCATAAAAGACCACAGTGGTTTAGAA
The DNA here is from genome assembly GCA_942486065.2 of Calliphora vomitoria. Taxonomy (NCBI): domain Eukaryota; kingdom Metazoa; phylum Arthropoda; class Insecta; order Diptera; family Calliphoridae; genus Calliphora; species Calliphora vomitoria. Next base: position 18,600,127 of record OW818031.2, on the reverse strand, counting down.
ACGTATTTTTGTGGAATTAATTCGGTATTGGGAACTATTGGATATATAGTAACGAAATGCCACAAGGATGGAGCTGAAATTCCACAAGGTTGGCTAAAATCCATTTATGATCCGAATGAGCTGAAATTTAAACTATATATGTCTTTCACATTCCGATCGAAAGTGGAATTAATTCCGTATTTTGCTTCTTCAGAAAAAGTAAAACTTTCGTTCCTTCATAATGAAACTATTTTCAGTTTTCAAAGTGGAATTGATATTTGTTTGTAATTATTTGTTTTCTACAATTTTTAATCAATTTCTGTACCAAAAACTTCACTTTTGTTTTAATATAAAAAACGCTGTCAAATGAATATATGAAATAGAGTTTCCAATTCGGTTTTAACCGAAACCGAAACCGCGGTTTTTCAAGGCCTAAAACCGAAACCGACAATTATTCTTCGGTTTTCACTTTTAATCTATTTTCACTAGAAAAGTTCAAAATTTAGAAATGAAAAACAAACTTTTTCATCCAAACACAGATCGGTAAAAATATCTTAAGATTTGTTTAAATTTTTTAAATTATATTACAATAATTGCTTCAGATGATGTAGCGGGCTACCTTTCGCAGGCTAAATAATGCAAAATTTTTGTAACAAAGTCTTAGTTATTTTAAAATATCCGATAAAAGTATGGAGTACTAGCTGAGCAGTGCGCTTCGCCACCTCAATTGGAAGAAAGAAATGGTACTATTAAGTCTCCCTTTGTAAATTAATACTAATTCAGGAAAACATGTCTCTAGTTTCATGTTTATTGATTCATTGTAATGTGGATTCTAGCTTATTCTAAAAGTAGTATTAGAATAAAAACAGTACCATAAAGACCCACATTTTGTATTCCTGCACCATGAATGTCTAATTTCATATTTCATAAAAGAAAGGTACCACTATAATCACCTCTTGTGAATTCTAACTCATTCAGAATCATTTGTGCCTAATTTTAAGGTTTATTATTATAAAATATTCAAAAAGTACTACTAGTTCGAAAAAGTACCTGCAATTCCCTTTTTTATATTCTAACTCAGTCAGGATCATGTGTGTTTAATATCCTGCTTATAGGTTCATTATTATAGAAATTTCAATAATACTTAGTTTCTGTTACCTCAATATCATTATGCCCTCTATCCTCGATTCTTTCTTTACTCAGAAGCATATCAGCCAACTATTATGTATATACAAGTACCAATTTTCCTTTATCCTCGTAAACTCTCGTCAAATTTGAACTTAAAATTTGTTTAGCAGTTCCTATATTATCAACTGATTTAATAGTTTTTGGAAACTCTAATATGAAATACATAACCAAAGTATACCAAGTAGTCCGACTCTCTATTTTTTAAATTACTCTCTCACATATACGGGTTCCGTGTGAATTCAACACTCTGTGAGAGAACTAAACACATCAAAAGTCTCGAAATTTTAACCAGAAATTGCAGATTAAATATAGTTTAATACACACTAAATCATTAACACACATTACTTCCTAATTGTTTTCACCACATTTAGCACTTTTTCATTCCTGAAACACGTCCATTTTGCACAAACTTAAAATATTTTTTTTTATTAATTTTTGACTCTATTTAGCATAGAATAATATATCCATAGAAGCGTTACTGAGAGGGAAAAAACCTAAGTCTGTTGTCAAAAACCTAAGTCGTGAGAATGTATTAGTACATATTTTTGAGGTAGTATTGGTGACTTTTTAATTTTCACCAGACACACAGAGTTCTATAAAAATGTTTACATTTTAATTAAATTAAATTTTCTTCTATTTTCAATACCAAAAATAGAAACTCTGTTCCATAAATTAAATTCTACCACAGATAAAAAAAAGTGTCAAAAATTAATAAAAAATAAATTTTTTCATTTGAGCGAAATTAACGCGTTTTGTAAATAAAAGTGTCGTGAAAAGTATTTAAAAAAATTGCCAAAAATTGTGTAGAAGTGTAATAAAGTGGATCGGTCAGTATTTAGTTAAAAAATCGAAGTTAAAAGTTCAAGTATTTTGATGTGTTAAATTCTCTCACAAGTATGGTGAATTCACATATCACGAGTACGTGTGAAGAGAGTAATTATTATTACTCTCAGCTTACTCTCAGTTGCGCCTCTAGTTGTACCCTATGCTATTTAGTTTGTGGTGTAATTTAAACTACAGAACAGAGTTTCAATTTTTGGTATTGAAAATAGAAGAAAATTTAAATAAATTAAAATTTAAACATTCTTATAGAACTCTGTGTGTCTGGTGAAAATTAAAAAGGCACCAACACATACACATTTTAGTTACTAACACATACTTAGACTTAGGTACTTTTTCACTAACACATGTTTAGAGTTAGGTACTGCTGTCAAAGACTTTGTACATAACTATTAAGTATTTTTTGAATTAACAAATTACACGGAACTTAAAGAACCTTAAACGGAATCGATCGGAATAAAAACTACACAATTGAAACCATTCGGAACAAAATGTGTGACATGCCTGATAAATAGTCATTAAGAAGACGCTTACATGTGTACGTTATCTCATTTAGTTTAAGAGTTTATTTTTTGTTTTTTTTTTTTAGATATGGCGGGCGTACGGAGGGTCGAATAATTTTTTAAAATGTCAGCTATATTTGCGATATTATCTCATTCCTATAGAAAGTTACACACATCTAAAGTTGGAACATGTAATAATATTCTTCTTAACCTCCAAAAACCTTGCCCCCTTTCAAAAATGTTAACTTTTTTCATATGTCCGCTAAAATGAGCCAAGGACTATTAATATTTTAAATTTCAGTTCATTCGGATGGATTTTTTTTTTTAAAACCGTTTGTTAAATATCAATAATAGGATTACATCACAGTCATTTATATAGCGATTTGGAAGATTTTTCAAACACTGACAGTTCAGAAACTATTTCTGACAGATTTATGTTTTTTCGGACTACAAGTTATGTAATTCCTTTTGTGTAAACGAGGTAGTCGTGGTTTTGTTTATTTATCTGCCGATCTTCCAAACTATTAACTGATCTTTTAACTTATACCTCTGTACTTTTTGGTTATAAATTGTACAAAAAAGAAATGTACAATTGTACAAACTTTCTCAACTCTGGTAAGCACATACTACTTGCTCTTCATACACGTATTTATTACCGATGGTACAAGTAATAACAACAGTATGAGTAAATATGGAGAAGTATTTAGTATGATGAGAGAGTAGTAAGTAAAAAGAAGGCCATTGATCAAGAAATGGAGCAGAGATATACGATATTGTGTGTATGTGTTGGTAGTCCCTAATGATTTAAACAAATAATGGTTTAAATAAAAAATGCGTGTTGTTCATATTTTAATTTGTTTGTTGTGCAGAATTATTTCTCATCTTACCACTTCTTACTTTTCACTTCTACTACAATGTTTTTCTTGTTTAAATAGTCGTAACTGTTTAAAAAAAAAAAACGATCCAAAACCGAATGAAATCAAATTCACTTGCTATACCATAGGACCATGTCGATATAATTTTGTTTTTGTAATTGAATTTTTTTTTAAATTTATTTTTTTTTTCTCTTTTTTTTAAGAAAAATAGAAAGTTAAAAAATCGCAGCATACAATTCCGTAAACAAATATTTACCCTGTTGGATAATATCATTTGATAGTATTTATCATTATTTTTTTTTCTTCTTAGTTATCTTTATCAAATGTCGTATTAGAAAAATTGTTTTACTAGAGTAAATTTTTATTTATATTTAGCATTATCAATTAATTCATGGTTGAATAGAAATTGTGCACACGTGAAGATTATTAACCGATTCAATGAAAGTGATAAATTTTGATTTTGAAATACATACTTACGTTTATACTTATTGATTTATATTTTTTCAATTCATGATTACCGAACAAATATGCAATCATAATTACAATACTTATTTGAGTTTGGAGGTTATATTAAAATTAAAAAAAAAAACTGTATATTCAATACATAGAGAAACATAGAGCGGAAACTAGAAAAAAACTCAAACAAAAAAATTACTCAAAAATGTTACACATACGAGTGTTGTTTTTGTTTTCACATAGTTTTTTTTACTAATACATTCTCACCACATAGGTTTTTGACAACTGAGTTAGGTCTTTGACAGGAGAGTTTCCGATCTATGTGTATTTATCTATGATTCAATATTTTTCTATAATAAAAAAAAACTAAAAAAAATACTAAAATAAAAAAAAAAACTCAAACAAAAAAATTACTCAAAAATGTTACACATACGAGTGTTGTTTTTGTTTGCACATAGTTTTTTTTACTAATACATTATCACCACTTAGGTTTTTGACAACTGAGTTAGGTCTTTGACAGGAGAGTTTCCGATCTATGTGTATTTATCTATGGTTTAAGCTATCATAATATATTAGGTCAATATGAACTAATAGCAGACCGAGTGAATCTCCCAATTGTATGTTCGAAATTAAACCTCATTCGATATCAAGTAAAATTTATAGTAATTGTCTTATCTGAGAGTATATCTTTCGACTTGGTTTCCGAATCGGGAAAAATATTTGTTTAGACATTTTAGGGAATTTCTGTGCACATATAAAAGTGATTCATTGGGATTTGTTGCCAATCGAATGATTCCATTATATAAAGGATTTTTTTCTATACTAGCAACAGAAATTCAGTTGACTCCAACTAAAATTTACATATAAGTCATAAATTCAGTTATCACAACTAAAACTATTTACTCTGTGTAAGAAAAACAGAAAGGTCGAAAAATTTTGAAAAGCTTCACATTAAAATTCTAAGGATATTCCTATTTAGAAAATATAATAACGGCTTAAATTTGTTTATATACATTCTGATTTGAAAAAGTTTTCTTTCGAAACGAATAACATATTTTTAAAATGAGCTATTTTAATAAAAGTTTACAAATTATTGAATTTTGATCCATAATTTGAAAAATTATACTGGTTTTTGGCTTAATTTAGACAGATTTTTTAATATTTCCCGGGAATAGAAAATGTGTGGGAAATTAGGAACCCTGCATTCGACATTGAGCAAGATATTTTGTACATTATAATTTAAATACTAGCAGGATACGAAAATAGAATTATAACCATGTAATTATAAGAACATTTAAATGTTTATTTATAACTGTGGTAATTCTAATAAACATATCAATTGCATTTCTATATACATTACAATTTCAAAGAAATTAATTTTAAGCTTTGTCCTACATAATCCCCTATAAATTCTGTCTAAAAATAGACCAAATAGAAAGTGAATTTAAAAAATGAAAGCTGAACTTTATGAAATTCTCAAATATCACAAACTAAATAGTCGCACGACAGTCGAGCGCCTTTAATTATCGGCGTCGTACTAATTAACAATATAATAAATAAATCATATAGGTAGATGTTGGAAATGGAAATGGAGCATTTTATGGTATTTTTACAACTTCATATAAAATTCATGTATTTTCGATGTAGAATCTTTTTTTTTTTTTTTTTTTGGCACTAGGTTGTACCATATTTTTGGAATTTGTTAAGATTTTTTTTTAATGTTTATATACCTATTGCATATTCAAGAATTGTCCTTTGTGTGTCAGACTTTTTAGCAGGAGGAACAGGGACATATTAAAAGACTTCCCGATGTAGGCAGTCTGTGAATTGGTTCTAAATGATGATCTATGTAGGCCTTCAAGAATGTCTGCTAAGTGATGAACTCGTGATTTTTACCACTGAGACGCTTATATACACATACAGTCACACAGATAATAGTACGTACCCCTTAAAAATTCTTTAATTTTCCAAAAATTGGTGATATTTAAAAAAAGTAAATGAATCAATAATTTTTAAATGAACACAAATATTTATTTCATTATTTAAATTTAAAATTAAAAACTTCAATTTAATAAAAAAAACACAAAAGCCTATTTAATATGACAGATAATTATACGTACTCTAAAAAAGATTAATGTACAAAAAGAATTTCAGGTATATATATTATTTTATTAGTATTTTGTTGGACCTCCTTTTGCCTCAATTACTGCTTTCAATCGATTACTCATTGAAAATACCAGTTTTTTTGTTGTCTCAGACGTTATTTTATTCCACTCATATTCCAAGCCATCTTTAAGTTGTTGTTTGTTTCTATAAGTTTTTTTTCGAATGCGCCGTTCCAATTCATCCCATAAATGCTCTATGGGATTCAGGTCTGGTGATTGGGGAGGCGAATGGAGTTGTTTCGGGACATTATAGAGAAGCCATTCTTTGACAATATGCGAAGTGTGCTTTGGGTCGTTGTCCTGCTGGAAATACCAGGTGCCACTAAGACCCAAAACACTTGCGGAATCTTTCAAACTGCTTTTCAAAATGTCTAAATAAAGAAATCGGTCCATATTTGTTTCCACAAATCGCAGTTTTCCAACTCCATTCGCCGACATGCAGCCCCAAACCATGACCGAACCACCACCGTGCTTAACTGTTGGAATGAGGTTCTTCGGTTGCAGCTCTTCATTAGGTTTGCGCCAAATTTTTTGTTTGCCATCACAACCGAATAAATTGTACTTGCTTTCATCACTAAAAATCACATTCGCCCAGAAATCTGTTGTTTTGTACACATACTTAAGTGCGAAGTCGAGCCGCTTTTTTCTGTTTATTTCGCTTATTAATGGTTTTTTTCTTGGTACGCGGCTATGGAATCCGTTTTTTCGCAAAACACTTCGCACTGTTTCTGAATGAACATTAATATTGTGGTCATTTTCCAAAGTATTTCGAATTTCCACGGCTGTTGTTTTAGGATTTTTACTAACAGCACTTTTTATAAATCGCTCAACTCGTGGGGTAATTTTGGGTGGACGTCCAGTTTTTGGCTTGCTTGCTAGGGATTGAGATTCAGAAAAGTTTTTTATTACGGTCTGCACCGTAGACTTGGCACGTCCAACAATTTGAGCAATTGAACTTAAGGAATTCCCATCTTTCCTCAATTTTAAAATATGTTCACGCATTTCGATACAAATGTCCTTTGTTTTCCTACCCATTTTAACAAAAAAGTAAATTTTTTTTTCTAAAATTACTGCAGTCTTTAAGAATTGCTTACAAACTAAGCTTTTAACACTTTCCGTATAATATTTTTTTTATTAAATCTACTTATTTTTAAAAAGTACCGTTTCTATTTGGCATCGTACGTATAATTATCTGTGCTGCCATATTAAGTTTTATGTGTAAAAGTACAATAAGCGGAAAGTTAACCGGACTTTTTGTAGTTAGTTTTTGACAGTGTTTCGATGCCTTTCAAAAGCAAGCAAAAATATCGATCAGAAATCCAGGGTTATTCTTAAACCGAAATTTTAGAGGGAGTACGTACTTTTATCTGTGTCACTGTATATATTTTTGTTTGTGAAACAAACTACATACTTGTGTTTTCAAATTATGAGATTTTAAAGCAGGGGATGAACCTGTTTTTTAATTTACCTTTAAACAATTCGAATTATCAAATAAGAAATAAAAAACTGGTCAGATTACAACAGAGAAATAAAGTGCATATTACGTTCTTATAATCTATATTCCATGTTCTCTTAATGCGGACCACTGTTTTGAACTTACATACATTTTATATATTTCTTAGTATAAACTTAGACCATAGAGAAATTTTTATAAAACATAAGCTCTCCTGACAAAGACCTTAGTTGTGGTGAGAATGCGTTAGTTAAAAAAGCTATGTGAAAACAAAAACAACACTCATATCGCCCATTTGCTGTGAGTGTCGGAACATGTTTGTATAATTTCGAACCAACATAAATTTACCTTGGACAAAGAATAAAATAGATGTACATAGAAATTTTCAGGAAAAAAAGAAAAAAATTCGGATATTAAAATTTTTACGGTCTAATTCATAATAACTAAAAACAGCTTTATAAGTCGTTAATAAGAAAAAAATCAAAAAACTGTATTCATAAACGTTTAATAGTCTTATAAGTCTGTTATAAACCATTCATAAATTTGAAATATTTATTGTAGCTTCAACACTACTATAAACCTACTTTAAGGTATTCTTTTTACATTTTATCTGCAAAAAAGGGAATTTTAAAGATATTTTTTTATAAATTTGCAATAATATACGATACTATTGCAATTGACAAACGTAATTTTATATGTTCCAATATAACAATATATGATTTTGTTTCAAATTCCTCCGGCAGTGAGCTATATGAGGTACGCAAGTGAGTTTGATTGCCATTTTTGTCATTTTCTTTTAACCTGTAACTCCATGTAGTAATAAAATGTGTAAACATTGTGGAAGAAGGTCCACACAATCTAATATATCCATTCCAGAATTAAAATTATGTGTTTCCTTGTAGAAATTCATAAAATTTTGTTAAAAATTAACAAAATGACAATAAAAATAATTTTTTTTTTTTTTTTTTTTTTTGTAATTTAAAGTTAAATTGGCGGAGTAAGGACTCTCAAATTGCCAGGTTATCCCACGTCGATTTAAGTTGGTCCCTAGTCGACCTATATCTTCATATAGGAAGCTGGAACGCTTAAACCTTGTTATAAAAATCAGGAGTGTTAATGGTACTCCACCAGTTGATACGTTGAGTTTTTAATGGTACTCCACCAGTATAAGATTTGAGTTTTGAATGGTACTCCACCAGTATCGATGTTGAGTTTTATATGGTCTCCACCAGTGTTCACATAAAATTAAAAGACACGCGGTTGGTGCAAACAACGTAGAACAGGAACCGTTATACGAAGCCTTACATCACACACGTGCCAGAGTGAGACGCAAAATTGTCGAAGGCAAAAAAACGAAAACGGGCCTGATTGCACTTAAGACATAATTACAATGACGCGCGAGTTGTTAATCAACCCAGACCTACTTTGCGACTGATAAAAATAAATTAATAAAACAATTCATAAAACAGTGATGTTTATTTTATCACAGAATATTCGTCATTCGAATACTTTTAATGATAATTGAAATAAAATATATAAAAACGTTTGTTTATTCATACATTTTAGCTTAATATGAATTTACTAGAATCAGATATACATTTTTTATCTAAAAATTACTTTTTATCTTTAAAAATGTATTAATACTAAAAACAAACAATTAAAAAAAGAGAATTAACGAATATTTTATTCTAATTGCAAGCAACACTAACAACGAAAAAGGGGAAATAACTGAGAAGCATTGCCAGATTAGACAAAAAACAGTACATTACTTATTGTGGCTTTAACAAACGTTTATGAATAAAATACCTTTATTAAAGGTTTATAAAGCTAAAGTGTTTGTAAACAAATTTGTGTTTTAAATCTACAATAAGGTTTTATTATGAATTAGACCGTTAATATATTGCCTCCTCTACTTCTTACTAAGAAAAATTGTTGTTTGGCAATAACTACATTGAACGAATTATACTATTTTTAACAACGTTAGAATCTATTGTTGCTTCCTTGTTTTATGCAACTTTGCTGGAAGTATTTTAGTAGATTCTAGCGAGTAAACCGTTAACGGTGCTTTAAATATTATTTGCCACCAAATTATGCTCGTTATTTTAGCATTATAAAACACTCTTCGTTTTGTCTTCGACATAAGCACAACGTGAATTTTATTTAAAACGCAACATATTCCTTCTACGAGGTAATATTTATTTACAATAAAAATATATCTTTGTCTCTAATTAAAACTTGAAATTGATGTCAAACAATGTTTTTGAAGAAATTTGAAGAACTAACATTAGTAAATAGCTACCAAGAGTAGATCTCTGTTGCACTTCTAATTCTACCCTATGACCTTGAACTGCGCTTATTTTTCACATTCGTGCTTTAAAAATCAAACGTGAAAATTTTAGCAAAATAATTTTATTTGAATTTTTGGGTCAAATTACACAGAAAAAACAATTTTTTACAGTTTCAATCAGTGGTGTTAACTGTACGGTAATTACCGTATTGTACGGTAATTTAGACCTACGAACGGTAGACAGGTAATTTCTACATTTGTACGGTAATTTGCAAAAGTTTAACGGCTATATGCATAAAAAAAACTTATTGTAGATTTAAAACACAAATTTGTAAACAAACACTTTCGGCTATATGCATAAAAAAAACTTATTGTAGATTTAAAACACAAATTTGTTAACAAACACTTTAGCTTTAAAAATCATTTATAAAAGTTTAGTATTCATAAACGTTTGTTAAAGGCACAATAACTAATGTACTGTTTTTTGTCTATGCTGGCAATGCTTCTCTGTTATTTCCCATTTTTCGTTGTTAGTGTTGCTTGCAATTAGGATAAAATATTCGTTAATTCTCTTTTTTTCATTGTTTGTTTTTAGTAATAATACATTTTTGAAGATAAAAGCTAATATTTAGAGAACAAATTTTTATTTGATTCTAGTAAATTTATATTAAGCTAAAATGCATTAATATACAAACGTTTTTATATATTTTAGTTTAATTATTATTAAAAGTATTCGAATGACGAATATTCTGTGATAAAATAAACATCACTGTTTTATAATTTGTTTTATTAATTTATTTTTATTGTCATTTTGTTAAATTTTAACAAAAATTAATGAATTTCTATGAGGAAACACATAATTTTAATTCCGGAGTGGATATATTAGATTGTGTGGACCTTCTACCACAATGTTTACGCATTTAGTTACTACATGCCGTTACAGGTTAACAATAAATTACAAAAATGGCAATAAAACTCACTTGCGAACCTCATGTAGCTCACTGCCGGAGAAATATGGAACAAAATCTTATATTATTAAAGTGGACCATATTTCCCAGCGGAGTTAATATTATGTTTATCAATTGCAATAGTATCGACTATTAATGCAAATTTATAAAGAATTATCTTTAAAATTCCCTTTTTCAGGATAAAATGTAAAAAGAATACTTTATAGTAGGTTTAAAGAAGGGTCGAACGAACTTTAAAATTTGTACTCTTATTAAAGGTTTATCAAATGTATTTTGAGCTATTAATCGTTTATGAATACAACTTTATGAAAATTTGCTTATAATTGGTTTATAAGGCTCTTGTAAATTTTTATGCATATGGCTGTTTAGCTTTAAAAATCATTTATAAAAGTATAGTATTCATAAACGTTTGTTAAAGGCACAATAACTAATATACTGTTTTTTGTCTAAGCTGGCAATGCTTCTCAGTTATTTTCCCTTTTTCGTTGTTAGTGTTGCTTGCAATTAGGATAAAATATTCGTTAATTCTCTTTTTTTTCATTGTTTGTTTTAGTGATTATACATTTTTGAAGATAAAAACTAAAGTATTTAGAGAAAAAATATATATTTGATACTAGTAAATTTATCCTAAGCTAAAATGCATTAATATACAAAAGTTTTTATATATTTTAGTTCAATTATTATTGAAAGTATTCGAATGACGAATATTCTGTGATAAAATAAACATCACTGTTTTATAATTTGTTTTATTAATTTATTTTTATTGTCATTTTGTTAAATTTTAACAAAAATTAATTAATTTCTATGTGGAAACACATAATTTTAATTCCGGAGTGGATATATTAGATTGTGTGGACCTTCTTCCACAATGTTTACGCATTTAATTATTACATGCCGTTACAGGTTAACAATAAATTACAAAAATGGCTATAAAACTCACTTGCGAACCTCATGTAGTTCACTGCCGGAGAAATATGGAACAAAATCTTATATTATTAAAATGGACCCTATTTCCCAGCGGAGTTAAAATTATGTTTATCAATTGCAATAGTATCGACTATTATTGCAAATTTATAAAGAATAATCTTTAAAATTCCCTTTTTTCAAGATAAAATGTAAAAAGAATACTTTATAGTAGGTTTAAAGAAGGGTCGAACGAACTTTAAAATTTGTACACTTATTAAAGGTTTATCAAATGTATTTTGAGCTATTAATCGTTTATGAATACAACTTTATGAAAATTTGCTTATAATTGGTTTATAAAGTTCTTGTAAATTTTTATGCATATGGCTGTAAATTTTTAAGCATTCGACCCCAAAAGTTATATTTTTATAATGTGTCTGCCTACACATTACTAAAAAAAGTTACACATACGAGTGTTGTTTTTGTTTTCACATAGTTTTTTTTACTAACACATTCTCACCACTTAGGTTTTTGACAACTGAGTTAGGTCTTTGTCAGGAGAGTTTCCGATCTATGTGTATTTATCTACTTTAATAAAAAAAATTATTGAAAATACAATTTTCGTAATTGAAAACACAAAAAAATAACTAAAATGTGATTTCATTAAGAAAACTGTTTTTTTTTTCAACATTTTTAATTAACCAATAACGAAAATTGTATATTAAATTATCAAAATCAAAACTTAAAATTTAGTAGAAAATACAGAAAATTTTGTTTTTGATCACATGAATACTTGATTCAATTATAAAATAATTGAACCCAGTTCAATATGTGATAAATATTAGAATTAAAACTGTTTAGGATATAGTTTTTTCTGTGTAGCAATATTTTCAAAAAATTGTTTATGCCATTTAAAAACATTTTTTTATTCCGTATATGGGTAGATGTTTAAATATAAAAATTTGATACTAAAAAATCGTACAATTCCATGCTTTTTTAAATCCCAAATTTTACATTTGCGATTTCTCTTAAACAAAATATCAAAAATGAGTATAATTTTTTGTTTGACTCTAATAAACGCCAAATTTTAATAGTTGTACATAATATGTATTAGCTTGAATACCGATTTGATATTGGCGGATTTCGGGGGAATTTATTTTTTGGTCACAAATTTGTTAACATTTATTTAATTTCAGATTGTTTATTTGGGTTGCCTATTACTAATTTAAAATTTCTGGGACACTTAACCCTTTTATATTTGGGGTCAAAATTGACCAAGCCATTAAATTTTGACCTCTGCACTAAAAATATTAAAAATATCAACTAGAATGAATGATTTATCATATCTAAAGTGCGCACCACATCATTTTGTTTTTTTTTTTTGAACCAAACAAATCACTTTACATTCTCAATTTGTTTAGATATTGTATTTCAAAAAACCAACCGAAACAAGTTCAACTTATATCTGGTATTTTCATTTAGTATCGATTTAAAAATTATTAGCAATAGTTAAACTAAAAAACTATGGTAGATAACAAAAATGTATTGATTTATTCAATTTCAATAACAGCACCGGCCTTTGTTAGAGCTTCCTTTAATTTCTCAGCCTCATCTTTGGGAATATCATCCTTGACCACTGTGGGGGCACTTTCAACGAATTTCTTGGCTTGCACTAAATTCATGCCTTCCAGCAAATTCTTGACTTCCTTAATCAACGCTACCTTTTGTTTCTCATCGAATTTGACTAGTTTGACTTTGAAGGAAGTTTGTACTTTCTTGGGGGCAGCCTCTTCTTCATCATCGGCAGCAGCACTTCTTGCAGGGCCAGCAGCCATTTGTGGTACAAATGCGGTTTCGGGAAGGTTGAGCTTCTTTTTCAAAAGAGCGCTGAGTTCGGAAACTTCCAAAAGGTTGAGGGTGGCTATGCTATTGACAATACCTTCCAACTTGGGGTTGATAGGTTTAGCAGAACCCTCTGGGGGAGGAGGGGTTAAAGTTGGGGCACCGGTGGCAGCAGCAGCTGGTGCGGCTTCAGAAAACATGCGACGATTAGCTTGGCGACATAATTGTCTTGCTAACAAACGTGGAGCGAACATTTTGTTGACACTGTTAAGACATAAGTTTTTTTAATTAATAATAACAATTAAATTAATTTTTATTCAAAAATGAATGAATATTTTACCAAAAACTTGTAGAAAATTGCGGTTATGTGATCAACTTTTGACAGTTCTTGTTTAAAGTGAGGCCAAGTTTTAAAATTATGTAACAAAACAAATAGTAATGCCATGTTTGTGGTACTGACACATTTTTGACAATTACATTAACAGGGTAGTTAATAAAACAATTAATTTTTGCAACAGCTGTTAGCATTAAAAACAGATGTCACACAAAAGTTTGTTTATGCCAAAAGTAAACAATTTACAAGAAAATTAAAAAATTTTTATAAAATTTAATAATACGAAAATGGCAGATGTGGCAAAGGAACCAATAAACTCAAGTGAGGGGGAAAAAATAGTCTTTAAGAAGAAAGTGCGTAAAAATTTAAGACAAAGAAGGAATTCTGATGATGAACCCCAGGAAGAACCGTAAGTTTTTTCTAATTTATAAATCAAACAATAAGTAATTAACTTTTTTAATAATTTAGCTTATCCTTGGAGGAAATAAAAGAAAGACAAAAACTCCGGGAAAGACCTCATGGTGTTAGTATAATAGGACTGGCTTTGGGAAAAAAATTAGCTCCCGAAGAAGAGATTGCACTCAAAGACCCCTTCAATGTTAAAACAGGTGGTCTTGTCAATATGCAGTCTCTTAAATCGGGCGGTGTTAAAGAATCAGAAGATGCTTATGATGTGGGCATAGGCACACAGTTCTCTGCCGAAACAAACAAACGTGATGAAGATGAGGAAATGATGAAATACATTGAACAAGAATTACATAAACGTAAGGGCGTAACAGAAACAAATCCAGATAATGAATTGGGCGCAGATCCTCAAAAGTATTTAACACCAGAAGAAGCAGCTTTATTTGCCTTGCCAGAACATTTACGGCAGTCATCTTCACATCGTTCGGAGGAGATGTTGTCAAATCAAATGTTAAATGGCATACCAGAAGTTGATTTGGGCATTGATGCTAAAATTAAGAATATAGAAGCCACCGAGGAAGCAAAACAAAAATTGCTGCAGGATCAGAAGAATAAAAAGGATGGCCCTTCACAGTTTGTGCCCACAAATATGGCTGTGAATTTCATGCAGCACAATCGCTGTAAGTAATAGAGTTTGTTTTGTGTAATAATAAGTTATAAATTAATCTTTTTATTTCTTAATTTTTAGTTAATATTGAGGAAAACAATGATCCCAAACGTAGATTCCAGCAACACAGAAAACCGGCTGAAGGTGCTGCCGCTGAAGGACAACAGCCACAAAATCCTCATCATCAAGTTGGACCAAATGGCGTTAAAAGGGCTACAGATGATTATCATTATGATAAATTCAAGAAGCAATTTAGACGTTATTAAAAATTCATTTTAAGGAATAAAGATAATTTTGTTTTACACACTTAAGATGTTTTGATTTGCTAACACAATTTTGTTTAATATAAATGGGACAAGCATTTTCTATAAAGAATGTGTGTAATATTTTTTATAGAAAATTGCTCTCATATTCTCTATACAAAATTTGTTCTCACATTTTATCTTAATGTGAAAACAATTTTTATTCTCACATTTTTGGGAAACAAATTATCTATAGAAAATTGCTCTCAAATTTGATCCGACACAAATTTTCTATAGGTTATTGTTCTCACATTTTGTGAGCAAAATTTTCTATAGAAAATTCCTCAAACATTTGTTGTAACACAGATTTTCTACAGAAAATTGTTTTCACATTTTGTGAGCTACAAATGTTTTATAGAAAATTCCTCACACATTTGTTGTGCCACACATTTTCTACAGAAAATTGCTCTCAGTTTGTGTGACAAACATTTTCTTAATTTTTTAATTCCCTTTCTGAAGTTCTCCTTCAAATTGCTACTTTTCACAATCAATTTCGCTTCAAAAAAGAAAACTAATTTAAAAGCACTGTTTGAAAGTTACAAATATATCTTAAATTACTTACCACATTATAGTTAAAAAATAAAAGTAAAGAGGCATACAAATGGCTCATCTAAGTAACAAGTTAAGTCGTGTTTTTCCTTCTTCATGTTTTCTGGTTGTGTGGGTCTCCTTCAGCTTTTGGTTACAAACATTTTATGAATTCGTGCTACAAATCGAATTAAGTACGTGACTTAAATAATTGCAATACTAACACATACAACGTACAATACTTACGGTATTTAGGAAAGAGATGATGAAGATTCCAACCAAGTTAGTTAGTCATTAATAGAGTGTCAGGTATTTTGGGTTTTACGGGAGGTTTGACACATACCTTATGAAAATGTCAGAATACTTAAAGTTCTACCTATAAAGAAGAATGTGGAAGAAAAATTTATACATGTTTTAAAGGACCATTTGAGTTTAAGTAAATCATTGTAAATGTTACAATTATTGAACTTTAAACGTTTCTAAAGATAGTTTTTACAGTTTATTTGACCTTTTTTTTAATTATAATTTCAAATTTCTAAAGAAATTTACAAAATTTATTTCCTATAAAAGTATTCATAACTTATACTGTGTTTACAATTCTCTTTTGCCCAACACGGAAATTCCTTCATGTTTGCTGCTATTTTTTTGGTGTGTTGGTGTAAAAAGAGCAAATATTCGTTCGAATTCATTTGTATGGCAAATTCGCAATCGTCATCATCATCGTCAGACACATTGGTAACAAATTTTTTACAATCATGTCCTTCTAGCAACTAATTAACAAAAGGAGTTTGCTGTAAGTGAATGTGTGCTTGTATGTATGTGTTTACTTTAGATGTTTTATTGTGTTTGGGTAAGTGTGTGTGTGTGTGAGTGTTTTAGTATTTAACACCAAATTACAGCAATAAAAGAGAAAGACAGCAGAGTGCTGGAATTTTGAAGAAGAGTAGTTTTGTAGTGCTTAATCAAACTGTATTGAAAAATTTTAATTTGTCGCAGTTTGTTTATGGATTTATTTGTTAAACAATTCGAGAGTTCTTAATTTTTTTAAATGATAGAAATTATATCTAGGGGTTTTAGATCGAGATTTAAAACTGGCACATAGTTTTTAAGTAGTGGTAGTAATATATATGAATCTGATGTATGAACGGATCGTAGAAGAGAACATAGGCTTTAAGAAAATATAAGTCGACCACCTCTGATTAAGAGAACTTGTATTTTTTACATATTTATTTTATGGATTTGAAAGTGCTGGAATTCAAGTTGAAAACAAGTGTATGTAATTCCAGCCTTGAGTCCTGTTGTATTATACATTATATCAATAGCATTATACAGTAAAAAGGAAACATAAATTCAAGCCATATGTTTTTGTTTGAAAAACATTTAATTTTTTCCTGAGCGGACGGATGACATTTGAAAGGCAGATTAACTTTTTTTATAATTTGACAAACAAAATTAATAATAAGAATTAAAACAACTAAGAGAGCTATATTCGGTTGTGCCGAATCTTATATACCCTTCATTTTAAATATTTTTAGGTAAACAAAATTAAAGTTCTTTTTTCAAAATTTACATAATTGACATTAAACATTACAAAGGTAATTTGATAAAAAAAATCAAATAATACTTGGGTTAAAAGTTTTAATGAAAAACGTGTGTTAAGAATTTTACGTTCTCAGTCCTTATTTATTTAAAATCTACAAAAACAACAGTTAAAATAGTCACTCAGTGTCTATATACACGTTCAACAATTCGTAGAAATGCACACACACTTTATAATGTACAAGACAGTTGATGTTAACTCTAACAGCGCCTATGATAAACTCACTCACGACTGCAACCTCGGCCACTATTTATACACACGCTATCTTTTGTTATTCTTCTACAATGATCTTAACGGACAAACTAGAACATTCGAATTCTAGAGCTTTCGATGTTAATGTTAGCAGCTTAAACATTTAGTGTTGCCATACTTACAAACAATGCTAATAACTGCATGATAACAACATTATTGAGAAGTAGATGCTTCTACTGATGTACGTGTTTATAAACATGATGAATGGTGCAGGCAGTCGTTACAGACCATTAAATTCAAAACGCTATTGCACATTTGTAACAATATATTTTTTTTCCATTAACAACTTTGTTATCGCAACATTTTAAAAGTACTACAAGGTGGCGCAAAAGTAATCCTCCTATCAGAAAATGCTATAAATTTTGCGATTGGCCCCTAATGTCAGTTCTGTTTTGACATTTGTGTAAAATATACGTTAATAAACAATGTTACGCTACACTGATCCAGAACGCGGAATATTGCTGGCTATTTATTTGACCAATAATCGGTCGGTGACTTTGGCACAACGTGAATTTCGTCGCAGATTTCCTGGCCGTCCAACGCCTACTGGTGAAACACTGCGACGTTTAGCCGATCGCCTCGAAGAGACTGGCACAACACGAGATGCTGCCAGGCGTGGCAGACCCCGGAGTAGCCGTTCTGCAGAGAATATTGCTGCTGTAGCCGAGGATGTCATGGAAGCGCCGTCGACATCGACCAGACGACGTGCCACGCAAATGGGTATCAGTCGACGGTCTTTACAGCGAATTTTGGTACAAGATTTGAAGATGTTTCCGTACAAAGTCCAGACGGTGCATCAGCTGTTAGCTGCTGACCGCCAATCGCGTCTAACATACGCCCAAGCCATCCTTAATCACCACCAAGAGGAAGATGATTTTTCATCAAAAATAATCATGAGTGATGAGGCCCATTTCCATCTTAGCGGGTACGTAAATAAGCTAAATTTACGCTTCTGGGGCACTGAAAATCCGCGTGTAACCCACGAAGAGCCATTATACCCGCTCAAAGTCACTGTATGGTGTGCTGTTTTTGCTGGAGGAGTCATCGGACCTTTTTTCTTCGAAGACGTCGCGGACCAAACGGTTACTGTGAATGGTGAGCGCTACAGAGCAATGATCAACGAGTTCTTTTTGCCTCTACTTGATGAATTGGGATTGGAAAAAATGTGGTTCCAACAGGACGGTGCAACGGCACACACTGCACGTGCCACAACCGATATGCTGAAGGATGCATTTCCCGGGCGCCTAATCTCCCGTTTTGTCGATTTGCACTGGCCAGCAAGATCGCCTGATTTGACCGCTCCAGACTTCTTTTTGTGGGGCTTTTTGAAGTCGCGGGTTTATGTCAACAAGCCTCTAACTCTTGCAGCTCTTAAAGACAATATCCGTCAAGAATGTGAGGACATATCGCCGGAAGTTTTGGCCAAAGTGATGGAAAATGCCATAAAAAGGGCTCAAATGACAATCAACTGTGGCGGCGGCTATTTACATGACATCATATTCTCGACTTGATGTTAAAAAAAATTAAAAGACCAAATAAAAATAATCCACAAGAAGAATCAAAGTTTTTAATTTTTTTTTAATTACAGCCAAAAAACATCGGAAGTTTACTTTTGCGCCACCTTGTATTATTATTATTCTTTTGTATTAATTTATATAAAATATGTTTATATGTTGATAAGGTCTTCACATTTACTGACGTTAACGATCTTCGGGTCAAATTTGACCCAAATAGAAAAAAAAAATAACTACGAATATTACATGTTTACCTTCATTATTAATATATTTCAAAAAACATACTTAATTGAAATAAAAGCCTTTGAATGAATCTAAAGAATCGGTTTTGTTGGGAATGGTTTTATGGAATGTTTAGCTTACCTTTTTTTATTCTGAATAAATTTTTACTGAATTTAGCTTAAATTGAAATAATACGAGGCTCTGGTCTGTATTTCAATCGAAAACAAATTTCTATAGACTCTAGATTATTTGATAACATCTGAACTAGATTGATTGGATATCGTTAAGCTGTTAGGGTAAGATTTCTTAAAAAAAATCTTTTGACACAGCCTAATAACCCTTAGCTTGTCGATAGGTAGTTTACTTTATGTTTTGAAAACATTTAAAGTGTACCAAACAAGTCTTTGGAGCGTTATTATGCTTTTCAAGTTTCAGTGGTATCAAAAAAAGTACAATTATGTATATAAATTTCCTTATTCCTGAATTTGTAGTTCATTTAAGTAGTAAACGTTATGGTATCATGTCCTTTTAGACAAGACAGTATAATTTAAAAAAAGCCATAGAAAACATATAAAAAACATTTGCGGGTTGTGTTTCCTATTATAAAACAACCTGTCATAACTTGTACTAATTTTCAACTTTGTATCTATGGGGAATATAGAAGACCAAGTAATTTTAATGTGCTGTTTGTTTAAATATTTTTTGGCATTATGATCATAATGCTTCATAAATTTCATTTTATTTTTCATACTTTTTAATGGACTTCAAGCGCTCTTCAAAAAAAAAAAAAAAAAAATATGAAAAAATAACACGTTACATTTATTGGTTGGCACTTAATTAGATTTTCCATAGATAATTTTCCCAAAATGGCCGTTATTATTTGGCGTCAAACTAAATAATGTATTTACTATATACCGAAAAAACACGTTCTAGTCGTCTCTTTATTTTATACACGTTTCTGTTTGTTTATTTACTTTAAAAAAAATCTATGTATGTATATAAATTTCTATAACTTAATTATTACATTGATTTTGTGGATTTTTTGTGCCTCAACGTTGATGACGTTTTACCACTGATGTATTTTTGTCTATAAAAACGTCCGAAAAGTATTAAAAATGTAATCATATAGATAATGGTTGCACAGTTGATCCATAAGGGAAAATCACATTGAGTGGCAATGGCCTGTAAGGCCCACAGCAAGCCGGTGGTAAATTGTAGCTGAAAAAATAAAACAGAATTAGAAAACACAACAGTATTATAATTAAATTATAATCTATAAAAGGGAGATTTTTAAATTTTAGATTTGTTTGTTTTGTTGTGTTAAAACCAAATTCATACCAACTGAATGCCGGTTAGATATTTTTTCCACCATAAATATTTTTGTATGACCGGCCCACCAGCACTTAAACCATAATAAGTGTACATAATAACATGGATAAGGGAGTTTATTAAAGCGGGGAAGAATGCTGAAATTAGGTAAAATAAAAAAATAATTTAAAGTTGGATTTATGTACTACCCTAACCATTAAAGGTTCGTACCACTTATTAAAATGTTAAAATTTGAATTTTAAATCGCTCTAACTCCCACAAATATTGTCCAAATTGAACCAAACTACATTTATTTTAAAGAAAATTTTATTATTTTTAAATATTAACCAAAGCGATTATTTTTAAATTCATTGATGTTAAAAATAATTAAAAGAATTCAGGTACTTGAAAATAAATATTTAAAAATTCTGACCGTAATAGTTTCGTACGGCATTAATTACATAATTTAGTATGGGGTGACATCACCTTTTACATTAATTACTGCATTTATTCTTTTATTCATTGAATTTATTAATGTTTTACATTCATCTGGTCTGATAGAATTCCATATTTCACTAATTTTTTCCTTCAGTCCGCCAACAGTTGTTTGGGGTTCATTTCTTAACCGCCTTTTCATAATAGCCCATACACTTTCAATCGGATTTAGGTCTGGGCTGGATGATGGCCAGTCTAGGACATTAATATTGTTATCTGAGAGCCATTTCTTTGTCATTTTTGCTGTATGAGCTGGAGCTCCATCATGTTGGAAGGTATATTCACCAAAAGTTGTGATATTGGGTATGGAAGGTATTAAATTTTCCTCCAAAATATTAATATACCGTGCAGCATTAACGGTATTTGCTATAAAACCCATTTTTCCCATACCATTTGCAGACATGCAACCTCATATCATTACGCTCGCAGGGAATTTCACTGTCCGTTTAAGGCAATCCCTATGAAACGCTTCGTTTTTTGTGCGAATTACTTTCGTGCCAGTATCACCTACACATAGTTCAAATCTTGATTCATCACTAAAAATGATGGAGTCCCACTGTCTTTGGGTCCATGATTGCCGCGCTTTTGCCCATAACAATCTTTTTCGTTTTTGAACTTTTGTTAGCAATGGTTTTTCTTTTGGCTGGCATATGAAACATTTGTTATGAAAATATTTATTTTCTGCTTGCATATGTAACGTACCTTGTAAAAACCGTAGTTAAGCTTTTTAAAATTTTTTCTTGTTGTCTCACGTCCAACTGCTGATGACCACTCATTTTCTGACAGAGCTTCGTCTGTTTTTTTTAATGATATTCTCCAACGAACGCAATTTCTTGGACACTCGTCCACAATTTTTGTAATTGGGAATTACAGAATTATTTATTTTAAAAAATTTAATAATATATTGGACTGTAGATTTCAACAAATTCATTTCGGATGAAATCTCTGCATAACTTTTTCCAATTTTCCACTTAGCGACAACAAGTTCTCTAATTTCTTTCGATACCGCTTTACCTCGCAACATTTCTTTATTTTTTTTTTGGATTTTATTGCTTATATTAATTTTTTTTTTACTAAAAATAACCACACCTGCCTTTTGACTTACAAAATTATTTTAGGAGAAAGCACTAGAAAAAAATAACGGAACTTTCCACAAAGTACGAATCTTTTTTGGTCAATTTAAAAAAATACCTTATTGAAGGGATTTTTAAAATCACAGTTGTATATAAGGGAAATTATTATAAATTCTTAAACTCAGTGATGCATTTTATAGTCTTATTGATGCAAGATATAAAACAGAAAGTTTCATAAAAATATCGCCAAAAATTAGTTTTTAACAGAATTTTGAAAACGCAGTTCTAAAAATTTTATATATAGTACGAACCTTTAATGGTTAGGGTAGTATAAGAAATAATTATTAGGCCAAGAAGGAGAATATTTGCATATTTCAAAAGTTTTCAGAACAAAACACTACTTCCTCTATCGTCTGGTTTATAAGTTTTCAAAATATATTTTACAGCTTCTTCAGTTAGTCAACTAGAGAATCGTCGCAATAGTTTACATATTTCAATGTTGTAAAAAACTAATTCAACAAGAAAGAACTCATTCATTAGGAGTCGATTAGCTGCTATAGCGCACAACACACTACAGGGAAGCTTCGTGATTTAGCCGAACTGTCGGAAAATATAAAAAATGTCCTGTCTAAATGATTTCTGTTACTTTCTATGTAGGACAAATCAAATCGAAAGCCCAGTACTTCCTTTACTCTTCCTTGTTCCGATCGAAAATGGAATATAAAGTTTTCAATCTATATATATAAAAGAGTAACGTTACTGAATGACTGAATGACTGACTGATTCATCATGGCACAGCCCAAACGACTGAAGCTAGAATCATGAAATTTTAACTGTGGGTTCTTTCCTCCCCAAAACGATCCGATAAGAAGGGATTTTTGGAAATTCGAACGTTTAGGGGGTAAAAACGGGTAAATTCGGTAACCTTATATCTTCAAAACTAATAAAGATACAAAAAAACTTAAAATTGCATGTTACTCCATTCAAAAAATAAGCTGACAGGTGTTTCGTACTTTTTCGAAATTCGAATCTTTTAGGGGAGAAAATGGGTAAAAACTGTATTTTGGTACTTTTTTGGCACCATATTTTAAATCGTATTCTTTACTTATCAAAAAATAAAAAAATATAAGTTTGGTACTTTTTGGAAATTCGAACCCTTAAGGGATAAAAATTGTGTTTATTTTTGGTACTTTTTCATAAAATATGTTTTTTTTTTTATAATTTGACATAGAGATACGAATATTTTATTATGAGCTCCCACCACGATACAAATTTATTTGAATATAATTTTACCACCGTAATGTAGATAAAAAATGTACCAAAAAGGGGATAAAATCGGGAAAATACATTTTATTTGAAATTATTAAGCCAATTTTGATAATTTTTTTAACATTGGATTGATACAAAAATTAACTAACAGGTTGCTATTTGGAACTCGAGTACCAAGGTTTATATTGGGCCAAATCCGGGTAAACAGTTTGGTACTTTTATTAAAAAAATATTTTTTCTTGGGCACATTAACACAGATTGCAATCGTTTGTGACATGTCTTCAGCATAAACAATTTTAGCAAAATGGAATATTTTTATATTTTAAACTTCAAGGAGGAAAAGGGAAATTGGTACTTTTCTCCTAATGGTACTTTTTTAATATTTTACATTATTTCACATTAAAGTTATCTGATATGTATCTGAGTGAAGTTAGTGTTAGAAATAGGGGATAATATTTAGGAACCAAAATGTGAGAACTGAACTATAGGTACTTTTTTAATTTTCTATAACAATGGACTTAGAAACATGAAATTAAGCATATATGGTCCTAAGTGTGTGAGAATTCTAGGGGGAGACTTTTTGGTACTTTTTCTTTATTGGAATGGTACTTTTTGTAATTTCTCCAATAATGACCTAGAAGCTTGAAATAAAGATTATATGGACCCGAGTGAGTGGGAAACCACAAGTGTGGGCTTTTTTAACTTTTTCTATATTCTAATGGTACTTTTTGAATTTTCTATAACAATGGACTTAGGAACATGAAATTAAGCATACATGGTCCTAAGTCAGTGAGAATTCTAGGGGGAGACTTTTTGTTACTTTTTCCTTATTCGATTGGTACTTTTTATAATTTCTTCACCAATGAACCTAGAAACATGAAATAAATGTTATATTGACCCGAGTGAGTGGGTATCCACAAATGGGAGACTTATGGTACTTTTTCTTTATTATAATGGTACTTTTTGAATTTTCTATAATAATGGACGTAGAAACTCGAAATAAAGCATATATGGTCATAAGTGAGAGAGAATTGAAGGTGGGGACAATATGGTACGTTTTCTTTATTCTAAAGGTACTTTTCAAATATTTTATAAAAATGGACCTAGAAACTTGAAATTAAGCATATAGGGGGAGACTTTTTGGTACTTTTTGTTTATTCGAATGGTACCTTTTGAAATTTCTATAACAATGGACAAAACTTGATACTTTGCCATCTGGAAAAACATAGTTCTGTGGATGATTGTTTGGAAATTTATATAGTCAGAGGATTGCTTCAACTAGGAGTGAACCAAATCTGAACTTAAGGAAAGACTCTATCCCCAGAGGCTATACCAAAGCTTATCTTAGACTCATTGATATATATTTTCCATTCGTTTAACTACCCTTGATACATTCCCACCTGAAATGAAATAGTCCTATGAATGATTGTATGAAAAGTTGTATAGTCTGAGAATTGGTTTTGTTCATGAGTGAACCAAATCCAAAATCCGTTCGTGACCGTATATTCTGGATTTCATGCTTCTCGTTACACTTTTAGAGGATGTAACTATTAAGTGTAGATTCATCTGGGACTAGGAGTAATGTAGTATTCAGGGTCTATAAAGGACTACACCATTATCAATAGCAATTCGAAGAAAAAAAACAATTGAAAATGAGAATTTTCATTTAAAATTCGGAAAAAAACAATTGAAAATGAGAATTTTCATTTAAAATTCGGAAAAGAACAATTGATAATGAAAATTTTCATTTAAAATTCGGAAAAGAACAATTGAAATTGAGAATTGTTCGTTTAAATTCAGAGAAGCTCAATTGAAAATAAGAGGTTCTTTTAACGCGACTGCTGCAAATGAGTATATAAATTATGTTTTTCAAAAATAGGAGGATTTGGGCAACAACGTTTTTGTGACAATGCTCCATGTCACAGCAAACTTGAGAGATTATTCAAAAACTCAAAAGCAACTTTGCTAAGTTTGAGTCCATATTCCCCAATGCTCAACCCCATTGAAACAATATGGTCAAAAATAAAAGTGCATGTGAAATCAAACACTTTTCCCCCCAACGTGGGAGAACAACGATTATGTAATTTACCTTGAAAATTTGATAGATGAAGCCATTGCTTAAGTAACAGTTGGAGACTGCAGCAGAGCTATTCAGCACTTGACAATATTTCATGCAGCAGCATTAGAAATGCAAAATATGCCCGTTGGTCATTAATTGTTTTTGTTTAAATATTTTATTATTATTAATTTTACAAAATTTTCTATGTTCTTTTTTTTCGAGGATACTAAATAAAAATCTCATTTTCAATTGTTATTTTCCTAATTTCGCATAAAAAATTCTAATTTTCAACTGAGCTTTACCGAATTTTAAATGAAAATTCTCATTTTCAATTTATCTTTTCCAAATTTTAAATGATAATTCTCATTATCAATTGTTTTTTTTCCGAATTTGAATTTGAAATGAAAATTCTCATTTTCAATTTATCTTTTCCAAATTTGAAATTAAAAATCTCATTTGCAATTGGGATTTTCTGAATTGAATTGAAAAGTTCTCATTTTCAATTGAAAATGAGAACTTCAGTTGCAATTTTCACCGAACATCTTTCATAACTATCGCCAACCTAAACTTATTAGTACTCTGTTGTGTTCAATCACCATAATATGTACTTATGAGTCTAGAATAATGTCCTGAGATCTCTGTAGCCTGAAACTTGTAATGTCACCTCTAAGAGTAAACAATTTATTGTTTTGTTTGGGTTTACTCGTAACGTTTACCCATCTGGGCCATGACTTTTTGCTATTACCAAGACTTGTGGGGACAATTGACTTCTCCAACATGAGTAATATCCAGTTTCTGATGCATTGCTCATTAGTTTCCACATTGCTAAAAGCTCATGATTTCGCATTAACTCTTCGAATTAATTATTCAATTTGCGGTTAAAGAGTGAATCAGAAAAAACTTATACACACTATTGCAGCCAAAACATATGGTCCAACAAATAATAATTTTTTTAACCAGTTTAGCTTTTACAAATATTTTAGATATTATCTTTTCTAAATCATTAATTTTCAACTGTTATGTCGGTCAAATTGGTCACAAAAAAAAAATATTTAAAACTTTTCAAACAAATTCAATAAGGACTTTCAAAAAAATTGCAAAAGATCTGAAGGTTCATTGTCATACTGTTTCCAAAGCCATTAAACAGTATAAGGCAGACTTGAACATTGAAAGTAAACCTGGATCAGGAAGAAAAAAAAGGTCTAACAGATATTGTTAAGGCAAACGAAGCCAAAAAAAGTAATATTTCTACTACTATTTTAAAAAAGTAGTATTTCTACTACTATTTTTAAAAAAAGTAGTATTTCTACTACTATTTTAAAAATGTAGTATTTCTACTACTATTTTAAAAAAGTAGTATTTCTACTACTATTTTTAAAAAGTAGTATTTCTACTACTATTTTTAAAAAAGTAGTATTTCTACTACTATTTTTAAAAAAAGTATTATTTCTACTACTATTTTAAAAAAGTAGTATTTCTACTACTATTTTAAAAAAGTAGTATTTCTACTACTATTTTTAAAAAAAGTAGTATTTCTACTACTATTTTAAAAAAGTAGTATTTCTACTACTATTTTTTAAAAAAAAGTAGTATTTCTACTACTATTTTTTAAAAAAAAGTAGTATTTCTACTACTATTTTAAAAAAGTAATATTTTTACTAATATTTTAAAAAAGTAGTATTTCTACTACTATTTTAAAAAAGTAGTATTTCTACTACTATTTTTAAAAAAAGTAGTATTTCTACTACTTTTTTAAAAAAGTAGTATTTCTACTACTATTTTTAAGAAAAGTAGTATTTCTGCTACTATTTTCAAAAAAAGTAGTATTTCTACTACTATTTTAAAAAAATAGTATTTCTACTACTATTTTTAAACTCTTTCGAAGAGCACCGAACACTTCTATCAGAAAATCAGCTCGAGGTTGAAGTCGTATAAAGTTCTGAAAGATCCAGATCGCAATGCGGTAAAGAACTTAGAAGCAAAATAATGATCGAAAAAATTTAGGGAAAATTGTATAAAAAAATACCTCGGATGTGTGATGGATGATGAAACTTATGCACTGGCAGACATTTTACAACGTCCGGAACAAGATTTTTATGTGGCTGATGGAATCGGTAGTGTTCAAGAACAATACCGGACAAAAAAAAAACAAACAAAATTCCCCATGAAGATTTTGTGTTGTAAGCTATTTGCAGCTGCGGCAAAAGAAGCCAATTATTTGTGACATCAGTCACGATAAACACAGAAATATATATTACGGAGTGTCTGCGAAAAAGTTTTTTTCCTTTCTTAAAACAGCACAGAGTGCCTTCATTTTTCTGGGCCGATTTGGCATCATGTCACTTTGAAAAAAAGTTCCTTGAGTTGTATTCAAACAATAATGTCAATTTTATACCACGTGAGGCAAATCCTCCAAACTGTTCAGAACTTCGGTCTGTGGAAATATATTAGGCTCTTGTAAAAAAAAGAATTAAAGAACAAAGGAAAGGTATCCCAGGACATGGGTAAGCGTAAGTGGACCCCCTCGTCTAAAAACTTAATGGAAGCAACTATAAAATCTTTAATGGAAGGATTTCCGGAAAAAGTGGATAAATTTATAAATATCGAGTATTGCAATATTTGAACAAATTTACGTATTCTTGAGAATTTTTATATTGAACGTTTTAAGTTTCATTTAAATAAATAGAAGTATAAGTTTTTTCTGGCTCACTCGTTAATTCACTAAAATCTGAATTCACATTTATTATATAAAATGTCAGCAATTCATTCCATAAATCCCTTCCCAAAAAACAAACTCTTTATCTCCTTTCATAGGCTTTAATTTGAAAAGAATTCATTCATTGTTGAATCGTTATTCTTTGAAATTAATTTATAACAACCTTTAAATGATTGAATTTTTGTTAATTTAAATCTAATCCAAATTGAATTGAAATAATTTTTTTACTTTTGTTTTTAATCATTTACAAAATGAAAAAAATTGAGTTAAGACTTTTTGTGTTAGATTTAAGATTCAATACATTTTGTTATGGATTTGAAATATAGAATACTTGAAATAAAGAACGAATTATAAAAGGAAGGAATTCAATACGTTTGAAGTACTAGGGAATTAAGACAACTAATTAATTCCTGCACGCAGAAAAAAAAAGAAATATAGTTGTGCATGGTTACTGTAACCATTTCAACATTTTTAACAATATTATAGTCACAGTAACTATATATATGAGTGTGGTAACAATAATATGATTAATTTACGATTCACATGATTGTATCAACCATATATATGGTTACAGTAAACATGTATATGTTTGTGACAACCATTTATATGATGAAGGACTTACCATATTATGTTGCTCTCGGCTTATGGATATCATAATCTGAGAACAACATATTATGATAAAATTATTCATCATATAAATGGTTATCACAAACATATACATGTTTACTGTAACCATATATATGGTTGATACAATCATGTGAATCGTAAATTAACCATATTAATGTTACCACAATCATATATATAGTTACTGTGACTATAATATTGTTGAAATGGTTTCAGTAAACATGCACAAATAGTAAACATGGAAATGGTTACGTAACCAAGCACAACTATATTTTTTTTTCTGCGTGCGGTAAATTCATTCATGTTAAGGTTAAGAGAATATATTTATTTTGATTTTGAAAACTGAATTAAGAATTAATTTTTTTGAACATTTGCTCTTACTGGACCACAATATCGAATGAACGATTTTGTTAGCATTCTAAGCGAAAGAAAACTGATTTGGGTTTTCTTAACTTCATATTTATCGATATTTTGAAACAGGCTATCATTTTGCTTGAATTTGACTAAAAAAATTGAACAAAATAATGGAAAATAATGAAACTAGTATGTTGCATACTATCTCAAGTGGAGCAGTTTCCGTTAAGCGTTTTTATGGTTGGCATGCTTACTACTCGCGACCTGAGACCTCAAGTCATTGCCTTATAGGCGTATCAATTCGTTTCTAAAAAGAAAGATGCATTCAAGTCAAGTATGACAAGTTTACAATTTAAAAACAATTTTTAAAAGATTATAGACAATAAACATCTAACCAAGTAGTCGGAATCATTGAGAATAGACATAGAGCGGAAACTCTCCTGTCAAAGACCTAAAGGTTCAATTAGTCGTGCCTTACCATAACGCCATAGCTGGTACCATAGCCATATCATAAGCATTTTACTGTTAGGGTTATGGCGTTATGGCATATCACCAATAATCAAATACATTGTTGCCCATAAGCTTGGTTCTAACAGCTGTTTTATATGGTTACGGTTATGGTACGTCTAATTGAACCTTAACTCAGTTGTCAGAAACTTAAGTGGTGCTGAGAATGTATTTGTAGAAAAAACTATGTGAAAACAAAAACAACACTCGTATGTGTGATAATTTGGGTTGATTTTTTTTCTACTTTCCCCTCTATGTTTCTCTATGGTCCGAATAAAGATGTTTTTTTGCAATAAGTTGAATAAAATTCATAGATGTAATAAGAATTTTAGTCTTTCTTCACTATGAAAATTACCTAAATCCTGTTATTTTACTCACATGAACCCGTTGGCACCCACTTAATGGCAATCCACCACAAAGGAAACATGGTACTGTGATGATAAATATGCAGGGGCGTTAATTGATCCCATTTGTGTCTCAAAATGAAAAATAAAGTATCGCAAAATTCCAAAAGTTTTGAGAAAAAGAACCACCAAACAGCAGAGGCCAACTTAAAGAAGTATCAACATAAAAGTTTATATTAGAAAGTTCACAATTAATAAACATTTTTAAGTTTAAACTTACATTAATTTCATGTTTTGAATAGAGGACTCGACAGGGTTGACACCAGTAATTGTAGTTTAAATGCCAAGCATTTATGAGCAGCTCTTTGAAAATGTGAAAATTTATGAAAGCCATTGTTAAATTGTAGACAATAAGAACAGGTTGTAGTTTTAGGGGTTTGTAGCTGAAAAAATTAAAAAAAAAATGTTAAACACCTTGTCATTTAATGTTCTCCTTAAGTTTTAAAGTTTTTTTTTTATTCTTAAACAATTAATTACCTTTTTACAAAGTTGGGCAAATAAAATGCCATTACAAGATACATAGATATCCAGGCCAATATGGGCTTAAATGATGACACTAACAGCCAGTCCTGAGTGCGAGGATCTGCTAAATGTTCATATACAAATGGCCATAATTCTAAGGTAGTTGATGTATTAGGCTCTATCACTTTTAAAGCTGATGTCAAAGACATTTTCCTGTATAAAATGCTTAATGCTTAATACTTGTATGTTTATTATTTAAAAGTTTCTTAAAGACTAATATGTTTATTTAAAGAATATTTAAATTTATGCAATTTATTTGCCCTTAATAAAAAATTAAAACTTTTATGGTGACCTTTAAGAAGTTTTTGTAACGTCTTTTGTATATTCTTTGGAGACTTTTTATATCTATCAATGGCCTTAACATTTACATGGTTTGGTTTGTTTTTTTTTTGTGTTTTAAACCCATTAATGTCAACAATTGACCGCAGAGAATTGACATGCACTCTGGTCTCTGCTCAACCATGTCTTTAAAAACGTTCAAATGGTTTAACATTAAAAGCGATTGTTTACCTCCCAAATATCAGCAGCAGCCAGCAGCCAGCACCATGAACAATAACAAAAAAAGTAAATTGTTGCAAAAGACATGGTGGTAATAAAGAGAGAAAGAGTAGAAGAAGCTGATAAACATGAAAAGAAAACACTGTTTACTTTTTGATTACCTTACAAAAGTTTAATTTATACTCTGCTTCTCCCACTGCTACACTGCTGAAATGAATGAATGAATGAATAAACGTAAGTACGACTGTCAGTGGCGCTTTGCTATGACCATTTATTCAACAAGCTCTTTTTCTTATTCAATGATGAATGGGTCAAGTGGGTATACATTTCCAATCTATTGTTTGCCACTTTTTCCTCCTGTGTTTTTTGTCTTATTTTGTTTGTTTTTGAAAATAGAGGGAGTATGGTAAATCTTGTAAATTAAAGTGGATAAACTGTTGTATTTTTCTTATTGCTAATTTGTACTAAAAGTCTGATTTTAGGCTCTGTTGGCTTTCAAGGGCTTTTTTTAATGGTTGATTATTATGTTATATTAATCACAAATTCTACAGATATTGTTTGTTTGTTTAGGGCTTAAGTTACCCCCTTAACCGTTTCAAAAACCACTAATGATGGATTATTTGGCCTCGATAATATCAATACCTCCTCTAAGGCGCTTTTTACTATTCTAAACTGGTTACCAGTGTATTTGATGGTGATACAAATGGCTCGGAACTCTGCTGTGAGACTAAATGCTGGTTGTTCGTGATCTGGCAAGGACCTTGGACACTCTAGGATACTGAATTACTATGTAAAACCTTTTTTCGATAGACATTTCCATAATATGATCCCGAACAGGGATTTATGGCAACGCTGGCTCTTTCCCCCTGCTGATGTCATACGGATATACACTGATGGCTCTAATTGGGGAAAATAGGGTCGGTGGAGGTTTCTATATTGAAAATTTTGGGATAAAATCCTACTTTAGGCTACCTAACTTCTGTACTGCTCTTCAGGCGGAAATTATTGCCATTTAACATGCATCCAACTGGCTGAGGTGATACATGTATATTTATTGATAGCAAGGCTGCCTTTAACGGAATAGCGGGTGTCTTCACGACGTCTAGGTTAACCGAGGAATGCCGGGTATCCCTAAATGACATAGCGAGATATTCTAGGATAACGCTAATATGGATCCCTGGATACGATGGGAATCAGGATAATTGTATAGCAGATGAATTGGCCAAAAGGGGTTTAATGAAGAATCAGGAGGCGGTTGACCCATTTTCTGATATTTTCCTTGTTAAATGTAAGATGGCTGTTCAGCAGAAACTACATGAGACTGCACAAAACAGGTGTACCTTCCTGTATCCAAAACGACGTTGGTCTGGCCCGTATATGAAGCCAGCAGGACGAATCTACTTATAGATTACCGTTGTGAGCAAATAAGGCTATTTGTCTCCTGTATTACGATACACTGTTTAATTGGGACACATGTTAGAAGAATTGGCCTACGGTACAATGATTACTGTAGAAGCTGCCATAATGAAGAAGTGGAAGAGACTGTGTATCACCTTTTCTGCCAATGTCCGGCTCTGACAAACCTGAGGGAACGCATCCTCGGATTTCCATTCCTATCATGCTTGGATGAGCTATCAAGGATGAATCTCAGACAAATCTACTCCTTCATCCGGGAATCTGGCTGGTTTAAATTGGAGGCAACGGAAGTATTGTAAATATTCTGATGTCTACCCCTTGGGTATCACAATGGGATCAGATTTGAATGGACCCAAGTGAGCTGCTTGAGGAGCGGCTGCCCATGGAACCTAACCTAATCTTTATTTATGGTGCGTTCAGGTTATATCTTTTAATAAAGAATCCTAACTGAGACTCTTATTACTCAACAATGTTATATTAATGAACTATTCCCTGATCCATTTGATAAATGTATAAAGTTATTCCTATTTGATGCGATACCAAAGAACCTACTTCAGATGTTTTTTTAACCTCGCTGTGTTTTCCCGGTGACCAAACCGGTTTCAATCCAAATCTTTAATTCTACTCTGTCTATCGTATGTCTTTGTTTATTATTGATAAGTTTATTATGAAACTAGTTCTCCATAATGGAACGAGGAACGAATACTTGTACTATGATTTTAATTGGCACATTTTAAACAGTTGAAAGTATTGAACGATGTGATGATGACTAAATACTTGTAACTAGTTGAGAATTGTCTTGATTATCACATCCATTGAACTCCATTTAGTTTCGTTCATTTTACTATTCCCGATGATCTTGGCATCCTGTAACCAGTTGACGTTATTGAACGCAGTGATATTTTTTTTTGCTTGTCTGCAGATACACCCAGAGTCTCTGGCAGGAATCGAACCCGAAACCCCCAGATTGATAGTCCAGCACACTATCGTGTAGTCTATCGGGGCACCTATGAAATACTAAATACTTGAAGCAAAGGTTAAAAGATGTCAAACTATAAGAAGGTTGTCTTGGTTATCACCCCTATTGATTTCCATGTAGTTTCCTTATAAATCGATGAGTCTCGAAGTTGGTGTTCGTGTTCGAAGCAGAACTTATATGCACAACAGCCGGTATCTGATCTCCACCACCTTCACACAAATTAAATGAATTTTCTTCGCTATCTGGAAGTTAATTACTTAAGTACTATCATTGATGACCCAGTTCTGATGTAAAACTAATATAAGTTTTCATCCACAAGCATTATACTGCAAATTGTTGGTAGTTACTGTCATCACCAGCTTTGACTTGAATGTAGTTCCCTTAAAATTCTATCAGAATATATACTTAGAGGCTTTCAAATTTGGCGATCGGTTAATAATATGATTATATTCAGTCTTTATGTTGGCTGGATTGGCTTGATTAAAGCATCATCCACGCTATATTCAGATTCTGATGTCAAACTAGTTAAGGCTTTATGAAAGCTTGATCTTAGATACCACATGAACAGTGTTGTTTAATGCTCAGTCTGTTGTAGGACCCTTCATAAGTTGTGTTGAAACGGTCACCATACTTTACCTTATCACATTATACACAACCCCTCCTTGATCTCAATATAGAATCCTGAAAAGTCAACTGAATAGTTTCCAAATCGTATACTTAGCTCAAAATCCTACATCAAGCACAGCTGAGTTATTGTTTTGTTCAGTTCGTGATGTAGATGAATTGTTTTTATTAACATTCACATTAACATTCTGAAGCATTCGAACGTAAGGGTCCCCCAGATTTTCAATTCCAAAAGTTTCCATCTGATCTTATTAATTTTAACCTCAGGGAGAACACGTTTCATGATTGCTGTTAAACAGTTTTCCTATGGACCCTTACTTATAATTTACTATTAATAACTGGTGTTGAAACTCCAGTAGTGCAAACTTTAGTTTGTCGCTACATCTCGTCTTATCGCATTGATCATTATTCCTTTTTGATCACAAAGTAGCCAGCATTTTTCTTTTGTTCGTTTTTGACTGGCATGATCACAATGATGGTAGTAAATCGTAAATATAACTTTACACTTCCGATTGTTTGCAACACAAATCCTTACCGCTGGCAAAATTCGAAGTCTTTAAATCTTTTCTGTCCGTTCTGTATAGTTTTTTCAAGGTCATCGAGTCTCTGATCGTCATTTTCTGCCCATCCGATATATGCGTAGTATGCGTTAGGTAATTTTACTTGTTGGCACTTAGACCTGTGGCCTCCACTGCAGTTCTAGATCATGAATATTTCACTGAGGAGCGGGGAGGGTGTATGCGGATCCCAATTTAGTTAGATGTAGACAAGGATCCCGCTCAGTATGATTTAGGAGCCTTATGAACTTTGGAATGACCATCATTACTTCGGAATGAAACTTATACTAAAGATTGCCTCATAATCAACATATTTATGACTGCTCAAACAGTATTCCGGGGGGACATTTGTATGGAGGCGAAGTGAAATCATGGACCGATATTTCCCATTTTCAATACCAAACAACAGAGAGTATTTGTGGAAAATTTCAGCCAGCTAGCTCTTGTCGTTTGCGCTCTATTGTGTTTTCAAGGGACGGACATAGCTGGTTAAGGCTCTAACAATTTAAAGTTCAGACCCTCTTCTTTATTAATCCCCTTCTGGATGTTATTGTGTGTGTTTGTGTTTTTTCTACTTCGAATCTCCTCTCCCTGTTATATAAGAAACCACCTGCCCATCCCCCTCGTAGTACCAATTAGTTATGCACGATTTCTTGTGTCAATATTCTTCTTGCAGAAATTTTCACTTTTTTGCTGGGAGTTTTTTTCCTTCATTCATTCATTTGTTTATTTAACTATTATTACAACAAACATCTGATGTTGCTATTTCTTTAGTTGTTTTTGGGGGTTTTGTCTTCTGTTTTAAGCGGCTACAACAATAATGTTGCCTAACTTTAGCTGATTTCCCCAAACGTGTTCATCATTTGTTTGTTTCCTTGCTGTGGCTGGTTGGCTGCTTGGCTGGCTGGCTGCTGTTTCTGATTTTCTGTTCTGATGCTGTTGGTTTTTTTTTCCTGCTGAACAGTGTCGTAAGCACAAGTTGTGCACTCATTCATTCCTGCCTTCGTACGGTTATTTAGTCAGTCGTATGTATATTCAGTTGTTGTCTGCTGCTTGGTTGGTTGTCTGATTTACTTTTCTTGTTCACTCTTTTGTTCATTTATTTCATTTTCAATTCCCCCAGACTACTTTGGAACAAAGCAAAACGAGCAAAGGAACAAAAAACTTAAGGAATTTTATTTCTTTCCTCGAAAGCAATAGTTTTCTTTCTTTTCAGTTTAAGAATTTCTTTGCTTTTCTTTCTTTCGCTATTGTATTGATTTGAATGTATGTATGTTGTATTCGTATGTAAATTTAAGTCTGTTTGTTTAAATTGGTTTGTTGGTTGGTGGTGTCTTACCAACATTGAATAACAATCAATGAAGCGATAATTTTACATTTGCGAACAAATATGTGACTCTTCACCCGCAGATTTAACTCCAGATATTCAATTGGGTTATTAAATGAATTCTGGTTTAAAAGTTTTTTGGAGTCTTAAACAAATTAGTTAAGTTTAAGTTTAAAGTTTGTAAAATATTTATTCGTTTCCAATTAGCAAAATCTTAAATATATAAGTCAATAACTTTTTAATGAACGATTCATAGTAAAGATTGTTAACTTCTTAAAAAAAAGTGTTTTGTTGGAAAAATTTCTGTTTTATTATAACTAATGTCACAATTAATTGATTGTCATCTCCTTTTCTTCTTTGAAAAAAATTTGCAAGGATGTCAATAACATTTTTTATAAATATTCCTTCCAAATATTACAACTTTTTTCATATTTTATTCACACATTTCCATGCATATGTAAATTATGGTGGCGCTTATTTTTCGAAGGTATTAATATGTAATTAATAATTTTTAAAGGGCATACGAGTAGATAATTTTTTTAGAATAAACTTATAGTCCAGATGGTCTAAGTTTATTTCAAAATATTAATTGTTTGATCGAAGGGAGAATTACACTAAATGAAACAAATGGAATTTTCGTTATAAAAATCAACTTTAGATGGAAAATATGAGTGATCACAGATTTTCATTTTTCAATTTTAGATATTTTGGAATTTTCGTTATAAAAATCAATTTTTGGTGGGAAATATGAGTGATCACAAATTTTTATTGTTTTCACTCTAGGTCCTTTAGTTTACGAATTATAAGCAATTTTAGATATTTTGGAATTTTCATGGGAAATATGAGTGATCACAGATTTTCATTGTTTTCGCTCTAGGGCCTTTAGTTTACGAATTATAAGCAATTCCAAATATTTTGGAATTTTCGTTATAAAAATCAATTTTTGGTTTGAAATATGAGTGATCACAGATGTTCATTGTTTTCGCTCTAGGCCCTTTAGTTTACGAATTATAAGCAATTTTAGATATTTTGGAATTTTCGTTATAAAAATCAATTTTAGGTGGAAAATATGAGTGATCACAAATTTCCATTGTTTTCGCTCTAGGTGGAAAATACAGATTTTCATTGATTTCGCTCCAGGGCCTTTAGTTTACGAATTATAAGCAATTTTAGATATTTTGGAATTTTCATGGGAAATATGAGTGATCACAGATTTTCATTGTTTTCGCTCTAGGCCCTTTAGTTTACGAATTATAAGCAATTTTAGATATTTTGGAATTTTCATTATAAAAATCAAATTTTAATGGGAAATATGAGTGATAACAGATTTTCATTGTTTTCACTCTAGGCCCTTTAGTTTATGAATTATAAGCAATTTTAGATATTTTGGAATTTTCGTTATAAAAATCAAATTTTTCAAGGGAAATATGAGTGATAACAGATTTTCGTTGCTTTCTCTCTAGGCCCTTTAGTTTACGAATTATAAGTAATTTTAGATATTTTGGAATTTTCGTTATAAAAATCAATTTTTGGTGGGAAATATGAGTGATCACAGATTTTCATTGTTTTCGCTCTAGGGCCTTTAGTTTACGAATTATAAGCAATTTTAGATATTTTGGAATTTTCGTTATAAAAATCAATTTTTGATAGGAAATATGAGTGATCACAGATTTTCATTGTTTTCGCTCTAGGGCCTTTAGTTTTCGAATTATAAGCAATTTTAGATATTATGGAATTTTCGTTATAAAAATCTAGTTTTGGTGGGAAATATGAGTGATCACGGATTTTCATTGTTTTCGCTCTATAGGCCCTTTAGTTTATGAATTATAAGCAATTTTAGATATTTTGGAATTTTCGTTATAAAAATCAAATTTTCATGGGAAATATGAGTGATCACAGATTTTCATTGTTTTCGCTCTAGGCCCTTTAGTTTACGAATTATAAGCAATTCTAGATATTTTGGAGTTTTCGTTATAAAAATCAATTTTAGATGGAATATATGATTGATCACAGATTTTCATTGTTTTCGCTTTAGGCCCTTTAGTGTACGAATTATAAGCAATTTTAGATATTTTGGAATTTTCGTTATAAAAATCAATTTTTGGTGGGAAATATGAGTGATCACAGATTTTCATTGTTTTTGCTCTAGGCCCTTTAGTTTATGAATTATAAGCAATTTTAGATATTTTAGAATTTTCATTATAAAAATCCAATTTTCATGGGAAATATGAGTGATCACAGATTTTCATTGTTTTCACTCTATAGGCCCTTTAGTTTGCGAATTATAAGCAATTCTAGATATTTTGGAATTTTCGTTATAAAAATCTAGTTTTGGTGGAAAATATGAGTGATCACTGATTTTCATTGTTTTCGTTCTAGGCCCTTTAGTTTACGAATTATAAGCAATTTTAGATATTTTGGAATTTTCATTATAAAAATCAAATTTTCATGGGAAATATGAGAGATCACAGATTTTCATTGTTTTCACTCTAGGCCCTTTAGTTTATGAATTATAAGCAATTTTGGATATTTTGGAATTTTCATTATAAAAATCCAATTTTCATGGGAAATATGAGTGATCACAGATTTTCATTGTTTTCGCTATAGGCCCATTAGTTTATGAATTATAAGCAATTTCAGATATTTTGGAATTTTCGTTATAAAAATCTAGTTTTGGTGGGAAATATGAGTGATCACGGATTTTCATTGTTTTCGCTCTAGGCCCTTTAGTTTACGAATTATAAGTAATTTTAGATATTTTGGAATTTTCATTATAAAAATCAAATTTTCATGGGAAATATGAGTGATCACAGATTTTCATTGTTTTCGCTCTAGGCCCTTTAGTTTACGAATTATAAGCAATTTTAGATATTTTGGAATTTTCATTATAAAAATCAAATTTTCATGGGAGATATGAGTGATCACAGATTTTCATTGTTTTCCCTCTAGGCCCTTTAGTTTACGAATTATAAGCAATTGTGGATATTTTGGAATTTTCATTATAAAAATCAAATTTTCATGGGAAATATGAGTGATCACAGATTTTCACTGTTTTCGCTCTAGGCCCTTTAGTTTACGAATTATAAGCAATTTTAGATATTTTGGAATTTTCATTATAAAAATCAAATTTTCATGGGAGATATGAGTGATCACAGATTTTCATTGTTTTCGCTCTAGGCCCTTTAGTTTACGAATTGTAAGCAATTTAAGATATTTTGGAATTTTCGTTATAAAAATCAATTTTTGGTGGGAAATATGAGTGATCACAGATTTTCATTGTTTTCACTCTAGGCCCTTTAGTTTCTGAATTATAAGCAATTTTAGATATTTTGGAATTTTCATTACAAAAATCAAATTTTCATGGGAAATATGAGTGATCACAGATGTTCATTATTTTCACTCTAGGCCCTTTAGTTTACGAATTATAAGCAATATTTTGGAATTTTCGTTATAAAATTCAAATTTTCATGGGAAATATGAGTGATCACAGATTTTCATTGTTTTCACTCTAGGCCCTTTAGTTTACGAATTGTAAGCAATTTAAGATATTTTCGAATTTTCGTTATAAAATTCAATTATTGGTGGGAAATATGAGTGATCACAGATTTTCATTGTTTTCACTCTAGGCCCTTTAGTTTACGAATTATAAGCAATTTTAGATATTTTGGAATTTTCGTTATAAAAATCTAGTTTTGGTGGAAAATATGAGTGATCACAGATTTTCATTGTTTTCACTCTATAGGCCCTTTAGTTTATGAATTATAAGCAATTTTAGATATTTTGGAATTTTCATTATAAAAATTAAATTTTCATGGGAAATATGAGTGATCACAGATTTTCATTGTTTTTGCTCTAGGCCCTTTAGTTTGCGAATTATAAGCAATTTTAGATATTTTGGAATTTTCGTT
Organism: Calliphora vomitoria; assembly: GCA_942486065.2. Lineage (NCBI taxonomy): Eukaryota > Metazoa > Arthropoda > Insecta > Diptera > Calliphoridae > Calliphora > Calliphora vomitoria. The sequence continues at coordinate 18,560,204 of OW818031.2, read as the reverse complement.
ATAAAAATCTAGTTTTGGTGGAAAATATGAGTGATCACAGATTTTCATTGTTTTCGCTCTAGGGCCTTTAGTTTACGAATTATAAGCAATTTGAGATATTTTGGAATTTTCATTATAAAAATCAATTTTTCATGGGAAATATGAGTGATCACAGATTTTCATTGTTTTTGCTCTAGGCCCTTTAGTTTATGAATTATAAGCAATTTTAGATATTTTGGAATTTTCATTATAAAAATCCAATTTTCATGGGAAATATGAGTGATCACAGATTTTCATTGTTTTCACTCTATAGGCCCTTTAGTTTGCGAATTATAAGCAATTCTAGATATTTTGGAATTTTCGTTATAAAAATCTAGTTTTGGTGGAAAATATGAGTGATCACTGATTTTCATTGTTTTCGTTCTAGGCCCTTTAGTTTACGAATTATAAGCAATTTTAGATATTTTGGAATTTTCATTATAAAAATCAAATTTTCATGGGAAATATGAGAGATCACAGATTTTCATTGTTTTCACTCTAGGCCCTTTAGTTTATGAATTATAAGCAATTTTAGATATTTTGGAATTTTCATTATAAAAATCAAATTTTCATGGGAAATATCAGTGATCACAGATTTTCATTGTTTTCGCTCTAGGGCCTTTAGTTTACATATTATATACAATTTTAGATATTTTGGAATTTTCGTTATAAAAATCAATTTTTGGTGGGAAATATGAGTGATCACAGATTTTCATTGTTTTTGCTCTAGGCCCTTTAGTTTATGAATTATAAGCAATTTTAGATATTTTAGAATTTTCATTATAAAAATCCAATTTTCATGGGAAATATGAGTGATCACAGATTTTCATTGTTTTCACTCTATAGGCCCTTTAGTTTGCGAATTATAAGCAATTCTAGATATTTTGGAATTTTCGTTATAAAAATCTAGTTTTGGTGGAAAATATGAGTGATCACTGATTTTCATTGTTTTCGTTCTAGGCCCTTTAGTTTACGAATTATAAGCAATTTTAGATATTTTGGAATTTTCATTATAAAAATCAAATTTTCATGGGAAATATGAGAGATCACAGATTTGCATTGTTTTCGTTCTAGGCCCTTTAGTTTACGAATTATAAGCAATTTTAGATATTTTGGAATTTTCATTATAAAAATCAAATTTTCATGGGAAATATGAGAGATCACAGATTTTCATTGTTTTCACTCTAGGCCCTTTAGTTTACGAATTATAAGCAATTTTGGAATTTTCGTTATAAAATTCAATTATTGGTGGGAAATATGAGTGATCACAGATTTTCATTGTTTTCACTCTAGGCCCTTTAGTTTATGAATTATAAGCAATTTTAGATATTTTGGAATTTTCATTATAAAAATCAAATTTTCATGGGAAATATGAGTGATCACAGATTTTCATTGTTTTTGCTCTAGGCCCTTTAGTTTATGAATTATAAGCAATTTTAGATATTTTGGAATTTTCGTTATAAAAATCAATTTTAGATGGAATATATGATTGATCACAGATGTTCATTGGTTTCACTCTTTAGGCCCTTTAGTTTATGAATTATAAGCAATTTTAGATATTTTGGAATTTTCATTATAAAAATTAAATTTTCATGGGAAATATGAGTGATCACAGATTTTCATTGTTTTTGCTCTAGACTCTTTAGTTTACGAATTATAAGCAATTTTAGATATTTTGGAATTTTCATTATAAAAATCCAATTTTCATAGGAAATATGAGTGATCACAGATTTTCATTGTTTTCACTCTAGGCCCTTTAGTTTATGAATTATAAGCAATATTTTGGAATTTTCGTTATAAAATTCAAATTTTCATGGGAAATATGAGTGATCACAGATTTTCATTGTTTTCACTCTAGGCCCTTTAGTTTACGAATTGTAAGCAATTTAAGATATTTTCGAATTTTCGTTATAAAATTCAATTATTGGTGGGAAATATGAGTGATCACAGATTTTCATTGTTTTCACTCTAGGCCCTTTAGTTTACGAATTATAAGCAATTTTAGATATTTTGGAATTTTCGTTATAAAAATCTAGTTTTGGTGGAAAATATGAGTGATCACAGATTTTCATTGTTTTCACTCTATAGGCCCTTTAGTTTACATATTATATACAATTTTAGATATTTTGGAATTTTCATTATAAAAATTAAATTTTCATGGGAAATATGAGTGATCACAGATTTTCATTGTTTTTGCTCTAGGCCCTTTAGTTTGCGAATTATAAGCAATTCTAGATATTTTGGAATTTTCGTTATAAAAATCTAGTTTTGGTGGAAAATATGAGTGATCACAGATTTTCATTGTTTTCGCTCTAGGGCCTTTAGTTTACATATTATATACAATTTTAGATATTTTGGAATTTTCGTTATAAAAATCAATTTTTGGTGGGAAATATGAGTGATCACAGATTTGCATTGTTTTCACTCTAGGCCCTTTAGTTTACGAATTATAAGCAATTTTAGATATTTTGGAATTTTCATTATAAAAATCAAATTTTCATGGGAAATATGAGAGATCACAGATTTTCATTGTTTTCACTCTAGGCCCTTTAGTTTATGAATTATAAGCAATTTTAGATATTTTGGAATTTTCATTATAAAAATCAAATTTTCATGGGAAATATCAGTGATCACAGATTTTCATTGTTTTCGCTCTAGGGCCTTTAGTTTACATATTATATACAATTTTAGATATTTTGGAATTTTCGTTATAAAAATCAATTTTTGGTGGGAAATATGAGTGATCACAGATTTGCATTGTTTTCGTTCTAGGCCCTTTAGTTTACGAATTATAAGCAATTTTAGATATTTTGGAATTTTCATTATAAAAATCAAATTTTCATGGGAAATATGAGTGATCACAGATTTTCATTGTTTTTGCTCTAGGCCCTTTAGTTTACGAATTATAAGCAATTTTAGATATTTTGGAATTTTCGTTATAAAAATCCAATTTTGGTAGGAAATATGAGTGATTAGGGTGGGTCCTATTTATGTGGCAGAGAGTGTATATGTATGTACCTTCCAAATTTTAAAACTTCCTTCATATTTTATTTACGCATTTACATACTTACATACACTCACACAAATGCATACAACGCTGTGTTTATTTTTAACCAACTCTATTGTTGTTATTTGTCTTGTTGTTCTGGTGATGTTGTTGTTGTTGTTATTGGGTTGTGGTGGGTGCCATCTCTGGTTTTGAAGTGTTAAAGTCATGTTATTTTCAATTGTTGTTCTTTGCGTTCTTATTGTTATTGTCTTCGTTTGTTGCCTCTTTGTTTACCACTAAATAATGAAGTGGCAAAATACTCCTGAGGCACTATTTACATACATACATACATGCATCCTTATATACAGATTGTGTGCCAAAAATAACATCAACAATAACAGTAACAACAATGATTGAACCCAAAACCAAACCAGATGTTGTTTTTGTATCTTTAAGTAAAATATTGAATTTCTTCGAAGATGTTTGCAATTTGTTGATTTTAATTTACTGCTTAACAAACACACTTTAATTTGATTTCTCGAGTTAATTTACAAATTTTCCTTATAAAATCAGCACTTTAATAAGATAATGTGGATGTATGTTCAGTTAAGTTTTTTTGATTTTTGTATTTTCAAATGAATCGTTATAATTTTTAATTAAATGAATGTCATTTTATAATTTGATTCATTTACAGTTTTTAATTTTCTAAACAATTTATTTTTGACCTCAAAATAAAACAACCACATAATCAAATAATAGCACATCATATTATAAGTATACATATGTATATATTTCATAGCCATATTATATCAAAAACAATCATATATATATTCAAATGTATTTTGTATGGACTTTTATTTATTCATCTAATCCTTTTCCACCTCATCCCCTCCCCTTTGGTCGGTGCTCTTTCAATTATATTTGTTGACTTGTGTTTAGTTTTTTCTGTGTATTTTGGTAAAATGAAAATGAACTCACTAGCCCAAAACACAAAATAATCTGAATCAGAAACTGGTTAAACTTTAAACTCAAAATTGTAATACACATTAGGGTAGTTTGATTTGTATGGATGCAAAAAAATACAATATCATAGAGGTGGGGGAGAGGTGTAGTTGTGTAAATAATTCCAAGAAGAATTCTTAGCAACTTTTCCCTATAATCTATAGGTTGCAAATGGATTTTGACCTTGCTATGTTGTATGTAGTAATTCAAGGCAAATTTTGTGTTAAATCGGTCCTCGCCAGCGTTTCCGCTCTGCTTCAATTGGACCAAAATTGGTAGTTTCAACTTAATTATAATATAAATTTAATTAGCTAATTCTAATTCTTTTAAAATTATAATATTGGGTGTATGAAAATGCGGAATTCATGATAGATGGCCTATCTTTTGCTTTTGAAGGGCACATATATGCCATTTATTCTCACTTAGTTGTTGAACATTATAGTGTAAACAACCAAGTTTTTGGTTTGCTTCAAAAATGTCGAATTTTGTACCAACAATGCTTCATATGCGGGACGTTTTGCATTATTTGCATTATTAATTTGAAAAGCTGAAGCTTACCAAAGCTTATGTTGAATGTATTCCATCGGTTTCAACATGCGAGATATAGGTTATGAAGGCAGCCGGTATTTCCAGCATACTTGGGTCCATGAATTGGTCTCTTTATGATACCTGTGTCTCCGATAGAGTAGGGCAAAGACAGAGGAGATGTTCAACTGTTTCCTAGTCGTCCTCATCATGGCAACTTCTACAGAAGTCATTGTATGGAGTGTTCAATCTCGGATATCAAAATTCGAATCCATGCCCGTGATAACCCCGCGAGGGACATTGACCTATGATGGTCAAAAACGGGCCATGTGAGCCTCGATATCGACCAATTTGTCAAACTAGATTATCTGAGCTGAGCAGACGCAAACAATTTACGCTGTATGAGTGATTTACAGCAGGATATCGGTAAACCGACCAAAATAATAGCATAATAGCATTGCCAAGTACATCAGAGTGACCCGGCACCCAGAATTGCTCCAGGTTAGAATGTCTTGCCATCTCATTAAGATATACCCGGCATTCATGTGCACATCAGAGAGGAATTTGATAGCAGTCAGTACAGATTCGGATATTCACACCAAATAACTCATAGTATTTTATCCAGTGCACCGCCCTTTTGATGGCTGAAATCTCAGCTTGAAAAACACTACATTAATCCTGTAGCCTGAAACACACCCCTTTCAGAAACCCAAACAGCAGACTTGGAGCAATCGTTATAAATGACAAATGTGTCTCTAGATGAAGGTAATTCGCCCGCCATCGATACAGAGAAGCGTCTGTCAATAAAGGGTAAGGGAGTGCAGTAATCAATGTTTACTAGAATATAAGGTGTACATCCCAGAATAGACGCATGGCTGGTATAACCAGACCTCCATCCTCCTACAGTGCTTAGCCTAATCGCAGAATTTAGACTCGATTGGCGGTCAGCAGCTAACAGTTAATGCACCGTCTGGACTTTGTACGGAAACATCTTCAAATCTTGTACAAAAATTCGCTGTAAAGACCGTCGACTGATACCCATTTGCGTGGCACGTTGTCTGGTCGATGTCGACGGCGCTTCCATGACATCCTCGGCTACAGCAGCAATATTCTCTGCAGAACGGCTACTCCGGGGTTTGCCACGCCTGGAAGCATCTCGTGTTGTGCCAGTCTCTTCGAGGCGAGCGGCTAAACGTCGCAGTGTTTCACCAGTAGGCGTTGGACAGCCAGGAAATCTGCGACGAAATTCACGTTGTGCCAAAGTCACCGACCGATTATTGGTCAAATAAATAGTCAGCAATATTCCGCGTTCTGGAGCAGTGTACCGTAACATTGTTTATTAACGTGTATTTCGCATGTGTTTACTACACAAATGTCAAAACAGAACTGACATTAAGGGCCAATCACAAAATTTATAGCATTTTCTGATAGGAGGATCACTTTTGCGCCACCTTGTATAAATAGCAATAGCCATCTTGGACGCTCTCGCTTGGTTATTCGGGCTGCAGGATACCTTATAGTCTAGAAAAATGGTGCGCAGTCCATAGCACAATTGTACAAGATCAAATCACACACATTCTTATGCTCTTACATTTTAATAGTCATTGTCCATTCAACGAGACAACTACGAATGCGCATGAGTACGGGTGTATGACTTTTTCTTAATTTGTTCAGTTTTTGTATTTGTTTGTTTGTAGGTGCACTGAACAAAATAAAGAATTGAATGTGTTAGTGAGTTTAATTGTATTGGAGAGAGAATTTACTTTTGCGCACCTCTGGTCTTGAATGATACCTAGGTACTTCGCACTATACGAGAGCTTAAGTTCCACTCCGTTTCTTCAATTCCCACAGGCGAATATAGAGCCGTCTCAACAGATCTGCTCTTCATGTAGGCATACTGAGACAAAGAAAGTCGGCGAAAAATTCCATGAAGATTATTGCAAGACTCAACAAGAGCTTGCAAAATCATTGGGTGCTTCTCTAGCAGAAATTTCAAAAAGTTAGCGAGCAGCACGATTCATTGATGTCGAGAAACATTGAAAGACGATTTAGCATGTCCGAAAAGATGCTCGGACGCTATAAAATAAAATCATTTTTGCACCGAATCATTACTTGCGATGAAAAATTTATCCATTACGATAAACTGAATCATATGTGAAGCCGGTCAACCAGTTGAATCGACACCAATGCCAAAAATGGTATCGATATGGCGCTAAGGTAATGCTCTATATTTGGTGGGAGAAAAATGATCCTATTTCTTATGAGCTGCTGATATCTGGCCAAAACATCACAGTTAACCTGTACCGTGCGCAACTGATTCGCTTGAAGCTAGCATTTCTCGAAAAACGCCCAGAATATGCGGCCAGACATGAAACCGTAATATTCCATCATGACAACGCCGGCCACATTATGCAATACCTGTTAAATACTATTTACAGTGAAGAGGTTTTGAAATTTTGTAACTCCACTTGCTCCCTGCGACTACTATTTGTTTCAATCGATGCAGAACGTTCTCTACGCTTCACTTTAGGACAGAGTAACCGAAATTGGCTAGATTCATTGTTGGCCTCAAAAGATAAGCAGTTCTCTTGGCTCGAAATCCATATGTTGCCAAAAAGATGGTTAAAGGTCATAGCTAACAATGGCCAATACTTTGAATAAATTTATATTGCACAAATATTTCAAAATAAAAGTTAAAAATTTGAAAAAATCTCATATTTTTAAGTTATACGCCCAATACATATTATTTCTACCATATAGAAAATATACATAGAGTGGAAACTAGAAAAAGAGACTCAAAGAAAAAAAATTACTCATACGAATTTTGTTTTCACATACATAGTTATTTTCACAAATACATTCTCACCACTTAGGTTTTTGACAACAGAGTTAGGTCTTTGACAGGAGAGTTTCAGCTTTATGTATATTTGATGATTTCGTTATCCACTTTAGCTTAAATTTGGTTTTAAGATGACAAAAAATAATTGTTGGGTCACCCTAATGTAAACGCTCTGACCTAAAAAAGTATGAATGAGGAAAACTAACTTTTCAAAAAAAAAAAAAAAAAAAAAAAAAATAGTAATAGTAATAATAATAAATTTCTGTGAATTTATCTACAATGAAATGCGAATTATATATGATTTAGGACTGTAATATCAGCTGAAGAAATTAGTATAATTCTAACTAAACATGACATGTGGTTTTCGGTGACTTTTTGCTCTTTATTTAGCATATTAAATGTTTAGCTTTGAGTTGGGTAATGGAAGTGGTGACTGCAATCTATCAGCGTCATATTACGATCGGTTGTTAGAATTAATAGTTTATTAGAGATAAGGTTCAACTATCATATTATAGTAGTAGCACAACTATAATATGCCATATTTATGTAAAATAATTTGTTTATTTTAAAGCCTATTAGATTGCATGACCATATTATGTTTGTGTTCACATATATTTGTAATCATGTCATTATTATAAATTTAGCTATATTTTTCCATAGTTATCATAATTTAGTTGTTGTTAAAACGAGTAAGAATACTATATTCTGTTGTGCCCAATATTATATACCCTTCACCAAGACAATATTAAAAACAATTTTTGGTGAAAGTGTTCTTAAAAAAATGTTGGTAAAAAAAGTTTTGTTGAAAAAAATAGTTGAAAAAATTTTGATGACAAAGACATTTTGGTGAAATTTTTTTTTTTTTTGGTAAAAAACCATATAGTAAAAAGAACAACAAATAAAGTTGGCCAAACAATCAAAGGTCTGCCGTCAAATTGATTCCAATGTTAATAAAGAGTATCGGTATATCTTGTTCGTTGATAGAAAACCTGATTCAGGTAGAAGGAATGGTTCAAATGATGTTTCTAAAGCCAATCAATAGAAATCATTTTCAAAAGAGCTCGCAACAAATTCGGTACTCGGACTATTTGGTACGAAAAGTTAAAGCCAATGCAGGTTTAAAAATATACAAGGCTCAAAAAGTTCCTGACAGGAACTCTTCTAAAAATTTAGAGGCCAAAGACAGAGCACGGAAATTGAAATTTTATACAAAACATATACCTGGATGTTTCGCCATCCGTACGTATGGAAATTTTTTCCCAGCTTCCGGGTCAATATTTTTATATTGCTGGTACTCAAGGGAATGTTGTAGAAAAGTTTAGGACCCAAAAGCAGAAAATTTTCCCAAAAAGTTCTTGGCATGGCAAGCAATATGTAGTTGCGGCAAAAGAAGACAACAATTTGTTAGGCCTCTATAAATACAGAAATTTACATCAACGAATGTTTACAAAAGAGGATGCTACCATTCATAAGACTTCTTAATGTAGACTGATTTGGCATGCTGTCACTATGGTAAGCAAGGTCTTGAGTGGTACAAGAACAATATTGTGTTATTTGTACCAAGAAAGGCAAATCCTTCAAACTGCCTGAAGCTAAGGGCAGTGGAGAATGTTAAAAGAGAATTGAAGAGCACAAAGAAAGTTTCCAAACGTGTGAAAGATTTTAAACGGAGATGGACTACGTGTTCTAACAAAGTGACAAAGTGAGGGGAAGCACTATAAAAACCTTAATGAAAGGGTTTCCGGAAAAGGTTCATTAATTCATCACTAGTGATTAGAACTATAAAAATAATATTTTTTGTGAATTGTAATAATAATTTCAATCAAATAAAAAAAATCAAAACTGTTAGTTTTGTTGTTTCATTATTACAAGGTGGCACAAAAGTAATCCTCCTATCAGAAAATGCTATAAATTTTGCGATTGGCCCCTAATGTCAGTTCTGTTTTTACATTTGTGTAGTAAACACATGCGAAATACACGTTAATAAACAATGTTACGCTACACTGATCCAGAACGCGGAATATTGCTGACTATTTATTTGACCAATAATCGGTCGGTGACTTTGGCACAACGTGAATTTCGTCGCAGATTTCCTGGCCGTCCAACGCCTACTGGTGAAACATTGCGACGTTTAGCCGCTCGCCTCGAAGAGACTGGCACAACACGAGTTGCTGCTGGGCGTGGCAGACCCCGGAATAGCCGTTCTGCAGAGAATATTGCTGCTGTAGCCGAGGATGTAATGGAAGCGCCGTCGACATCGACCAGACGACGTGCCACGCAAATGGGTATCATTCGAATTTTGGTACGAGATTTGAAGATGTTTCCGTACAAAGTCCAGACGGTGCATCAGCTGTTAGCTGCAGACCGCCAATCGCGTCTAACATATGCTCAAGCCATCCTTAATCACCACCAAGAGGAAGATGATTTTTCATCAAAAATAATCATGAGTGATAAGGCCCATTTCCATCTTAGCGGGTACGTAAATAAGCAAAATATACACTGAAAATCCGCGTGTAACCCACGAAGAGCCATTACACCCGCTCAAAGTCACTGTATGGTGTGCTGTTTTCGCTGGAGGAGTCATCGGACCTTTTTTCTTCGAAGACGTCGCGGGCCAAACGGTTACTGTGAATGGTGAGCGCTACAGAGCAATGATCAACGAGTTCTTTTTGCCGCAACTTGATGAATTGGGATTGGAAAACATGTGGTTCCAACAGGACGGTGCAACGGCACACACTGCACGTGCCACAACCGATATGCTGAAGGATGCATTTCCCGGGCGCCTAATCTCCCGTTTTGGCGATTTGCACTGGCCAGCAAGATCGCCTGATTTGATCGCTCCAGACTTCTTTTTGTGGAGCTTTTTGAAGTCGCGGGTTTATGTCAACAAGCCTCAGACTCTTGCAGCTCTTAAAGACAATATCCGTCAAGAATGTGAGGACCTATCGCCGGAAGTTTTGGCCAAAGTGATGGAAAATGCCATAAAAAGGGCTCAAATGACAATCAACTGTGGCGGCGGCCATTGACATGACATCATATTCTTGACTTGATGTAAAAAAAACTAAAAGACCAAATAAAAATAATCCACAAGAAGAATCAAAGTTTTTCATTTGTTTTTTTAATTACAGCCAAAAAACATCGGAAGTTTACTTTTGCGCCACCTTGTATTAACATACATGTAAAGATTTGTTCAATCTCAGTTAATAGTAGCATTTGATCGTTGTTATAACCCTCATAGATCGGTATAAAATCAATTTTAATAAAATACTTAAGAATTTCGACTATGTTAAATCTGCAAAAATCAGATTGTATATAAACAAATTTAAACCACTATTATTGATACTATTTTCTCTAAATATAAATATCCTTAGACGTTGTAATGTTAATAGTTTCTTTAAGAACATAAAATTTCAATTTAACTCATTCTTAATGGCCGAATTTTTCTGCAGCGACTGAAATGCTTCTTTGCCAACTGACTATCTGTAGCTTGAACCGAAAAAAATCGATGGATATTATGGAATCAGTCTATTAGCAACAAATTTGGCCATCATAACGAATCTGAATATTTTAACACTAAAAGAAAACTTATAAAACGCGGAATCCCAGGAAAATTGTCCCTAATATATACGCTTGCCACTCTGGTGATGGTTATAAAAAGCGTAATACATTGTCCTCTGTGTCTATGTCACACATTGTATTTGCTATTGTCCACTCCAGTTATAAAATAACGATCATACTAATACAATCAGCATAAAACTTTGAATTTAGTATTTCAGAAATAAAATGTCAAAAAAATCATAATGATAAAAATATTTAATCTTCACATCTAGTACTTATTAAAAACCGCTCATCCGATTTGCACTAACGAACAAAACAAGTACACTAAACAAAACCAAACAGAAAACAGACATGATGATACAAAAAAACTTTAGTTGTTGGTGTCGGTGTCGTTGTTGTTGAGGTTGTTTTAGGGTTCACACAACACAACAAAACAAGACCGAAAAGCCCATTGTAAACTACAAAATGAGGCTTTGTAAAATATGTAATCTATGTAAAAGACTTTAGATTGAAGGATAATATTTTAAAGTTGTAAAGATTTTGTTGCAATAAAAAAAAAATATATATAAAACCAGCCACATTACAAACACTCACATCTAACACGCAAATCAACTCTAACAATTACGCACTTTTACATACATACTTTACACACACACACACACACCTCAATACATAGGGCACATGTGGGCGTATGCGTGTAGTATGTATGTGGAATTGTTTATGTGGGTGTGTATTGTAGTTAAAACATTATAATCAAACCAATACATGTAAAGCTTCATTAAATTTTCTAATCTATTTCAAAATACTAAAACAACAACAGCTAGTAGTACAATATTACTTTGGTTTTAGCACATACTCATGTGTGTGTATGCTACTGCCACATAAAGAAAATAATTCGTCCTCATATTCAAGCGTTAAAAGTTAGCACTTATTTTTAGTCTTTTATAAAAGGTACATTTTTACATTTTTAATTTTATAAAGAGTTTATAAAGCAGAATTTCCATACAAAATTTGTTTATACACCTGTAATAAATTTAAAAAATTATTATGAATAAGGCCTTTATAAAACAATATTTATATATAAAATTAGTCTTATAAATAACTTATGTTTATGAACATATCCTATAATAAAGGATTTTTTTTCCAACAAGAAGTGTTATTTTGAATCACCCGGTCACTTTTGAGGCTTTATTCTTTGATATATGACAAGTAGAAACTACGCCATTACTAAAAATAGAACAATACTCGCTTCAACAACGCATTGAATTATTAAAATTCACTACAAAAATGGTGAAAATCTTGCAGTCACAGTTCGCAAAACAAAAGCATTTTTGGGTCGTCGTGAAGCACCTTGTCGGATCGCAATACAGAAATTGGTGGAAAAATTCGAGCTGTTGGGACAAGTTAGTGATGTGAAGAATAAAACCCGTGCACGTCGCTCAAGAACAACTAAGAATATTGCTGCTGTAGCCCAAAGTGTTGAAGAAAACCCAGGTTTGTCGATTTATCGTTCTATGCTCTATCGAGAGATGATTAATGATTTCTTATGGTCGGAGTTGAATGATATTGATCTGGACAACGTTTACTTTCAACAATACTGCACTACGTGCCACACAAGTAACGAAACCGTTGCTCTTCTACGGGAAAAGTTACCGGACCGTGTTATCTCTCGAAGAGGTGATCACAATTATCCACCGAGATCTTGTGAATTAACACCTTGCTACTTCTTCCTTTGGGGCCACGTGAAATATAAGGTCTACGCTAATAGCCCAGTCTCGAACAAGATCTCAAAGATAGAATTCGTGAGGTTATCGATGACATAGGGCAGCAATTTTGCGATTTGTTTATGGAAAATTTCATAAATAGGATTTGGTCCTGCAAGCGTGGTCGTGGTAACCATTTGGCTGATGTTGTTTTTCATTATTAACGGCATATCTTCCTCTTTATTATAGCAAGTCGCTATGTTAAATATTGAGATCATGAATAGTCGCTAAGCAGCTTTTATATAAACCCTATTAAAATAGAATCAGAGAAATTCAACATTTAAAATTTCATAATTACTAGTTCTGTTAAGATTTTATCTCGATTCGACTTGCTCTTGTCCATAAATCCTAATATAATTTGTTTGCGTACGTTGCCTCTTTTTCATTAAAACTGGACGGTTCTTTTCCCATCGATCTGGCAACATATGGACTCCGCTACAAAAGAACTGCTCAACTCTTGATTAAAGTTGGGTTTATTAGCTCAGGGAAGTGAGCGTTCTTTTCAGCTCAGCTCACTCAAATGAACTAGGTCATTCTTTTAGCTTACTAGCTCAGTATGTTGTATACCCTACAAGAACAGTGACGATCATTTTACCGGTCATATGTCTGGCATTGTTGATATAAATATCCATAATTGCGTAGAACAAAATTTCATTCATTTTCTAAAGGCCAATATGAAAAAAGTGATGGAAACTTTTGCATCCTCCTCTAATTTATGCATTTTGTCGTCCATTGAACATATATCTGAACTGCTTACTCAATGTTATTTACTAGTCAACGTTGATATAAATATTAGTCACATTTGACCAGTGAAACTTGATGGATGTATCGGTCACAGTTGATTAATCAACCTTGATGGATATATTCATCACTCTTGACGGAAATGTCAGTTGAAATAAAACACGACTTATTTCAATTTCTTTCTTTATTTTAAATAAAACTAATAAAATTAAATATAAAAATCTATTAAAACTGCTTTTGAAAAACATCTGAAATTTGAAGAGGGATTGTAACTTATGCACGTATGAGGCGGCTCGAATTTCCTCTTAAGGGAGTAACAAATTGTTTAAAATTACTATTTAATTTTTGATTTCATTAATCAACTTACTTTGCTTTCGTAGTTCTGTGTGTTATGCTATCATGCACCTTAAATACCGGCAGACCCAATGTTTGAGTATGGTACACACTAAGATCTTAAGAAATCCCACCTTTCTCGTCTTTAGACAAGGTATTTTGTCAAGAAAATCTTCCGTAGCCCACAAATCCTTATTATTGTCCAACAATTTGGACGCATTTTTCTTAAGCTTGGCCTCTGCTTGGGCATATGTTTTTCTGTTAAAAGTTTCTGAGAGCGTAACATCGACTTGAAACAGTTCTTGATCGGCTTTATCCTCAAATGTGTGTGTAATTAATAAAAAGAAATAAAGTTATATTTGTGTGTCTATTGTTGTGTACTATTTTGTCCACTTACCTAAAGTCTCTTCTTTCGAAAATATTAATTTTTTGCACTTTTTTGTATTTACAATAACTAATAACATATTTAACTTTTTAACAAACTTCAGCTATTCGCACGATACAAATATTGAAATTGACCAGGTTTTTTTTTGATTTTAAAAGTTTTTCATTTTAACCCCAAGTGCCATTAAAGGTTAATTTCAATTTTTGTGCTGTTATTATAAATACTAGACTTCGTGTTATATTTTTCGGAGCAAAAATAAATAACATTAAACTAGAAATACCAAATATTGAAAAATTTGACCTTTGACCTTCACGATTGAAAGTTTAACGTTTTCCAATTTTACTAAATCTTTCAGAGTATATTTAGAATCATCTGGACTATAATATTTTGAATAAGTTTTACTTAAAATTCATAACCAAGGCAAGGATTTTCATGCACTAAAAAATTCAAAATATGCGCTTATAATATGCACTATAAAGAGAGAAAATATGCACTAAAAATGACAAAAATATGCAATAAAAACAAGTTTTTTATTTGAAATATATTTATTAATAAAAGACAGATATAAATTTCAGGTCACATTTTCAATATATATGTACATATAAAGGAACATATAAGGTTTTAAATATATTTTTTCAAAGTAAAAATAAGAAAATTCATGTATGTATGTAAATTATACAATATTTATATTAAAAAAAATCAGCCATGTTACAAAATTACTTAATTTAGATTTCTATTTGTATAAACAAATATTTTTTTTTAAATTTCCAAAAATAAAACTTTGTCTGTTCGGATGAAAATAGCTTTAATACATTGAAAATGTACGCTCAACGTCAACAGAAGTTAAAGGTGCATATTTAAATGAAGCCAGTTCAATTGGAGAATATTAATTTTGAATTTGATTTTCTTCATTAAAATTGCTATCTAATTGTCAAAAATTTTTTTTATTATATGAAATCCAGTATTTTTCTGTAATATATTCTTTAGTTTTGTTTTAATTTGGTAAGAAATTTCTCCGTTTACATTATTAATTTTATTGGCAGCATCATCAATTAATTTTACTTGTGCATTCAGGGAATTGAATCCCTGTAGTTTAGTAATATTTTCAGAAAAAAAGATGTAGTTTGAGCACAGAAATGCTAATTGGCTTTAATATTATGTGTCACAAAGAGAACAAAGTCGAAAAGTCGATATAAAAAATTTTTCGAAAAGTCGACAATTTCAAACAGCTAAAAAATCGATTCATAAATTGAAAAGTTGACTTTTTCTTTCAACAATATAATTCTAATGTCAATAATTTTACTTTTTTTTACAACACTAAATAGAGTTGCCAAATATATGTATGTACAGTGTACACTGATATAAAAATATGTCCAAAAGAAAATTAAATATGCAATAAAATTGAAAAATATGCTAAATATATGCATTTAAAAGAAAAATATGCAAAATATGCATTTATAACAAAATATGCAAAAATATGCAACAACAAATCGATGCCATTTTGTTGCAAATTCTTCGATTCGGAAAGATAAATTGTCAAAAGTGATTTTGAGTTACTGACTACAAACATGCATTTGCATAGAAATCCTTGCCCTGTTCATAACATTAAGGAAATTAAGCTCATTCGCCAAAATATGGCCAAATAATTTGTTGTTCTCGAAAATTTATAAATTTAAATCACAGGTACGGAAAAACTATAAGAGATATTATCATAATTTCTTCTTATTTTTATTCCCTATTTTATTCTCAATAAATCCCAATGAGATTATCAAAAAATTCAGAAATTTGTTAAACTAAATTTTTAAAAATTTGAAAATGGAGTTTTGAAACTGCCGTTAAAAAAATTTTATTTTCTTGGTCATATCTGAGAATAGGTTAACGGTATTCTACGAAGATAAAAACTCATATACAAGTAAATATGGATATATTTTAAGTAAAAATCAGTTTTTATTTTAATATTTATTAAAATATGTTAATTTTGTTTCTACATTACTTGTTCTAGTGGCCTGAGGCTCGTTAATGGCCTGGGGAATTTTTAATAACTTTAACATTTTTTGACCAATTTCTGGTTTCTATGTCTCCTTAGAACGAAAATTACGTACACATTTCTATTCTTTTAAATTAAATTGCAAAAGTAATTTTTTTTTAATTTTGGCAAAATTTTTACAAAAACTGAAAAAATTGCATTTTTTCCCTTGTAAATGCATCTCAAAACTTCAGAGGTCTTGTCTTAACTCCAACCGATTTACGTAAAATTTTTTCACGATGATTTTTTTAGCAATGTTCACCAAACTGGGGAGTGAGATTAGCAAAAATCCAACTTTCGCTTATTAAGGGCCATCCTAATGTGCCTATTATGAAATCGCTGAAAACGATGAACGATTCATTTCGCTCAGTTGAGTGAATAGTTCAATTGAACTAGGTCATTCGTGAACTACACATCTCTGCTTTTGATGCCAAGAACGAATCAAGCCAATTTTGGATACTCTGTTCTGAAACAACTAGAGGATATCCAGTTGCGTTCGGTACAGGTTTCCTGTGATGGTCTGGTCAGATTTCAGCAGTTCATAATAGATAGGACACTTTTGCTGGCACCAAATACAGAGAATTACCTTAGCGCCATGGATATTTGGCTTTGCTGTTGATTCTGCTGGTTGGCCCGGCTTCACATACGATCTCTTACCCTTCGGTTTATTGTACTAGATCCATTTGTCATCACTAATTCGGTGCAAAAATTATTTTATTTTATAGCATTCAAGCATCATTTTGAATATGCAAAATTGTCTTTCAAGGTATTTCAGCTTCAATTCATATGACACCCATGAATTGAAGGATGAATCCAGCAGATCACAAACGATTTTAAATTGCTGCTTGAGTAGCTCCGAAAGATTTTGCAATCTCCTGTTGAGTTGCACAACAATCTTCATGGAGTAGTGACTCCAGTTCTTGGTCTTCAAACTTTTTTGATTGGCCTGGACGATATTTGTCTTCCGTTTCAAAATCACCACTTCTGAACCGCACAGATCATTTCTCGCACGTTGAAATCGTTGGAACACATTCACCATAAGCTTTGGTGAGCAATCGGTGTGCATCAAATTAAAGAAGTAACGCCAAACTTTCCGCTTGCGACGATTGGTTGCTACAAACTTCGACATTTTCGAAGCAAAAAACTTTGTTGTTTACACTATAGTGTTCAATAACTGAGTGAGAATAAATGACAGATATGTAGCCGTCAAAAGGACACATAATTTATTAAAAGAACTGCGTTCAAAAGATACGCCATCGATTGTAAATCCCGTATTTTAAAGTCATACACCCACTACATAAACCCTTTTAACTCTATTCCCTGTCACCGTTTTGGCGAAAGTAAAGTGGTGGCTCTAGATATATCTAAAGCATTTGATAGAGTATGGCATGGTGCGCTTTTAGCAAAACTTATTGTCTTTGGTGTCGAAAATAACTTCTCTTGATTTATATCGAGATCAATTCAGGGGTACCGCAAGGCTCCGTACTTTCTCCTACTCTATTTCTTGTCTTTATAAATTATATTCTACGTCAAACTTCTAGCCCTATCTACTCTTTTGCAGATGCCAGCAACATTTGCCATTCATATGCATTCAATTACTTATAGACCAAGCCTGTCGGAGATTGGGTCAATGTGGCAAAACATGAATGATACGCTTAACTAAGATCTTGTGACCATCTCTGAATGGGGTTGTGCGAATAGAGTCGATTTCAATGCACGCAAGACTCAATGTTGTATGTTAACACACAAACGCACAACAGATCATCTTGCTCCATCTGTTTTTATGGGTGGTGTAAATATTGTGGAATCAGACAATCTTGATGTTCTGGGCATAAAAATACAATGAGATTGGTCTAATTGGTCTAAACACATTTTTCAAATGTCGAAAGAAGCATTGTGTCTCAGTTTTCTGAAACGGTGTAGGAATTACTTCACTCCATCTGATCTCCTTACTATTTACACCACCTATAACCGACCGAAAATGGAATACAACTCCCATGTATGGGTAGGGTATCCAACTCTATTGATTCGCTGGAGCACCGACGCAATGTGGGCTGCGTTTCACTGTTCTATCGGTACTACAATGGAATATGTTCCTAATATCCACAGATTTCTACTAAACATACGATTTTCATGAAGAACACAACCCTTTGTGGTCGATTGGCCAGTGGACCGCACAACACACTACAGGGAAAATTCGTTCTTTAACCGTACTCTCCGTATGCGGAACAAACTTCCCGCCGAAGTGTTTTCTGCCATTTCCAATGTGGGAAAGTTTTAATCGAATATCCACAAACACTACTCCCTCTTTCCTCCCTCCCATAACCTATTTTCCTAGTTCCAACACAATGCCTTGCATGAGTATAGGTCTTCCCCTATTACTGTTAAGACTCTTATTAGTTCCAACTCCATTAAAGATTCCGACCATGGATTGTAATAGCGAGATATCTTGGCCACAAATCCTGTTGATTTTTGTCCGACTACGTTGCCTATCTTTCTTGAATATTGAACTCATCTCTCAGAGAATTCAAAAATTGTACTCTATCTAGTTCTGTTAAGTTTCCTACTCGTTCCAATTAGCTTTGTTAGAAATTCTGACTATGAATTATACACAAATCTGTACACGTTGCCTTCATTCCCTGAAAACTGGTCTTATCCTTCACATAATTTAAATTTTTTAAATATCATACTAACTAATTCTGTGAAGATTCTAACTCGTTCCAATTTCCTCCATAATAACTGGCTGAAAGTGAGTGGATCCTTTATTTTCGGTCTCTGATTACTAGACACATGAGTGTTAGTGTTTCATGTGTTCATGTTTAAGTATTTGTATGAGTATACATAAATGAATGATGAGGATCGTCAGTTTGTGTGTAAGAATTTAAACTCTTGGATAGTGCGAGTAAATTTTATACTAACTAAAATTTAACATGATTATATTTTAGCCTATGTGTACATTTTTACACATTCATAGCTACAAGTTTACGTACTATAATAGTATTCTATTTATAGTTATAGTAAACTACAGTAAAATACATAAATAAGATATTTTAGTAAAATTATAGATTTTGTCCAGATGCTTTTTTCCAAAATTTATGAGAAATTCTGAGATTATCAACTTGTTTTTCAATTGGTTTATAAAAATTATAAAAAAGCGTCGTTTTTATAATATCATGCTTCATAATTTTCCCTCACTGTAGCAAATGTTTACTCGTATACATATAAGAGTGTTTTGTGAAGGCAGATCTATGTGCAAAAACAAATAACCTTTTGCTAACATGGGGCATACAAACATACACACACACGCATATTTAATATTCCTATATGTGCATGTTTTAGTTATCCTTTCAATTTTGTTAGCTTGTTTGTTTGTAATATTAAGTAAGCAAATCCATGTGGTTAACCACTCATATGATGAGACTACTATATCAAAATGTATCTGATACTGCTACTACAAGTACTCCTACTACCAACAACCTTTACTCTAATACAGACAAGAGTTTGTATTGTGGCTTTAACCAATACTTGTACATGGCCCATGTATTCATATGACTGTATATTTGATTGTCTAACAATACGAAGAAATTATCTCTATATTGTAATATTTTGGGAAATTTCATCAACTTCTTTATCACACACACACACACACACACACAGCATTATAATCATCATCAGCAACTCCATGCATTTATACTGGTATTATTTTCTATACCATTTTCGGCTGTATTCAGCTATTTTTTGAAATTATAATTTCGAAATTTATTATAACCAGGGGCCGTGCAAGGAATTAGAGGTATAAAATGAAATTGTTTATGGCTTTTGATCGGCCTAAAAATTTAAATGAACAAACATGTAATAAATTTTGCAATGTTGGACAGTGAGCTGAAAATTATCATAAATTTTGATCGTGATGTTTAAAACATGATGGTCCTTCCCACGAGGGAAGGGAACTAACACAATATTAGTGATATCTTTGGTTCTAATTATAACCTTATTATGAAAGGAGCATGTCTCCCTAATATGACATTTTCCTGGGATCCTCTCTGTGATAGGTCACGCATCTTACCCAAACGGACTTCTTTTGCTTTAAATTACAAAATTGGATTAAAATTATTGGGTGTATGACTTAAAAATGCGGGATATATTGTTACGTTTTTACCTTTTAAAAACGTGGGTTTATTTCCTTTAAATAAACCGGATACTTTTGATTGCAAATAAAAGCAGTTTTAGTAGTTTAAAATTGTAACAACTCTTTATTTATTTAGAATATTTAGAATAAAGAATTAAATAGGCACTCAGTGTTTTTATACACGTTTATTAATTCGCAGAAATGCACACACACTCTATAACGTACAAGTATACATGTACAAGACAGTTGATGTTAACTCTAACACCGCCAATGATCAACTCAACTCACAACTGCAACCTCTGCCACTATTAATACACGCACTGCCATCTTCATCCGAGTAGTCGAGATTGTTCTTAACGGTCAACTAGTATGTTCGATTCTAGAGCTTTCGATGTCATTACCAGCAGCCCAAACATTTAGTGTTGCCATACTTACAAACAATGTCAATGATGGACGTGCCTTCAAACATGATGAATGCTGCAGGCAATCGTTACAGACCGTTGAATTCAAATCGTCATTGCACATTCGTAACAATATAATAGATGGCGTATCTTTTGAACGCGGTTTTTGATTTTAATAACTTATATGTCATTTTGAAGGGTACAAATCTATAATTTATTCTCACTTAGTTATTGAAATTTTTTGTGTAAACAACAAAGTTTTTTTGCTTCGAAAATGTCGAATTTTTGATGTACTTCTTTAATTTGAAAAAAAGTGCCGCTTAAGCACAGCGTTTGCTCACCAAAACTTATGGTGAATGTGTTCCATCTGTTTCAATGAGCAAGACATGATTTGTGCGGTTCAGAAGTGGTGATTTCGATACAGAAGACAAATATCGCCAAGGCCAGCCAAAAAAGTTTGAAGATCAAGAATTAGAGGCATTACTCCATGAAAATTGTTGTAAAACTGAATAAGAGAGAGAAAAAGAAAATCATTTTTGCACCGAATCATTACTTGTAATGAAAAATGGATCCATTACTATAACTCGATGCATAAGAGATCGTATGTGAAGCTCGGCCAACCAGCCGAATAGCCTTTAGAAAAAAGTGGTTGGGAAGTTCTGCTTCATCCACCTTATCGTCCAGACCTTGTTCCGTCCGACTACTATTAGTTTCAACCGCTTTATAACGATTCTCCGAAATTGGCTTGATTTATTCTTAGCCTCAGAAAAAAGTGATTGGGAAGTTCTGCCTCATTCGCCTTATCGTCCAGACCTTGTTCCGTCCGACTACTATTAGTTTCAACCGCTTCATAACGATTCTCCGAAATTGGCTTGATTCATTCTTAGCCTCAGAAAGTTCAGAATCCATATGTTGCCAGAAAGTTATGAAAAGGTCATAGGTAACAATGGCCAATACTGTGAATACATTTATATTGTACAAATGATTCAACATAAAAGCAAAAAATTTGAAAAAATCTCGCATTTTTAAGTCATACACCCAATAATATTTTTTTTACCAAATTTGTTTAAAATACATATGTACATTGATAAATTAGCAATATTTTTGTCTCAATTGTATACAAATTAAGCCTTATTATAGGCCCCATCCAAGGCCCACCCGTTACTTCTTGACACCCATTTGTATATTAAATTGTGAGATGTTACATCTAAAAATTCTGTCTATATTTGTTGAGGTAAGTGGTTTATAATTGTATTTTATTTGATTTTTTGTTTTTAGTTTATAAACCTTCTTCCTTCACACTGAAAGCAAAAGTAAACAAATAAAATCAAAAAAATATATATACTTATATACAAAACTAGAGAGAAAGTTGGGGAAACACAAGGACAAACAAATTGCTGATTACAAGAATTTAGTGTATTACCCTGCAGCTTTTGGAACTAGTTCCTTGTTGATCTCTGCATAACCAAATACTGGTTAAATTACTAGTGAATGGTGGGGGTTTGGTGGCAAGTACAAAAATAATTAACTTTACAGTGTTATAAAATATGGATTTTTTGGTTGATATTATTCTATAACACATCCTCTCCTGTCATTTGTGCAGTCACAAATGACAAATGAACTTTTTCGTTCACCACACAACATAGAAAGTTTTTAAAACAATATTTGTATTCTTTTTCCTTATCGTTTTTCACGACATTCCTACGCTATTGGACTGAGAAAATAAAGCAATCTTAATAATAATAATAATAGTTTTTTGTTTCCAGTTCTTCTTTTCACGGTCAAGAATGCGACATTCCTACCTCTTTAGAAGTGTTGTCGTTCACAATACAACATTGAATGCTTTTAAAGCAGAATGCGACATTCATATGCCTTTCAAGTGAAAATAAATTAATCTCAATAATTTTAGGTTTGTTTCCAGATTTCGATAGTTTTTTAGTATCACTATGTTTATTGCAAAACTTGGGATTTCTGGTTTTGTTGTTTACAAAATATAAGCAATAAACATCCCAGCTAAAATATTGTGAATTTTGGTAATGACAACTAGTTACCACGTACATTATTTTGTAATGAGTGGTGGTTACCCAGCACATTATTTCATTTAGTAGAGTAGGTACTTTTTGTTATACAGGTTGTTAGTGAACTTTTGCATTTAGCATAGATTTCTGGTGTATTTTTCTGAAAAAAGACACGTTGGTGGGTTCAACACCAGTCGAAGCCATTCAGTTTTCTGTTCATATTATATTAATTTATATGTTTATGTTAAAACCATTGTTAACTTACGATGAAATAATTCGTATATGGAGTAGTGAGTTAGCAGTTAGACTTTCGAACACAAAAAACAATCGAGCATGCCGGTTTTTTAAAGTTTTTCTTAGTACATTTGTAAGCGAGGCGCATGAATTTTGTTAAATCGCAAACAAAAATAACTAGTCTTTCAGTCAAATAATAAGTAGTTGTCACTTAGCTCCAATATTAGTTGCTGGCTTACTAGGTAAGTTGAGTTTTTGCTGGGATGGATTCAAAATCGTGAAAAAATAGAACTCATTTTCGACAGGATTTATGCGAAAATCTGTGAATTGGAACACATTTGTTAAAGAGATCTTTGTTTAAAATAAAGAAGAATAATGTGGGTTTTAGTTGATAGTTGTCATGCAACAAATTTAAGCATGATTTAACACGTGACATTTATTAAGTAATATATTTTTCCATTACATTTGTAATTCAACAAAAGCTTCGTATTTATTATTTATTGTTTCGATATAATTTTGATATAAGGACTGAGATCGAAAAAATAGTGGATTAATATAATTGTGATAATTTTCAAGCTACTGCAAAATTTGTAATGCGCGTCATGTAACTTGAAAATGGCAAATTTTTGCTCTTGCCAATAAGTTATATAAGAATTCTCTTTCATTCATCTTTCTTTTAGGAATAAGATTTTGTGTGCTTTATTATTCAAAATTCGTTAAAAATACCAAAAAGCACTTCAAGTTTTAAAGTTACTTCAATTTTTTGTAGCGTGCGTCACAAAATTTTGCGATCAATTATTTCGCAATAAATGACAATTAAAAGGTAATATCTTATGCTATTTGGAATTGTACTTAAATCTCATTATAGCGTATAATATACGTTGAATGTATCTTATTTGAAAAACCAAAAAATTTTCATATTTAAGTATGAAAACGTTTCTCACGCAGGATTTGTCCATGTTAATAATAATGAAACCATTAAACTTACTGCTTTTTTTTATTTGATTGAAATTATTTACAAAAAATATTATTTTTATAGTTCTAATCACTAGTGATGAATTTATGAACCTTTTCCGGAAACTCTTCCATTAAGGTTTTTATTGAGCTTTCTGCCACTTTGTTCGAACAGGTAGTCTATCTCCGTTTAAAATCTACCAGACATTTGCACACCTTTTTTGTGCTCTTCAATTTTCTTTTAACATTCTCTTGGTACAAATACCACATTATTGTTCTTGTACCACTCAAGACCTTACTTGCCATAGTGACAGGATGCCAAATCAAGCCAAAAATAAGTGGACACATTAAGAAGTCTTATAAATGGAAGCATCTTCTTTTGTAAACATTCCTTGATGTAAATTTCGGTATTTATACAGCCATTTGTAACAAGTGTTTGACTTCTTTTGCCGCAACTGCATATTGCTTGCCATGCCAAGAACTTTTTGGGAACATTTTCTGCTTTTGGGTTCTAAACTTTTCTACAATATTCCCTCGAGCGTTAGCAACATAAAAAATATTGACCCGGAAGCTGCGAACAATTTTTTATACGTACGTTTCGTCATCCATTATGTAGCAAGAATATTTTTTTATAAAACTTGTCTACAATTTCCTTGCTCTGTCTTTGGCCTCTAAATTTTTAACAGAGTTCCTGTCGGGAACTTTTTGAGGCTTAAATGTTTTTAAACCAGCAATGACTTTAACTTTTCGTACCAAATGGTGCGAGTACTGAACTAACCGGACTGCTTTCCTACCGGATGTGTTGGCAGCTCTTTTGAAAATGTTTTCTATTTATTGGCTTTAGTAGTTTTGGACCATTCCTTCTACAGGGTTTTCCAACAATAGGTGTTATTTTGGTATTCAAAGAAAAATTTTAATTTTTTGAGATAAATAATCGGATGTTTATTTCATAATAAAGAGGAAGGTATGCCGTTAATAATGAAAAACAACATCAGCCAAATGGCCACCGCGACCACGCTTACAGGACCATATTCTTTTCATCTAATTTGTCATAACCAAATCGCAAAGTGGCTGCTCTATGTTCTCGAAAGCCTCACGAATTCTATCTTTGAGGTCTTGAATCGACGCTGGGCTGTTCGCGTAGATCTTATCTTTCACGTAGCCCCAAAGGAAGAAGTCGCAAGGTGTTAAATCACAAGATCTCGGTGGCCAGTTGTGATCACCTCTTCGAGAGGTAACACGATCCGGAAACTTTTCTCGTAAAAGAGCAATGTTTTCGTTGCTTGTGTGGCACGTGGCGCCGTCTTGTTGAAAGTAAACGTTGTCCAGATCAATATCATTCAACTCCGACCATAAGAAATCATTAATCGTCTCTCGAAAACGTATAGGATTAGGAATGGACAAACCTGGGTTTTCTTCAACACTTTGGGCTACAGCAGCAATATTCTTAGTTGTTCTTGAGCGACGTGTACGGGTTTTATTCTTTACATCACTAACTTGTCCCAACAGCTCGAATTTTTCCACCAATTTCTGTATTGCGGTCCGACAAGGTGCTTTTTTGCGAACTTTGACTGCAAGATTTTCACAATTTTTGTAGTTAATTTTAATAATATCAATGCGTTGTTGAAGCGTGTACTGTTCCATTTTTAGTAATGGCATAGTTTCTACTTGTCAAATGTCAAAGAATAAATGCTTCAAAAGTGACAGCTACTAAAATACTGGGTGATTAAAAATAACACCTCTTGTTGGAAAACCCTTTATATGAACCAGGTTTTCTATCAACGGACAAGTTCTTCCGATACTGTTTAATAACACTGGAATCAGTTTGACGGCAGACCTTTAATTGTTTGGCCAGGTTTTTTTTAGGACCAAGTTGGGTTTTGTTGAAAATATTTAATAATTTTAGTACGCACTTTTTTCTCGTCACTAATTTTAATCAGATTAACAACAAATGAACATAGTTGACATTAAACATAATAACTGACATGCTTTACAAAGGTAACTCATCAAAATAAAATAATACTTTGGTTAAAAGTTTTAATGAAAAACGTGTGTTAAGGTTTTTTTGATTTCAGTCCTTAAGCTTTAACTTTGGTAATGCATTTTCTGACTTTATTACTTCAATTCCCAATGTTTGCTAACAACAAAAAGGTTCAAACTTATATTTTTCTTTAACATATCTTCTATCGTGTACTATTTCTGTTTTGTACCATATAATTTAGTTTTGCTAATATCCATAGCATTTAACGGTGTTTTTATCGCAATATTCTTTATATTTTAGTTGTTCTCTTTTAATATTTTCCAGGTACCATATTGTTGCTTCCCTTCTTCATTCGGCACATATTTTAACCATCTAAATATGCATGTTAAAATATTGCTAACATTTCTCTTTAAGAAAAGATGCACTAACATTAGCGAACGCGACATACAATGAAAATCATAATAAAATTTTTAATGGGAGTATTTTATATGAAATCAACATTCCGAAGCCTCCAAATAACTTACAAACATGATTGATACACCAATATATCGGATATAGTCCCGGTTCGGTTGCTATTTTAAATTGGAAAAATCAGACCACAAAGAACAAAAAAAAAAAAAAAAAAATTTTACTGCCTAGAAATATATCTCGATTCCCTATATCATGTACATAGAAAAAATGGATATCAAATACAAAGAATTTCAAAGACCTTTGCACGACGTCAATAATGCCTTAGAAATTCGGACCAATAATGCGTCAAGCAAATTTGTATCTCTTTAATTTACATTTTTTTCATCTACATTTTTCTTTCGCACATTTTTTTCTATAAATAATTATTTCCAATCTATATCTTCAAGTATACTTTGGTTATGAATATAAAAGCCAAATAAGCACTGTTACTTGTTTAAAAAAATTTTGATTTGAATTACAATGTGCAGCCGCTTGATGATTTAGGTACAAGAACGCGACATTAGAACCTGAACAAAATCAAATGAAATATTTACCATTGATTGTATCAATAAGCAACTTCAACATGATCTCCTGTCTAAGTATAATGCTAAAAATTCTTAACTCCAAAACTGCCGGGTACATCTAGAAACTTTAAAGAACATTGATGTTTGCCTTTTTAAATTTAAGTGTTTTCTTTGTGTTGTGGACATAAAGTGTATTGTACTCGTAGTTTCTCCCCTTTACCAATTTTCTCATTTAAACCCTTTGGTATTTTATTTTATTTTAGCTTGTTATTAAAGCCTGAAAACTCAATTATATTAATGTTACTATTTCAGACATCCCCTGCATACAAGGAGACATAAATGTTTATACAAATTATTTATGCATGTATGTATGGATGTATGTATGTGTGTGTAAGGAAGCTGTTTACATGTATGTATATGTGAATGTTAAAGATATTCTATGTGTCAGTATTATATATATTCATATATAATGTTCCAATTAAATTTTGTACAATTTCTTAGCCCAGAGGCTTAAAGAAAAGGATTTAAAATTTTTTACATTATGGCAACATATGTACACAATTATTAACAGTGTGAGGGTTAATACTTAACACAGGATATAAATGGCAGTACTCAAAAGAAGCAAAGTGCCGGGTGTCTATATTTCAGTTGTAGTAATGGGTTTCAATTGACACTAAACTGCCTATTTCAGTTTTAAATAAAGCTTCTAATACTAATAGTGAAGGCTTTTGGGTACTTATTAGCCTTCCTTATATACTTAATTGGAAATATATGTATGTCTTATCCATGATTGCTAAACGGCTCATACTCATTCAATTTGTGTTTTCAATTTATAGTTCCACTGTTTACACAAATAATTCTTTGATGCCCGCCCCATTGTTTGTAATGAAAATTTAAGTAATTTCATAAAATTTGAATTTTTGAAATGGTTACTTATTTAACAAAACTAATAAAATTAAATATTTTAAACACTTTGATGTAAATTATTTATATGAACATATATATAATATATGTCTTTTGTTTGTAAGTAGTTTTATTAAAAACTTGTGGATAAAAAACCCATATGATGCTAAATAGATGAATTTATATGGTTTTAAATAATTGTAATTGTGTAAGAACTGTATAAAGATAATGAAAATATGTTAGGATGCTGTGATAAAACATGAGCAATTAAATTTAGCAAGTACTTATTAAATATTGAATAAACGAAAACTGTCATACATTGGCGTCGATCGAAAAATAAGTGGTACATATGATTAAATACCATTTATTGTTAGCTATGGACTTTTTCCATCTTTCTGGCAACAAATCGATTTCGAGCCAAAAGAACTGCTCAAAGAATCAAGAGTTTGACACTTGTCAAAATCACCACTTTTGAACTAAACTCTCTCACGTTGAAACCGATTAAATGCATTCACCGTAAGCTTTGGTGAGCAATCAGTGTGCTTCAGCGGCACTTTTTTAAATTAAAGAAGTAAAGCTAAACTTCCCGGACATGACGCTTTGTTGGTAGAAAATTCTACATTTCCGAAGCAAAAAAAAAAAATTTTTTTTGTTACATTATAATGTTCAATAACTAAGTTAGAGTAAATGACAGATATGTATTCTTCAAAATGATATATAAATTATTAAAAACAAAAGTATCTTGTTTTCTACGGTAGTTGAGTTGGAATCATAATATGGTTGGGCTGAATCATCAAATATTTTGTTTTTACACAGCGATATTATATTGAGTTGGAATGAAAATATGGTTGCACAGCATTGTATTATAGTTTAGCAACTATTATAATATGGGCGTTGCACAGTTGGGCAGAATCAAAATAAAAGGATAGACCGATCGGGACAAAACTTGACTGGCGGTAGCCAAGGAGTATTCGAGTTCAAGTTATTAAAATGGACCCTACAAATGCTCTAAGCGCGGCGCTATGGAGGCTCAAAGTAGGGTACCTTCGACATGTAAAATTTTTAAATACGTGCCATTTTTTTGTTTCCCATCCGATTTTAAACATTTTTAAATTTTTGGGACATGCTTGCGTGTGCTATTTATCTCTTATAATTTCCGAGTTATAGGCATTTCAAAATTGAAATTTTCAAATTTTGCCATACCTTGGTACGCTTTTTTAAAAATATAGTGCGTACTTTTGAACGGAATGGACTCGAATTTTTTTCATTAGTTAGATAATTAAATTACCAATAATATGCAAAAAATTTCAGAGAAATATCAATTACAGATCCGAAAATAAACGATTTTCAATTTAAAAATTCAAAAATTTTTAGATTTTTGCTGTTTTTTGGGTGAAAAGGTGACTTTACTCTTTTTTTATTAAAATAAAACTTTCTTTAAGGACATATAACAGTTTTATAATTTTCTGTTAGATATCTTTACGCAAAATATTTTGGTATAAAAAACATGTCATATTTTTCGAATATAGGGGCAACCCTACGCCCTTCGGAATTTGACCTATTTTTTTTTTTATCAAAATTTTAACTTTGGACCACATGTTCTAAAATCCCAAAGCTGGGATCAGAAAACGGAAAGCAGTTTTGGAAACCTTGATGAGATTCCTATTTATTTTTAAAGCATCTTCCCAGCCCCAAAGGAAATGTGGACGTTATGGCCAAATTGTAAAAAATACCATTTTTGGGATTTTCGCTCCAATTTTGAGGAATTGCGGGATTCCCTTTGATCTTTTGACAAGTTTTTTTACACTTTGTTATTTGGAATGAGAATTTTAAAAAACCCTGTAAATTTCGTTTAGTTTTGTTAATAAATAAAGATTTTATTACATATTTATTGAGCTCTAAAACTAAAATTTTTATCAAAATTTTGATAGGATTGCAAATATTAGGAACAATTTGGTCTACATTTTTTCCGAACAAACTTTTTTTGTTTAGATAAGTTAATTTCTGATATTACAAAAAAAAAATTTCAAGTCAATATCTCAATTATATTCAAAAATATGGCACTTTAAAACTGCGTGCTTCAAAAATATTGCACTTTTTCATATTTGTTGAATAAAATATTAAAAAAATTTAAACTAAGTTTTTAGGTTGAAAAAGTGCAATATTTTTGAAGGACGGAAGTTTTAAAGTGACATATTTTTGAATATAATTGAGATATTAACTTGACTTTTTTTTGTAATATCAGAAATTAACATATCTAAACAAAAAAAGTTAGTTCTTTGTAATGCAGAGAAAAGTCAATTGGTTACTTTTTAAGTATCTCTAAGTAATCTAAAGTGTAGTTTTATTAAACGTTGTTTTGATTTAAACAAATTGTGTTGATATAATTCTCATACAGTTTATATTATTATTGCTTAAGTATACTGATATCCCATGTAACCTAGCGTGAAGTTAATTGTCACTTTAGTGTCTCTAAGTAACCTATAGTGTAGTCATATGAAACATTTATTTTTTACTGCTCTTTAGAAAGTAGTTATTTTAATCACCAGAAAGTCGGAGGTCAATTAGCTTTCGCTTGCAACCGGATATGTTAAAAACAAACTAGTTATGTATCTGATCAAGTAACCAGTTAGGTAACTGAATCTATGTAACCGGTATGCGAATCCAATGCTTTGCCTACTCATTGTAATCAAAAAGGGCTTAGACCATGTTATGTAACTAGTTGTCACTCTAAATGATAGGTGAAATCACTAGTCTGGGACAGTCACCTAGAACTGGCGGGATGTTTGCTATAGCAACATTGCGACAACATTGAAAACAAGAGTCGAGGAATGCTAGTTTGGTGTTATTATGTTGAGCTGTAACGATATTATTATACTTTAAAAAAATCCAATTCAGTGGTATTTTTTAAATTATTATTTTTTGATCCCTTTTACCATTTCATTTAATTCTTAATGTATGCCCACATTTAATCTGTTTTTAAAATAAAAGAAAACGCTTGAAGCACTTACAATTACACATGGCTAATAAAAACCGCTTTAATTTTCTACACAATTGACAAACAATCAATGCTGATTTGTTAAAAAAAAATAGTTGAAAAAAAAAGAAATGTTTAAAAAACATGTAAATTGTATGTAAATATTATATGACCACAAATTGTTTGTTTGTTGTTTTTACAATTTTAATTAAATTAACTCATGTTAGCATAACTTTTTCTACATTATTTATTTTACAAATTTTTTTCTGCTGTTTTTTTTCTTCATAATTGTTATGCCGGAAAAAGTATTTTTTTACTGATATGTTTTTATTTAACACTAATTAATATTTTATTTAAACACAAAATTTTTAACACAAACTGCACGTTGCAAATATGTATAAGGAAAAACATAAATATATAAGTTTACTTAGGTACATACATTAACATAGAAACTCATGCTGTTATATAGTACATGTGAGTATTAGGGTGGTCTTTATTTGAAACTTTTTAAATTTTCGATGCTCCAGAGGGGTAAAATGGTTCTCCATTATTTAAATACCAAAGTTTTGGGTCAACGTAGCTATATTTTCCAAACAAAATTAAAAGTAAATTTTTCATTTGATTCAAGAGCGTACAATGCATGGCGAAAAAGGAAGAATAAACTTTTGCCGTAAAAGAGCCATGGTTTCGTTGCTTGTGCGGCACTTAGCGCCGTCTTGTTGAAAGCAAACGTTGTTCAGATCAATATCATCCAACACCGACCATAAGAAATCATTAATCATCTGTCAATAGCGCATAGGACGAGAAATGGACAAACCTGGGTTTTCTTCAATACTTTGGGCTACAGCAGCAATATTTTCAGTTCTTCTTGAGCGACTTGCTCGGGTTTTATTCTTCACATCACTAAATTGTCCCAACAGCTCGAATTTTTCCAGCAATTTCTGTATTGTGGTCCGACAAGGTGCTTCACGACGACCCAAAAATGCTTTAGTTTTGCGAACTGTGACTGCAAGATTTTCACCATTTTTGTAGTGAATTTTATCTCAAACGAATAAAAAAATTCGATGACATCTCATCGAATAAATATACGAATCGCTTAATGAAACTCAAATATACACAGAGAAAAAAAATTCGTAGCAGCAACCGAATTGTTTGCCAATCGAATGTTTCGGTTGCACACTTAGAATTTTTCGGCTCTATCATCTGAAAGACAATTGAAAAAGAAGAACATCGGTTCAACCAACATTTTGTTACTCTTTCTAAAATGTTTTAGCTACAATTGTAAAATTCGTTCACTGAGGTAGAATCATGTTTTCTCTGTGTATAAATAAAATGTGCAACCTCTAAACTTTAACCGATTTTGCTCAAATTTTCAGCATTTGGTTTTTAGAAGACAGAGTTCAATTTTAGACCTTGGAAGCTTTGAAAATCTAAATACAGCTAAATAAGGATCATCCTAATGTACAAGTATTCCTGCATTTACACAAGAGTACAGAAATACCCACACTCTTATATAAGTATTTCTGTATACATAAAATTTGCCAGTTTGTTCAGTAAATTTGTATTTAAAATTTTAACGATCTAAATTTCATAATTCAAAAATAAATACAAAAGTTGATGTAAATATTTGCCAGTATGTTGGTATTATTTTCAATGTACGTATGTGTGTTTATGTGTTCACATACATATGTATGTATGTATGCGTGTGAGTAATTATTAGAATCCGTTGCGTTCTTTTGAATTGTTTTACTACACAACTAAGTATGATGTTGCGAGCTAGTATCATACTCAGGCGAAGAAATACTTTATATATATAAATATTAAACCTTTAAGGACTTAAAAGAATTGGAAGCCACGAACTTTTGTTTTCAAAATACTGAAGGACATCATTGAATTGGATCCAGAATATAAATGTATCTCAAATCAATATTGTACACGCAAAAACAAAATATGGTTTTGGTAGCCATAATCTAACAGCTTCATATAATGATTGGATTTAATGGTAGCTGTCAAATTATATTATGGTTCGTATATGACCATATTGTTACTTGATCCTAATTAACAATAATTTAATCCCTGGTTATAATTATTATTAACTAGCTTGACCCGGTGCGCTTCGCTACACCTGTCATAGTAAAAAGAATATGTAAGGATTTTATAAAAAAATAAATGAATATAATTAATACCGGAATTTCTTGTTTGTGATTAATGCCTTTAAATGTATAAAAAATATCATGCGATTTTACAAAAATTTGTATACTTTTCTTAAGATTTTCACTTCGCTATAATTTCCTATGTTTTTACAGTTGGCTTCGACCCATCCTATTTTATGTCAAACTCCTAAAAATTATATGAAAGCAATTTATAAAAAGTTAGAAGACTCTACCTATAACAATTGTTTAGATATTCGAAAAGAATACTATTTACTTAACATATGTCAAGGTACCAAAATAACTAAAAACAAGTAAGAGATATATATTCGGCTGGGCTGAATCTTATATACCCTTCACCAAACTATACTTCAAGATAAAAATTTTTTAGGTAATTTTAGGTAAACAAAATTTATTTTTTTTCCAGTTTTTTTTCTTTCATTTTTTGGAAAAAAATATTTTTCGAATTTTTTTTTATTTTTTTTTAAATTTAAAATTTTTTGTTTTTAAATTTTTTTTTTTTTTTAATATTTAGCGAAAAAAACTTTTGGTGAAAAAAAAAAATCTGGTTAAAAATTTTTCCCGATTTTGACCCATTGTAGGTCCAACTTACTATGGTCTTATATACGTCGTTGCAAAGGTCTTTGAAATATCTATCATTAGATATCCATATTGTCTATATTACTGGATACTAAGTCATTAGTAATCCAGATATAGGTCAAAAAATAGGTAAAAAATCGAGGTTGTCCTTGTTTTTTTCCATATATCTCAGCCATTTGTGGACCGATTTTTCTGATTTGAAATAGCAAACTTCTCGAAAGCATGTCTGACAGAATTATTGAAGATTTGGATCCCGAAGATATCTGGGGTCTTCAGAAAATTGATTTCAACAGACAGACAGACAGACGGACATGGCTTAATCGACTCCGCTATCTATAAGGATCCAGAATATATATACTTTATAGGGTCGGAAAATTATATTGTGGAAATTACAAACGGAATGACAAATTTATATATACCCTTCTCACGAAGGTGAAGGGTATAATAAAAGAAAGTGATTCAGACAAAGCTAAAAGACTCTCGAATTACAATTACGTAAAATTATAAAAATATGTTTCGAACAAAGTTTGACTAAGAACTTTGTGTGAAAGGGCAAATACCCACTCTTCCTATCCCAGCCATTTTTAGCTAAACTCCGTACAGTGATGATACGAAATTAAATTTTTACTTTCAAATGGTCGATTTCCGTCCATTTTCTGACAATTTATGTAAAATGTGAGCTATTCGGACAAAGTTTGATGAATATAGTAATTATGGGTCTCGAGTTGTTTAGAAATAACTATTTACTTTGTTTGGTAGATGACTCATCCCTTGTTCCGATAACTCTCATGTTTGGTTGAACCGTATGCAGTGAAAAGAAATTGATTAGTATAAAGTTTGAAGACTCACAATTATAGTTCGGGAGATATTCGAAAATACTTTGCATGGGAGGCGCTTCGGTCACTAAACTTATTTTCAGTCATACTATGTAAAACTTTAAGACAGATATTCGGACAAAGTTCGAAGTATATCGTAAGTATAGTTCTAAAATATTTATAAATAACTATTTACTTTGTATGGGAGGTGACTCATCTCCAGTTCCTATCCACCCCAACTTTCGATGAACTTCATGCAGTGATAATAAATTGATTGATATGAAGTTTGAAGACTTTCACAATTATGGTATTCCAGATGTTCGAAAATAAGTATTTAAATTGTTTGATAGGTGCCATGCCCACTTTTAGCCAAACTCCGTATAGTGATAAGAAATTAATGTGTTCAAAGTTGAAATACTTTAGCAATTATAGTTCAGATATCAGATATTGGAAATAAACAATCTACATGTAAAATGCTAAGAGTGCTCTTCGGAAAAAGCTTGAAGACTTCCATAATTATAGCTCTCCAGATATTTGAAAATAAATTTTCGGTTAAACATCAAACAGTGATAAGAAATCGATTCCTATAAAGTTTGAATATTGTCACAATTATAGTTATGCTGATATTCGGAAATACCTACTTACCTTGTGTGGGTGGTGCCACGCCGATTTATACAATCTCGCCAATTTTGAGGCATACAGTGCACAATGGTACCGAAGAAAATCTCACGAAGTTTTGCGACTTTCACAATGATAGTTCAACAGATATAAATAAACAGACATAAATATGAATAAAAAAACAAAATTCCCAATTTTACCCGTTTTTACCCCCTTGAAGGTAGACTTTTGAAAAGGTACTTTCTAAATACATATTTTTGTGACTATATCGAGCTAAATTAAATATATTTATATGAATATATGGATTTATAATATAATAATGTGTAATCATGTTATGGTCCAACCATATTATGGTTCATTGATAGATGATCTGATCATATTATGGTTGTAGCACAATCATATAATAGTATATTCCAACCATGTTATGATTACAACTCAATCATAACATGATTATTTTTAATTCTATTAGATGACAGCACCATATTATGGTTTTGGTCACTGGACCATATTATGGAGTATTTGTGATCATGTCTGTAGTATAATGTAATTGTTAGAATTTTCACAAATATAATCAATCAAAATCAATCATATTGCCAACCATATAACGACAATCATGTTATTTTATAATATGAATTAGGATTGCTTATAACATAGTTTAAACGCAACCATGACTTTTCTCCTCATGTATGGGTGGGAGGCCAAGAACAAATCAAGCTTATTTCGGATACTGTGTACCACAGTAAAGCGTATCTCAGAGAGAGTGTTCTGCATCGATCGAAACAAATAGTATTCGGATGGGGCAAGGTCTGGACTATAAGGCAAAACTTCTCAACAACTTCATCCTGAATAGTTTTAAACAGGAATTGCCACATGTGTTCGAGTGTTGTCATTATGAAATATTACGGTTTCATGGCTCGCTTTAAAGGAATCAGTTGCGTTCGATACAGGTTCGACGTGATGGTCTGGCTAGATTTCAGCAGCTTATAATAGATAAGACCCTTTTGGCTTTGATGTCGATTCGACTGGTTGGCCGGGCTTCACATATGATCTCTTACGCTTCGGTTTATTGTATTGGATCAATTTTTCATTGCAATTTATGATTCAGTGCAAAAATGATTTTCATCTATAGTGTTCAAGCAGCATTTCAGACATTCAAAATCGTCTTTCAAGGTCTCTCACTTTCCATCACTTTCGTATGGTATCCCTGCTTTTGGAAAAATCCATTTTGAAATTGCTGCTTGAGTAGCTCCCAATGATTTTGCAAGCTCTTGTTGAATTTTACAACAATCTTCAGGGAGTAATGCCTACAATTCTTGGTCTTCAAACTTTTTTGGCTGGCCTCGGCGATCTTTGACTTCTATGTCAAAATTAGCACTTCTGAACTGTACAAAACATCGCTCGCTCATTGAAACCGATGGAACACATTCACCATAAGCTGTGGTGAATCGGTGTGCTTCAGAATTACTCTTTTTATACCCTTCACCAGGAGTGGCAAGGGTATATATAAGTTTATCATTCCGTTTGTAACTTGTACATTTTTCATTTGCGACATCACAAAGTATATATATTCTGGATCGTTATAGATATCGAAGTCGATATAGCCATGTCCGTCTGTATGTTGAAATCAACTTTACGTAGCCCCCAAATAACCATCAAACGTAATTGATACATCTATACATCGGGAATTCTTCCGGCTCGGTCGCTTTTTAAAATCTAGAAAATCGGACCACCAATGGTTGAGATATAAAGAAAAAAACGGGACAACCTCGATTTTTGGCATATTTTTGATTTATATCTGGATTACTAAGTTATTAATATAGACAATATGAATATCTACTGATAGATATTTCAAAGTCCATTGCAGCGATGTATATAGGGCTATAGTAAGTTGGACCTAAAATGGGTCAAAATCGGGAAAAATATTTTTTACTCCAATTTTTCTTTTTTAATAAACTAATTTTGTAATACATTTTTGTTCACTGATAATTTAAAAAAAAATTTAAAAAAAAAATCGAAAAAAAACATTTTGAAAAATTTTTTTTTTAAATTTTGAAAAAAAAAATTTAATTTTGTTTGCCTAAAAGTATTAAACAATTTTATTTTAAAGTACAATTTGGTGAAGGGTATATAAGATTCGTCACAGACGAATATAGCTAGCTCTCCTACTGGTTTAAATTAAAGAAGTAAAGCAATACACTTTGTTGGTACAAAATTCGACATTTTCGAAGCGAATGTTCACTAATTAAGTCAGAATAAATGACAAATAAAAACAAAACCCGCATTCAAAAGAAACGCCATCTATTGTAAATCCCGCATTTTTAAGTCAACAATTTTTAATACTTTTAGGCAAACAAAATAATTTTTTTTTCAAAATTTAAAAAAAAAAAAAAAATTTTTTCAAAATGTTTTTTTTTTCGAATTTTTTTTTTAATTTTTATTTTTTTAAATTTTTTTTTAAATTATTAGTGAAAAAAATTTTTGACAAAACTAGTTTGGTAAAAAAAATCGGGTTAAACACTATTTTTCCCGATTTTGACCCATTGTAGGTCCAATTTACTATAGCCTTATATACATCGTTCCAATGGACTTTGAATAGCAAAGCACTTTCCTAACTTCTATTTTTTCAATCTCTTACCTCAATGGATTAATTTTCTATGTACCCATATACATATATTATTCTATTTACTTAAAACTTTGAGCTGGTAAATACTAATTATATCTGATATGTATTGTTTAATATACAACATATACATATTTGCTAACAAAAACACACACACTCTCATATTAATGTATCCAGGCATAATCATATCCGGTTTATGTCGTTGGTAATGAGTAAGTAGCAAGTCAACTAAGTACCAACAAATTCCATGAATAATTTATGTTTCTCTTTTTAAATTTTTGTTATTATTTACGAGCATGTTAATTTTCCTAATATTTACACACAAATTTAGAAAATTTATGTAAATAATTCAGCGAGAAATACGAAAAATATTTATTTAACACATTTCTTTAACTGGAAATGTCTTAATGAACAACAGTCAACAATTAGATGATGGTTCTTTTTTGTTATATGTAGCAGAACTTCTTATTCTGGCAGAGTTTATATAAATATTTGTGTTTTCTTTTTAAAATCGGATTTCTATTTAAGGAATTTAGATTATGATTGTTTAGAGAATAAATATGTAAGTCATGAGTTAAATTAAGTAAATATGAGTTATGATCTGTAAATATTTCTTTTTAAATTTAGCGGAATATTGTTTTATATTTTTATACAAGTACTGATTTTGCTTTAATATTGTATTGATAATATTGTAGAATTTATAAGAAAAAATTATCTTAATAGAAAGATAACACTTTTCTCTATATAACCAACCTCATTACTAGTTTTTTCTACACTAGTCTCTTGTAACCACTAACGTTAGTTTGAAGTTTGGAAAGTAATTGATTTTATTCAGTTCAAATCTTATCTCAAAAAAACTTACAAATCAATAAAAACTAATCAAAATTTTAACTTATTACATTAAAATAATAAGTGCGCATTTAAGACGTCCATATTTTTGAGCATTGCTGGACAATGATGGTCTCCAAGGCGTAAAATTTGATAGTTTTTCAGCATAAACCAATGTCGAGTGGCCCTTCAGGAATTAATCGAGAGGTGTCAAATCGCACGACCTTGGAGCCCAATTGCCTGTCCTATTTCTCGAAATCAAGTTATTGACAAATTTTGATTTCAAAAGTTGATGGTTGCGGTCTTCGTATGGCACGTAGCGACATCCTGTTGAAACCTCATCCATATTTTCAAATAAAAAAACATTGATCAAGATATCCATTGTCCGTAATGGAGGCTCCGACTTCATTTTTGAAAAAAATGGTGCAGTTTACTGGATTTAATGGAGGTTGTAGGGGCTTCTGTGGATTGGTCTCATTCCATATGCGGCAACATACCCCTTAAGCCTCTTCGCTGAACACAATTTTGCGATAAAACAGTCGCCTATCATTTGCGCGATCCGATGACTGATTTTCAAAGTAAATTTGGATAATTTGGCGGAGTTGCTCTAGCGTCAATCTATTCATGATGATTTGCCAGTTTAAAAACTGTAACAACTTATTATTTATTTAAATTTACACAACATTTTAAATAGTCACTATCTTTTAATACACATACTTATATTACACATTGGTAATACGGTTGATATGAACTCTAACAGCGCCTATGATATACTGACTCTTTCACAACTTACATTTACTATTGTTTATACTGTGTATATACAGCGCAATCTTCTAGAAGTCTCATGAATAATCTAACGAAAAGAACTCGAATGTAATATTTCCACAATGATCACCCAGAGCTTTTAAAGCTGCTTCACAGTTAATGTTGTTATACAAGGTGGCGCTAAAGTAAACTCCCGATGTTTTTTTGGCTGTAATTAAAAAAAAAAAAATTAAAAACTTTGATTCTTCTTGTGGATTATTTTTATTTGGTCTTTTAATTTTTTTTACATCAAGTCGAGAATATGATGTCATGTAAATGGCCGCCGCCACAGTTGATTGTCATTTGAGCCCTTTTTATGGTATTTTCCATCACTTTGGCCAAAACTTCCGGCGATAGGTCCTCACATTCTTGTCGGATATTGTCATTAAGAGCTGCAAGAGTCTGAGGCTTGTTGACATAAACCCGCGACTTCAAAAAGCCCCACAAAAAGAAGTCTGGAGCAGTCAAATCAGGCGATCTTGCTGGCCAGTGCAAATCGCCAAAACGGCGCCCGGGAAATGCATCCTTCAGCATATCGGTTGTGGCACGTGCAGTGTGTGCCGTTGCACCGTCCTGTTGGAACCACATGTTTTCCAATCCCAATTCATCAAGTTGCGGCAAAAAGAACTCGTTGATCATTGCTCTGTAGCGCTCACCATTCACAGTAACCGTTTGGCCCGCGACGTCTTCGATGAAAAAAGGTCCGATGACTCCTCCAGCGAAAACAGCACACCATACAGTGACTTTGAGCGGGTGTAATGGCTCTTCGTGGGTTAAACGCGGATTTTCAGTGCCTCAGAAGCGTAAATTTTGCTTATTTATGTGCCCGCTAAGATGGAAATGGACCTCATCACTCATGATTATTTTTGATGAAAAATCATCTTCCTCTTGGTGGTGATTAAGGATGGCTTGAGCATATGTTAGACGCGATTGGCGGTCAGCAGCTAACAGTTGATGCACCGTCTGGACTTTGTACGGAAACATCTTCAAATCTTGTACCAAAATTCGCTGTAAAGACCGTCGACTGATATCCATTTGCGTGGCACGTCGTCTGGTCGATGTCGACGGCGCTTCCATGACATCCTCGGCTACAGCAGCAATATTCTCTGCAGAACGGCTACTCCGGGGTCAGCCACGCCTGGCAGCATCTCGTGTTATGCCAGTCTCTTCGAGGCGAGTGGCTAAACGTCGCAGTGTTTCACCA
Source organism: Calliphora vomitoria (assembly GCA_942486065.2). NCBI lineage: Eukaryota > Metazoa > Arthropoda > Insecta > Diptera > Calliphoridae > Calliphora > Calliphora vomitoria. The sequence continues at coordinate 18,519,815 of OW818031.2, read as the reverse complement.
GTAGGCGTTGGACGGCCAGGAAATCTGCGACGAAATTCACGTTGTGCCAAAGTCACCGACCGATTATTGGTCAAATAAATATTCAGCAATATTCCGCGTTCTGGAGCATTGTTTATTACGTGTATTTCGCATGTGTTTACTATACAAATGTCAAAACAGAACTGACATTAGGGGCCAATCGCAAAATTTATAGCATTTTCTGATAGGAGGATTACTTTTGCGCCACCTTGTACTTATAAACAATGTTAATAACAGCGCGTTATCTTCATTGTTGAAAGGTAGAAGTCTACTGATGGGCCCTTAAAGATTAAAAATTCAAATTGATCATGAAATTTCGTAAAAATACTGATCATCAGGGCAAGTAAGCAAATAAGCTGAAAAAGACGGGATAATATGCACACAAATATGCTGAAAGAAGCAGGGCTATACATAGGAAAAATCAAAAATAAAAGTTTAAATATAATTTTATTGTAATAAAAATATTTTTCAAAGAACAGTAAAGTGTTTTTCAAAATGAAATTATGTTTAATTGTTACAAAAAATAAAATTTTGTAAAAAAAATTTTTTAACAAAAATAATTTTTTACTTTTAAGGCAGGCATGTCTCATAGACAAAAATAAAAAAAAAAAAAAATTGTAGTCTCAAAATATTATAAAATATATATTGACAACACAACTAAAATAATTTTTTAGAAATTGGTTTTATTTGTCTCTCCTAGAGTTCTCTAAAGTCAGTCAAATTTAAGAAAATATTGAATAAAATAATGATTTGAATTACTTCAAGAAAATAATCCTCAAAAATTCATTTTTTTAAAAATGAATTTAAATATTTATTTTTTGAGTTCTTTGGTATTTTAAAAATTTGGCAGGAGTAAAATTTTTATTAAACATTTCGACAAAAATTATTTTTTATCGCTCAAAAAAATAAATTTTTTAAAAAAACAATTCGTACAAAATCGAACATTTTTTTTTTGGTTTTTCTTAGTATATAGTGTTGTTAAAAGGGCTGTGAAAAGATTAGTGCCAACTCTTTTTATTAACGTGTATTTCGCATGTGTTTGCTACACAAATGTCAAAACAGAACTGACATTAGGAGCCAATCGCAAAATTTATAGCATTTTCTGATAGGTGGATTACTTTTGCGCCACCTGTTACGTTTTTGTGACACATCTCTCTCAATGCTTTTTTATGGATTATTTATGGATTCAAAATCAAGAACAAATACAAAATTTACAGAATCTTGCCATTTTGTAATATATTTTTGTGCACTGCATTGCCGACTACTGCATTACCAAAAATCTGAAAGTTATGAGTTATGTATTTTGAAGCCATTAATGAGACTTCTGGAAAATATAAGATATACATATTATATATCAACGTGTAGGAAATTGTGTCTTCTTTTCAAAAATGTAAACTATTTTTAAGAATTCAAAAAAAAAAAAAAAATAGCAAACTTTCTTCAAAAATATAGGAATCAAAAATGATATCTGATTTTTGGGAAAATTTTAATTTTTAAAATGCAATAACACTAATTTAACACTAATATACACATTTTTGATCAATATGTTAAAGTGAGAAAGAAATTTCTGAATAATTATTGAGAATCCCACAATTCCCGAAAAACTTTTAAAAAATCTCAAAAATGGTATTTTCTTTTCTGTATAACTAACTTTTTTTACTAAAAAAAAAAAATCGCGAAAAAACTAACATTTGACTTAGTATCGATATTGAAATAATTATTTTTTCCAAATACTAATAGATTTCTTTGTAATTTAAAAATCGATATTTTAACAAAATTGGGAGAGATTTGGATCTGCTATTGCAAAAAACTTGAAATTATAAATTTTAAAATGTGAATATCTCGTTAACTATAAGAGATAAATCCTTGCTCAAGCAATATTTTTTTAGCTCCCTTAGATTCTACATATGGAGAAAAAAAATTTGGCATAATTTTTAATTTAGTGTTTAAGTTCAAATTAGTGTTTAAAGTTCAAATTCAAAACTTAAACTCAGCTACACCTTCTCTATAGCCGGACTCTTGGTTTAGAAGTTACAGTTTTTCATTTCCCCCACTGTGCTCGGGAGGACATTTGTACCGAGGCTAGGTGAAATCATGAACCAATTATAACCACAAATTAGTAGAGTTTGTCCTTGGGTCCAAAATGTGGATATGGACCAAATATCATTGGAACATGTTTAAAATTGCGACCTGTACCTTGATTAACAAATTTACATGGAAAGACGGACAGACAGATAGATGGAGACGGACAGAGTGGCGGAAGGACAAATCTTATTCAACCCAAAAAGTTATTCAGTAAATACAAATAAACATACTAAGTTACATTACAATCTGATCATTTTTATTGTAGCATACCAAATTTCAAAAATCTACGACAACTCCTTCTATTTTTGTCCCATCGTTATATGAGGACAAAGCACTGTGCGACGGCCATAGCCAAAACGTCTTTAAGTTTCATTATGACCCAAAATATATATATCTTGTGGCATATACAATCAATATTCGATGTCTGGTTGTGGGTAAAAAACTCATAAGCAATATTTTCTTTAAAGAAATTTGAGTTTTTTCGCTGCAAAAACTATAACTTTTAAACCAAATAAGATAATCAAAAAATTTAAATAGCATATGATAGATAAATGATCAATCAACTTATAAAATGAGTGTTTATAAAGGGGTTCTACTTATGGCTTAGCAAAGTTGAAATTTGTGGAAAAATCAATTTTATGTTAAGTAAAATGAAATATTTTTTAAAATGATTTTGATGTTTTATGTTTCTTTTTAAAGGATTTTATAATTTGAAATTATTATGAAAAGATTAAAAAAATTTAATTTTTTTTTAATTTTTCGTAAAATATTCCAGAAAAAAAATAATTTTTTTTTTTTTGGGTTAAAATTTTTATGAAAAACGTGTGTAAAGAATTTTTCGATCTCAGTCCTTATATATATGTTGTGGCATATACAATCAATATTAGATGTCTGGTTTTGGGTAAAAATCTCAAAAGCAATATTTTCTTTAAAGACGCACAGTGGCACCATTTGAGTGTTTTCGTAGCAAAAACCATAACTTTTCAACCAAATGAGATAATCAAACAATTTAAAAGGCATAAAATAGATAAATGATCAACCTATAGCATGAGTGTTTGAAAAGGGTTCTACGCTTTGTAGGTGCCTATTTATGGGTTAGCAAAGTTGAAATTTGTGGAAAAATCAATTTTATGTTAAGTAAAATTAAATATTTTTTAAAATTTTTGATGTTTTATGTTTCTTTTTAAAGGATTTTATGATTTGAAATTATTATGAAAAGATTTAAATTTTTTTTTTTTTAATTTTTTGTAAAATATTCCAGAAAAAAATTAAAAAAAAATAAATTTTTAATTTATTTTGAAATTTGTTTGTTAAATATTGCTCACAATCCATAAAAGAAGGTATAAGTATATAATGGGTTTTCAAGGTTATGTGTCACAAATTGCCCAAAAAAGCATGCAACACATTTTTTGAACCATGTCTTTTTTCAAAATTTTACCTCTAGCAAAAAATGGGGCAAGGACGGGCAGCTGGGAATTTTTTCATTAGGTACAGGAATAATCAAAGATCTTATTTTAAAAATATGGCAAATATAGAAATTTATAGTTTTTTTTTTTATTTTCCATCAAAGTTGAGAAATATTGGAAAAATGGATAGTTGGTAAATATCGATTTACCTTTACAGACACAAAGCAAACAGTTCAATTTTTTTTGATTCCTTTCTTAATAAATATATCTATCAATAGAATCAAAAAGAATGACGATTCGTTATCTAGTTTTCGAGATACTATATCTGAAAGCGGACCAAATTACCTAAAAAGGGTCTTTGTTTTTTACACTGAAAATCAGTCAACTTTGAAGGGCTATATCTCCTAAACCAAAAATCTGATTGTAATAAGAGTAGCATATTTAAAATCGTTGGATAATTTCCTGTCAACTAGGTTTATTCAAAATTTTTTACAGGCACATGAAATTTTTGATTTTTGCAACATCACTTGTTGTACAGGCTCCACTGTGCGACATGCGAAATATACATATTTATGCACTGTTTAGCAAAAAAATGGTTCTTGTTCTTCTAAAAACTTGTAAAATAAGCAAGCTTTCCAAGCTTTTTGCTTGAAAAACTTACCCTACTGATTATAAATGTCAAAAAGTGAGCTCTGTATGACAGTTAGTTTGACAGTTAACCCATTATAAGTAATTTTACACAATATACTTAAATAAAATTGGAAACCTCAGTATAATACATTTATTTCAGCTTTATGGACACTATTAAACATTTCTTAAATGTAATGAAAAACCCTAAAAAAGTTTAAATATTAACGCCATAATTATATTAAAATAAATTATTATATTTCATCATAAACTCTTTAACATAAACATAAAATAAAATGTTGTTTAAATAAATATAATTAAAAGTTTGTTAATTTTTGCTTTTATTTAAAAAGTTGGGTGTTATTTTTAATAACCTAAACTTTGTTTATGTGTGTTGCTTTAAACCTTAAGCAACCCAGCAGTTCTAGGAGACTGTCCCGAACTAGAGATTTTACCTATCATTTAGGGAGATAACTGGTTACGCAAATATCTACGAGATAAGTGGTTTAAAAGCTTGCATGACTCTCTTAGGTTTACAATGAGATTGTCTGAAATCTGATCCAAAATGGTCAACGAATCGAATTCACATACCGGTTACATAGAGTCAGTTTCCTTACTAGGTACCTTACTGGTTACTTGATCAGTTAGTAACTAGTATTTTAACATGTGACTACACTCTAGGTTACTTAGAGACAGAAAGTGACAATTGACTACACGTTAGATTACCTGGGATGTATAAAGTAACCAGTTGACTTTTCTCTGCACTACAATGACTACATACGTATCAAAAGACCCAAAATACATAAATTGGTATCTGCCAAGTGATACGACATTAGTGACAATTACTGTCTATAAGGGATACACTGACTACTTGTTTAACTGCTGGGAAGCTTATGAACTTGTTTAACACAAAAATATGTAACAAAAATGTCATCAGGGGAATCAAAAGGGTGAAACAAGGATGGTTAACAGGTTAAATGAACTTTAATTTAAGTACAAAGTTAGTATATAAAACATGTGCTGTGTAACTTATTTTTAGCTAATGGTAAAGCTTTAATGTTTAATTTAATTAATAATCACACATTCATGTATGCTCTTTATGTACACAAAAATATTTAACAAACTCGTGTAGAAAAAAAATTGAAATAGAAAGATAAAGAAAAGAAAATGTTATCAAATGCCATAAAGTTGTTGATTTTAAAACCGAAATTGTTACAAAATGTTTTCACACACACTCACATTAGGGGAAGTAGAAACAAAAATAACAACAAAAAAAATAAAGTAAAAATCAATTGAATCTAAGATGTTGAAATAAACAAATTGGATTTTTTTTTGCTGTTTTTGTAAGAAAATTGCTTAAGTGTTAAAAAGATATTCAAGATATTTTTTCTCCTCATACTCACTTTCACTTACAGTTTCTTTATGCTGATGGAAACATACACAAAATTTACTTAAATTCACATACACAGCACTCAAATGTTAACAGAAAGTCAAGCACCTGTATATTGCATTAATACCTGTACCTGAAAGTGCTTTATGCTAGCAGATAGAGCTGAAGTAAAAGTACTTGTTTGAAAGCGTAAAAAAACTTTATATCAGATGATTTAAGGCGAATTTTTAAAGCTCTATATTTGAAATGAAATTCAAATGGATTTTTAATTGAGATAATGAATGAAACTAATCTATATATTTAAAAGCCCTTATTTGGTGCTTTTTACATTTTCGATGCTCTAAACTTCTAAAATTATTTTCCCTCATCTAAAAACCCCATGTTGGAGCAGCCCTACCCCTAGGTTTTGAGATTCGAGAGATCGATAAGGTTTAAATTGATTTAAATTCCAAAAAAGTGCCTGGTATTGACAAAATCAGTATCTAGATGCTTATGTAGTTACCCCGGATAGCAATAAAACTAATTATTATTATTTTTATACCCTTCACCATGAGTGGCAATAAGTTTGTCATTCCGTTTGTAATTTCTACATTTTTCATTTGCGACCCCACAAAGTATATATATTCTGGATCGTTATAGATAGCGAAGTCGATATAGCCATGTCCGTCTGTCCGTCTGTATGTTGAAATCAAATTTCCGTAGCTCCCAAATAACTTACAAACATAATTTATACATCAATATGTCGGGAATTCTTCCGGCTCGGTCGCTATTTAAAATCGAAAAAATCGGCCCACAAATGGCTGAGATATAAGGAAAAAACCGGGACAACCTCGATTTTTGGTCTATTTTTTATCTATATCTGGATAACTAAGTCATTAATATAGACAATATGGATATCTAATGATAGATATTTCAAAGTCCATTGCAACGATGTATATATAGTAATTTGGAAAAATATTTTTTAACCCGAATTTTTTTTTGTTACAAAAAAAAAATTTTTTTTCATTAACATTTTTTCACTAATAAATTTTAAAAAAAAATGTTAAACAATTAAAAAAAAAAATTGGAAAAAATTAAAACAAAACAATTTCAAAAAAAAAATTAAAACAATTTTGAAAAAAAAAAAATTTTTAAATTTTGAAAAACAATTTAGAAAATTTAAAAAAAAATTTTAATTTTGTATTCGTAAAAATATTTAAAATTTTTATTTTAAAGTATAATTTGGTGAAGGGTATATAAGAATCGGCACAGCCGAATATAGCTCTCTTACTTGTTAATGTTATTATTACGCCTTGAATATTATCCTCTGGTAACCATATTATTCACTGGTAACCATCATACCAAAGCCGGGAAAAAATCACACAAAAGTTGAATCGTACAGACCCATCAGCATATTGCCTCATATATCAAAGCTATTTGAGCAGATACTCATGCACAAGTTGTATCCGATGTCAATTGAAAGCAATTGTATTCCTATAATCATCAGTTTGGATGTAGAAGAAAACACAATACTATCGAACAAACTCATAGACTTGTAAAAGTTGTAAGAAAAGCTTTTAAGGAAAAGAAGAAATATTGTTCTGCTCTTGATGTGTTTTCTACTTTGGCCTGCTTTAACACACATCAAGTTTACTTGAAGCAAGTCTCTTCGATTCTCTTTTAAACTTGCTCGTCTGTTTATACACAGCTAGTCTGTGTTCAATTTTGTATGTCAAAAATAGACGCCATAGTGAAAATGAGAAAACAAAAGAAAATTGCAGAGACTTGCCAGTACAAGCAAGTGTGTACCCGTCTTCTTTCGTCTTGCCTCTCTCTCCTATAAACTCAGACTTGCGGCAAGAAAACTTGCCCTGTGTAAAAGCAGACTTAGTTTCATAATTTCAAATTTACTTTACGAAATTTATTTATTGTAATCAATTTAATTTTGAATTTTTGTATTGAAAATTTTCTGAAATAATAGTTTGTTGAGAATTTGTGTTCAATAAAATTTAATAATATTTTTTATAAAAAAACATATTATTTGGCGACAAGGATAAAAATGAATAAATCTATTGAACATATTTTGGAACGCCTAGTATCAATATTTAATCCATCAAACGAGATTCGTAGTACCACTGCACATAAACTTCAAAGATGGGCCTTAATATTATCAAGCTATAATTATGAAAATCGTTATAAGAATACAAAAGAGCATGAAAATGCCGATGCCTTATCGAGGAATTGATTCCATATTTTTCCCATCGTTTTAACTTAACGCAAAACAAAGGTGTTTTGATCATGCAGACAGATCACAGTCGTATTGTTATTCCAAGTCAACGAAGAGATAATGTTTTGCAACTGATACACCAAGGCCATTGGTGAATTGTTCGTATAAAGTAAATAAGTAGACGATATTGCTGGTGGCCACGCATTGATGAAGACCTATCTAATATAGCATCATTATGTAATGCATGCAATCTTAGCCAGAGACTACGTCACCCTGACAACGAATACATTTAGATTACGCTGGAACTTTTAAGGGTTATATGTGGTTAATAGTTGTGGACTCATATTCTCAGTTTCCATATACTTATAGCTAAGATTAAAATTGCCACATCAACATTAACAACTAAAGCACTAAAAAGTATATTTTCCATTGAAGGTTTACCTGAAATTATCATAACTGACAATGGAACTCAGTTCAGTTCAAAAGAGTTTAATGATTTTTGCGAAATCAATGGAATTCAACATTTAGCAACAGCACCTTTTCATCCTGCATCAAATGGCCTGGCGGAAAGATTCGTTCGTTCATTCAAAACTTGTTTACATAAACAAGTGGTAATGATTTGAAATCTTTCCTATTAGCTTATCTCACTACGTTCAGATCAATTCCTAATAATGATGGAAAATCTCCAGCTGAAATTATTCATGGACGGCCCAACCTCGTACCCTACTCTCCTTACTCAAACCTTCTGTCGTCAGAATCATTTTCAAATAAACGTAATGTTATGTAAAAATTTTGGTTCGAGAGAAAAATGGCTACGCAGAATTATTTTGAAACGTTTGGAAAATGTTATGTATTTAATTCAAGTTGGTAATAAAATCATTAGACGACATAAAAATCAGCTAAAAAAATTTAAAACTAAATATGAATATGAATATATTGATGTTCATCAAACAGCACGTAATTTATTGCAAAACTGCATTGCACCTAACTTTGATGTACCATCTACTTTGCTTGTCATTCCCGATAGTTATATTGCTTTTACAACTGCAGCAAATCAATTGATTTCGGAAGAATTACCTTCTACTTCAAGCCAAGTTAACACTGTTCCAGCTAATTCAAAGTAATTTATTTCCACATCTAGTCAAGCTAAGTATTTCCCTTCGAAGGAATACAGATGATGTACCAACTTTGCCACCTAAGTTAAGAAGATCAGAGCGATTGAAACGAAAACCGCAGAGATTTTCACCTTATATTGATCAGAAATTGGCAAGAAGGAATTGATGTGTTTTCAACTTTAGTTCTATAATTTGAAATTTACTTTACGAAATTTATTTAACAATTTAACATATAAGCTGTCTTCATTTACATTTCTCAAGCGTTTGATAAAGTATGGTATGATAGTTAGATATACAAATTGAGTCAAAATTTACCCGTAAACACACATAAGCTATTGGAAAGTTGTTTAACTGGTCAAACATTTAAACTCAAAAAAGGAGAAATTTTAAGTTCTCTCCAACCCATTGAAGCTAGAGTCCGTCAAGGCAGTATCCTTGAATCCTCTTTATACTTGATATATATATCTGGTATTACACACATAATCGCACTCATTCAATCAAAATTTGCTGATGACACTGCTATTCCAAACATTCATGAAAACCCCCAAAAAGCATCTTGTTACTTACAAGATCACATATTTGAATTAAAAAAATTATTAAAACAATGAATAATAAAAGTCAACGAGCTAAAATATACACATATTACATTTACATTAAATAGAGAATCATTCATATCAAAAACCAAGCGATGAAAAAGCTATATAGTTGAAATCAATTCAAAGTAATTGGAAACTCTACGCTTGGTTTAGATTGTAAACTTCTACTTTATAAATTGATCATAAAACCGATATGGTATTATAAGAAAAGCCCGTAGGAACATAAAAAATACCCGTTTTATTTCACTAAATTTAAGTTCAGTTTTTAGATTTTCTTTTTTTACAATGGATGTCTAAATATTTTTCTAAAAAAACATTCTCTTATTTCAAGCCAATATCTGTTGCAAAGTGAAGCGTATCACAGAGAGAGCGTTCCGCATCGATCGAAGCAAATAGTAGTCTGACGGGGCACTTTTTAGACCAGCGAAAGGCAAACTCACACCACTACAGTTTTTAAATATTGTAGTTGTATGAGTTGAGTAAAAAGTTGAGAAAAAAACAAAAACAATAACTGAAATAAACAAGCATAAAAAGCGAAAAGCGTAAAACAACCTGCTTCTGTCAATGCTCATGCGAGACTGACTGGTTTTGATTGTTTTTTATACAATGTGTGTGCTTGCGTACATGTGAAAACAAAAACAAGAGAGCTCATTTGAGAGCTCAATGCCTTTCGCTGGTTTAGACAATAAAGCAGATGCAGCTAAATTTTTCAACCACTTCATTCCAAATACTTTTTAACAGATATTACAACACGGTTTTATGTCTGGCCACATAGTTTGGACGTTTTTTGGCCAATGCTCGCTTCAAACTAATCAGTTGGGTTCGGTATAGGGTTCCTGCGATGGCCTAGTCAGATTTCAGCAGCTCATAATAGATATGAGCCTTTTGCTTCCTCCAAATACAGAGCATTACCTTAGCGCAATGAATATTTGGTTGGCCGGGTTTCACAAACAATGTCCCTGCTTTTGGATGAATTTCCCTGCTTTTGGATGAATCCATTTTGATATCAGTGAAATCCTTATGACTTGAAGATTGATATTTTAGTAAAATTAAGTAATTTTATACATTTTTGGGACTTCATTTACCTTAAAAACTAAAAAATTATATTGTTACATTTTAACCTCTTTAAAACGTTGTTTTATTTTCTTTAAATAATACTTTTGATACTTTTGATTGCAAATAAAAAGCAGTTTCAGTAGTTTAAAATTTGTAACAACTCTTTATTTATTTAAAATGTACAACAACAACAGTTCAAATAGTCACTCAGTGTCTATTTACATGTCTATCAATTCTCCGAAATGCTCACACAGTTTATAATGTACAAACTTAAATGTACAAGACAGTTGATGTTAACTCTAACAGCGACTATGATAAACTCACTGACTACTGCAACCGCAGTCACTATTTATACACACTGCCATCTTCATCCGAGTAGTCTAGATTGTTCTTAGCGGTAAAAACTCGTATGTTCGAATTCTAGAGCTTTTGATGTTAATGTTAGCAGCTTAAACATTTAGTGTTGCCATACTTACAAACAATGCTAATAACCGCATGCTATCAACATTGTTGATAAGTAGAAGCTTCTACTGATGGAAGTGTTTATAAACATGATGAATGCTGCTGGTAGTCGTTACAACCGTTAAATTCAAATCGCTATTGCGTAACAATATATTGATTTTCCACGAAGAAAACTATAAATTTTGAATTAATGTAAAATTTTAACGATTAAAGATATCATAACAAAATTTTGAACTAATATAGACTCAAATGTCCTTAAATCAACGGCATTATAATTTTTGACATTTTATATTTTCAAATACCGAAATTCCTAAACCGGTTAAAATATGTTCCAAAAACGGAGTTGTTTTAGAAAAGTGCCTACTTTGACGTTATTTATCATATGATGTTAAAAAACTTTTGTAAGTATTTAAGAAGCTTATAGGATTATACAGTTATGGAGCATAATCGAAAATCGGAGCTTTGACTTTTTAGAATTTTTTAATCATTTCGTGAAATTTCGTAATAATATCTCCAATAGTTCACGAGATACCAAATTATTTCCAAAAAAAAAGCGTTTCTAAACCACTGTGTGATTTTGCAAGCTCTTGTTGAGTTTTACAACAATCTTCATGGAAGCAATCAGTATGCTTCAGTGGCACTTTTTTTCAAATTTAAAAAGTGAAACAAAAAATCTCGCCTATGACGCTTTATTCGCACAAAATACGACATTTTCGAAGCAAAAAGTAAAACATTGTCTTACCTTTTATTCAAACAAATTTAATTTTCTTTAAGTATATGTCCTCTTCTAAGATTTCTTCATACATCATTGTGCAACCGAACAACTGGTTTAGAAAATTTTGATTTATTATCACTTTTTTTTTGCGATTGACCCAACTTTGTGTAAATACTTCAATATTGTCAGTACTATGATTAAAAGTCTTCCAGTTATCTCATGACACCATACTTGTGGTCATATTATCATAATATGTTTGAGCCCAACCATATGCACTTATAATATACATTTAATGTAAATTATACTCCTAATAATAATTATAGCACAAATAAATATATTCAATATATTTTGATTTTATGTTAAAGACAAAAAAAAAAAAAAAAAAACTGACTACATGCCTTTATTTTAATCATTTACAAGTAATAACTATATATATAAATGTTCATACAAAAGCAAACATATTAAAGTAGCTCAACCACAATATGATATGGTGACCAACCATATTTTGATTCCATCTCATTCTAAATAAGGTTGTGTAAAGACTTGATTGTAGCACAATCGTATTATGATTCCAGCTCAGTCATAGCATAATTACCTTTAAACTTATTACATGACATGAGCATGTTATGGTTGCAGCAACACGACTATAATATAGAGTATGATCATGTTATGATTATAAATAAACATTATTTATGACATTCCATAGTTGACAAAACCATGCCGTTACTTTCATCTGAGTAGTAGAGGCCATTCCCTGGGTGTTGTTTTAAACGAAGAAATTACATATTATACGAAGAATTTTGAAAATCCTCCATTTTTGTTTATGAATTTATTTTCAAAAGTTTGTACATATTTCTTAATCAATTAAGAATCATGTTGTAGTAGCTGTCGTAAATCTCAAACTATATTTCCAATAAAATTTGCAAATTTATCTGAAATAACTAATAAATGTGTTAAACAAAATGTTGTACAATTGGGGCAAACAAGAAAAACTACTTTTTGAAAAGTGTAACAAGCCTAAAGATGAACAAACTAAAGCCCCTTTAAAAACGCTCACTTTAGAAAATCAACAGCAAGAAAAGAATGGGTACTCTAGCTAAATGGATGAGGGATAAAAAGCCAGTGAAAAAAAAGCTGAAACACAGATAGTCAGTCAGTCAACCAAACAAGCAAGCTGCAAAACTGTAAAGTGATGTCATGTGTTTTATGTTCAGTTTTTTTTTTTTATTTTTGTCTTATTTTGCAACCTCTTTTCTTATGCTCTATGCTCTCATGTGTAAAGGCAAATCAACTTAAAACGTTTTGGTTTAGCGTTGCAAGCAATAACAAAAAAAATGTACGTAAATAGTAAAGAAAATTATTTTCTTACCAAAAAAAAAAAGAACTGAGTTTCTTTAACCATTTAGTTGTTTTTGTTCTTTCACAAAGTTATTTTTTTACAACAATTTTAATAGAATTTGATGTAAGAACCAAAATGGAAAGAGAAACGTAAACATAGGAATTATATATTCTAAACTTTAAAAATGTTATTTGCTTTCTAGTATGTTCCAAGACACATACTTACTACTAAAAGTGTCAAGTAAAAATTTCACATGTACATTCTTGTCGTTTCTTTTTTTTTTACATTTTTTAAAGCTAAATAAGACCGTTTTAGCTGTTTGCTGCATGTGTTGCACAGTTTAACATCTACAACATCTTAGTTTGTTGTTGTTCAACAGTTGATATCATCATCATGATCTGGCAAAATACATAAATTTGTTTTCTCTAACAAGACAGTTTTTGTGCTAACTTTATTTCATTTATAATAGAAAAACGTAAATTCTTCAAAGAATTTATTTACAACCATGATTAAATTTTAAATATTAAATGAAGATTTTCGTTCTTCGTTGCTGTGCTGGCGACAGTTACATGAACGTATACGTAATATAATGTTGTATCTGCTTGTGTTTGTGTGATAATCATACGTCTTGATGTTCTTCGTTTTAGTTAAGATAGCTGCAAATTAGATTTAAGTAATCGTAAAAAAGCTAGTTACAAGATTTTGTTTAATATTAGTTTGTTACAATATTTGTTTAGAGATGCTTATAATTATGGATGTAATTTGAAACAAAATATCATTAAACAAATTTAATTCGAGAAGAATTAGTTAATTCAATTAAAATTATGTTGATATTTACACCAAAAAATGTTATTCGATTAATCGGTTTTTATTCGATTAACCGACTTTTATTCGAATAAATTATTCGTTACCGATTTTACACAAAAATTAAGAAAATCATAATTTTATTTAAAAATTTTATTCGATTAATCGGTTTTTATTCGAATAACCGGTTTTTATTCGAATAAATTATTTGTTACCGATTTTACACAAAAATTAAGAAAATCATAATTTTATTTATGGTAAATATTTTTTTTTTTTATAAAATTCATTTAAAAGTTTAGCGAAAATATTCGGTTTTTAAGCGAATAATTTACTCGTATCCATTTAACAAATAATGCGTATACCAATCACATTAAAAAAAAATTATTCGATTAATCGGATTTTATACGAATAAATTATTCGTTATCGATTTTACACAAAAATTAAGAAAATCATAATTTTATTTCAAAATTATATTCAATTAATCGGTTTTTATTCGAATAACCGGATTTTAATCGAATAACCGGTTTTTATTCGAATAAATTATTCGTTGCCGATTTTACACAAAAATTAAGAAAATCATAATTTTATTTATGGTGATTTTTTTTAAATTCATTCAAAAGTTTAGCGAAAATATTCGGTTTTTAAGCGAATAATTTACTCGTATCCATTTATTTTTACAAATTTTAACAAATAAAGTGTATACCAATCACATTTATTTAAAATTTTTCTTAAAAAAATTATTCGATTAATCGAATTTTATTCGAATAAATTATTCGATGCCAATTTTTTTAAAAATTTTAATAAAAAAGTTCTAAGGGCCGTTTTCTCATTAGGTGATTATCTTTTTTCCCAACGAAAAACTGCAGATTAAAGAAATTTGGTTTTCTCAATGTCTCATTTGCTTCTATTCTATCGCAAAGCTAACCCGACCTCATCTGCCAATTATTTATTCATCGTACAGATAAATAAATAACAGCTGACTGCTGTTCATAGTTATTATGTGTTTGTGTTTTTGTAAACGAAATTAAATAGATTTTATAAAAAAAGTTTAATAACATTAATTTGATGGAGGACGAACTCAAATAACATGAGTTCCAAGTGAATGCTGAAAGAGTTTATCATGTCAGGCCTAACTACCTGGCAGACATGGAGGATAATGCACTTTTCAAAAGATTCCGGCTGTCGATGGCCACATTAAACAGCTGATTTATGTAAACATGTTGTCACTTGAAGGCAGGGTTCCCACCTTTCACATCTATTTTGAGAGGTATTGCCAACAGAAAATAATGTTTTTTGTCGGCATATTGAGAAAACCAAAATTGTTGACGGAGAGTTTACCGGCCTAATAAATTTATGTCGACATTTAGTAACAGGCAGTTTGTCGATACATTGAGAAAACGGGCCTAAATCTTACATTTGTAATATATTTCAATAAAAGAATTAATAATTCGTAACAAAAATCTTTCAATTTTATTTAAAATTTTAATAAAATTTAAAGAAAAAAAATCTAAAAAATAAATTTCTTTAAAATTTTTTAAAAAAATTTGAATAAAATAAACAGTTTTGTAGTTTCTTTGTTTCTTTCAAATTTATTATAAAAATTGTATGCAAAAGATTAAGTTAAGGTACCCAGAGAAACTTTTGTGAGGTAGCTAAAGTTTGGTTGCTTCTACCGAATTTCTTCTTTATCAACTGACTTTCTGTTGATAGAACCGAAAAATTCTATGTGTGCAACTGAATCATTCGATTGGCAACAAATTCGGCAGCTATCGCCTATCTGTTTTCTCTGTGTAGTTGTATGTACAGCTTTTTTCAGCAAAACTCAATAGCGGACATGTAAAGGATCCTCCAATTGGAACTTCCGAACTTTGACAGTTGATAGCGATCATATTGTTGAAGCTCCATCTGTTGAATTGCCTGTAATTTATTCAGTTTGTTATGTCAAATCACCAAAAAACGCATAAAGTGTTCAACAACACGTGCAAATGATATAATTGAATGGGCGCTGAAGCAGTTGGAAACAGACCTTAATTTTAATAAAAGCAATCATCGTCAGCAATAAGGGACATTTCAGGATGAATTCGTACGTCAACAAACAAAATTGTCGAATTTGGGAAGATACCAAACCAAAATGGGATACAACAGCGTTCAATTCATCTTAAAAAAGTCACCTTTTGGTGTGACGGCGAGCGCTATAGGTCTATCATTACTAACTCCTTTTTACCTGAAGTAGATGATATGGACACATGTGTTTTCAACTGGATGGCGCTACGTGCTACACAGCACGCGTCACATTGGACATTCTGCACTAACGATTTGACGACATGGTCATCTCATGTGCAGGTCATGTGAACTCCCTACTGAGATCCAGCGATTTAAATTCATTAGACATTTTGTTGAGGGGTTTTCTTAAGTCGCAGGTCTACGAGAATAGCCTACATATCACAGCAGCCTTCAAGGTCAACATAACCCATGCCCTCGGTCAAATTCAGCCTGATTTATGTGCCAGAGTCATGGAAAATTAAACATTTTGGATGTTATATTTCATATATAAGGCATCGATAGGCCTTTCAACATAAATAAGTCTCCTGGACCTGATGGTATACCAGCACTGGTGTTGAAGCAGTCTCTTTTAATGCTATCTTGTCCATTAGCTACGCTTGCCGTGCCGGCAAATTTCCTGCATGTTTGGAGATTGCTAATGTAAAGGGTTGCTGAAAATTATCGCCCAATAGCAATTTGTTCTGCTCTCTCCAAAGTTATGGAGAGTATGTTAAGCATACCATCTTGTGAAATATTTAGAGTCCAACAAGTTACTTAGCGACCGGCTATGGCTTTCGTAGAGGGCGCTCTACGGGTGACTTACTAGCCTTCCCATCCGAAAAATTGTGTCGTTCCATACACCATTTTGGCGAAAGTAAAGTGGTGGCTCTAGATATATCTAAAGCATTTGATAGAGTATGGCATGATGTGCTTTTAGCAAAACTTATTGTCTTTGGTGTCGATAATAACTTCTCTCGATTTATATCGAGCTTTCTCAGAGATCGTACTATACGAATTGTTATAGATGTGATCTCATCAAATTCAGGGGTACCGCAAGGCTCTCTCCTTTCTCCTACTCTATTTTTGATCTTTATAAACGATATTCTACGTCAAATATCCAACCCTATCTACTCTTTTGCATATGTCAGCAACATTTGCCATTCATATGCATTCAATTACTTATAGACCAAGCCTGTCTGAGATTGATGCAATGAAGTAAAACATGAATGATACGCTTAACCATGATCTTGTGACAATCTCTGAATGGGGTTGTGCGAATAGAGTCGATTTCAACTCAATGTTGTATATTAACACACAAACGCACAACATATCATGTTGCTCCATCTGTTTTTATGGATGATGTAAATATTAAGGAATCTGATGCTCTTGATGTTCTGGGCATGAGTATTCAGTGCAATGTCCGCTGGACAAAACACATTTTTCGAGTGTCGAAAGAAGCACTCAAGTGCCTTGGTTTTTAAAGCGGTGTAAGATATACTTCACTGCATCTGATCTCCTTACTATTTACACCATTTATATCCGGTTTAAAATGGAATACAACTCTCATGTATGGCCCGGTGCTTCAAAGTCTATTTTAAAGTTACTCGACCGCGTACAGGAGAGGGCGAAGGTGCTTATCGGTGATAGTAGGGTATCCAGTTCTATTTACTCACTGGAACATCGTTGCAACGTGGGTTGTGTTTTTTCCTAGTTCCAGCACAATGCTTTGCATGAGTAGGGGTCATCCCCTGAGTGCTGGTTCAAGAAAAAAAAAAGTTTAATTTATGTAGGTGTCCACATAAATTTCGCTTCAAATTAGTATTATACATAGGGAATTCATGTCGCCTAATTTTAAGATAATCGGTCTACAAATAAGCATAGCTTCCGAAATGTTGGTATCCGCATAACATTTATCAGAAATAAGTTTCATATAGACATCCTAATTTCACACAACCTAATTTCATGGCGATTGGTATATAACTACTTCCGAAAATCAATCACAAAAATAAGAAGAAAAATGTTTTAACTTATTTACTCAGTGTAGGGTATCATATTGATACATAAATTCAAATTCAATGATTTAAAGGGCTGGTTTAAAGTTACGTACTGCCTGTCAAACGTTTCTGTAGAACATACAACATTGAATAAAAGCTTTGAGTTGAGCATTGCTTGTAAGTATTGTAACACCAAATGATTAATGACTAACATCGAAAGTTCCAGAATTCGAATATTCTAGTTTTTAGATCATTGTAGAAATAGAGCTTTCTAGATGGTAATGCAGTGTATATAAATTGGCCGTGAGAATACCACCAGAGTCAGTCTACTTTGAACATCGTTAAGTAAAGACATTAACTGCCATAAAGTGTGCTGTATTACCAGTGAATTCTTGTACATTACTAGTGTGTTTATACCCAGCAGTTAAGCAAGTAGTCAATGTATCCCTTATAGACAGTAATCGTCATAAATGTTTTATCACTTGGCTGACTCCAATTTATATATTTTGGGTCATTTGACACGTATGTGCTGCTTGTAGTTCAGAGAGAAGACAATTGGTTACTTTCTACGCCCCAGGTAATCTAGCGTGGAGACAATTGTCACTTAAGTGTCTCTAAGTTATCTGGAGTGTAGTCACTTTAAACGTGTTGTGTGATAATTCGTTCAAACTGCTTTTATACAAATTTTATTAAAAGTTGTAATTTTTCCCACCAGAAGCAATCCATTAGAGAGTTGTCGAAGAAAGGTTTGTTTACAAGCTATCGTTTATTGGACTGACTATGATATGTCTTTTAGCTGACTATTTGAGGTCAATTAGCACTCGTACATGTTAAAATAACTAGTTATGTAGTTCATCAACTTACCACTTAGGTAACTGTCGCTATTTAACCAGTGAATCCAATGCATTGACTACTTTGGACCAGCTATTAGACAGTCTCATTGAAGTCAAAAGGGTCAATTGACCCCTGCTTAGGACATGCCCGTGTTAAAATAACAAGTCACGAAGCTATTGCAGTAACAAGTTCCCATCCTAAATGATGGGTAAAATCACTAGTTCGGGACTGTCTCCTACAACAGTTGGGTAAAGTGTTATATAAACGTGTGTGTGTGTATAAAAACACATAGCGACCATTTAAACTTTTGTTTTTGTACATTTTAAATAAGTTACAATTTTAAACTACTAAACGGCTTTTATTTGCAATCAAAAATTTCCGATTTATTTAAAGGTAATAAACCACGTTTTTAAAAGGTAAAAATGTAACAATATGGTCAGGCTTGACCGACTATACTTTCTTACTTGTTTTATTTAAATTTAAAGATAGCAAGCACATAATGAACTCATTTTGACAAAGTTATATTCGGGTTTTTTACCAAAAAATTAATTAATGAAAATATCTCAATTTATATATCAAATTTAAGTACTTTTCCATTTAAATACTCATTAAGAAAGTTACAGACCATTCTAGTTATTAACTCAAGTTATGAATTTTCAAGGGAAAATATGGGTGATCACAAGATAACACCCTTTTTTCTTTTAACGCATAAAACATAGATGATTTTAGGTTTTCTTAAAAAAATTGGTTTGTGGTAAAAAAAAAACAAAGTTATAGAAATTTTAAGGATTATTATTATGGTTGGTCAAAATTGCCATTTAAATCAAACATATTCTAATAAAACTATATTCGATTTTAGGTTTTCACCCAAAAAATCGATTTTTTCTATAAATTAAAGCTGATCACAAAATAATATTCATCTGCTGTTTAAACGTATTTTAACAAGGATTTATATGATTTTATGTCTTCTTTCAAAATGGTTATTAAAAGTGTAATATTTTTCCATTTAAAAGCATATTTACAATGTTTTTAATAGGAAATATGCATTATTATTTTCAATGAAATTCTTTGCTGAATGTAAAATTATGTTGATATGTTTACAGTGCGTATGCGTAATAAAATATTAATCATACGTCACATGTGCATATTTAACCATGTGGTTGGTTGCTTTTTCGATTTATAATATATACTTTTTTTACTTATTAAGAGTATTTAAATTATTCATTTAACGTTACAATTAATATTTGCTCAGAGCAAATATTAAACTCATACTAATTATTTATAAACGGTTCATTGTTTAATTTAATTGTTGGTGATTTTAATTTGTTTACTTTCCAGCACACTGCAGCAGTGCAGTAGGGTTAAAAATGGGATTTTATCAAACCATTAGAAATAAGAAAATATCAACATTGAACAAATGCTTCTTAGTAATAAATTAGTAACAATCCATTACAGAAAATGTACTTAACTAAGTACTAACAATAAAATTGTTTAATAATATTATGTTAGTGTTAAAATATAATAGTTGAGTTTTAACCAATTACTTGTTCAGTAAGACAATCTCGTAGTTAAAAAATATTGTTGAGTATTAACAACTTTAATTAACAAATTATTTATATTTGGTGAATTCACAAGGTCTCTTATCATGCCATATTGTCATAATGTCCTAATATTTCGCAAATAGGCGGTTCGTCTTAACCCTCTCTTAGGCATTCGGCGTTGGTCTCTGCTGGTTGGTTACGATAACACAATAAACATAGCATAGAAAGTAGGACATTTTAGGAAATTTTTTGCTTGAAAAGCAATAAAAAACCATTGTGAAATATTAGGACATTATGACAATATGACATGATAAGTGACCTTGAGAATTGACCAATTGTATATTTACAAAATCGTTTGTTGGTGCCTTTATGATTAATAAATTGTATTAACGAATTTGTTAATTAATATGACAATTGATTTGTCGTAATTTCTGTGAAGTAATTTGAATATATTGAAAGGAAATCTATGAGATATTAAAAATCATAAATGTATATATCTAAAGGCATTACGCCAATTCGTTTTAATTATTGCATAATATATGGATATGTATATATATTACTGTTATTATAACAATCATTATTTTATTATTTTTCGATTAATATCAGAAACAAATGTGTTTAAAATACTTAACATTAAAAAATTATTAAAATCATAATATGTCTGCTTGCTTATTCCACCAGTTCATTGATAAAGTTAAACGATTTGTTTTTTATTTTATTTTTTTTTTATTTAGCAAGTTATAAAGACACATCAGCATTTATGTTAATGACGGTCAACATATTTCAGTTTATTTAACATTTACACACACATGTACTTATCCATTTACATACATACAATATGTTTGTATATACATATGTATATTAGGATGGCTCTCTTTTTACACTTTTTTGATTTCCATTGTTTGAAGGTCTAACATTTTTTTTGTCATCTAAAAACTAAATGCTGAAAATTTTAACAAAATTGAATAAGGTTTAGAGGTTGCATGTTTTAATTTAAGTTTTTTTTTTTTGAGTTTTGGGTCCAAGTAGAAATATAAAAAAATTAAAAAAAAAAAATAAAAAGACAAAAGATTAATGTTGAAAAAAATATCCAATTGAAAATAGTTTTTACATTTACTTCAAAATAAATACTGGGATCCGTGATACATGGTTCATGGTCTTTTGTCGAGTTGCGACTGAAAAATAGAAACAACATAGAAGAAAACAAAACATACAGACAACAATCAATTGTTTCATTGTTAGCTGACAAAGGCAACAAAACAAGTAAAACAAGTAAGAGAGCTATATTCGGCTGTGCGGAACCTTATATACCCTTCACAAAATTATACTTTAAAATATTTAATATTTATAGGTAAACAAAATTTAAACAAAAAAAAAAATATTTTTCTTTTTAATTTTGAATAAAAATGTTTCTTTTTTTTAAATTAAACAAATTTGATGTAAAACAAAATTAAAAAAAAATAAATTTCTTGAAAAAAAAAACTCGTTAAAAACCATTTTTCCTGATTTCGAACCATTGTAGGTCTTACTAATTATGGCGTTATGTACGTCGACCAGTGGCGCCTGTAGAACAAGTGAGTTTGCAAAATCAAAAACCTATCAAAAACCTTATTAAAACCCATTTTACAGGAACCTTTCCAACGATTTCAAATATGCTACTCTTATTACAATCAGATTTTTGGTTCGCCAATTTTCACTAAATTTTGTGTGCTTGCAAGGGTGTACTTTAGACCGTACGTCAAAAATAAATTTCCCCAATATAATGTAGTTCTGCAAGGCAGTTATAACAATTTTTTTTTATTATTTTTTGCCGAACGTAGTGGTCGCCTTTTTATATTTTTCGTTATATCTTTGCAATTTACAGTCGGATTCTAAAACACGATACTTGGCTATAAGGGCCAAGTATCGCGTTCTAGTATTTATCCACCAGACCTTTGGTCCTACTACACGTGGCTTTGTGATAAGCCATAAATCTGAACAACTTCTGCTGTTTTTAATTTATGTACGTAGTCCACGATGCATATTTTGTTCTTTATCCAATATATTGGACCGATACCAGAAGAACAGATACTCCCCCATATCATGATGGATCCACCGTGCTGTTTTACGGTCTTCTTGGGCTGTGGTCAGACGAAACAAAGATAAAATAGTTTGGAACCGATGGGAAACATTATGTTTAGCACCCAGACGATAAGGCATATGATCCAAAATACACCAAGAAAACCGTAAAACAAGGCAGTGGATCCATGATGATATGGGGGTGTTTCTCTTCTTCTGGTGTCGGTCCCATATATTGGATAAAGAGCAAAATTTGCTTCCCGGACTACGTAAATATATTGCAAAGCATAATACTTCCATTTTCTGAGGAAGACACGCCCTTGAAATGGGAGTTTCAGCAGTAAAACCCAGTAGAATACCTTTGAGAAGTGCTCAAGAGGAAGCTGGATGGTTTCAGTCCGAAAAATAAGGATGAATTTTGGGAAAAAATCCAGGAAGAGTGGTTTTCCTTTGACAAGGACGTTTGCAAAAAAAAAAAAAAATGGTTGATTCCATGAGTCGCAGATGCAATTAAGTTGTGAAAAACAAAGGTAGAGCAACAAGATATTAAAATAAAATCATTTTTTAACAAAAAATAAAAAGATGTGCCTCTAAAAATTTAATCCTTTTACGCGTTTCTATTATTTTTTCCAGTAAAAATATAGACTCTTTACATTGTTAGCCATATAATGTATTAAAATATAAATGAAAACAGGATTGATTATGTTTTTTCTTATGACGTTTGTCTGATAAGCAAAACTGCATATAATTTTTTTTTTACAAAACTAAACTTGACTAATAGAATTACAAAATTTAAAAAAAAATCTCTCGTTTCTATTATTTTTTCCAACAAGTCGAAGTCGATATAGCCATGTCCGTCTGTCCGTTTGTATGTTGAAATCAACTTTCGGTAGCCACCAAATAACTTACAAACTTAATTTATACATCAATATGTCGGCTGAGATATAACGAAAAAATCGGGACAACCTCGATTTTTGGTCTATTTTTGATCTATATCTGGATTACTAAGTCATTAATATAGACAATATAGATATCTAATGATAGATATTTCAAAGTCCATTGCAACGATGTATACAAGGCTATAGTAATTTGGACCTACCTATTTTTTAACCCGAATTTTTTTTTACCCAAAACATTTTTTTTCGTTAACTTTTTTCACTAATAAATTAAAAAAAAAATTTTTTAAATTTTAAAAAATTTAAAAGAATTAAAACAAAAAATTTGGAAAAATTTTTTTTTTAAATTTTGAAAAACAATTTAAAAAAAATTTTTTTTTTTAAATTTTGAAAAGAAAAAAATTAATTTTGTTCACCTAAAACAAAATTAATTTGTATATAAGATTCGGCACAGCCGAATATAGCTCTCTTACTTGTTTTGCTTCAATTTGTTATTATAACTTCGAAACTACTGAGCCGACTGAAACACAATACATATGTGAAAGTTTGTACATAGCATGGGGAAAATGTTTTAAAAATTTAATCAATCGAAAGAAGAACATTAACTACTCAATTTTATGTATATCAAACCAAAAAATAAAATTTTGTGAAATTGAGCGAATTCACTTAATTGTGAATAAATTCAATCGATTTTTATGATCGATATATCATTTTATTCCTATTACATGTGGCTTTGCGATGAAGCCGTTTTCGATTTTTCATAATTTAAAAAAAAAAATTTGCTATTTTCGCATAAAAAATATATTTTTGCTTAAATTTGTTATTATAACTACGAAACTACTGCGCCGACTTAAACACAATATATGAACGGATTAAAAGGTTATATAAATCTCAAGTCTTTTCTATGTTTATTTTAATAATGTCGGACTCACACTTTTTGAGATATCATTAATTATGTGGAGAAAAGTCTAACAAAATTTATAATTTTGCTTTGAAAAATATTATTATTTTTGTACTTAGGTAGCCATGATGCATCAAATCTATATAGTGGTTAGTCAAGCCTTTTTTCTCTTGACCTGTGTTATCTATCATATGCATTTTTAATTTTTATTTAATTGACGCAAGGACAACAATTGTTAGTAATGGTTTTATCAAACAAAATAATCTTAAATTTTAGTTGGTAAACTCATTTTTCCCCCACACAAACGGGGCCCATCCTAATGTACAGTACATATGTTTTATTGGTGAGTTTTTTACACACCAAACATGCATTAATGACACTACAATGACAATGGTCAACATATGTTGGAGTAAACGAGTGCAGACAAAACATGAACTCTTTTACACCCACATTAAGGGGCGGCACTCATAGCCACCAGGAGACAAACTTGGTGGCTTATTTATGTTTAATAAATAAGAAAAATAAGTTACAAAAAATAGCTGATCAGATTATTAGAGAGAAAGAAAACGCATAATATATTGAAAAAATCCAACATTCTCTTTATGCCGACCATTGATTCACATACATATAGACATGTATGTATTTTTGCATACTAAAAAACACGAAGACTCACACCTACCTGCAAAGTTTACACGTTTTTTTCACAAGAGTTTATTTAAAATTTGTAGTTTTATTCGTTAAAATATAGTTTTTAAAATCGTTGAGTGGGTATGTTTGCCTTAAGGGTAAATGTAAATGTGTTAACATACACATGCACATGTCGATCGAAGGACCATCTCTAAATAAAATGTATGTATATGTGTAGGAGTTTATGATATTTAGTTAGTTATGTATGTATGTGTATCCTGTATGTGTTTGCTGTATATTTTGCTTAATTGCATTAAAAATCTGGCACATGGTTACGGCTTTTTTGTTATTGCTGTTTTTGTTATTAAATATTTATACAAATTATTAGTTTTTCCCATACAGGTTGTTGTTAAATTTATGGTGAAATTTAATTTATTATTACACAGATTGAATTATAATTTTACAAAACAAAAAGTTAAAGTTTTTAATAGATTTAATAAGGGCAACAATAGCAGACAAGCTAAAGCATAGAGAAATATACATAGAGCGGAAACTTTCCTGTCAAAAACCTAACTCAGTTTTCAAAAACCGATGTGGTAAGAATGTATTAGTAAAAAAAAACTATGTGAAAATAAAAACAACACTTTTATGTGTGATTATTTTGAGTAGTTTTTTTTTCTATTTCCCCTCTATGTGTATTTCTCTATGAGCTAAAGTTTGTTAGCAAAATAATAGCATGTATAAAGTTTTCAGGAATATTTTTAGTGATTAGGAGTAAATCAATGGAATTATTAATTTGTAATATGAATTAATAAAGGCTTAACAATTATTTTAATTAAATATATTTAAAAATGTATAATTTATAGAAATTTAAATCTAACATCAACTTCATTAAATTTGGCTAGATTTAAAGAGTTTAAAGACCACTTCATAAATAAAGCTATACAATATAGACTCCTGTCAAACAAATTTAAGTTGTCTTTATGTAGTGTAAAGTACTCAAAAAAGTTTGAAGTTTGAGTGTGCCGCAAAAAGTTCAGCAACTTTGAACTTTTACACGCTTTACTCAAACTTTATCAGCTATTCATTTTATGTTGTTTTTATTTTGAGGATGTGAAAAACCATGAATGTCATTATGAAGTAACAGAAGTAGTTAGTTAAACAACATAAAGGAGTATTTAGCATAGATCAGCGGAAATATACTGATACATAGAATTTGAAAGCTGAAAATTTGCATTGCCTGTCATATACAAGGTGGCGCAAAAGTAAACTTCCGATGTTTTTTGGCTGTAATTAAAAAAAAAAAAATGAAAAACTTTGATTCTTCTTGTGGATTATTTTTATTTGGTCTTTTAATTTTTTTTACATCAAGTCGAGAATATGATGTCATGTAAATGGCCTCCGCCACAGTTGATTGTCATTTGAGCCCTTTTTATGGCATTTTCCATCAATTTGGCCAAAACTTCCGGCCATAGGTCCTCACATTCTTGACGGATATTGTCTTTAAGAGCTGCAAGAGTCTGAGGCTTGTTGACATAGACCCGCGACTTCAAAAAGCCCCACAAAAAGAAGTCTGCAGCGGTCAAATCAGGCGATCAGGCACTGGCCAGCAAGTGCAAATCGCCAAAACGGGAGATTAGGCGCCCGGGAAATGCATCCTTCAGCATATCTGTTGTGGCACGTGCAGTGTGTGCCGTTGCACCGTCCTTTTGGAACCACATGATTTCCAATCCCAATTCATCAAGTTGAGGCAAAAAGAACTCGTTGATCATTGCTCTGTAGCGCTCACCATTCACAGTAACCATTTGGCCCGCGACGTCTTCGAAGAAAAAAGGTCCGATGACTCCTCCAGCGAAAACAGCACACCATACAGTGACTTTGAGCCGGTGTAATGGCTCTTCGTGGGTTACACGCGGATTTTCAGTGCCCCAGAAGCATACATTTTGCTTATTTACGTACCCGCTAAGATGGAAATGGGCCTCATCACTCATGATTATTTTTGATGAAAAATCATCTTCCTCTTGGTGGTGATTAAGGATGGCTTGAGCGTATGTTAGACGCGATTGGCGGTCAACAGCTAACAGCTGATGCACCGTCTGGACTTTGTACGGAAACATCTTCAAATCTTGTACCAAAATTCGCTGTAAAGACTGTCGACTGATACCCATTTGCGTAGCACGTCGCCTGGTCGATGTCGACGGCGCTTCCATGACATCCTCGGCTACAGCAGCAATATTCTATGCAGAACGGCTACTCCGGGGTCTGCCACGCCTGGCAGCATCTCGTGTTGTGCCAGTCTCTTCGAGGCGAGCGGCTAAACGTCGCAGTGTTTCACCAGTAGGCGTTGGACGGCCAGGAAATCTGCGACGAAATTCACGTTGTGCCAAAGTCACCGACCGATTATTGGTCAAATAAATAGTCAGCAATATTCCGCGTTCTGGAGCAGTGTAGCGTAACATTGTTTATTAACGTGTATTTCGCATGTGTTTACTACACAAATGTCAAAACAGAACTGACATTAGGGGCCAATCGCAAAATTTATATAATTTTCTGATAGGAGGATTACTTTTTGTACTTGGGCACGATATCACAATGCCTGGAATATGCACTCAGTGTACTAACTATGTCGGTGGAGTACAGTCAGTGGATTGAGTGGTAACCCCAGCAAAACCGAGCTTGCACTGTTCACAAGGAAGTACTAGATTCCTCATTTCTCGCTTCCCAGATTAAACGGTGTTGAACAAACACTATCGGACAATGCAAGATACTTGGGAGTTATTCTGGATAGTAAACTATTCTGGAAACCCAATATCCTTTCAAGGACATCAAAAGCCTTAACTGCTATGTATGTCTGTAAAAAGGCTATAGGTTCGCAATGGGGTATTTGACCTCATTAACCCATCACTATTCTATGGAGTCTCTGTCTGGTGGAAGGCACTAGACAAAGGCTCAATTTGTATGCTATTCCAGAGGGTTTTAAGAAGAATGGCAATCCTGATAACAGGAGCTCTAAGAACGAATGCAACAAAGTCGCTCTTTACTATATTAAACTTGATCCCTGTGGATCTAGTGGCCAGAAAAATGGCATTCACCTCTGTCTTTAGGCTAAACGCGATTGGAGCGTGGAAATATGCTCCATACGGTCACGCCAGTATAATAGGTAGCACTCGGAATCTTCGGGATAATATCGATTACTGCATTTCCAGGCCCTTAATGGTGAGGAATTTTGGTTTCTCAATTCCGCATTTCATGGAAGCAATGGAGGGACCTTACATGACACAACGGATCTCTCAGTCTACATATACGGACGGTTCTAGGAAGGGAGATTGCGTAGGTGTCTACATTCAGAAATTCGAAACAAGGCTATGTTTTAGACTTCCAGGCTGAAATATATGCCATAAAAAGGGCGGCTAACTGGCTCAGTTATAACAAGATATCAGGCAGGGATATTTGTATATATACAGACAGTCAGGCCGCAATAAAATCTCTAGAAGGTGCATACACAACATCTAATTGGTCCAGGAATGCCGAGCATCCTTTAACAGGATGGCAAGACATTCAACAGTCGTACTCAAGTGGGTACGTGGACACGGAGATACTAAGAGCAATTGTGTTGCTGATGATTTGGCAAAAAAAAGGCGACGTGCTGCCAGACGGAGACATAGACTTCCTACATGGGATTTCGTTATCCAAATGCAAGCTTCACGTTAGTAACTTCTACTATGAGCTCGCTTAGACAAGATGGGGTTGTGAACCCACATGTACTATAACCAGAACAATATGGCCCCGACTGAATTGCGGACGAACAAGAAATATTCTTGGCTTGACACGCTAAAAGTTAAGTGTTGTAGTGGCGGTCATTACCGGACACTGCACTTCTGCAGAAGTTGTCAAAACGAGGAGAAGGATGAGACCATTTTTCGTCTTCTTTGTCACTGTCCGGCATTAGGAGATCTACACTTAAGGTTTCTGGGACATCGTTCACTAATTAGTCTTTCTGAGCTCTCTAGATTAGATATGGGGATCTCCACAGAGTGACCAATTAATTAATCTCCTCTCCACTCTCTTTTTTTTTGTATCTCTTCCTCTTCCTCTTCACTTTTCAATCTTTAATCCAGGGAAAGGCAACCTATACTATTACATTTTACGATTGTATTAGTTATACTCTCTATCCGCTCTCACCACGAATCGGTGTTGCCAGTATACTTTCGCCTCTTTTCCCCAATTAAAAATGGTAAATCTCATATTGTTCATTATACTCCTTAAACAGTTGGGACACATTTTTTTCTCTGGCAACGCTGATTCTTAAATTGTACGATACACAACCTGCTTGTTTGAATGCTCAAGTAAGACTGACTAAAGTTGTTTATTTGTCTACAATGCCTGTACACACGTATTTAAGAGAAGAGTAAATGAAAAACGCGGCGCCCATCACTTGCCTTTCCCTGCTTTAATCACATCTTGACTGTCCCCATCTCTTTTTCATATCTATCTGTCACTCTTGAAATGGTAAGAATCGTTGTATGATTTCTCCCATCCGCCATATAAAAAAATTTACTGATCACACGTAATCTTGGTCGGGATATTGACAAATCTAAGGAGATCCATCAGTGACAAATGTTGGAAATAGCACAGTTTGCGGATTCCGAGGAAGCCATCTTTCTGACAAATCCAATTTGGTTACATATTTGAAACAGTTGAGATCATGGAATAAGCAAGCCCAGATCTAAAGTATCATGATATGTGTTTCTAAAAAGCGCTACTCGTAATAAAAGTACAGGATTTTCCAACAAGAGGTGTTATTTTGGTATTCAAAGAAAAATTACATATTTTGAGATAAATAATAGGATGTTTATTTCATAGTAAAGAGGAAGGTATGCCATTAATGAAAAACAACATCAGCCAAATGGCCACCACGACCACGACTTTTTTGAAATTTTCCATAACCAAATCGTAAAGTGGCTGCCATATGTCCTCGATAGCCTCACAAATTCTTTCTCTGAGGTCTTGAATCAACGCTGGGCTGTGGCCCCAAAGGAAGAATTCGCAAGGTGTTAATTCACAAGATCTCGGTGGCCAATTGTGATCACCTCTTCGAGAGATAACACGGTCCGGAAACTTTTCCCGTAAAAGAGCAATGGTTTCGTTGCTTGTGCGGCACTTAGCGCCATCTTGTTGAAAGTAAACGTGGTCCAGATCAATATAATTTAACTCCGACCATAAGAAATCATTAATCATCTCTCGATAGCGCATAGGACGAGGAATGGACAAACCTAGGTTTTCTTCAACACTTTGGGCTACAGCAGCAATATTCTCAGTTGTTCTTGAGCGACGTGCACAGGTTTTATTCTTCACATCACTAACTTGTTCCAACAGCTTGAATTTTTCCACCAATTTCTGTATTGCAGTCTGACAAGGTGCTTCACGACGACCCAAAAATGCGTTAGTTTTGCGAACTGTGGCTGCAAGATTTTCACCATTTTTGTAGTGAATTTTAATAATTTCAATGCGTTGTTGAAGTGTGTATCGTTGCAATTTTAGTAATGACGTAGTTTCTATTTGTCAAATGTCAAAGAATAAAAGCTTCATAAGTGACTGCTACCGAAATACTGGGTGATTCAAAATAACACCTCTTGTTGGAAAACCCATGAGTATATTCATAGCTTTCTCTCCTCATCCAAACAACATCAGCAGTAGCTATTACGAGATAAGTTTAATCTTATTTAACTCCAGCCAAGAGCCTTTTGATGTGAATCAATAAGTGCCTGCTTGGTTTGAATATTTCGAGTGTCCATTCCTCGTATCACATTTAGAACATAATCAGCGGTATGTAAATATCTATCGGTGCCTTAGTTTATCTAAAAGCTATTTGTTTCTGGCATCTTTTCATGACACCTCGTAACAGTAACACATTTTAATTTGACAGAGATCGAATAAATATTTCGATCTCTCGAAGGCACAAATTGTCATCATTTCCAGATAAAGTTCCGGCAGTCATTTGACAATCGACTTCGGGAACTTTAGCTGCAAATTACAACAATTATCGCTTAAAAAAATGACACCTGAATAACTGTGCAGATACATATTAATTAGTACGAGAGTGCTAATGTTATCAGAGTCAATTCTTAAACAGATGCCATATCCATCTTCAGTTATCTAAACTAATAAAAATAATCCTGGAGTACAGAGTTTGCAGCCCAGTCATCTCTGGTTGGCTCTCTAACCTGAATTAAAAAATAAATTTTCTTTCAATCTTCAATTCAATTAAATTTGTTATGATGTTAATCCCTTTTTTTTAACTTTTACACAAACTCGTTTAATAATTGTAAATATTTGCATAAGTGAAGCAGGTTGTCTCCTGTCCCCTTATTTAAAATGTTAAATTCAATATTTATGCAATCACTAGTTCACATTTCATCATATTTTTACAGATCAATATCTGTCATTGGAGTATTTATTACCAATTTCATGGCAAAACAAGATTTATACAATTTCAAAAGAAGAAAAACATAAAAAATACTATTAAATGCATCAATTTCAAAATATGTATCATCATCTTACAGCAACTGTCAACGTCTCTATAACACTCTTTAACAAAAACTAAAATCATCCAATAAAGAAAAAAAACTTGTTAAAATTCCAAACCAAAGTGTAAGTATCGGCAACAGAAAGTAAACAAAACTAAAAGAAAAAAACCGAGAAAAAGTAACACAAAAATTCCAATGACTAAACAAGCAGTAAATTGCAATGTCTCAACTAGTTATACTATGGTTGTGTGTGGCCCATAAAAATATGAGGTTTCCTGTTGGCAAACAACAACAATTATCTTTCAACATCTTTACTTGCGTGCAGCATTATCCTGCTTTTGTCACAATCTACTACTCGTTGGGAGCAATTTTAAACTGGTCATTGTTTGTCAACACAAATAATCTTCTAAAGCCTTGTTAGTCATAGTGCTGTTGTTGTCACTAACACTATTGATGCTGCTGTTGGTTCTTCTCGTGGTGGTGTTGCCCCATGGCTGTTGTTGTTGCTGCAGCTTACTGTGTGCCACCACATACCAAGTGCAGCAATGTTTTTCTAGTTATTTCAAGTGCTGATACAATCAGGAAGACAGACAGAGATTATGTTGAAGTTTATACAAAACAAAGTGGATATAAATAAATATAATTCATTACAGATTGTGTCTACTACAAGTTTGAACTATTGTAATCAAATAGATTTCAAATACAACTGTAGCAAAAGGCCGGAGTTAGGGAGAAGAGAAGACGAATAAAAAATACCCTTAACGAGTTTTTGGTTTTCAAAATGTGTTGTTTGTTTTATATATTCCTGCAATTAAGCATTTCTGTATAAATTTTCTGGCTTTCATAGCTCCTTTTTAAGAATTTTGCAAAGTTTGGAAATAGTTTTTGTTATGAGTTGAAATGGTTAGAAAGATCAACATACTTACATTTTATCCTACAGGACTTGGCAATAACATCACAACCAATACATCATTGACATCCAAAAGAAAGCATGAAAATCTAAAACAAATACATTGTTTATGATACTTTAAAGCAGTGACCGGCAGACAAAGCCACCAGCGTTCGAATGCAGTTGAATATTTTTTTTACCATCATAAGCAATACTATCACTGTGAAAGTCTAAACAATGTTAAGCACCCAAATACATCTGAGGAGAAATAGAATCGGCTACATTACCATATGATAACGTTATCAGGGTCTAACGTATTCAGTCATAAGGTAACATAGAGACGAGACGTAATAGTCAAAAACCTAACTCTTCCAACATCAATATACATGTTAGTCAATGTATTTTGTTTTTGTATCAGACATATGATTTGGTTTATTTTT
This sequence comes from Calliphora vomitoria, assembly GCA_942486065.2. Taxonomy (NCBI): domain Eukaryota; kingdom Metazoa; phylum Arthropoda; class Insecta; order Diptera; family Calliphoridae; genus Calliphora; species Calliphora vomitoria. Next base: position 18,487,246 of record OW818031.2, on the reverse strand, counting down.
TTTAAAAACAGTGGCTCGTCTCTTTGTATTCAGTCCTCAATTATCTGAACTAATATTAAATTACCCTGGAATAGTTTTTCGTCCAGTCGTCTCTAATTGACACTCTGACCTCAATAAAAAATTAAAGAAAAAGTTCTAAATTTTCCCACAAAACCATGTTCTCTCTCTGCCTACCACTGCTCCAAACCAAAAAGGTAATGCGTACGACTAAACAATAGATTTTCTCCAAAAAAAAAAAAATAACAAAACATCCTTATAAAGTATGAGCATCAGCATCTGTGTGTAATACATTTGTTCCCATCATGTAAAAGATGATACAATTCAAGCTATAAGACTTGAAATAATAAGATGATATATGAGATCATATAATGATGATATTGCAAAACGAACGAAAAACCAATAATGGAAAAAAAAAAAACGGAAAGCAGAAAAGATGCCACAGAAAATTGCAACGTAATTTTACAATTTTCCATTTTACTGCAGATGAAAACACAAAGACAATAGTCGATTGTAAGAATGTGCAACAAAAATTCTATGTTCTACAACAAAGACAAAACATGTCGCATTTGGTAATTGTGTATTCGGATTTTGAGAAATGGAAACAGAAACTTAGACGACACTTTTGTATTAGCTAGTAATTATGAAAGCAATTTTGTTGTTAGGAGCTAGTATAAATAGCTGGCAGTATTACGACAGCTGGTTTCAATTACAGGTTTCTCATTAACTCTTTTGTTTAATTTAATTTCAGGGAATTTTGAAAAGGATTAAAGTTTCGGAATTTTAAGGCATTTAAGTTGTTGGTGAAAGATATTTGTATTAAGTAATGCTGTAATTGATAAATCAATATGTGCCAAATCTATTCAAATGTCTTTCTCACACGCAGAAAAAAAATATAGTTGGGCATTGTTACTGTAACCATTTCAACATTTGTGCACTGTAACCATTTCAAAATTTTTAACAATATTATAGTCACAGTAACTATATATAAGATTGTGGTAACAATAATATGGGTAATTTACGATTCACATGAATATTTCAACCATATATATGGTTACAGTAAACATATATATGTTTGTGACAACCATTTATATGATGAAGGATTTACTATATTATATTGCTCTTATATCATAATCTGAGAACAACATATTATGATAAAATTATTCATCATATAAATGGTTGTCACAAACATATATATGTTTACTGTAACCATATATATGGTTGAAATATTCGTCGTAAAAAAAGTGATTACAACAAAACTATATTCCACGACATTTTCTTTAAAGGGGATCACACGGTATGTATTCCATATGTATTGGGACTTGTATTTGATACATATGGAATTCCATGTGTATGTCAAAATTCAAGTTATACATACGATTCATATTTTTCATGTTCACACGTACATATGTAATTGTATGTGACATAAGCTCTATTAGTTTATATGTTTGATGTTTTTAACTGTAAAACTTTTTAATACATTTTTAAATAAAAATAAATATGGGGCATTTCATGTCAAGTGAAGTTAATTCAGACACAATTTTTCAACAAGATCAATCGAGAACTTTCCGAGTTAGAGGGGGTAAAAATTTGAAATTTGAAAACACCAAGCAGGTGTTTTTTCTCATCCATGTAACTTATTACCTATTGTTCTTAGCAAAATGTGTCCCAAATAGTTTATATAACTATTTCTTCAATCTTTCGGAAAAAAAATAAATATTTTTGTATTTTTTTTCCAAAATCAAAAACTTTTTTTTTCCTTTTTTTCAAAATGGGCCCTTTTTTCTCAAAAGAAAGCTTAGATATCTTCCTTGAAAACATATTTGGTAGCTTAGTGGGATGCTCATAAAAACAAATGTTTTGTAACTCAAGACATAAAATGTTTGACTTTTTTTGCAAAAAATAAATTTTTTTTCCAAAATGGGCCCCTTTTTTAAATTTTCTTTTTCCTCAAAAGAAAGCTTAGCGCAGTCGATTAAGCCATGTCCGTCTGTCTGTCTGTTGAAATCAATTTTCTGAAGACCCCAGATATCTTTGGGATCCAGATCTTCAATAATTCTGTTAGACATGCTTTCGGGAAGTTTCCTATTTAAAATCACCAAAATCCGCCCATAAATAATGGAGATATGAGCAAAAATTCGAGACAAACTGTGAAAATTGTGCAAAAAAAAGACAATTTATTGCATGCTTTGACAAAAAAGCAACAAAACGTATGTTTGGATGTGTGTTGGTTTCATTGGGTATTAAGTTTTTGTTTTTTTTTTAAATATTAAAAATATTAGGACATTTCGTCACAAAAAAAAAAAAATGATTTTGATTGTTTAGTCAATTTGACACTTTTTAAGATTTTTTGAAAAAAAAGTACTACTTAAGGTAGACAACATTTCCAAAATTACATCTGAAAATTGCATTTACACAATGAGTGGATTTTTTAAGATAAGTACTTGTATTTTTATTGATTATGTAGTCTAAAGACTTCATCAGCTCTTATTCCCCTTAATATCCAATCCTAGATGGCGTTGTAAACTTTAAATTTAAAATTTTCCATTTGATAACTTTCCATCTACATAAACAACAATATTTCATTACACAAATTACAAAATACTCAATACCTTTACATTGTTTATTACTGAGAAGAAATGTAAAGAAACAAAACATATTTCATATTTCACCTATAATTTATAATGCAGCAAGCAGTATTTATGAAAAAGATTTTCTTGTCTTTTGTCATGTTTTGAACAGAAATTACAGAAAATGTTGACACATTTGTGTACAAAAAGGTTATTAAAAGGTCTTAAGAATATATAATACACTCAAACACACAGATATACTGTTTCAAACTGACCAATACCAAGGCATATCAAAGATTGTTCAAATGCACCTCAAACGGCAAATGTAGCAGATGATAATGATGGAAATGACAGTATCCTGTAAAAAGAAAGTATAAAAATTGCAATGTTTGCACTTGTATATTTAGACGACTTGCTTCCAACTTTTGGTATAAATTTCTTTAATCTCACCATCATCATCATCATTTATAATATTGACAGGTATTAAAACATCTAAACTTAAATAGTTTAAACCCCTAGTTGATTACAAAGCAAATATTATTCTCACTCTATCACTACTCTTTTTCACAATTTATATTTTATGTTTTTGTATGTAGTAAAAATATAATAAACCCTTTGAGTGTGTATGAAAGATACACTGAAAGAAAATTTTTAATTTAAATTCGAACATGGAAATATATATATTCGTCTAAGTGCTTACAAGAAGAAAATTTTAATCAAAAAAATTGTTTATTCGAAAGGTCAATACATGGCATTAACATTTGAAAATAATTTCGGGCATATGGACACCGTAGCTTTTCTTAAAGAAGCGCATTCATGTCATTAAAAATCCGAACAATGTTGGTATCCTAGGCGTCAGCTGTTGCTGGTTTATCAGCAAAAACCAGTGACTTTACCTGGCCCCACAGGAAACATTCGATAGGTATCAAATCACACTACCTGGAGGCCAATTGACGGGTCCATTTCTCGAAATCAAGTTATTGACAAAAATTGATTTCAATAAACGGATGGTTGTGGTCGGCGTATAGGACGTAGCGCTATCCTGTTCAGACAACATTTCCCCCCGATTAATGTCACCTATATTTTCAAATAAAAAATCATTGATCATGGTGCGGTAACGATCTCCATTGACCGCAATACCGGATTCATTTTTTAAGATGACGAATGCATTTTTCTGGATGTAAGGAGTCTTTAGGGTCTGTTGTGGATTGGTCTCAATCCATATAAGGCAATTTTGTTTATTAACAAACTTGTTAAGTTAAAAGCGTTGTTCAAGCGTCAATCTATTCATGATGATTTGCCAAAGTGTACTGATCAAAAAGTGAGCGCAGTATGGCATTTCGTTTGATAGTTAATCCTTTCGTAAATTCTATAGGACTAAAAAAACACTTCAAAATTAAGAAAAAAAAAAATTATAAAAAATTGTGGTAAAAACGAATCTTTGTATAAAAAAACTGGGTGAAAAATCGAGGTCTTCGCGGTTTTTTTTGGGCCGATTTTGTCGTGTTTTGATTAGCAATCTAAGTTGGACATATTGATATATTGATATATTGATATATTGATATATTGATATATTGATATATTGATATATTGATATATTGATATATTGATATATTGATATATTGATATATTGATATATTGATATATTGATATATTGATATATTGATATATTGATATATTGATATATTGATATATTGATATATTGATATATTGATATATTGATATATTGATATATTGATATATTGATATATTGATATATTGATATATTGATATATTGATATATTGATATATTGATATATTGATATATTGATATATTGATATATTGATATATTGATATATTGATATATTGATATATTGATATATTGATATATTGATATATTGATATATTGATATATTGATATATTGATATATTGATATATTGATATATTGATATATTGATATATTGATATATTGATATATTGATATATTGATATATTGATATATTGATATATTGATATATTGATATATTGATATATTGATATATTGATATATTGATATATTGATATATTGATATATTGATATATTGATATATTGATATATTGATATATTGATATATTGATATATTGATATATTGATATATTGATATATTGATATATTGATATATTGATATATTGATATATTGATATATTGATATATTGATATATTGATATATTGATATATTGATATATTGATATATTGATATATTGATATATTGATATATTGATATATTGATATATTGATATATTGATATATTGATATATTGATATATTGATATATTGATATATTGATATATTGATATATTGATATATTGATATATTGATATATTGATATATTGATATATTGATATATTGATATATTGATATATTGATATATTGATATATTGATATATTGATATATTGATATATTGATATATTGATATATTGATATATTGATATATTGATATATTGATATATTGATATATTGATATATTGATATATTGATATATTGATATATTGATATATTGATATATTGATATATTGATATATTGATATATTGATATATTGATATATTGATATATTGATATATTGATATATTGATATATTAATATATTGATATATTGATATATTGATATATTGATATATTGATATATTGATATATTGATATATTAATATATTGATATATTGATATATTGATATATTGATATATTGATATATTGATATATTGATATATTGATATATTGATATATTGATATATTGATATATTGATATATTGATATATTGATATATTGATATATTGATATATTAATATATTGATATATTGATATATTGATATATTGATATATTGATATATTGATATATTGATATATTGATATATTGATATATTGATATATTGATATATTGATATATTGATATATTGATATATTGATATATTGATATATTGATATATTGATGTATTGATATATTGATATATTGATATATTGATATATTGATATATTGATATATTGATATATTGATATATTGATATATTGATATATTGATATATTGATATATTGATATATTGATATATTGATATATTGATATATTGATATATTGATATATTGATATATTGATATATTGATATATTGATATATTGATATATTGATATATTGATATATTGATATATTGATATATTGATATATTGATATATTGATATATTGATATATTGATATATTGATATATTGATATATTGATATATTGATATATTGATATATTGATATATTGATATATTGATATATTGATATATTGATATATTGATATATTGATATATTGATATATTGATATATTGATATATTGATATATTAATATATTAATATATTGATATATTGATATATTGATATATTGATATATTGATATATTGATATATTGATATATTGATATATTGATATATTAATATATTGATATATTGATATATTGATATATTGATATATTGATATATTGATATATTGATATATTGATATATTGATATATTGATATATTGATATATTGATATATTGATATATTGATATATTGATATATTGATATATTGATATATTGATATATTGATATATTGATATATTGATATATTGATATATTGATATATTGATATATTGATATATTGATATATTGATATATTGATATATTGATATATTGATATATTGATATATTGATATATTGATATATTGATATATTGATATATTGATATATTGATATATTGATATATTGATATATTGATATATTGATATATTGATATATTGATATATTGATATATTGATATATTGATATATTGATACATTGATATATTGATATATTGATATATTAATATATTGATATATTGATATATTGATATATTGATATATTGATATATTAATATATTGATATATTGATATATTGATATATTGATATATTGATATATTGATATATTGATATATTGATATATTGATATATTGATATATTGATATATTGATATATTGATATATTGATATATTGATATATTGATATATTGATATATTGATATATTGATATATTGATATATTGATATATTGATATATTGATATATTGATATATTGATATATTGATATATTGATATATTGATATATTGATATATTGATATATTGATATATTGATATATTGATATATTGATATATAGATATATTGATATATTGATATATTGATATATTGATATATTGATATATTGATATATTGATATATTGATATATTGATATATTGATATATTGATATATTGATATATTGATATATTGATATATTGATATATTGATATATTGATATATTGATATATTGATATATTGATATATTGATATATTGATATATTGATAAATTGATATATTGATATATTGATATATTGATATATTGATATATTGATATATTGATATATTGATATATTGATATATTGATATATTGATATATTGATATATTGATATATTGATATATTGATATATTGATATATTGATATATTGATATATTGATGTATTGATGTATTGATGTATTGATGTATTGATGTATTAATGTATTGATATATTGATGTATTGATATATTGATATATTGATATATTGATGTATTGATGTATTGATATATTGATATATTGATGTATTGATGTATTGATGTATTGATGTATTGATATATTGATATATTGATGTATTGATGTATTGATGTATTGATATATTGATGTATTGATATATTGATGTATTGATATTGATGTATTGATGTATTGATGTATTGATGTATTGATATATTGATGTATTGATGTATTGATATATTGATATATTGATGTATTGATATATTGATGTATTGATGTATTGATATATTGATATATTGATGTATTGATGTATTGATGTATTGATATATTGATGTATTGATGTACTGATATATTGATGTATTGATGTATTGATATGTTGATATATTGATGTATTGATGTATTGATGTATTGATGTATTGATGTATTGATATATTGATATATTAATATATTGATGTATTGATATATTGATATATTGATGTATTGATATATTGATATATTGATATATTGATGTATTGATGTATTGATATATTGATGTATTGATGTATTGATATATTGATGTATTGATGTACTGATATATTGATGTATTGATATATTGATATATTGATGTATTGATATATTGATGTATTGATATATTAATATATTGATATATTGATGTATTGATGTATTGATATATTGATGTATTGATATATTGATATATTGATGTTTTGATATATTGATATATTGATGTATTGATATATTGATATATTGATATATTGATGTATTGATGTACTGATATATTGATGTATTTATATATTGATGTATTGATGTATTGATATATTGATGTATTGATGTACTGATATATTGATGTATTGATATATTGATATATTGATGTATTGATATATTGATGTATTGATATATTGATATATTGATGTATTGATGTATTGATATATTGATGTATTGATGTATTGATGTATTGATATATTGATGTATTGATGTACTGATATATTGATGTATTAATGTATTGATATGTTGATATATTGATGTATTGATGTATTGATGTATTGATGTATTGATGTATTGATGTATTGATATATTGATCTATTGATATATTGATGTATTGATATATTGATATATTGATGTATTGATATATTGATATATTGATGTATTGATGTATTGATATATTGATGTATTGATGTATTGATATATTGATGTATTGATGTACTGATATATTGATGTATTGATATATTGATATATTGATGTATTGATATATTGATGTATTGATATATTAATATATTGATATATTGATGTATTGATGTATTGATATATTGATGTATTGATATATTGATATATTGATGTTTTGATATATTGATATATTGATGTATTGATATATTGATATATTGATATATTGATATATTGATGTATTGATGTACTGATATATTGATGTATTGATATATTGATGTATTGATGTATTGATATATTGATGTATTGATGTACTGATATATTGATGTATTGATATATTGATATATTGATGTATTGATATATTGATGTATTGATATATTGATATATTGATGTATTGATATATTGATGTATTGATATATTGATGTATTGATGTATTGATATATTGATGTATTGATATATTGATATATTGATGTATTGATATATTGATATATTGATGTATTGATATATTGATATATTGATGTATTGATATATTGATGTATTGATGTATTGATATATTGATATATTGATGTATATTGATATATTGATATATTGATGTATTGATGTATTGATGTATTGATATATTGATGTATTGATATATTGATGTATTGATATATTGATATATTGATGTATTGATATATTGATATATTGATGTATTGATGTATTGATATATTGATATATTGATATATTGATGTATTGATGTATTGATATATTGATGTATTGATATATTGATGTATTGATGTATTGATATATTGATGTATTGATATATTGATATATTGATGTATTGATATATTGATGTATTGATGTACTGATATATTGATGTATTGATATATTGATGTATTGATATATTGATGTATTGATATATTGATATATTGATGTATTGATATATTGATGTATTGATGTATTGATATATTGATGTATTGATGTATTGATGTATTGATGTACTGATATATTGATGTATTGATATATTGATATATTTATGTATTGATATATTGATGTATTGATATATTGATATATTGATATATTGATATATTGATATATTGATGTATTGATATATTGATATATTGATGTATTGATGTATTGATATATTGATATATTGATATATTGATATATTGATGTATTGATGTATTGATATATTGATGTATTGATATATTGATGTATTGATGTATTGATATATTGATGTATTGATATATTGATGTATTGATATATTGATGTATTGATGTATTGATATATTGATGTATTGATATATTGATATATTGATGTATTGATATATTGATATATTGATGTATTGATATATTGATATATTGATGTATTGATATATTGATGTATTGATGTATTGATATATTGATATATTGATGTATATTGATATATTGATGTATTGATGTATTGATGTATTGATATATTGATGTATTGATATATTGATGTATTGATATATTGATATATTGATGTATTGATATATTGATATATTGATGTATTGATGTATTGATATATTGATATATTGATATATTGATGTATTGATGTATTGATATATTGATGTATTGATATATTGATGTATTGATGTATTGATATATTGATGTATTGATATATTGATATATTGATGTATTGATATATTGATGTATTGATGTACTGATATATTGATGTATTGATATATTGATGTATTGATATATTGATGTATTGATATATTGATATATTGATGTATTGATATATTGATGTATTGATGTATTGATATATTGATGTATTGATGTATTGATGTATTGATGTACTGATATATTGATGTATTGATATATTGATATATTTATGTATTGATATATTGATATATTGATGTATTGATGTATTGATATATTGATATATTGATATATTGATATATTGATGTTTTGATATATTGATATATTGATATATTGATATATTGATATATTGATGTATTGATGTATTGATATATTGATGTATTGATATATTGATGTATTGATATATTGATGTATTGATGTATTGATGTATTGATATATTGATGTATTGATATATTGATGTATTGATATATTGATGTATTGATATATTGATATATTGATGTATTGATGTATTGATATATTGATGTATTGATGTATTGATATATTGATATATTGATATATTGATATATTGATGTATTGATATATTGATATATTGATGTATTGATATATTGATATATTGATGTTTTGATATATTGATGTATTGATGTATTGATATATTGATATATTGATGTATATTGATATATTGATATATTGATGTATTGATGTATTGATATATTGATGTATTGATATATTGGTATATTGATGTATTGATATATTGATGTATTGATATATTGATATATTGATATATTGATATATTGATATATTGATATATTGATATATTGATATATTGATATATTGATATATTGATATATTGATATATTGATGTATTGATATATTGATATATTGATATATTGATGTATTGATATAATGATATATTGATGTATTGATGTATTGATGTATTGATATATTGATATATTGATGTATTGATGTATTTATATATTGATATATTGATGTATTGATATATTGATATATTGATATATTGATATATTGATATATTGATGTATTGATGTATTGATGTATTGATGTATTGATATATTGATGTATTGATATATTGGTATATTGATGTATTGATATATTGATGTATTGATATATTGATATATTGATATATTGATATATTGATATATTGATGTATTGATATATTGATATATTGATATATTGATGTATTGATATAATGATATATTGATGTATTGATATATTGATGTATTGATGTATTTATATATTGATATATTGATGTATTGATATATTGATATATGTACACCCTCTTAAGAATATCACATTAAACATTGTCAAGCTATGTCGTGTATTTCCAACATGCTTGACATGACATACGAAATTCATACTAAAGCAATGTCAAATACAGCTCAGGTTAATTATTGCAGCTTTTTAACAATGATATGAATGGTGAGAAAATACACTTTTTTCACACTTCATTCTTGCTTAACGATAAGACCTCTGTGACACCTTTTCAGCAAAATGATTTAATGTCAATTGTGTTGTCTTTTAAATGCCTGGAATAGGAACCTTTTATTGAAGGTACATGTGTATTTGGAAACAAAAACAACAGCTGATATTCTTCGTGACACAACACAACAATTTGGTGGTGCTGCAATGACACAGCATGATAATGTGTTTGAGTTGGAGTAGTCACAACACAGCAGAGCATGACTATGCATACATAGCAGATCTGACACGATAAACCTTATGTGGACTTTTTGCCATATAAAAGACAATTCTTTCCCATTTGTTTTAATTATGGATACAGTTACTTATCCCAAACCAAAAATATCAAAATCTGGCTATAATTTTTTGAGAGTGTATCGATGTGTATCTAGTGTGTGTGTTTGGTACATTTGTAAGTCATATTATTATGACCCCTTATACATTCGTTATTTGTGCATGTACGTAACTATAAGACAATCTATACATATTTGTTTTTTACTCCTGGTTACTACAACTACTTTAGACACACACACTCCCACACATATCGACAGATACATTTTTCTATACACATATCCATAAGATTGTTGTAATAAAGTGTTATGACTTAAAAGCCAAACAGTTTGCTTTGTAACTTGCAACAGCATTATACAACAACTACGAGTATGTAAGTATTATTATCATCGTTTTCATCATCAACATAATGATAGTTTGAACTTTATACTTCTACACAGACACTTACACATGCATATAGTATATAATATTTGCAAGAGAGAGGGGGAGAGAAATATTAACTTATTATTTATTTTCTTTTACTTAGAATTTAGTCCTTTGGCTTAGGTGCTCAGCTTAAAATACTGTCAAAACCATAACTAGCAAATAATGAAAAATTATACAGTTTTCTAAGATTTGTTATTGTTTTATTTTTGTTCAAACATACAAAGAACTGCACATTGTACTAGTTTGACAGTCTGATACTATTTTTCTTTAAGAGAATTATTTAATCAATTATTTGTCAAGAATTTAATTATAATAATCCTGCTAATTGAAACTCATCCATAATTGAAACTCATAGAATACCCTTTTCTAGCTATCGTTTGGTAGTTTCGTTTCTGTGGGGAGTGAAAGTAGTTTCGTACAATTTGAGTCATAAAATTTATATAAAAAATGAAAAATTATATGTTTTCCAGTGATGATACTTTTTAATTTTTTCATATCATTCGTATGCATTCCAAGATTTTAATCTGTGATGCTAATAAAAAATCGTTATTTTTTATTAGAATTTGGGTGGGATCATCGTTACGGTCAATGGAGATCGTTACCGCATCATGATCAATCATTTGCTGTTTGCAAATATGGATGACATTGATCAGGGCGAGATGTGGTTTCAACAGAATGACGCCACGTGGCATAAATCGAAAAAGTGGCATTGCTTTTTTAACCCCAGGAGCTATTAAGGGTTAATTTGCACTTTTGTACTGTTTTATAAATACTAGACTATATGTTACATTTTCTTAAGTTTCATTAAAATCGGCCCAAAAATATATAACATTTCGCCATCTTGCCATTAGAAATTCCAAACATTGAAAAATTTGACCTTTGACCTTCACGATTGAAGGGTTAATGTTTTCCGATTTTAGTTAAACTTTCACACTATATTTAGAATTACCTGGACTATAATTTTCTGTATAGGTTTTACTTCAAAATTAATAACAGTAAGGAAATTGGGCTGATTCGCCAAAATATGGCCAAGAATTGAGTTTTTCTAGAAAATCACAAAATTGAAATAGCAGTTACGGAAAAACTATATGAGATATTGACATAATTATACCTTTCACCATGAGTTGCAAGGGTATATATAAGTTTGTTTTTACGTTTGTAATTTCTACATTTTTCATTTGCGACCCCATTAAGTATATAGATTCTGGATCGTTATAAATAGCAATGTCGATATAGCTATATCCGTCTAACCGTCTGTATGTTTAAATCAACTTTCCGTAGCTCCCAAATAACTTACAAACATAATTGATACATCAATATATCGGGAATTCTTCCGGCTCGATCGCTATTTAAAATCGAGAAAATCGGCCCACAAATGGCTGAGATATATATGGAAAAAACCGGGACAACATCGATTATTGGCCTATTTTTGATCAATATCTGGATTACTAAGTCATTAATATAGACAATATGGATATCTAATGATAGATATTTCAAAGTCCATTGCAACGATGTATATAATAATTTGGACCTAAAATAGGTCAAAATCGGGAAAATTATATATTAACCCAAATTTTTTTTTCACAATAAATTAAAAAAGAATTTTAGAAAATTACAAAAAAATTGAAAACAATTTTAAAAAACAATTTAGAAAAAAAAATTTTTTTTATTTTTTTTCCCAACAATTTTTTTTTTTCACTAATAAATTAAAAAAAAAATTTAGAAAATAAAAAAAAAGTTGAAAACAATTTAGGAAACTATTTTTTTTTTTCATTAATAAATTAAAAAAAAAATTTAGAAAATATAAAAAAACAATTTAGGAAACTATTTTTTTTTTCATTAATAAATTAAAAAAAAATTTTAGAAAATATAAAAAAACCAATTTCGAAAAAAAAAATGTAAAACAATTTTGAAAAAAAAAATTGTAAATTTTGAAAACAATTTAGAAAAACTATTTTTTTTTCTTAAAAATATTTAAAATTTTTATTTTAAAGTATAAAATATCACTCTTTATTGCTTTTTTATATTTTTATTCCCTATTATATTCTCAATAAATCCCAGCGTAGTGATCAACAAATTCTGAAATTTGTTTAACAAAATTTTGAAAAGTTTGTAAATGGAGGTTTGAAACAGCAGTTTTGGTCATACCTGCGAATAGCTTAACGGTATCCTACGAAGATAGAAACTCACATATTAATCATTTTCTTTTTCTCAAAATAACATATTATGTTAATATTTTTTCCTACATTTCATGTTCAAGTGGCCTGAGAAACGTTAATGGTCTGGGGAATTTTTAGCAACTTTAAAATTGTTTAACCAATTTTTGTCTTTTATATCTCATTAGAACGATAATTACGTACACATTTCGATTATTTTACACTAAATTGGAAAAGTAATCATTTAGTAGCTATATTTTTACAAAAACTGAAAAAATTTAATTTTTATCCCTTGTAACTGCATCTCAGAACTTCAGTGTCATATCGCAACCAGTTAACGTTATGCTATCATCCTAATATTTTACCCAACGTGTTTCTGTACCTTAATTTTTTTTCTTCCATATAATCTTGGAGCACTGTAATGATCATATACAACTAAGTTTATTTTTTCTCTGAATGCGATAAAGCACATTTTTGGACCTTACATGACTTTGTTAATCGTCAAAACAGCAACATTTATTTACGAAGCCACAAAAGATGTGCCAGCAAAGTGTTCTGTTTGATAAGTTCCTTTTATTTCTACCTGCCACTGTGCCTTTGAAAATAACAGTTTACATTATCTAATGATATATTCCATATAATAAACAATTTTTCTGTTGTTGCTTATTTTTATATTGTTTATTAAAGATAATAATATCATCATCATTATTATCATTATTTAATAGTCCATATTTAGAAAAAGAAAAACTAGTTAACAGGTTTTATATAAAATCTTTCTATTTTAACATAAAATGTATTATAGAGGGTTCACACGGTATTTACTGCATGTGTTTTATGACCTGTAGTGGAAGATTTTTTCACATGTAAAAATGAACATACGTTGTGATATGTAATTGGAAATTATAAATCATGAATTTTGACATAAACATGGAATTCCATATGTATCGAATTCCATATATCCCAATACACATGGAATACATACCGTGTGAACCCCCCCCACCCCTTTTATTAAGGATATGAAAGAAACTGTATTTGAATTGTGTGCAGCGTGTTAAAACACAAAGGTGTTTAACATTTTGTTTTTGTGGTTGTAAGTATGAAAATGACATTTTAATGTTTTTTTTTTTGTGTGTTTTTGTAAGGTTTTTCATACCGGTAATATTGTAAAATTGTAAATTTCTTAATAAATTTTAAATTATTTTCATTTTAATAACACAACACAAGTAAAAAAGCTTAAAGTAAAACACAAACGAGTGAGTATGATGATAAATAATCTTGTGCTTGTAAAACAAGTGATAAATTTATAAGGAAATTTTATATATATTAGGAAGGAGCCAGGAAAGAAATTGACAATGTGACTAAATGAAATTAAAGTATATTTGATTTTGTGTTAGCTTAATAAACATAAATATTTGTTATAAATATTTAATGAAATAAACTTTTATTAAGATAAACAAATATGTTTTATACGAGCATATTTATTTATCTATGTATATGTACATACATATAAATACAAGTACATAAACAAAACCCAGCAGTTAAGCAAGTAGTCAATGTATCCCTTATAGACAGTAATTGTCACTAAGGTCTGATCACTTGGCTAACTCCAATTAATATATTTTGGCTATTTTACACTTATGTGCTCTTTGTAGTGCAGTGAGAAGACAATTGGTTACTTTATACATCCCAGGTAATCCTGCTTGAAGACAATTGTCACTAAAGAGTCTCTAAGTAACCTATAGTGTAGTCACTTTAAACGTTTATTTTGTACTGCACTTTAAAAAGTAGTTATTTTACCCACCAGAAGCAATCTATTGAGGAGTTGTCGGGGGAAGCTTTATTTACAAGCTGACTATGTGAGGTCAATTAGCACTTGTACATGTTAAAATAAATAGTTATGTAGCTGATCAAGTAACCAGTTAGGTAGCTAACTAACTCTATGTAACCGGTATATGAATACAATGCGCTGACTACTTTGCACCAGCTATCAGACAGTGTCATTGTAATCCAAAAGGGTAAATCGATCCCCTGCTTAGGACATGCTCGTGTTAAAATAACTACTCACGTAGCTAATTATATACTGGTCAACCTAAATTATAGGTAAAATCACTAGCTCGAGACAGTAGCCCAGAACTGCTGGTATTTACATACATATGTACTTTTAGATTTTAACACTCTTCATGTTTATTTGAGTTTCTAAACATTTTCTTTGTTTTCCAAATATTTACAAATCTGTTGTGAGAATTTTTGTTTTCAAAATTGTAATTATTTGTACCGTAAATAAAGAAATTATTAAGGGATTTAAGAAAAATATTTATTTTCTTCTTGTTTAAGTTGATATTTCAAGAAAGTCATTTAGTTTTAAACTAATATTAAGGTTAATAGGCTGGAAATAAGGTATAGGATAAACTATGCCGTTTGCTGTTTTATTAATATTGCTGTTTAATAGTTTTATGTGGATATCAGATAAATGAATAAAATAAATTTTTATTTCTAAATAAATACATGAAAATGTGAACTTTTATATCGTTGCTGCCAAAGAATAATAACGTTGCTTTGGATACAATTATGTGGTTTAAAAAAACTTTCCAGGAAAAAATATAGTGGTTATTTCCGCCAATTTGCTTTATCATTTAAAAGTTTGTTCCACAAATAATTAATTTACTTCTCCGCTATCTATCAGAGTTTAAAGGACATTTTCACGAAATGTGCACATAACTCTTTTATCCAAATTGGTTTGAAAATCAGTTCTGTGTAGTTATCTCGTTTATTATATGGTTAATAAGAGGTTTGCAAACCATTAACCATTTTCGAGATTTATTTGAATAATTAAGCATTTTAATAAATGTATACTCCCCGCTTTATATTGGGAAGGAGTAATGTAATTAAAGCAATAACCATATGTACTTCCAATTATTTGTGGTCTTACACTAACCAATTATTACATTGTTCATGGCAAAATCTCTCTCTGGTCTACATAAGGATGAACATCTATCTAAATTTTGTAATAGGATTACAAGACGTAAATTTAAGCATAATTTTGTTGAACTTTTCTCATCCAATTTACTTATTTAGTTTATGTAAATATTAATTGGGTTATAAATAAGATGCCTAAAAAGTACCAAACTATAGTTTTCTAAAGCGTTCGAATTTCAAAAAAAGTACCAAACAACTGTATGCTCATTTTTGAAATATATAATGATACATTATAAATGTTTTTTATACCCTTAACCATGAGTGGCAAGGGTATATATAAGTTTGTCATTCCGTTTGTAATTTCTACATTTTTCATTTGCGAGCCCACAAAGTATATGTATGCTGGATCAGAGTTTAAAATTACTACTATATTAGTCAAAAAATTGCAAAATATTTCATAATTTTAAATGAAAACTGCAACAAATATTTAACAAAATAATATTTCCTCACATACATACTAAAAATATAAATACTATTTACGAATTCCATATATGCACAAGCTTCATAGTAGAAATATTTGTCGCAGTTTTTCCAAAAATATTTTGCCTTACAAAATATTTTACGTTGCAGCTAGAAGACAAAATGAAAATTTTTCATTTCTAAAACATTTGCTGCCCAAATATATTTATAATTTTGGTTAGCAAAAACAAATATATTGCTTGTGTATAATATACAAAAAAATTTACTACAAAAACATCAAACATGCAAACAAATTGCAGCGTGAAAACCATAAACTGCAAACGATATGCGCAGTAAAAAATTCAAACAATGGAAATATGGAAGATGCTAAATGTAGACTGCCAAACCATACGAAGTTGAAAAATGTAAAATACGAAATTGTGCGAAGTTAAAAATGTTTAAAACGAAAATGTGCATTTATAAAATATTTCAGCCACATATATGGAAATATTTTGCCGCATATAGTCACTGAGTAGAAAAATGTGAAAAAAACTATGAACAACAAGTGTGCGTTGATTTGGGTGTACAAAATAAAAATTTATATTGAACCGTGTGTTAAAGAATTTAAGTGCAATAAAATAGAATCTTTATTTTTTGAGGTATGTAATTGTATTATGAAAGATAGGAATGCAGTGAAAATATATTAAATAAGATTCTGGGCAAAGGATAGCGGACGATATTATTTTATTGAATTTTTTGATTAAATGATTTTTGTAATACGAATTCAAATGTATTCCTGCTGCTTGTAATAGGAGTCCAGAAAAATTAGTAACATAAAATTTTGTATATAAAGTGGCTAAAAAAGGATAGATAATGCAACAACAAAATGTAACAACAGACAAGCAAAACAGCCAATGAATACAATGTAATAAAAAATAACAGGATCTACAAAAAAAAATAGTATGTTGCATAAAAATGCAATGTAGATAGATGGATTACTTTTTCTGAATGAAATCTATCAAATTAAGTGTTTATACACTCAAATGTATCCTTTCGAAAAATTTGTAACAGGAGAACAAACAAATAAATAAGCAGCATAGAAAATAATTGTGCAAGAACAATTTGATGTGTAAGATATAAATGCAAAAAGGCACAGGCATGAGTACAACAGGACCAAAAGGAAATTAACTGTATAAAACTGCTGTATGTGTGTACATGTGTTCTGTAACTGCATAATGCAACAACAATTTACGAAAAAACCATAAACAAACACATAAATAGGTTCAATGATGATCGTGAGTGTAGCAGGAGAAAAAAAGGATAAAGAAGAATGATAGAAATTTAAGAAAGATCGACTTTGTGTTTTTAAATGCACATTCATATGTATCCATTCGTAATATTTGTAACAGGAGAACAAAAAAACAAATAAGCAACAGAGAACAAATTATGCAACGAAGGCACAATAATTTTTTACATAGCCACGAGTGCACCAGGAGAAAAAGGAAATACAAGAACAACTACTTATACACTCAAGTAATTGTGATATACAACTGTTGTATGTGTGTCCTTTAGCTGCAAAAAGCAAAAACAACTCGTGCAAGAAAAGAAACAAATGCATAGTAAAGGAATTTCTAGAAATTTGGAGGAGTAGAGCAAGAACCGTTGCAATTAATTGCATTTTGTTGTTTTTTTTTATTGTTAATGTATAAAATCAACAACAACTTGTGCAATCTCAAATGCAAATGAGTATGAGTATGGCTGAGCTTTTGTAACAGGAGTAAAATAATAAAGTATAGAATGCTGAATAAAATATAATTATACAATGAAGAACCTGTGGTATGTACCTACTTGTATTGTGAACGATAAGAATGGCAGTAAAAGTACATTAAAGAAGGTTATGGGCAAAGGATAGCGGATGATATTATTATTGCATTGCTTGTGTAGAACTGATCATGTTTTGAGGTAAAAAATTACGGAAGGAAAAGAATTTAACATTCCCGAGTGAACAAATATTTTACACCTTTACAATAATGGCAAATCTATTGAACACATTTGTGATATCTTTAATAGATGTTGTCAAACAATATCAAATTAGTCAATAATTCACGGAAGTATTAAAAATTTACCAATCAGTGATCGCCCAAAATCGTTGAATGCAAGAGGAACTAATAGTCAAGGAAAACCGTGTAAACTCACATTTTACTGATGCTGAGATCAATGACAAAATAAGGAGGCCAACACCTCCTCAAAGCCCGGTCCTGAACCAATATAAATTGTAAAGGTATAAAATATTTTCTTTCTCGGAAATGTTTAATTATTTACTTTTCAGCATTTTTAACACAAAGCCCTTCACAACCGCTCTCAATAAGAACTAAATTAATAACAATTGAAAATACATCAAAAGTATAACAAAAACAAATTCTAAGAAAATTTAAAAGATACCCAAAAACTCAAATTAACTAGAATTTTGAAAAGCCCTGCCAATTGCGATGTAAAATAATAAAATGCAACAATAACTAAAAAAAATCTATATATAAAAAATGTATGCACCATGGCTACCTAAATACAAAAATGGTAAAATTTTTCAATTCTATGAAGACATTTTTTTTAGTTTTTAAATAAAATTATAAATTTTGTTAAATCAGTTCTACACAAACAATGCAATAATAATATCATCCGCTATCCTTTGCCTATAACCTTCTTTAATGTACTTTTACTGCCATTCTTATCGTTCACAATACAAGTAGGTACATACCACAGGTTCTTCATTGTATAATTATATTTTATTCAGCATTCTATACTTTATTATTTTACTCCTGTTACAAAAGCTCAGCCATACTCATACTCATTTGCATTTGAGATTGCACAAGTTGTTGTTGATTTTATACATTAACAATAAAAAAAAACAACAAAATGCAATTAATTGCAACGGTTCTTGCTCTACTCCTCCAAATTTCTAGAAATTCCTTTACTATGCATTTGTTTCTTTTCTTGCACGAGTTGTTTTTGCTTTTTGCAGCTAAAGGACACACATACAACAGTTGTATATCACAATTACTTGAGTGTATAAGTAGTTGTTCTTGTATTTCCTTTTTCTCCTGGTGCACTCGTGGCTATGTAAAAAATTATTGTGCCTTCGTTGCATAATTTGTTCTCTGTTGCTTATTTGTTTTTTTGTTCTCCTGTTACAAATATTACGAATGGATACATATGAATGTGCATTTAAAAACACAAAGTCGATCTTTCTTAAATTTCTATCATTCTTCTTTATCCTTTTTTTCTCCTGCTACACTCACGATCATCATTGAACCTATTTATGTGTTTGTTTATGGTTTTTTCGTAAATTGTTGTTGCATTATGCAGTTACAGAACACATGTACACACATACAGCAGTTTTATACAGTTAATTTCCTTTTGGTCCTGTTGTACTCATGCCTGTGCCTTTTTGCATTTATATCTTACACATCAAATTGTTCTTGCACAATTATTTTCTATGCTGCTTATTTATTTGTTTGTTCTCCTGTTACAAATTTTTCGAAAGGATACATTTGAGTGTATAAACACTTAATTTGATAGATTTCATTCAGAAAAAGTAATCCATCTATCTACATTGCATTTTTATGCAACATACTATTTTTTTTTGTAGATCCTGTTATTTTTTATTACATTGTATTCATTGGCTGTTTTGCTTGTCTGTTGTTACATTTTGTTGTTGCATTATCTATCCTTTTTTAGCCACTTTATATACAAAATTTTATGTTACTAATTTTTCTGGACTCCTATTACAAGCAGCAGGAATACATTTGAATTCGTATTACAAAAATCATTTAATCAAAAAATTCAATAAAATAATATCGTCCGCTATCCTTTGCCCAGAATCTTATTTAATATATTTTCACTGCATTCCTATCTTTCATAATACAATTACATACCTCAAAAAATAAAGATTCTATTTTATTGCACTTAAATTCTTTAACACACGGTTCAATATAAATTTTTATTTTGTACACCCAAATCAACGCACACTTGTTGTTCATAGTTTTTTTTCACATTTTTCTACTCAGTGACTATATGCGGCAAAATATTTCCATATATGTGGCTGAAATATTTTATAAATGCACATTTTCGTTTTAAACATTTTTAACTTCGCACAATTTCGTATTTTACATTTTTCAACTTCGTATGGTTTGGCAGTCTACATTTAGCATCTTCCATATTTCCATTGTTTGAATTTTTTACTGCGCATATCGTTTGCAGTTTATGGTTTTCACGCTGCAATTTGTTTGCATGTTTGATGTTTTTGTAGTAAATTTTTTTGTATATTATACACAAGCAATATATTTGTTTTTGCTAACCAAAATTATAAATATATTTGGGCAGCAAATGTTTTAGAAATGAAAAATTTTCATTTTGTCTTCTAGCTGCAACGTAAAATATTTTGTAAGGCAAAATATTTTTGGAAAAACTGCGACAAATATTTCTACTATGAAGCTTGTGCATATATGGAATTCGTAAATAGTATTTATATTTTTAGTATGTGTGGACATTAATATGAAAACGATTCATATTTATTGCGTAGTCGGTAGTCAAATGTAAAAAACGTTTAACTAAATATTAAACCCTGTGCTGGATCGTTATAGATAGTGAAGTCGATATAACCATGTCCGTCGGTATGTTGAAATCAACTTTCCGAAGCCCCCAAATAACATACAAACATAATTGATACATCAATATATCGGGAATTCTTCCGGCTGTTTAAAATCGAGATAATCGGCCCACAAATGGCTGAGATATAACGAAAAAACCGGGACAACCTCTATTTTGGCCTATTTTTTATCTATATCTGGATCATTAATATAGACAATATGGATATCAAATGATAGATATTTCAAAGTCCATTGCAACGATGTATATAAGGCTATAGTAATTTGGACCTACAATGGGTCAGAATCGGGAAAAATATTTTTTAACCCGAATTTTCTTTTTTCCAAAAAAAGTTTTTTCTCACAGATTTTTTTAACTCATAAATTTAAAAAAAATTTTTGAAAAAATAAAAAAAAAAATTGGAAAAAAATTAAAAAAAAAAAAAAATTAAAAACAATTAAAAAAAAAAATTTTAATTTTGATAAACAATTTTGGAAAAAAAAATTTTTTTTTTTTAAATTTTGAAAAAAAAATTAATTTTGTTTATCTAAAAATGTTTAAAATTATTATTTTAAAGTATAATTTGGTGAAGGGTATATAAGATTCCGCACAGCCGAATATAGCTCTCTTACTTGTTGCATCTGTTTTAGTTTAGAATATATTAGTTTATCTAATGTACAAGGTGGCGCAAAAGTAAACTTCAGATGTTTTTTTCAAAGTCACCGACCGATTATTGGTCAAATAAATAGTCAGCAATATTCCGCGTTCTGGGGCAGTGTATCGTAACATTGTTTATTAACATGTATTTCGCATGTGTTTACTACACAAATGTCAAAACAGAACTGTCATTAGGGGCCAATCGCAAAATTTATAGCATTTTCTGATAGGAGGATTACTTTTGCGGCACCTTGTACTTAAACATTCAAATTTCCAAAATTTCTTCATAGTGAATATATCGTTACCTTACTATAGAAAGGTCCTAACTTGTGTTTTTTTTTTAAGTCGAGATTTTTTGGGTAAATATGATATATGAGTGGACCATGTATCGAAATAAATGAAAATCTGGGCTTACCAAAAAAAAAAAAAAAACGAGTTAGGGCCTTTCTATATTATGGTAACGATATGTAGGAAAAGAAGAAGGAAAATACAGTCCAAATTGTCCAAATCAGGCAATAAAGACGTTTTCTCTTTTGAGACAAAATGTTGTCAACATATTTTGTACCTTTTATTATGAATACCTCATAATGCGTTACATTTTTAACGATTACAATAGAACAAAATGCATTACCATTTAGGCAATTTTCTTTTATGTAGCTTCTAATATTCGAAAACTATTCTTTTTGCTTTCATTTTACCACTTTTAATCAAAAAATAAAATTAAATACTATTTTATTAACACAAATGAACTTCAAAAACAATAACAAGAAAAGCTGTTTAAAAAGTTGCGTCCCTTGATAAAACTGAGGTTGAAACATGTAGCATATTTTCGGAGTTTTAGGGCAACATTATTTCTAAACAACACGTTATATGCTTAGCAATTGGTAAAAGGCAGAATTAACATGTTATCAGTCCACAGACCATTTGTGGGCTGTTCATCAAAACAATTTCCAAGAGCTTTAGAATTATGGACGTTGAGAGAACATCGTTGTTTTGACTTGGACGTCACAGGAGAGACCATAAAAAAGACAATATGTGCTAGGACATGTATGAAATCTCGTTTATTTGACCAGGACATTCCAGTGTGGATTGATAGAAAAAACATAAAAAATACTGTAAGATAAAGCGATTTATAGGAGATTTAGTTTCATGGAGTCCACAGCCCATGTATGATCTGTTAAAAAAACACCGTTTTAACTATTTATATACATTTTAAAAGATGTATATACAAGGTGCCGCAAAAGTAATAATCCTATGAGAAAATGCTATAAATTTTGCCGATTATTGGTCAAATAAATAGTCAACAATATTCCGCGTTCTGGAGCAGTGTAGCGTAACATTGTTTATTAACGTGTATTTCGCATGTGTTAACTACACAAATGTTAAAACAGAACTGACATTAGTTGCCAATCACAAAATTTATAGCATTTTCTGATAGGAGTATTACTTTTGCGCCACCTGTTATTTATATTTATTGGAGTTTACCCTAAATACATCGATTTTGCAAAAAAAAAAAAAAAAAAAGCGGACGAGTGAATCAATCCTCAATCTTAAACTTTTATCTTTTTCCTGTGCATATCCATGCTTTTATCTTCATATTTTGGTTTGCATATTTTACCGTTATTTTTAACTTTTTTTAATTTGTTTTGTGCATATTTAAACTTGCCCTGTTTATACATATGTAAGTAGAATATCAGTATTACAAAATAAATGCTTCGACTTAGCTATCATCCATTAGGTTTGTCTTTTAATGCTTCAGGTTCTACACAAATCATATTACAGGTCATGAAGTTGGAATTTCCATGGCCCATTTTTCTCTACACATTTTTAATAAGATTCATTGAAAATAATTTTCACAAAAGCTGTGTAGTTATTATTTATTTGTTAGACATACCTTTTTTGGTTTATATTCAATAATTTTAAATATTTAACCAGTAAAGTGTATTTCCTAATGTTTTGTTACTGCTATAAGTCTTAAACATTTCATTGTCTTGGGCAGCGCAACTTTTACCAATCTAAACATGCAAGTGAAAATATAAATTGTTCATGGACTTGATAAGAAAGATTGCGGAGTACTGATAACAAATTATGATTTAGGTACCAGAACGCGACATTGGAATATGAAAAAAATTAAAATTTACCTTTAATCCAGCGTTGTTAAGCCTCTTTTTATTTGTATGTATTAATTTGCATAAAGGGAAAAGGTATTTAATCTTTATCTCAAATTCTAAAAAACTTCCGTGTGTTGTTTTCCACACATGCGGTATGTCTACGTACCTCGCACTAGCTACATAAATTTTGTTTGTTGTCAAAATCAAAATCATATATGTTATATCAAATTAATTCATCTTCAAAACATTTCCGAAAATCTTAAAAAGCAAATCCAAATAATATACTCAATATGTATACCTTTTTGGCAGAAACAGCTCATTAGACAACAAAAATGAGCAAAATACATAGAAATTATATATGTGTAAAAAATAACACACCAGGATAAGCAACGTCACTTTTAAAATATCTCGTTATAAAATATATTTGAATCAAGAAATGTCAAGAAATTTCATGTAAATTTTTTAAACGATTGTTTTGTGTGGTATCCCACACAAGGGTGAAATTCATTTTGCAGGGTACATACATTTATTCTCACTTAGTTACTGAACATTATAGTGTAAACAACAAAGTGGCTTTTGCTTCGAAAATGTCGAAAGCGTCATACGCGGAAATTTTTATTTTTTTTTCTTGGACCAGCACAACACAAATCATTGTGTTGGAACTAGGAAAATAGGTTATGGGAGGGATGATAGAGGTAGTAGTGTTTGTGGACATTTGATTTGAATTTTCCTATATTGAAAGTGACAGGAAAGAATTCAGGAGGAAGATTATTACACATACGGACAGTACGGCTAAAGAACGAATTTTCCCGGTAATGTGTTGTGCGATCCACTGTCCAGTCGACGAACGAATTAATGAGCCCTTGCCGAAGAACATGTGTTGCGACGATGTTCCAGTGAGTCAATAGAGCTGGATACCCTACTGTCACCGATAAGCACCTTCGCCCTCTCCTGTACGCGGTCGAGTAACTCCAAAATAGACTTTGAGGCACCGGCCCACACATGAGTGTTGTATTCCATTTTCGGTAGGATATAAGTGGTGTAAATAGTAAGGAGATCAGATGGAGTGAAGTATGTCTTACACCGTTTTAGAAAACCAAGGCACTTGAATGTTTCTTTTGACACTCGAAAAATGTGTTTTGTCCTGCGGACATCGCACTGAATACTCATGCCTAGAACATCAAGAGCTTCTGATTCCTTAAAAACAGGTGGAGCAACATGGTCTATTGTGCGTTTGTGTGTTAACATACAACATTGAGTCTTGCGTGCATTGAAATCGACTCTATTCAGAGATTGTAACAAGATCTTGGTTAAGAATATCATTCATGTTTTGCCTCATTGCCTCAATCTCCAACAGGCTTGGTCTATAAGTAATTGAATGCATATGAATTGCAAATGTTGCTGGCATTTGCCATTCATATGCATAGGGTTGGAAGCATGACATAGAAAGTCGTTTATAAAGATAAGAAGTAGAGTAGGAGAAAGGACGGAGCTTTGCTGAGATCCCATCTATAACAACTCGTATGGAGTTGCTAAAAGCGCATCATGCCATACTCAATCGAACGCTCTAGAAATATCTAGAGCCAAAACGGTGTATGGAACGACACCATTTTTCCGATAGGAAGGCTAGCAAGTCTTCCGTAGAGCGTCCTGCCGGTCGCTGAGTAAATTGTTGGACTCTAAATATTTCACAAGATGGTAGTTAACCATACTCTCCAATATGTTCAGAAGTAGTGATTTTGACAAGGAAGACAAAGATTGCCCAGGTCAGCCAAAAAACTTTGAAGGCTAAGAATTGGAGGCATTACCCCATTAAGATTGTTGGCAAACGCATTGAGACCTTGCAAAATCATTAGGAGCTACTTAAGCAGCAATTTCAAAATGTTTGCGAGCAGCTGGAATCATCTAAAAGCAGGGAAATTGGGTACCCTACGAATTGAAGCCGTGAGACCATGAAAAACGATTTTGCATGACCGAAATGCTGTTTGAACGCTAATAAAAGAGATGTATGTGAAGCCCGGCCAACCAGCTGAATCGACACCAAAGCCAAATATCCAAGGCGCTAAGGTAATGCTCTGTATTTGGTGGGAGCAAAAAGGTCCAATCTGTTATAAGCAGCTGAAATCTGGCAAGACCGTCACAGAGAACCTGTACCAAATGCAACTGATTCCTTTGAAGCGAGCATTTTCACCGAAAAACTACCAGAATATGCGGCCAGCCATGAAACCGTAATATTCGCTCTGCCAACAGTTAAAATCTATTTAGAAGGAAGTGGTTGGGAAGTTTGGCCTCAACCGCCTTATAGTCCAGACCTTGCCCCGTCAGACTACTATTTGTGACGATTGATGCAGAACGATGGATACGCTTCACTATGGAACAGAGTATCCGATTGATTCGTTGATACGTTCTTGGCCTCATGATGAGCAGTTCTATTGACTCGGAATCCATATGTTGCCAGAAAGATGGGAAAAGGTTATAGCTAAAAATGGCCAATACTTTGAATAAATTTAAACATTTGAAAAATTCCCGTATTTTTAAGTCATACATCCAATCATTTTATACTCTTTTATTATTATTGAATGTATCTCTCCCTCTTTATTTTATTTTCCATACTTTTTAATAAAATTGTAGAAAAACTCATTCCAAAGTAGATCCACATATTTGTTACCATTAGCTTTTGCTTTAATGCTGTAAATTTTATACCTTTCATTTCAAGGAATTAATTAGACATATGTCCGTATTTATTTCTAGTCCTTCCAGTTTAATTATATTTCCTTTATTGCTCAATGCCACTAAAACTCAATTTGAAGCGTACAAATAGAAGGTAAAAAAAAAACTTGGCTTCAACTAATATTTGACGAGTCCTGGGCATCAGAGTATGCAGCAGATATTTTCAATTTATGTGATTTCCTTCTGTGTGTGTGTTTGTTTTTTAACTGTTTTGTATGTGTATAGAAGATGTAAGAGTTTCAAGGCCACATGTTGTTTTCATTATAAACAAACGTCAATTTGTTGTTTGAGTTATAAAAACAAATGTTGGAGAGCTGATGGAAAAAAAGGAAAGGCCGGCATTGTTTTAAAAAATTTATTTATTATTTCTTTTACTCTCTTTGCTGTGGCATTTAGACCGACACAAACAAACAAACAAAGAAAAACAAACAACCTTTTTCACCTAGAAAAAAAAATGAGGAATTTTTATTAAGACTACAAACTGCTCTGACACACAGACTGGATGATAAAGATGACCTACAGCTTTAATTAAAAAGACTAAAACTTTTACTTTCTTCACTAGCTGTTTCGTTTTTATATATTTGCTTCTTTTTTTTTTTTGTGGACAAGAGCGTGACTTGTTTTAATTGCCATTTTTTTTAAGCAGAAAATATGTTACTGAAAGTATAAAAAGTTAGAACCCATAAAAAAGGATTGATATTTTACAGCTGCATATGAGAACATTAAGCCTGTTAGTTAGAGGAAAGGGTTGCAAAACAAAAATCTTAAAATTAAAAATATTTAATTAGGGTCCCTAGTTTAAATGCTCTTTAATGACAATCCCTAATAAGCCTTAATTTAATGTCTGCATTATTGAAGCCAGTTGTCAACTTTTGAATGAAGTCTTTTCATTTTCAAATGACACAAAGTTGACAACATATTTGAGTATATTGAAAATTTCCTTCATTTTTCATATTTGTCATATGAATTCCAAAAAAAAAAACAAGTAAGAGAGCTATATTCGGCTGTGCCGAATCTTATATACCCTTCACCAAATTATACTTTAAAATAAAAATTTAATTTAATATAAAAATTAAAATTTTTTTTCAAAATTAAAAAAAAAAATTTTTTCTAAATTGTTTTTCAAAATTTAAAAAAAAAATTTTTTTTTTTCAAAATTGTTTTAAATTTTTTTCCAACTTTTTTTTTAATTTTTTAAATTTTAAAATTTTTTTTTTTTAATTTATTAGTGAAAAAAAGTTAATGAAAAAAATTTTTTTTTGGTAAAAAAAATTCGGGTTAAAAAATATTTTTCCCGATTTTGACCCATTGTAGGTCCAAATTACTATAGCCTTATATACATCGTTGCAATGGACTTTGTAATCCAGGTATAGATCAAAAATAGACCAAAAATCGAGGTTGTCCCGGTTTTTTCCTTATATCTCAGCCATTTGTGGGCCGATTTTCAACATACAGACGGTCAGACGGACATGGCTATATCGATTTCGCTATCTATAACGATCCAGAATATATATACTTTATGAGGTCGCAAATGAAAAATGTAGAAATTACTAACGGAATGACAAACTTATATATACCCTTGCCACTCATGGTGAAGGGTATAAAAAGGAAACAAAAGTTAGCTAAAAGTAGCGAGAAAAAAAAGGAAACTGTATGAAACTTTATGAGTAGCTGAACAAACTCTTTGCTAATACATATTTGCATTTCACTTAGCTTGATTAATAATCCATCCATCTAATAATCATCGTCATCATCATTATTCTTAACATCATCATGATTTAATGATTTAACCTTCATCTATCACATTTCTTCTTTTTTTTAGCTTCCTGTTCCTTTTTTGTTTAGTCTGCCGGATTTTAAAAACTTCGCGTGTGTTTGTGTTAATACTTTTTTTGTTCTTAGTTTGTCATGTCATTTTGTCTGAAATTCTCTGTTGTTTGTAAATAATGATTATTTTTTCTTACTCTGGTGTTGACGACTTCATTTTTTCCGCTTCTACATGGTTTTTTGTTTGCTATTTTTTTTTTTTTTGTTTTTGCCAGTTGTAAATGTAAAATAATATTTATTCAAAGCAAAAGATTGAAGAGGCGGAAAGTCATAAGTGAGTGAACGCTAAGTGTCACAAAAAGAATATTTTTGTTTTAAGCTCATCAATATTACTGGATATGAATGATGTCTTATACTTATATAGCTTCATATAAAACATTAAGAAAATCTCTGTATGTGTAAATCACATTCATTACAGTAATTAAAAACCAAAGTGAAAGAGATTTCTTTAGAAATATTCGTCACTGTCCTAAGTTGTTTGGTATTGAAAATCAACAAAATCGATTCAGTAGAACAAAGGTTACAAACCAAAATGTGAGACAACCTTGAGAAAAGAAATCGTTTAAATAAAAATTAAGAAAAAAAATTTTTTTTGGCTAAATTTAGATTTTTTGGAACTCGTTTTAAAAAATTAAGTTATGTGTGTGTGTAAATCACACTCACTACTTAAATTTAAAACTAAAATTAATGAAATTCCCTTAAAATATTCATCACTATACTAAGCAGCTCAGTATTGAAAATCATCAAAATCCTTTTATTAGAACAAATGTTATAAACCCAAATGTAAGACAACCTCGAGAGAAGGATTCTTTAAAATACAAGTTAGAAATATATTAATTGTTTCTTAAATTTAAGAATTTTTACTACACCTTTTAAAAAATTTACTTTAAGTTAGAGCAGAATTCTATGTGTGTGTAAATCACATTCACTTCTAAAATATAATATCAATATCAATAAGATTCCCATAAAATATTCATCATTGTCCTAAGAAGTTTGGTATTGAAAATCAACAATATCGGTTTATTTTAACAAATATTATAAACCAAAACATGTAACAAGTAAGAGAGCTATATTCGGCTGTGCCGAATCTTATATACCCTTCACCAAATTATACTTTATAATAAAATTTAAAAAATTCTTATTTTTTAAAAAAAATTTTTTTCGAAATTTTTTTTAAAAGTTTTTTCCAATTTTGTTTTAAACAATTTTTTTAATTTAAAAATTTATTTTTTTAATTTATTAGTGAAAAAAGAGTTTTTTGTAAAAAAAAATTAGGGTTAAAAAATATTTTTCCGATTTTGACCCATTGTAGGTCCAACTTTGTATAGCCTTATATACATCGTTGCAATCGACTTTGAAATATCTATCATTAGATATCCATATTGTCTATATTTATGACTTAGTAATCGAGATATAGATCCAAAAATAGGCCAAAAATCGAGGTTGTCTCGGATTTTTGCTCATATCTCCGTTATTTGTGGACGGATTTTGCTGATTTTAAATAGGAAACTTCTCGAAAGCATGTCTGACAGAATTATTGAGGATTTGGATCCCGAAGATATCTGGGGTCTTCAGAAAATTGATTTCAACAGACAGACGGACATGGCTAAATCGACTACGCTATCTATAAGGATTCAGAATATATGTACTTTATAGGATCGGAAAATTATATTGTGGAAATTACAAACGGAATGACAAATTTATATATACCCTTCTCCCGAAGGTGAAGGGTATAAAAAAGTACCAAATATATTTAAAATTTGTTGGCTGATATGCTTCTAAGTAAAGAAAGAATCAAGAATAAGGGGCTTATTAAGTAGTAGCCCAAGATAAGTACTAAAGGTACTTTTTAGGTGGTATCAAATGGTACTTTTTGAATTTTCTTTAATAATGAACCTAGAGAATCATGAATTATAGATCGTAGTGAACGTAAGATAACATCATTACAATATCTCGATGTCAAAAGCATATTTCCTTTATTGGGGTGGTAGTAAAAGTAACAATTAACTACGTTTCCAATTATTGACATATGGGAGGTCAAAGGTCAAAAAATCAGTTGTTTGCATATATTTCAGTTATAATACGTTGTACGAGTTTAGGAATTATTACTAAATTTGTAGAGTGTATCAATTTGTATCAAATTACGTTAATAAGTAATTACATACTGTAATTCCACTACAATATATAAATTAGAGGATGATATCCCACTATGGACCAGAAAGTGATACAGAGATGAAATTTTTTCTGGAGTATTTCTCATTCTTTAGATTTATTTTGTAACTTACTGTTACAAACGAATAAATTAGCGTGTATGTGTTAGTAATTGCGCGGGTATGTGTGTAAGTGTGTATGTTTACTTTCCATATTATGTTCACATTATGCCCTGTTAAGCATAAAGCGCATTTTTCACATTTCACATTTCACAATTTTCCAGATTCTACAATTTGTTTGTTTTTCTGCTATTTTGTTATAAAAGTACGAGTAGTAGTTGTAGTTCTTGCTGATTTTCCACTCCTTTAAAAACACTTTGCATGCAATTTTCGTTTTCTGCTGCAGTTTTTTTTTTGTTCTTCTAGTTTTCAACACATTAGCCCAACTACAGCATGAAAAACTACAACAAGATGAGTTTTAGTTGTTCTTGGTTTTGTTTCTTCATTTTGTACTAAATCTTTAGTACGAGCTTTGTTGATTTTATGATTTTTTGTGTTGCTGCTGTTGTCGTCGTGCTTTCTTTTTTTTTTTTTTGTTTTCGAAGGCAAATTACTATTTTGCGAAATTATTCAATTTTTTTCTATTTCTCTCTATGTATGTATGTACTTTGCACGTGCCAAGATTAAGGGGTTTTTTGTGTTGGTGGCAGAGTGGCATTAAGTCAAAATGGAACTGAGATTGAAAAAAATAATAGATGTGAGGATTTTAAAAGTTAGGGTTAATTGTACCTTAAATGGGGCCTTATAAAGAAGTAAAACTTATCAGGTCTCTGGCTATATAATATCCAAATGCAAAATCGGTTTAAAAATTTCTAGAGAGGATGAGGTTTGTGAGTCTCCTGAAAATTAGATATAAGCACTATGTACAAGGTGGCGCAAAAGTAATCCTCCTATCAGAAAATGCTATAAATTTTGCGATTGGCCCCTAATGTCAGTTCTGTTTTGACATTTGTGTAGTAAACACATGCGAAATACACGTTAATAAACAATGTTACGCTACACTGCTCCAGAACGCGGAATATTGCTGACTATTTATTTGACCAATAATCGGTCGGTGACTTTGGCACAACGTTAATTTCGTCGCAGATTTCCTGGCCGTCCAACGCCTACTGGTGAAACACTGCGACGTTTAGCCGCTCGCCTCGAAGAGACTGACACAACACGAGATGCTTCCAGGCGTGGCAGAGCCCGGAGTAGCCGTTCTGCAGAGAATATTGCTGCTGTAGCCGAGGATGTCATGGAAGCGCCATCGATATCGACCAGACGACGTGCCACGCAAATGGGTCGACGGTCTTTACATCGAATTTTGGTACAAGATTTGAAGATGTTTCCGTACAAAATCCAGACGGTGCATCAGCTGTTAGCTGCTGACCGCCAATCGCTTCTAACATACGCTCAAACCATCCTTAATCACCACCAAGAGGAAGATGATTTTTCAACAAAAATAATCATGAGTGATGAGGCCCATTTCCATCTTAGCGGGTACGTAAATAAGCAAAATTTACGCTTCTGGGGCACTGAAAATACGCGTGTAACCCATGAAAAGCCATTACACCCGCTCAAAGTCACTGTATGGTGTGCTGTTTTCGCTGGAGGAGTCATCGGACCTTTTTTCTCCGAAGACGTCGCGGGCCAAACGGTTACTGTGAATGGTGAGCGCTACAGAGCAATGATCAACGAGTTCTTTTTGCCGCAACTTGATGAATTGGGATTGGAAAACATGTGGTTCCAACAGGACGGTGCAACGGCACACACTGCACGTGCCACAATCGATATGCTGAAGGATGCATTTTCCGGGCGCCTAATCTCCCGTTTTGGCGATTTGCACTGGCCAGCAAGATCGCCTGATTTGACCACTCCAGACTTCTTTTTGTGGGGCTTTTTGAAGTCGCGGGTTTATGTCAACAAGCCTCAGACTCTTGCAGCTCTTAAATATGATATCCGTCAAGAATGTGAGGACCTATCGCCGGAAGTTTTGGCCAATGTGAAGGAAAATGCCATAAAAAGGGCTCAAATGAGAATCAACTGTGGCGGCGGCCATTTACATGACATCATATTCTCGACTTGATGTAAAAAAAATTAAAAGACCAAATAAAAATAATCCACAAGAAGAATCAAAGTTTTTCACTTTTTTTTTAATTACAGCCAAAAAACATCGGAAGTTTACTTTTGCGCCACCTTGTACAAGCAAAAAGAAAAATGAAAGCAAAACCTTCGATCGGTCAGCTACGCCCGAAGCAATCGAAAACGATTTATTAGACACTGACTTTCAAGAAACTTTCTCATCTAATGATTCAAATCTGATAATTCAAAAAGATCTCAATGTTGTGATACGTGACTTAAATTTTTCCAAACCACAGGCAGAACTCTTGGCCTTTCAAGTAAAGGGACGGAATTTATTACAACCCGAAACAAGAATATGTTACTATCACAATCAAGCTAAACGGTTTTTTTCACAAGGTGATCGGTTAGTATTTTGTAATAATGATTATGGAATAATGAGTACCTTGGGTATAGAATATAATGGCTCGAAAGTAAGTTTTAAAAAAGGAAATCTCTTACACTAGGACAAGCAAATATTGAAAATACTTTTTAGTCCAGCCAGATAATATATTTTTACCACATTTACACATAAAGCTTGGGCTCGTAAAAGCTATAGATAATATTGGTGATGATGGCTTTTTTTATTTAAAAGGAAAATTTCGTAAACTGAATGCTGTAAAAATAAGTAAGAGAGCTATATTCGGTTGTGCTGAATCTTATATACCCTTCACGAAATTATACTTTAAAATAAAAATGTTAAATATTTTTAGGTAAACAAAATTAAAATTTTTTCTTTTAATTGTTTTTCAAAATTTAAAAAATTTTTTTTTTCAAAATTGTTTTTGAAAATTTTTTTTTCGAAATTGTTTTTGAAATTTTGTTTAATTTTTTTTTGCTTTTTTATTTAAAAAATAAATTTAATTTTTTTAACTTCTTTTCAAAATTGTTTTTGAAAATTTTTTTTTTCGAAATTGTTTTTGAAAATTTTTTTAAAATTTTTTTTTTTAATTTAAATAATAAAAATAGAATTTTAAAGTATTAGTGAAAAAAAAATTCGGGTTAAAAAATATTTTTCCCGATTTTGACCCATTGTTGGTGCAAATTACTATAGCCTTATATACATCGTTGTAATGGACTTTGAAATATCTATCATTAGATATCCATATTGTCTATATTAATGACTTAGTAATCCAGATATAGATCAAAAATAGGCCAAAAATCGAGGTTGTCCCGGGTTTTTCCTTAGATCTCAGCCATTTATAGGCTGATTTTCTCGATTTTATATAGCGTCTGAGCCGAAAGAATTCCCGATATATTAATGTATGAATCATGTATGTAAGTTATTTGGGGGCTACGGAAAGTTGATTTCAACATACAGACGGTCAGACGGACATGGCTATATCGACTTCGCTATCTATAACGATCCAGAATATATATACTTTGTGGGGTCGCAAATAAAAAATGTAGAAATTACAAACGGAATGACAAACTTATATATACCCATGCGACTTATGGTGAAGGGTATAATAGAGAAGGCATATTTAAGGAAAAACTTAGTGATTGAGAAAAATCAGCCTTAATAAAAGTGATTTTAAATTTTCTCGGAAATCACCGATCAAGCTATAATAAATGTATTGTCGCGGAGCTGTTATCTACTTAAAATACATTTCCTATATTCGCATTTAGATTTCTTTCCTAATAATTTGGGAGCCGTCAGCAATGAACACGGTGAAAGATTCTACCAAAGATTAATAGCTATCATTGTTTATATAAAATCAACTTTTTGCAGTATGTTATTTAAAGAAATCTTTAAATTTATAACTTTAAAAACTTTTTAAAATTTAGGCCCCTTGTGGAGAAGTAAATCCTCCATATTTCGCTCTTAATCAAACAATTCTTTAATGGTTTTCTTGGCACCCTTCCGCTCATGAAACACATATTTCGTGCGTTTTCTTGTTCATCTCCTTTATTTCTTTTAATATTTTTTTAAACATCCTTCTTTCTAAATTGTATATTATTCTTTCCTTCATATTTTTTTGTTTCTCTTACTTTCAATATTTTATCATCATTATTTTGTTTTTTTTTTTTTTTCTCTGTAAATCTGAAAATGTAAATGGGTTTTCGTTGATTTATTGTGGGGTTATTTTGTAATGGAACATTTTTAAAATTCCGATTTACATTTTGCATATTTCTTAATGATTTTTTAACTGCAATGCGTTTTAGGTATTTTTTTTTCTTTTTCTTTCTGGTCTATTGTTAATGATTGTGAGTAATTCTTGTCGTGTTATTGTTTCGGATTTTAGTTTTAGCTGAGTGTTTTTAGTTTTTTCTTTTTTTTGGTTTGGTTTTAAGGCTTAATGAGAAAATATTTTCTTGAATAAACAATTTGGTTACATTGCTCATTGGGTTGAAACATCTTAAAAGCTGAGGTTAAATGAATTACAAGATTTTATTACAAGTGTTTGAAGTTTGTATATATTACAAATATGTCATAACATATTTACCTCGCAAACAGATTTATAAAACAAATTTTGTAAAA
This sequence comes from Calliphora vomitoria, assembly GCA_942486065.2. Taxonomy (NCBI): domain Eukaryota; kingdom Metazoa; phylum Arthropoda; class Insecta; order Diptera; family Calliphoridae; genus Calliphora; species Calliphora vomitoria. The sequence continues at coordinate 18,450,887 of OW818031.2, read as the reverse complement.
TTAATTAAATAAAAGAGTTAACCATAGACTATTTAAAATTTTTATTTTTTTTTAAAATGATTTCGCGATAAAGTTTGCATATAAATGAAACAAGTTGCATCGATTATTTGGTTGTATATTTACCTAAATTTTAATTGCAATAAGCGGCTTCAATGCATGAATGCAGAAAAAATCAACGATGGGCTTATACAGAGAGTGTTACCTTTCCGATGATATATAAGTATTTTTGTTAAATTCGTGTCTTTTAATTTTTGAATTTCCGCCAATTTTCTATAGCTGTCCTAATGTTCACTATTTTGCTTTTAAATATTTATTTGTAATGATTGTTTTGCTGATTATTATCAGTTTACATGCCATTGAAGTCGATTGATTTTAAAGGCCTGGTAGAAAATTTTACGTTTTGGGTACCAACCTATGAATTTCTAGGTTTGGACTTTTATGCTTTTACACCCATGCATGATCAAGCTTTCATACAAAGCTTCGAAAGAAGAATTAATTAGAATTGAATTGTAATTCCATTTTTAATTTCTACATTTTTTATTTGCGACCCCATAAAGTATATATATTCTGGATCGTAATAGATAGCGGAATCGATATAGCCATGTTCGTCTGTATGTTGAAATCAACTTTCCGTAGCCCCCAAATAACTTACAAACATAATTCATACGTCAATATATCGGGAATTCTTCCGGTTCGGTTGCTATTTAAAACCGAGACAATTGGCCCACAAATGGCCAAGGAGAACCCCGATGTTTTACCTATTTTTGATCTATATCTGGATTACTAAGTCATTAATATAGACAATATGGATATTCAATAATAGATATTTCGAATACCTTTGCAACGGCGTATATAAGTAAGGGCAAAGTCGCACCTACAATTGGTCAAAATCGGGAAAAATATTTTTTACCTCAAATTTTTTTTTTCACCAAAAAAATTTTCTCTGTTATAAAATTTATATTCACAAATAATTTAAAAGATTAAATTTTTTTAAAATTAAAAAATAATATGTAAATAAAAAAAATTTTGAATTTTGTTTACCTAAAAATAAGGAGTGAGATCGAAAAATTCTTAACATACATATCTATATAAATATATAAATGACTTTGTAAGTTTGTTTGTTTGTTTGTTTGAACATCACGCCTAAACGGCTGAATCGATTTTATTGAAATTTGGAACGTAGATAGATCCTTACTTGGAAGCGTCAATAGGCTATAACTTTTTTCAATACTTGGACCAGAAAGAGGTAAACAGGGGGAAAACGGGTAAAACTGGTAAAATACTATTAAAATAGTATTTTAAAAAAAAGCAATAATATAATTAATCTTTAACAGAGTGATGGTACAAGTAGAGTGCCGCAATAATATATATGGTTAAAACAATCATATATATGATTGTCACAATAACTTGCATGATTGAGTATGTAATAATACACTTAATTATTATTCGATGCTGCACTGAATGATTACTGATCAGTGCTGATGTAAATATCGTCAGTGCTGACTAATCAGTGCTGATGAAAACATCGTCAGAGCTGAGTAATCAGCACTGATGTAAATATCGTCAGTGCTGACTAATCAGTGCTGATGAAAACATCGTCATAGCTGATTAATCACCACTGATGTAAATATCCTCAGAGCTGACTAACCAGGACTGATGAAAACAACGACATAGCTGATTAATCAGCACTGATGTAAATATCGTCAATGCTGATGAAAACATCGTCAGTGCTGATGAAAACATCGTCAGTGCTGATTTAAACAACGTCAGTGCTGACTAATCAGTGCTGATGAAAACATCGTCATAGTTGATTAATCAATGCTGATGTAAATATCGTCAGTGCTGATGAGAACATCGTCAGTGCTGATGAAAACATCGTCACTGCTGATGAAAACATCGTCAGTGCTGATTTAAACAAGGTCAGTGCTGACTAATCAGTGCTGATGAAAACATCGTCATAGCTGATTAATCAGTGCTGATGTAAATATCGTCAGTGCTGATGAAAACATCGTCAGTGCTGATGAAAACATCGTCAGTGCTGACTAATCAGTGCTGATGAAAACATCGTCATAGCTGATTAATCAGTGCTGATGAAAACATCGTCAGTACTGATGAAAACATTGGCAGTGCTGATGAAAACATCGTCAGTGCTAATGAAAACATCGTCAGTACTGATGAAAACATCGTCAGTGCTGATGAAAACATCGTCATAGTTGATTAATCAGCACTGATGTAAATATCGTCAGTGCTGATGAAAACATCGTCAGTGCTGACTAATCAGTGCTGATGAAAACATCGTCATAGCTGATTAATCAGTGCTGATGTAAACATCGTCAGTGCTGATGAAAACAACGTCAGTGCTGACTAATCAGTGCTGATGAAAACATCGTCAGTGCTGATGAAAACATCGTCAGTTCTGATTAATCAGTGCTGATGTAAATATCGTCAGTGCTGATGAAAACATCTTCAGTGCTGATGAAAACATCGTCATAGCTGATTAATCAGCACTGATGTTAATATCGTCAGTGCTGATGAAAACAACGTCAGTGCTGACTAATCAGTGCTGATGAAAACATTGTCAGTGCTGATGAAAACATCGTCAGTGCTGATGAAAACATCGTCATAGCTGATTAATCAGCACTGATGTAAATATCGTCAGTGCTGATGAAAACATCGTCAGTGCTGATGAAAACATCGTCATAGTTGATTAATCAGCACTGATGTAAATATCGTCAGTGCTGATGAAAACATCGTCAGTGCTGATGAAAACATCGTCAGTGCTGACTAATCAGTGCTGATGAAAACATCGTCATAGCTGATTAATCAGTGCTGATGTAAACATCGTCAGTGCTGATGAAAACAACGTCAGTGCTGACTAATCAGTGCTGATGAAAACATCGTCAGTGCTGATGAAAACATTGTCAGTGCTGATTAATCAGTGCTGATGTAAATATCGTCAGTGCTGACTAATCAGTGCTGATGAAAACATTGTCAGTGCTGATGAAAACATCGTCAGTACTGATGAAAACATCGTCAGTGCTGATGAAAACATCGTCAGTGCTGATGAAAACATCGTCAGTTCTGATTAATCAGTGCTGATGTAAATATCGTCAGTGCTGATGAAAACATCTTCAGTGCTGATGAAAACATCGTCATAGCTGATTAATCAGCACTGATGTTAATATCGTCAGTGCTGATGAAAACATCGTCAGTGCTGATGAAAACATCGTCAGTGCTGACTAATCAGTGCTGATGAAAACATCGTCATAGCTGATTAATCAGTGCTGATGTAAACATCGTCAGTGCTGATGAAAACAACGTCAGTGCTGACTAATCAGTGCTGATGAAAACATCGTCAGTGCTGATGAAAACATTGTCAGTGCTGATTAATCAGTGCTGATGTAAATATCGTCAGTGCTGACTAATCAGTGCTGATGAAAACATTGTCAGTGCTGATGAAAACATCGTCAGTACTGATGAAAACATCGTCAGTGCTGATGAAAACATCGTCAGTGCTGATGAAAACATCGTCAGTTCTGATTAATCAGTGCTGATGTAAATATCGTCAGTGCTGATGAAAACATCTTCAGTGCTGATGAAAACATCGTCATAGCTGATTAATCAGCACTGATGTTAATATCGTCAGTGCTGATGAAAACAACGTCAGTGCTGACTAATCAGTGCTGATGAAAACATTGTCAGTGCTGATGAAAACATCGTCAGTGCTGATGAAAACATCGTCATAGCTGATTAATCAGCACTGATGTAAATATCGTCAGTGCTGATGAAAACATCGTCATAGCTGATTAATCAGCACTGATGTAAACATCGTCAGTGCTGACTAATCAGTGCTGATGAAAACATCGTCATAGCTAGGGATGCCAAACGGGACTGGGTTTTACAAATCCTGGGATTCGGGTTTTAGAAATGTAAATCCCGGAATCCCGGGATTTTTCGGGGCCCCGGGATTTTTCGGCATCCCGGGATTTTTCGTGATTTCGAGATTTTTCGGGACTTCGGGATTTTAGTTAAACGTAAAAAAATACAAAATTCAACAATAAAAACTATTTTTTTTCGTTAATATATATATATTAAAATATATCAAAGAAAAAACTAATGCATTGAATTAAAATAAATTTGGCACAAACGATATTTCATATTTATACCCGTATTCTGAACTTTATAACAGTGAGAAATCCATAACAAAACTGTATTGAGTACATATGGTAGTTCATAGTAAAAGGATTTTTAGGATTACTATGAGACTAATAGTGTAAAAATTGGTAAGGCAGTTTAAAAGTTATTTGCAATTAAAACCTTTAGTTCTTAATATACTAAACGGCCGAAACGATTTTATTGAAATTTCCAACATAGACTACGACAGGGGTAGCGAAGCGCACCGGGTCAAGCTAGTATGTTAATAAAAACGAAACCACTAAACTTACAGCTTTAATTTTTTTTATTTGATTGAAATTATAGTTTTAATCACAAATTTTGAACCTTTTTCGGAAACCCTTCCATTAACGTTTTTATAGTGTTTTCTGTCACTTTGCTCAACAGGTAGTCCATTTCCGTTTGGACACCTTTTTTGTGCTCTTCAATTCTCTTTTAACAAGATCCCAATATCTCTCCAATGGCCTTAGCTACGGGCAGTTTGGAGGATTTGCCTCTCTTGGTACAAATAGCACATAATTGTTCTTGTACCACTCAAGGACTTGTTTACCATAGTGACAGGATGCCAAGTCAGGCCAAAAATAAGTGGACACATTATGAAGTCTTATGAATGGAAGCAGCCTTTTTTGTAAATATTCCTTGATTTAAGTTTCGGTATTTATAGAGCTCGTTGTAACAAATGTTTGGCTTCTTTTGCCGCAACTGCATATTGCTAGTCATACCAAGAACTTTTTGAACATTTTTTCTGTTTTTGGGTTCTAAACTTCTCTTCAACATTCCCTCTAGTATCAGCAACATAAAATTTTTGACCTGGAAGTTGCGAAAAATCTGCCAGAACATACGTTTCGTCATCCATTATGCAGCGAGAAAATTTTTTATAAAACTTGTCTTCAATTTCCGTGCTTTGTTTTTGGCCTCTAAATTTTTAGCAACTTTTTGAGCCTTGTATGTTTTTAAACCTGCACTAGCTTTAACTTTTCGTACCAATTAGTCCGAGCACTGAGCTAACCGGGCTGCTTTCCTACCGCATGTGTTGGGAGCTCTTTTGAAAATGCTTTCTATTTGTTTGGCTTTAGAAACATCATGTGGTCTACTCATTCTAACGACAAAATTTTGTCATTAAGTAATCAAAATTCGTTAGTTAACAATATTTATCGTTAAGAGATATTCCGAATTAAATTTTACCAATTATTTTCGTTAAAAATAGTGAGCTCTCCTATGCTATCAACTTCACTTTGGCCCAGGACTTTCCAGTTGAGTATGTTTCAGTATCGATTTGTCTCCTCCAGATGTTAGCGGCTCTGTCTTTTCCCGTAAAAGAGCAATGGTTTCGTTGCTTGTGTGGCACGTATCGACGTGTTGTTGAAAGTAAACGTTGTCCAGATCAATATCATCAAAAATACTGTGTAATGACGTTTGTAGAATGCCCACTTCCAAAGAACGACGAGGAATGGAAAAACCTGGGTTATCTTCAACACTGCGCTACAGCAGCAATATTGTCAGTTGTTCTTGAGCGACGTGCACGGCTTTTATTTTTTACATCACTAACTTGTGCCAACAGCACGTATTTTTCCACCAATTTCTGTATTGCGGTCCGACAAGGTGCTTCACGACAACCAAAAAATGCGTTAGATTTGCGAACTGTGACTGCAAGATTTTCAAAATTTTTGTGGTGAATTTTAATCATGTCAATGCGTTGTTGAAGCGTGTATCGTTGCATTTTTAGTAATGGCGTATTGTCAATTGTCAAAGAATAAAAGCTTCAAAAGAGACAGCTACCGAAATACCGGGTGATTCAAAATAACACCTCTTGTTGGATAACCCTTTATAAAGATTTAATGCTTATTTTCAAGTTTGTTTTTGTACATAATATGATTTTAAGTAATTCTCTATGGTTCATTAGTTCATTGGGTTTTCGATAAATATTTTAACAAAATAGTGAAAAAAAAAATAATTTTTTTTTTTTGGAGGTTGTCTTATAATGTTGTTTATAACTCAGGTTTTACTGGACTCATATTTATGATTTTTAATACCAATTTGCTTAGGTCAATTGTAAACATTTCTGTTTAAATCTTGTTCTTTTTGCTTGTGTATTTTGGACGTGAGCGTGATTTACACACACATAAAGACCGACATAAAAAAATAAAATTTTTTAATAAATTATTATTTTTAATAATTTTGAACATTTAAATTGTTCATATTGCAAGTTCATATATAAATTTGTATGGAAAATTCCTACTAGCCATCTATTGCCTTCAGTGCCCTTCTCTATTATAAGAAAACATTGAAATATTGCAGTTTTTATTGACATGAAATATTTATTTGTTTTTTGCACAGTCACCACCGTAGACCAATGAGGGAATGGCAACAAATGGTCAGGTACAATATTGTTCATGCAACAAGACCTTGTTAAATGGTGTTGGCTTGTGAATAATATTTACATTTTACTGGTCATACTTGTGGTAAACCATGCAGAAGTTGTACAAAAAAAAATAAATTTCTTACTCTTACTTGTTTTAACATCTGTCAATTCATTTGTTATTTTCTGAATCTTTTATACAATTAATAATATTTTATTTATTTAATACCAACATAACTGCAATGCATTTAAAATAAACGTTATTTCTGTTTGCTTTTTTTTTTGTATTGTCTGCTTTTAGGCCTTTACGGCAAACAATATTGGTTAAAATAAGTTAAATATAAAACGTCATATATATAAATATTTTTTTTTTTTTTTTGAACAAACAATACCCACCTATACTATAAACTATAGTTTAAACAATAAATTTTTATATACAAAGTATTTTTATCGTTAACGGTTGAATGATTTAATAAATGGTTGGTTAAATATTTGAGTTTTGATTTGAGTTTTCAATAAATAAAAATTATATTTGATGTGATGATTATTATAAGGCAATTAAACATACATACATACATATTTGTAGGAAATATAGCAAATAATTTTACACTATTTAATTGCTAAAAAAAAACTATTAAAATTGTTGGTATTAAACCACAGAAAAACGTTTTCATAGAAATGCAACACATTTACTTTATCTACCCACATGTAAACATCATGGAATTTGAAAACAAAACCATGTAAATTGCGATTTTACATACAGCTGACCTCCTCCGGAACTTTGATTATCATGTAACACGTATTCGCCAGCATTTTGAAAACTTGTGTGCTCGTGTATGTTGCATTTTTTTATGCAAAAACAAATTCATATTTACACTGTGAATGTTTCTCCACACTTCCGGCATTTAAAAGGGTTGTGTACTATGTTTTTGTGTTTCGTGCAATTTAGTTTTTCCCAAATAAAAAAAAAATATATATATAAATAGTGTAAAGTAAAGCAGTGCTTTCTGAAAACCTTGTAAAACTTCAAAAAGCTCTTAATGAGATGTTAATTTTTGGGGTTTATTCTGCAGCATTGGAGGGGAGAACTCACTGGACTAGCTGGTTGGCTAGTTGGGGTGGGGTTATGTAGTAAGGCCTACCGAATTTGAAGTGATTTAAAACTATACAGATAGATTTTTCCACTATTTACTTAACAAGTAAGAGAGCTATATTCGGCTGTGCCGAATCTTATATACCCTTCACCAAATTATACTTTAAAATAAAAATTTTAAATATTTTTAGATAAACAAAATCAAATTTTTTTTTTCAAAATTTAAAAAAAAATTTCTTTTTCTAATTTGTTTTTCAAAATTTAATAAAAAAAATTTTTTTTTTCAAAATTGTTTTCAATTTTTTTTTCGAAATTGTTTTGTTTTAATTTTTTTAATTTTTTAATATTTTTTTTTTTAATTTTTTAATATTTTTTTTTTTTAAATTTATTAGAGAAAAAAAGTAAATGAAAAAATTTGGGTTAAAAAATATTGTTCCCGATTTTGACCCATTGTTGCAATGGACTTTGAAATATCTATCATTAGATAGCCATATTGTCTATATTAATGACTTAGTAATCCAGATATAGATAAAAAATAGACCAAAAATCGAGGTTGTCCCGGGTTTTCCCTTATATCTTAGCCATTTGTGGGCCGATTTTCTCGATTTTAAATAGCGACCGAGCCGGAAGAATTCCCGTCATATTGATGTATAAATTATGTTTGTAAGTTATTTGGGGGCTACGGAAAGTTGATTTCAACATACATACGACAGACGGACATGGGTACATCTACTTCGCTATCTATAACGATCCAGAATATATATAATTTGTGGAATTAAAATTTAAAATAAAAAATAAATGATGCCAGTTATTGAAGCACCATTCAAAAAGCATAACGAACCAATAAATAAATGATTACCAATCATTTGTTAAAATAACTTGAACTAATTCTGAAAACCCTAACGGGAATATATGTCGCATGCTAAATCATACTAGGTTAGGTTAGGTTCCATGGGCAGCCTCTCCTCAAGCAGCTCACTTGGGTCCATTCAAATCTGATCCCATTGTGATACCCAAGGGGTAGTCATCAGGGTATTTGCAGTACTTCCGTTGACTCCAAATTAAGCCAACCAGATTCCCGGATGAAGGAATGGATTCGTCCAGGAACCCATATAAGCGTTATCCTAGAATCTCTCGCTATCTCATTTAGGAATATCCAGCATTCCTCGGTTAACCTAGATGTCGTAAAGACACCCGCTATTCCGTTAACGGCAGCCTTGCTGTCAGTAAATATACATATTTAATGGCAGTAATTTCCGCCTGAAGAACAGTACAGAAACCTCCACCGACCCTGTTACCCCTGTTAGAGCCATCAGTGTATATCCGTATGACGTCAGCAGGGGGGGGGGGGGAGAGTCTGCATTGCCATAAATCCCTATTCAGGATCATAATATGGAAATGCCTATCGAAAAAATGTATTGCGATGCAGTAATCGACATTACCATGTATGTGCCCATAGTAATTCACTATCCTAGAATATCCAAGGTCTTTACCAGACCTCAAACAACCAGCATTTAGTCTCACAGCAGAGTTCAGAGCCATTTGTATCACCATCAAATCCACTGATAACCAGTTTAGAATAGTAAAAAGTGCCTTAGTGGAGGTAAACCTTATAGCGCCTGTAATCAGTATCGCTATAGTCCTTAGAACTCGTTCAACGGCCTTCCGTTGAGTAGCATTATCCAGAGCCTGCCACCACACCAATACTCATCATACTAAGAGTTGTTAAAAAAAACGAATGTAAATATTTAAACACAACAATTCAAAGCTTATTTCCACTTTCGAGATGCAGTTAATAACGTGGTCTATTGTTAGTCGCGGTCTCGATAAACGGTAAATTTTTCATTTGTCCTTGTTCCAATGTCGCGTTCTTCTACCTAATTTATCGTTTACTATCTGTACTTTACAATCGATTTATAATAATAATAACACATGACACGCTTTATTTTGATTTTTAAAGCATATCACGTTCGCTATCGGAATAATTGTGCGATAGAAAGAAAAGTTATGGTATAGCAAACATTGAGGAAATATATACAAAGAGTCACTTAAACTAAGACAGTGGACTTAGTTAAAGAGTTAATCATATTGAAGCAGTATGTAAAAAGTATATCGAAACAATAAATACACAAAAACGAATCTTTTTGTTGAAATTAGTTGAATTAATTCTTATTAAAATCGTAACGCGAAAATGTGTCACATTCGAATTCATACTAAGAGTTGTAACAAAAAACCTATATAATGAGTTCTGTTATTTGTCGCGTTCTTGATCCCATGTTTATTGGTAATATGCTGAAAACTAGCAGAAGGAAAAACCCTAACTTTTGCACAAAACATAGTTTTTAGCATTAAAGTTTAACAAAAATACATTTATAAATTATGATTACACTTCTTAGCATTGACCAGACAATGGAAACGTTTAAACTTGTGCAGTGAAGAAGACTAAGGCCAGGTAACTTATGAATATGTTTAAAAGTCGAATCGTCAGTTGGTCATTTTGGACACTTAAAATCATTAAAATTACTATAAATCGTCAAATGAAATCCAACAAAACAGAATTGCTACATGGAAACCCTGCATACTATTATGCTCATTATCATGATTTCGTCATCCCCTTTGTAGCATATCGAAATATTGCCTATAGTACCAAAAAGTATATCTAGCCTAAGACGATCTAGCTAAGATCATCCGTCTGTCTCTTGACAACACGATAGGGCCCAAACGAAGGGAACTAGCTGGCTGAATTTTTCAAAAAAAGCTCTTTGTTGATAAGGTTTTTTTGTATTGGCCCCCATACAAATGTCCCCCCCGGAATACTGTTTGAGCAGCCATAAATATGTTGATTATGCGGCAATCCTGATACAATTTTGCACTAACTAGTTCTAAGAAATTCTACTGTAAATTATGACGAAAATCGGGCAACATTTGCTCCTAGTCCCCATACTTATTTACTTGTTTTCGTTCAATTTGTAACACTGTGTAATTTAAATTACTTTGAAATGTAAATAATTAGTATATAATAAGAACAGAATCTATTTTAGACATATTTTTTGCATAAAGTTTAAAGTAGAAATACTATTTTTTTAAAATAGTAGTAGAAATACTACTTTTTTTAAAAATAGTAGTAGAAATACAACTTTTTTAAAATAGTACCAGAAATACTACTTTTTTTAAAAATAGAAGTAGAAATACTACTTTTTTTAAAAATAGTAGTAGAAATACTACTTTTATAAAATAGTAGTAGAAATACTATTTTTTTTTAAATAGTAGTAGAAATACTACTTTTTTTAAAAATAGTAGTAGAAATACTACTTTTCTTAAAATTAGTAGTAGAAATACTACTTTTTTAAAATAGTAGTAGAAATACTACTTTTTTTAGAAATAGTAGCAGAAATACTACTTTTTTTAGAAATAGTAGTAGAAATACTATATTATTAAAATAGTAGTAGAAATACTATTTCTTTTAAAAATAGTAGTAGTAAAAAAGTAGTAAAAATACTACTTTTTTTTAAATAGTAGTAGAAATGCTACTTTTTTTGAAAATATTGGTAGCAATACTACTTTTTTTAAAAATAGTAGTAGAAATACTACTTTTATAAAATAGTAGTAGAAATACTAATTTTTTTAAAAATAGTAGTAGAAATACTACTTTTATAAAATAGTATTAGAAATACTATTTTTTTTTAAATAGTAGTAGAAATACTACTTTTTTTAAAAATAGTAGTAGAAATACTACTTTTCTTAAAATTAGAAGTAGAAATACTACTTTTTAAAAATAGTAGTAGAAATACAACTTTTTTTAGAAATAGTAGTAGAAATACTACTTTTTTTAAAATAGTAGTAGAAATACTACTTTTTTAAAATAGTAGTAGAAATACTATTTTTTTTAAAATAGTAGTGGAAATACTACTATTTACAGAAATAGTAGTAGAAATACTACTTTTTTTTAATAGTAGTAAAAATACTATTTTTTTTTAAAAGTAGTATAAATACTAATATTTTCTAGAATAGTAGTAAAAATACTGCCTTTTCAAAATAGTAGTAGAAATACACTTTTTTAAAATAGTAGTAGAATACTACTTTTTTTAAAAATAGTTGTAGAAATACTACTATTTGTGAAAATGGTGCAAATTTCATCCCGATCGGAAGACATCGATTTCAAAAGTTGGTTCACTTGACATGATATAGATTTTAATTGTGAATTTAGTACATTAAACCAAAACCTTTTAAAATTGAATTGTGCATTCCCAAAAATATATTTTAATGATAATGTGATTAGTTTGAATTTTTTTGCATAAAGTTTAAAGTAAAATTTCTGAATTTTTCATTCCAGGCAAATACCAAATGTTCGGATATCAAAAAAATTAAAAATAAAGACGGAAGCTGTTTGATAATTAATTATTCGGTGAGTCAATATTATTGTAGGATTAATATTTTGTGTTGTGTTTTTCCAATTAAAAGTGTTCGAATTATCTTGACGTTGTTGTCGGTTGAGTGCAGGATTTGCACTTGCAATAAAGCTCTGCTTTTTTTGTTAGTATTTGTATTTTCGATACTTTTTTCTTATACAATTACATAGTTTTTGGTGTTTTGGCTGCCGCACAGATTTCAGCTTATTGTTGGTTTCTGCTGCTGTTGTTGTGGTGTCATGTAGCAAGAATTGCCAGCAACAAAATAAGTGCTTAAATGTTGTTTGGCTTCTTTCCACACCACTTTTGGAAAATTGTTTTTGTGTGTCCGTTGAGTGGGTTGTCCGTACTTTTATAAGCCAACCATGAGATTTTTAAATAGTGTTAAGCACAAGTACGATTGGGTGAGTAACGTAACGTAATGTAACTTTTCTCTTAGTTTCCTTTGGCTTTTTGTATGAGTGCTTAGTTGGACTTTTGTTGTATTTGTTTTAAAAAGGAAATGGACTTTTAGGTGAGAGTATGTGTGTGAATATGTTACGTGCAACGCTTAAATTAAATGCTAATTAAAAGTGTATCAGTGTAAATGTGAGTATGTGAGTATGTACGAGTATTTGCTTGAGAAGCGAGAGTGAGGAAAATTTGTAAAAGTTGCAACAATTCTTTAAATGTTATACAGTGGATGCTAAAATTAATGTGTCAACTGCTCGAAATACAGCTGAACTAACAGCGCATAGTTTTCAATCCCAAAAAAGTGGTAGTAAATCAGAATTTTCTAAACTAGTGGTCCGATTGCAAAATGATGTATGTTCGTTCATATATATTACATATTTTTTGTTGGATTTGAAAGTTCATAAAAATTTTCCATTAAAGGTATCGTAATTATCAGGGCAAGGATTTCTATGCAAATGCATGTTTGTAGTCAGTAACTCAAAATCACTTTTGACAATTTATCTTTCCGAATCTAAGAATTTGCAACAAAATGGCATCGATTTGTTGTTGCATATTTTTGCATATTTTGTTATAAATGCATATTTTGCATATTTTTCTTTTAAATGCATATATTTTGCATATTTTTCTTTTAAATGCATATATTTAGCATATTTTTCCATTTTATTGCAGATTTAATTTTCTTTTGGACATATTTTTATATCAATGTACACTGTACATACATATATTTGGCAACTCTATTTAGTGTTGTAAAAATAGTAAATATATTGACACTAAAATTATATTGTTGAAAGAAAAAGTCAACTTTTCAATTTATGAATCGATTTTTTAGCTTTTTGAAATTGTCGACTTTTCGAAAAATTTTTTATATCGACTTTGTTCTCTTTGTGACATATAATATTAAAGCCAATTAGCATTTCTGTGCTCAAATTACATCTTTATTTCTGAAAATATTACTAAACTACAGGGATTCAATTCGCTGAATGCACAAGTAAAATTAATTGATGATGCTGCCAATAAATTTCTTACCAAATTAAAACAATACTAAAGAATATTTTACAGAAAAATACTGGATTTCATATAATAAAGAAAATGTTTGACAATTAGATAGCAATTTTAATGAAGAAAATCAAATTGAAAATGAATATTCTACAATTGAACTGGCTTCATTTAAATATGCACCTTTATGTATTAAAGCTGTTTTCATCCGAACAGACAAAGTTTTATTTTTGGAAATTTAAAAAAAAATTTTTTTGGTTATACAAATAGAAATCTAAATTAAGTAATTTTGTAACATGAAAATAAATAACTGACTGATTTTTTTTAATACAAATATTGTATAATTTACATACACACATGAATTTTCTTATTTTTACTTTGAAAAAATATATTTAAAACCTTTTATGTTCCTTTATATGTACATATATATTGAAAATGTGACCTGAAATTTATATCTGTCTTTTATTAATAAATATATTTCAAATAAAAAACTTGTTTTTATTGCATATTTTTGTCATTTTTAGTGCATATTTTCTCTCTTTATAGTGCATATTATAAGCGCATATTTTTAATTTTTTAGTGCATGAAAATCCTTGCCTTGGTAATTATAGAACTAATAATTTTGACAAAATTAATTTTAGTATAACTTGTATCGAAGAGAGAGCGTTCTGCATCGATCGAAATAAAAGTTGTTGGACGGTACACAGTCTGGACTATAAAGTGGGTGAGGCAAATTTTCCCAACCACTTCATTCTAATCGCAACATGTGGACGAGCGTTGTCATGAAGGAATATTCTGGTCGTTTTAGGGCCAATGCTCGCTTCAAACGAATCAGTTGCATTCGGTACAAGTATCCTGTGATGGTCTGGTCAGATTTCAGCAGCTCATAATAGATAGGACCCTTTTTCTCCCACCAAATATAGAGCGTTACATTAGCGGCAAGGATATTTGGCTTTGATGTAGATTCGGCTGGTTGGCCAGCCTTCAAATACGATATCTTACGCTTCGGATTATCGTAATGGAACAATTTTTGAATGCAAGTAATGATTCGGTGCAAGAATGAATTTATTTTATAGCCTTCAAGCAGCATACAAAACCGTCTTTGAAGGTCTCTCAGTACCTCTCAATGATTTTGCAAGCTCTTGTTAAGTTTGACAACAATCTTCATGCATCCAATTCTTCAAATTTTTTTGGCTGGCCTGGGCGATCTTTGTCTTACATGTCAAAATTACCACTTTTGAACCGCTCAAACCATCTCTCGCACGTTGAAATCGATGGAACACATTCATCATAAGCTTTGGTGATAAATTGGTGTGCTTTAGCGGCACTTTTTACCAATTAAGAAAGTAAAGCAAAACTTCCCGCATATGACGCTTTGTTAGCACAAAATTCGACATTTTCGAAGCAAAAGAAAACTTTGTTGTTTACACTATAATGTTTAACAACTAAGTGGAAATATGTACCCTTCAGAATGGCATATCAGTTATTCAAAACAAAAACCGAGTTCTATTGTAAATCCCTCATTTTTAATTCATACACCCAACATAATATCGTTAGCTTTCCTATGTATTGTTCTAGGTATTTCAAACCATCTTCACAAAATTGTCTTTCTAATGAAACCGGTTTATAGCTCATAGGTTTAACTATTTCAGAGTCTATAACGGCCCTTTTTTGTGTTTTATATATATATGGGGCATTTCATGACAAGTGAACCAACTTTTGAAATCGATGTCTTCCGATTGGGATGAAATTTGCACCATGGTTAGTTCTGTTGGATAGTAAAACACTATTTTTCAACAAGATCGGTCGAGAACTTTCTTAGTTAGAGGGGGTAAAAATTTTACATTTGCCCAAGCCGGTGTTTCTTCTCATCCATGTAACTTATTAACTATTGTTCTTAGCAAAATGTGTCCCAAATAGTTTAGATAGATATTTCTTCAATCTTTTGGAAAAAAAAAACAATTTTCCAAAATCAAAAACATTTTTGACTTTGTTTCGAAATAAGCATTTTTTTCTTAAATGAAAGCTTAGATATTTTCCTTGAAGACTTATTTGGTCGCTTAGTGGGATGCGAGAGGGATATCTACTATATATAGAAATACTACATTTTTGAAAAATAGTAGAAATATATAAATACTACTTTTTTAAAATAGTAGTAGAAATACTACTTTTTTAAAAATAGCAGTAGAAATAGTAGTAGAAATACTACTTTTTTAAAATACATAGTAATAGAAATACTACTTTTTTTTAAAATAGTAGTAGAAATACAACTTTTTTGAAATAGCAGTAGAAATACCACTTTTTCTAAAAATAGTAGTAGAAATACTACTTTTTTAAAATAGTAGTAGAAACACTACTTTTTTTAAAAGTTGTAGTAGAAATACTACTTTCTTAAAAAATAGTAGTGAAAATACTACTTTTTTAAAAATAGTAGTAGAAATACTACTTTTTTTAAAAATAGTAGTAGAAAAACTACTTTTTTAAATAAAGTTTAAAATAGTAGAAATACTACCTTTTTTTAAAATAGTAGTGGAAATACTACTTTTTTTTAAATAGTAGTGGAAATACTACTTTTTTAAAAATAGTAGTAGAAATACTACTTTTTTTAAAAATAGTAGTAAAAATACTACTTTTCTTAAAAATAGTAGTAGAAATACTATTTTTTTAAAATATTAGTAGAAATACTACTTTTTTTTAAAATAGAAGTAGAAATACTACTCTTTAAAATAGTATCAGAAATAATATTTTAATACAAATAGTAGTAGAAATACTACATTTTTTAAAAATAGTATTAGAATTACTAATTTTTTTAAAAATAGTAGTAGAAATACTACTTTTTTTAAAAATAGTAGTAGAAATACTACTTTTTTTAAAAATAGTAGTAGAAATACTATTTTTAAAAAAATAGTAGTGGAAATACTATTTTTAAAAAAATAGTAGTGGAAATACTAGAAATGCTACTTTTTTTGAAAATAGTAGTAGCAATGCTACTTTTTTTAAAAATAGTAGTAGAAATACAACTTTTTTAAAATAGTACTAGAAATACTATTTTATTAAAATAGTAAATAGTAGTAGAAATACTACTTTTTTGAAAAAGTAGCAGAAATACTATTTTTTTTAAAATAGTAGTAGAAATACTAGTTTTTTAAAATAGTAGTAGAAATACTACTTTTTTTAGAAATAGTAGTAGAATTACTACTTTTTTTAAAAATGGTAGTAGAAATACTACTTTTTTTAAAAATAGTAGTAGAAATACTATTTTTAAAAAAATAGTAGTGGAAATACTACTATTTACAGAAATAGTAGTAGAAAAAAGTAGTATTTTTACTACTATTAAAAAAAAGTAGTATTTTTTTAATAGTAGTAAAAATACTACTTTTTTTCAAAAAGTATTAGAAATACTAATATTTTCTAGAATAGTAGTAAACATACTGCTTTTTTAAAATGGTAGTATTTCTACTACTTTTTTTTTAAAATAGTAGTAGAAATACTACTTTTTTAAAATAGTAGTAGAAATACTACATTTTTTAAAAATAGTAGTAGAAATACTACTATTTGTGAAAATGGTGCAAATTTCATCCCAATCGGAAGACATCGATTTCAAATGCCAAATGACATGAAATGCCCCATATATAGATTTTAATTGTGAATTTAGTACATTAAACCTAAAACCTTTTAAAATTGAATTGTGTATTCCCAAAAATATATTTTAATGATAATATGATTAGTTTGGATCATAATATGATTTCATTGGATCGCAAATATGACTATGTTGGATCATAATATGCACTTATACTTAAACTTTTCTGACTTACTGTAACCTCTCTAAAAAATCTTTTTAAAGTCGTGTATTTACAACTTTCAAGTAGAAGTTGTAGTGAAATTTAAATAGTAGAAAAAAAACTGAAAATCACTATAATGAATGTTAATTGCCAGGCCTTTTAAAGCGTATTTTTTGCTTCGTACTCTCACTACAAAATCTTTTCTAAGCACTTTTACTACACCTCTACTCCGGCTTCCTGTTTTGTAGTTCTACTACACGTCCTTGTTGCTTTAAAGTTACACAAATGTAAAATGTTTCGTCTTCTTTGTTTTTTTTTTTTTTTTTTGTTATTCATCATCTTCTAAGCATTTAAAGGTGTATGAGCGTGCATAATTAATTTCAATTGTACTCGTATTATACTTCCATTATACTCGTATTCTTAGTAGTTTTACAATTCATTCATTGTTGTACGTGTAACGTAATTATTTTTGGGCCAAGTTTTATCGTCATACTGTTGGAATTTATAATTAGTTTTACTACTTTTTTTTTCATTAGTATTTAATATTAAATGTATGGAAGGTAAGAAAAATGTAGCAACAAAATTATAAAAAGAAAACAATCTAAAATGCTATGTAGCTGTAGGAATTGTTAGATACCCTACAGCTAAATTTGTTTACACAAATTAAACTCGTCTCAACATTGATGAGATTTTTACACACATACAAACACTTTGTATTAAAAATATACGCAAATATACCTCAGACATGCAAATTTTTTACGGTTCGATAAAAATCAAAGAATTAACAGAGGGGTATTTGAGTTTATGTTTTAACAACAGACTCCAAAGATAACTCAAGAGCGGCACTAGAAGAGGGTCTCAAACTAGAGCACCTCAGACATGCACAATTTTTAAACGCTTGCTACTTTTTTACGGTTCATCAAAAGATTTAAAATATATTCTGAACGTCATCATTGTTATACGCATTTGGAAGTTCAAATTTTAAAAATTTTACACTACATTGGTTTTTATAACCGATTTAATGCTATGTTCTCCTAGTCAACAATAAATAATAAAATCATATGAAAATAGTCCAAAACAAGTCAAAAATTTTAAACTTGAATATTGAATCTTTGCTTTCTACAATAGAAAAAAACAATTCTTAATGAACTTATAATGCTTTTATATATTTTAGAAAGTCTGCTCAATATAGATAGCATTAAAATAGAAAACACCTCAAATATGTTAATATGGGTCCTTCCTATGTCCTTCCGAATTAACCATATTTTTTTACATAATTTTGAATATACTATTCTAAAATTACAAAGCTGGAATTCCAAAACGGGCAAGATCTTTAGCCATGTCCGTCTGTATGTTTAAATCAACTTATCGTAGCTCTCAAATAACTTACATACATGATTCATATCATCAGTATATCGGGAAATCTCCCGGCTCGGTTGCTATTTAAAATCGAGAAAATCGGCCCACAAATGGCTGAGTTCTATATCTGGATCTATATCTGGATTTCTAAGTCTTTAATATAGACAATATGGGTATCTAATAATAGATATTTCAAAGTCCATTGCAACGATGTATATAAGGCTATAGTAATTTGGACCTACAATGGGTCAAAATCGGGAAAAATATTTTTTAACCCGAATTTTTTTTCCCCAAAACAATTTTTTTAGCATAAATTTAAAAAAAAAATTTAAACAAAATTTTCTTTTAAAATTAAAAAAAAATTAAAAAATTTCGAAAAAATAATTTTTTTCGACAATTTTTAAATTTTGTTTAACTAAGGGTTTATTTCCATTTTCGAGCTGTTATTATAAATACTAGACTTCATGTTATATATTTCTTAAGTTTCATCAAAAATCGGTCCTAAAATATATAACATTTCGCTATCTTTCCACTAGAAATTCCAAATATTGAAAAATTTTACATTTAACTTTCACGATTTAAGCTTCAACCTTTCCAATTTTATTAAAAGTTTGGACTGTAATATATTGAATCGGTTGTACTTAAAATTCATAACACTAAGGAAATTCCTACTCTTTTAAGGGATGGCCAATCATTCACTGACACGCTGGATAAAGCTAACCTTTTGGCTGAATTATTTGCAAATAATTCGAACTTACAGGAAAGCAATCAACCACTCACTACCCGAGCTCGAAAGAGTATCAGTCACTATGCCGAGTATATTCTTTCGCGCTCGCGCAGTTAAAAGGGTTTTAGCGGATCTCAACATAAATATGTCTCCTGGGCCTGATGGTTTACCAGCACTGGTCTTGAAGCAGTGTTCTTCGACGCTAGCTCTTCCATTACCTAAACTTTTCAGCACTTTATACAGTGCCGGCGAATTTCTTGTATGTTGAAAGGTTGCTAATGTAACGCCAATTCCTAAAAAGGGAGAGGCTAGCAACCCTGAAAATTATCGCCCAATAGCAATTTGTTCTGCACTTTCCAAAGTTATGGAAAGTATGGTTAACTACCATCTTGTAAAACATTTGGAATCAAACAATTTACTCAGCGACCGGCAGTATGGCTTTCGTAGAGGACGCTCTACGGGAGACTTGCTAGCCTTCCCATCGGAAAAATGGTGTCGTTCCATACACCGTTTTGGCGAAAGTAAAGTGGTGGCTCTAGATATTACTAAAGCGTTTGATACAGTATGGCATGGTGTGCTTTTAGCAAAACTTATTGCTTTTGGTCTCGATTATAGATGGAATCTCATCAAACGAGTTCAAGATCAATTCAGGGGTACCGCAAGGCTCCGTCCATTCTCCTACTCTATTTCTTATCTTTATAAACGTCCTTCTATGTCAAACTTCCAACCCTATCTACTCTTTTGCAGATGACAGCAACATTTGCCATTCATATGCGTTCAATTATAGACCAAGCCTGTTGGAGATTGGGGCAATGAGGCAAAACATGAATGATACGCTTAACCAAGATCTTGTGACTATCTCTGAATGGGGTTGTGCGAATAGAGTAGATTTCAATGCACGCAAGACTCAATGTTGTATGTTAACACACAAACGCACAACAGATCATGTTGCTCTATCTGTTTTTATAAGCAGCGTAAATACCTATTAAGGAATCAAAAGCTCTTGATGTTCTAGGCATGAGTATTCAGTGCGATGTCCGCTGGACAAAACAAATTTTTCGAGTGTTGAAAGAAGCATTCAAGTGCCTCGGTTTTCTAAAACAGTGTAAAACATATTTCACTCCATCTGATCTCCTTACTATCTACACCACTTATATGCGACGGAAAATGGTATACAACTCTCATGTGTGAGCCGGTGCACAGTGGGGCAGAATCAAAATTTTTTTGGAAATAAATCTGGCATTTCTAAACGGCTGGTCCAATCGGGATACTATTTGACGCGAGCGTAGCCAAGGAGTATTCGAGTTTAAGTTATTTAAATGTACCCAAAAATGCTCCAGGGGCGGCGCGATTGGGGCCCAAAGTAGGGTACCTTCGACATGTAAAGTTTTTAAACACGTGCCATTTTTTTGTTTCCCATTCTATTTCAAAGATTTGTATATTTTTAAAAGGCGCTTGGCTAGTTCTTGAAAAAACATGTTTGCGTGTGCTAATTATCTCTTATGATTTCCGAGTTATAGACATTTCAAAATTTAACTTTTAAAATTTTGCCATACCTTGGTCCTTTTTTTTTAAATATATGGCTTACTTTTTGACCGAATGGACTCGAATTTCTTTTGTTAGTTAGCCAATAAATTACCAATAACATACAAAAGATTTCAGGGCAATATCAATTATGGATCCAAAAATAAACGATTTTCAATTTAAAAATTAAAAAAAATAGTAGATTTTTGCAGTTTTTTGGACGAAAAGGTGACTAACCATTTTTTTTTTTTTTTTAACTTTATTTAAGAACATATAACAATTTTATGTTTTTCTGTAAGGTACCTTTTCGGAGAACATTCGAGTATAAAAGACATTTCCTGTTTTTCGAATCTGTTGGCCCAACGCCCTTCGGAATTTGACCTATTTTTTTATAAAAATTTCAACTTTGGGCCAAATGTTCTAAAATCCCATAGCTGGGATCAGAAAACGGAAAGCAGTTTGGGAAACCTTTAAGTGATCCCTATTTATCCCCAAAGTATTTTCCCAGCTTCAAAGGAAATATGGCCCCTATGGGTAAAATTGTAAAAAATACCATTTTTGGGAATTCCGGGATGCCCTTTGACCTTTTGACAAGTTTTGCATTCAATTTGAATCAATAATTTACAGAAATATTTTCAAGTGTTACACAGGAAACGATAAACCTACATATAAGTTGCTGTAGGTTTTAGAAATACAAAACCATAATTTATTCATTTCATTGTTTAACTAGACTAAATTTTTGTTGGCCATGCTTTTGCTATAACTATTTATATAATTTTCCTATAAAAGGAAATTCTATTTAATAAAACACAGAAAAAGTTTTATTAAATAGAATTTTCTTTGTATTTTATTAAATAAATTATTTAGTAAAACTAAAACATGACCTTTGTTCAGTAACAATTTGCTTAATGTCTAGTGGCTGTTAATGGATTGGACAGTTGACACTGTCTTGCTTAAGGGAGTAAATATTAATTTTACTTAGTAAATTGTAAAATAAAATATAACTAAACACATTTGCCTAATTGGGTGTTTTAAATAAAGTTGGAAGAATTAGCAACATATGACGCTGCCAATTTAATTGCATGCAAATTAACCCTCTAATGCTTAAGCATGCCTCAAGGCACTCATCGAAAAAATGCCAATAAATACAAATATAACTGATTTTGCTTTCCAAAAAACTCATGTAACAATTGTTTTAAAAAAGCTTTCAAAGTTTTTGAATTGAAATATCAGTTATATTTACATTTATTGGCATTGTTTGCGATGAGTGCCTTGAGGCATGCTTAAGCATTACAGGGTTAATTTGCATACAATTTAATAAAATATATACCAAACATATATTTATTATTTCTTTTTAAATCTGTAATCTCTTATAATTCTAAAAAAATAGTTAAAACAATAACTCTTGTTAAACTCCTAGTATATGAAAACGACATAATCATTATATAAACTACCTACTACCGCATATATATAAAAAATATACAATATTTTTTTTATTTAACATTTATTAAAAGCATACAGACAGACAGCCTGGTCAATGAAGCAAATAACAAAAACACATTTACTTATCGTCCTTTCCTCCCGTTGTGTGTTTTTCCTCATTTCTTTTCCAATATAGTCTTGAAAAATAGCAGCCTGCACATAGTGCTGACAATGTAAACCAATTTTTTTTTGTTCATACTTTAAACTTGGATTTAAGCCAAAACATAGTAAATGGTGGAAAAACTGTTTCGATGAAGAAAAAAACAAAAAGAAAATAAAAACTATTAAATACAAACTACTTGATGATTTTACATGTTTTTTCTATGAAATATTGTTTTTGGCAAAAAATTCAACACTTTGTAATTTATTTCGTTAAAATGACTGTGAAAGATTATAAATCGTTACTAGATTTTTGGATTTGAGAGAGAAAATTTATGATTTTTTTTCTACACGCTTTAGGGATTTTGATAGAGATGTTTGGCTTAAGGATTTAAAGGGCGAAGAATAAAAAGAATTTATAGGAGAAGAAGAAATATAATTAGAATTTAAAGAGTTTTATTTATATGTAGTTTTAAAGTACAATGCACATTAGGGGAGAATCAACGTATGTTTTCAGAGCCAAAAAAAAAACTGCTCACCTTTTGAGGTGCTTCCAAAGTGAAGCTTTCTTTTATAGCGTTCAAGCAGCAATTCAGACATACATAATCGTCTTTCAAGGTTTATCAGCTTCAATTCGTATGGTACCCAACTTCCTGCTGCTCGCCAACGTTTGAAATTTGCTGCTTGAGTAGCTCCCAATGAGTTTGCAAGTTCTTGTTGAGTTTGAAAACAATCTTCATGTAGTAATGCCTCCAATTCATGGACTTCAAACTCTTTTGGTTGGCCTGGGCGATATTTGTCTTCCATGTCCAAAACACCACTTCTGAAACGCACAAAGCATCTCTCGCACGATGACACCGATGAAACACATTCACCATAAGCTTTGGTGAGCAATCAGTGTGTTTCAACGGCACTTTTTTTTTTTTTTTTGGCAAATTAAAGAAGTAATGCGAAACTTCCCGCATTTATTTTTAAAGCAAAAAAAAAAAAAAACGTTGTTGTTTACCCAAAATTTTCAATAACTAAGTGTGAATGAATGACAGATATGTACCCTTCAAAATCACATACAAGTTATTAAAAACAAAAACTGCTTTCAAAATATACGCCATCTATTGTAAATCCTGCATTTTTAAGTCATACACCCAATACAATTTTAGCAAAAAAGTTTCTTAAGGAACTTATAATGCTTTTATATTTTTGGAAAGGCATCTCATCGGGGGTAGCTTTAAAATAGAAAACACTTCAAATGTGTTATTAGAAATTTCAAACGGCACTTCCGGATTTATCCTACTTCTTTATCGAAATTTTGAATTTAGTCTAAGTGTTATAAAGTCCCAAAGGTGAGATTCCAAAACGGCCAACAGTTTTAAATACTAAGTATGATATATTTTTATTTATAGCCTTCACTATGAGTGGAATGGTTTGTCATTCCGATTGTAATCTCTACATTTTTCATTTGCGACCCCACAAAGTATATATACTCTGTATCGTTATAGATAGCGAAGTCGATATAGCCTTGTTCTTCTGTATGTTGAAATCAACTTTCCGTAGTTCCCAAATAACTCACATACATGATTCATACATTAATATATCGTGAATTCACCGGCTCGTTTGCTGTTTAAAATCCAGACAATCGGTCCACAAATGGCAAAGATATAAGGGAAACACAGGACAACATCGATTTTTTACCTATTTTTGATCTATATCCGGATTACTAAATCATTAATATAGACAATATGGATATCCAGTAATAGATATTTCAAAGAGCTTTGTAGCGGTTTATATAAGGCCAAAGTAAATCGGACATGCAATTGTTCAAAATAGGAAAAAATATTTTTTCACCAAAAAAAAAATTTTTTTCTTATACAATTTTTTTCACAACTAAATTAAAAAAAATTAAAATCAAAAAAAAAAATTTAAAAATTAAAAAATAATTTTTTTTAAAATTTGGTTTACATAAAATATTTAAAATTTTTATTTTAAAGTATAAAGATTCGGCACAGCCGAATATAGCTCTCTTATTTGTTTTTAACGCTGCATGCCCAATGTTAGTCGTTTCGACTAACATTAATGATTTTTCCCGTCAGAACTTTTTTTCTCATTCTGTATCGTTCTCATTTCTTACGTTGAGAGATCTGATTTAGTTGTGAGGCTGGTGTCGATCAATACTGACTTGTGTAACTCATTTAAGTGGTATGAATATGTTTGTAAAAACGGCGTAGTCATAACGACTAACATTGGTATTATTGCAATTTTTGTTTACTTTACAAAATGACTGCAACCAAATGACTGATTATTAACTTGAAAGAGTAGTCACTATATTCGACGATGAATAAGATTTTAGTACCTCCGAGAGCGAATACGCGCCACGTTTATCTGAAGAAAATTCTTCGGAAGATATAATGGACAGTGACAATTATGAAAGCAGTGGTCAGGATTTAGAAGACAGCGATGAAGAACCAAGTAACAGTACTGCTCAGGAAACGAGTATTGAAAATACAGCTCCAAAAAAATTAACAAAAGAAAAAGTTGCGTCTTCTGACCCTACCAGAATCACCGTATGACAAAGACTGCATGCTCAACATGCGAAAAAATATATGTGGCGAACACTAAGTTGAGCTTTGCACCTTTTGTGCAAAACATTGAAGTACAACTTTGTCTCAGCTTTAATTACTTTTAAGTTTATTTGATTTATTTTTAACTTTTTAAAAACTCCAAGTGATATAGCTAAGACTGAAGAAAGACAACAATTGATTACATTACAAATCAGAGATGTGCATGACTATCATTCAAATAACATATTTATTATTTTGCCAAAGTGAATACAGAGTTATCACAATATATAAACTAAACGAAAACTGTCATTGCATGATTCACCACAGCAAGTGTTTTGTTACAAAATGCATGTAATTGCTTGCATATTCTATAAACTCTTACCATTCACAAAAGCAGCGAATCAATATGAGTGTTATGAATATACGCAGAGCTTTTTGAGTAAATATACACTTTCCTATATTAGTATGTTTGAATTAATTTAAGACTGAATTTAGAAGGATTTCAATATTTTTTATTATTTCGGAGTTCATTGTATCAATATAAGACGAAATTTAGTTCGTGAACCACACGCGAAAACTTAGTTAAAACAAATTAATGCACTGATTTTGTACTATGCATTCAACTTATCATCGAGCTTTTGTGAATCATTTGAATACTTTACATACAAATCAAAACACAGTAATCATTTTTGAGTTGTTATTGCTAACGGCATTTAAAAAATTGAGGAGAAAATGGCAATCAATTGTGAGAGCGCAAGCACTGCAAGCAATATAATTAGCACATGTTGTCGATTGAAAACACAACAAATGCAGTGATCTCATTCATATAGAAAAAAAGCGAATCAACTCATGTACAACTCTGTTACAAATAAGCCAAAAACCATAGCAAATATAAATGTTTTTTATTTTTATTTATAAAAAGGTAGAGTAGTAGAAATACTACTTTTTTAAAATAGTAGAAGATATACTACTTTTTTTTTAAAATAGTAGTAGAAATACTACTTTTTTAAAATAGTAATAGAAATACTACTTTTCTAAAAATAGTAGTAGAAATACTACTTTTTTTAAAAATAGTAGTAGAAATACTACTTTTTTAAAATAGTAGTAGAAATACTACTTTTTTTTAAAAATAGTAGTAGAAATACTACTTTTTTCAAATAGTAGTAAAAATACTACTTTTTTTAAAAATAGTAGAAGAAATACTACTTTTTTTTAAAATAGTAGTAGAAATACTACTTTTTTAAAAATAGTATTAAAAATACTACTTTTTTTAAAATAGTAGTAGAAATACTACTTTTTTTAAAAATAGTAGTAGAAATACTACTTTTTTTTAAAAAAATTGTAGAAATAGTACTTTTTTAAGAATAGTAGTAGAAATACTACTTTTTTTTTAAATAGTAGTAGAAATGCTACTTTTTTAAAAATAGTAGTAGAAATACAACTTTTTTCAAAAATAATAGTAGAAATACTACTTTTTTGAAAACAGTAGTAGAAATACTACTTTTTTTAAAAATAGTAGTAGAAATACTACTTTTTTTAAAAATAGTAGTAGAAATACTACTTTTTTAAAAAATAGTAGTAGAAATACTACTTTTTTAAAAATAGTAGTAGAAATACTACTTTTTTTAAAAAGTAGTAGTAGATATACTACTTGCATAAAAAATATGATTAGGCATGCAGGGTTATGGTGTTTTCTTTTCTAAACAAAATGATGATTATAAATGTGTAATATTATTGTCATGTTCACCCTTGCAAAATTAAACATTTTTTTCTATTAGAATGGAACAAAATAATTTCTTGATTTTACACTTAACACTAATGTATATTTAGCGTGCCAAATATTGAATTGGAAATTTGTATTAAAAAGCGATATTTAACACTGTTAAAGCGACTTTCGACATTCACTTCTGTGTGTTTGGCAATAAGCATTAACAACACTGATTTTCAATAATAGAAATCAGCTATTGTCAAACACTTTTTGCATAAAAAAAGTACTTAACGCAGCTGCAAAAAAGGGTATTATCTCACACTGAAATATAATTGAGGTTGAGATATGTAACATATTTACCAATTATTTATGCAACATATTTAGAAAGGAAAGTGACAACTTTTCACCCCTGCGCCAATGGTAACATAAATGGAACATTTTTATCCGAAAAGAAAACACCATTAAATACAGTAGGTCGCTCTTTATAATAAGTTTCAAATCAATATCTTTAATGAATCCAGAAATAATTTCAAATTTAAGAATTAAGAAAATGTTGAATTTTTTTCCGTTTAAAATCTATCACACTTTTGGACACCTTTTTTGTGCTCTTCAATTCTCTTTTAACAAGAGCCCAATATCTCTCCACTGGCCTTAGCTTCAGGCAGTTTGGAGGATTTGCCTCTCTTGGTACAAATAACATATTACTGTTCTTGTATCACTCAAGGCCTTGCTTACCATAGTGACAGGATGTCTTATGAATGGAAGTATCCTCTTTTGTAAACATTCATTGATGTAAATTTCGAGCCCTTTGTAACAAATGTTTGGCTTCTTTTGCCGCCACTGCATACCAAGAACTTTACGGGAAATTTTTTTTATAAAATTTTATTTCAATTTCCGTGCTCTGTCTTTGCCTCTAAATTTTTAGCAGAGTTCCTGTCAGGAACTTTTTTAGCCTTGTACGTTTTTAAACCTGCATTAGCTTTAACTTTTCGTACCAAATAGTCCGAGCACTGAGCTTACCGGGCTGCTTTCCTATCGGATGTGTTGGGAGCTCTTTTGAAAATGCTTTCTATTTATTTGGCTTTTGAAACATCATGTGGACCATTCCTTGTACCTGAACCAGGTATGAATATGTTGAAATTTTTGAATATGTCATTTATGTCTTTTACAAGCCTCAATTTAAATTTTAGGAACCAAAAACCTTAACAAAATAAAGAGAACCTTAACTTCAAAATAAGCTTAAGTATTCCATATATTTTTGATTTCAAATAACAAAACTAAAACTCACAAACCTCTACAAAATAAAGCTACTTTTAAGGCTTATCTGTTTTCCAAAAAAGGAAAAAGCATACTTTTAGGATTAATCTAAGATTTTCACAAGGAAAAAGTAAAACAAAACAGCAAATAAGTCGTGTTTTTAGAGATTCTTTGTTTTAGTTGCTGTTCTGTGTGTGTGTGTGTTTTCTTAACAAAAGGCAAAAATAAATAAATAAATAAACCATATTGCATTCTTTAGAATATTGAAATACTCGCAGCAGTAGTAGTCGTACTTGCTGCAATACAAGTTGCAACAACAGCTGTTTGTTATTTATACCCATGTTAACTTTTAAGTAGCAATAAAACTCCTAACTCTTATTAGAATACAAACACACATTTATACTTACTACTACGGTAGAATGAATGTGTGTGTGTGTGTTTGTCTGTGCGTGTGCAAGAATATAAACTAAATCAAAAGTATACTTTTAGGTTGTTTCCACCAAAAAGCAATGTTAGTGTGTGTTGTTTGTTGCATACTTGAAAATGTACATTTTTTTTCTTTTTATTTTCTACTGAAATGTTTTGTTTATCTTGCTTAAGAAAAACAAAAGCCAAAAAGAAACAACAAGAAAAAGTGTAGAAAACAACTAAATAACTGGCATTTTTAAGTAAATCTTCTTCTCCAGAAGTATATAAAATGCGTGAAGTTGTTGTGTTTGTTGCCATGTTGTGGCATCATGTTTAAGTACATGTTATTTCTTGTTGCATACTTTTGGCAAGTGAGTTTTTCTTTTTTCTTTTTTATTTTTGTTTTAGTTTCCTTTTGATTCTTTAAAAGGCTTGGGCCTGCTACTTATACATGTTGCTAGAAGTGTATTGTAGCTATGTATTATTATACAATAGTTGTAGATGTTTGCACAAAAAAAGTCTTACGTATAAATAAACGCCTTTTGTTGTAAAGTAATACAATAATAAAATCTAAAATTAGAAACTAAAAATAAAATGTTCTGTGTGTGTTAATTGAGTTTCTTGCGTTTCGGATGTAACATGTTAAATGTTGTAAAGTGGTTCTTTCAAAACATCTCAAAGTAGCTGCTACAAAAGGACGGTGTTTTTTGTTACTTCTGGTTTTCTGTTATTATGTGTAAAAGATAAGCTGAAGTGTGTTGACATGTGTTAGTGTGTTTTGGAAGGATAGTGTGGCAAATAATATTTAAAACAAAGAACTTTGGACTTTAAACTCTGGCTGATATTTTCGTTGCAAAAATCTCTGAATTAAATTATTTGTATATAGATTCCCTCTTATTTATTTGTCGAACAAATTCTCTGTCTAACTGTTAAATGATATTTGAAGAAAATGTGTTAATTAAAGCTTAAGAAATACTAGTTCTAGGTGTTGGTGTTTTAAAACTAAATTAATCAAAACAAACAAGTAAGAGAGCTATATTCGGCTGTGCCGAATCTTATATACCCTTCACCAAATTATACTTTAAAATAAAATTTAAAAAATTCTTATTTTTTTAAAAAAAAATTTTTTCGAAATTTTTTTTTAGTTTTTTCCAATTTTTAAAAAATTTTTTTTTTTTAATTTAAAAATTTATTTTTTTTACTTTATTAGTGAAAAAAGAGCTTTTTGTGAATAAAAATCGGTTTAAAAAATATTTTTCCCGATTTTGACCCATTGTAGGTCCAACTTACTATAATAGCCTTATATATAGGCAACAGAAATAGAGGTTGTCTCAGATTTTTGCTCATATCTCCGTTATTAATGGACGGCTTTTGCTGATTTTAAATAGGAAACTTCTCGAAAGCATGTCTGACAGAATTATTGAAGATTTGGATCACAAAGTTATCTGGGGCCTTCAGAAAATTGATTTAAACAGACAGATGAACAGACAGACAGACAGACAGACGGGCATGCCTTAATCGACTCCGCTATCTATAAGGATCCAGAATATATATACTTTATAGGGTAGGAAAATTATATTGTGGAAATTACAAATGGAATGACAAATTTATATATACCCTTCTCACGAAGCTGAAGGGTATAAAAATTACACATACAACAATTTTCTTTGAAAACAGTAATCACGTAAATGAGTTGTGGGAAAAAAAACTTTTATCAGCCAACTTATATTTTGTAATTTCATTCTAACTTCATAAAAGTAAAATTAAAAGTGATATCTTAATATTTCGAGAATATTCCAAGAATTTAATTATATTTTTATTGTTATATTATTATTTATTGTTTCTCTTAAATATGATGTTATATGCGCAAAAGTGTTGCATACTTTTTGGCAAGTATTAAAATCGTAGCAAGCATATGTGCAGAGAAATGTCGCCAACAAAAGACAATTTGACAGCTGATAGTTTCAAAATGAGACCAATACACTAGAAGGCAAAACGTTATAAGTCTTGAATAATATTGATAGGAAAATTTATTTTCAATTGCTTCGAAACCCCTTTTACTTTTAAACGCATCAAGTAGTGCCTTGCAACTTTTCATAATTATTTTTGACAACTAACTACAATTCAAAAGCAAATCATGAAAAATACCCTACAATCACAAGTCGTGTAACTTTTCCTACTCCGTTTGCTTCCCTATACTTCTTCCCAACAATCAAAAAAGTTCCTGCAATTTAACGCACGAATAGTTGCCAATGCACAGTGGGGCAGAATCAAAATTTTTTAGAAATAAATTTGGCATTTCTAAACGGCTAGTCTGATGGGAATAAAATTTGACGTGGACGTTGCCAAGGAGTTTTCAACAAAACTCCATTTGGGGTTTGCTTGTTTTAGCTGTTCTGGTTTTATGGTCTCATATATATTTTGGCTAAAACTTTATTTTTCCAAAGAACATGCAATTTGTCTCACGGAAAAAATTTAAATTTTCTTCAAATAATTTTTTTTTTTTAAATTAGAGCCTATTTTACATAGCACAGTGGTGCAGAATCCGGCTAAACGGCTAGTCTGATTGGGATAAAACTTTACGTGTGCATTGCCAAGGACCTTTCGAGTTTAAGTTATTAAAATGCTCCAGGAGCGGCGCTATGGGGGCTCAAAGTAGGGTACCCTCGAGATGTGAAATTTTTAAACACGTGGAATTTTTTTATACCCTTCACATTCGTGAGAAGGGTATATATAAATTTGTCATTCCGTTTGTAATTTCCACAATATCATTTTCCGACCCTATAAAGTACACATATTTTGGATCCTTATAGATAGCGGAGTCGATTTAGCCATGTCCTTCCGTAGTCTGTCTGTTGAAATCAATTTTCTGAAGACCCCAGATATCTTCGGAATCCAAATCTTCAATAATTCTGTCAGACATGCTTTCTAGAAGTTTCCTATTTAAAATCAGCAAAATCTGTCCATAAATAACGGAGATATGAGCAAAAATCCGAGATAACCTCTATTTTTGGCCTATTTTTTTATCTATATCTCGATTACTAAGTCATAAATATAGACAATATGGATATCTAATGATAGATATACAAAGTTGGATCTACAATGGGTCAAAATCGGGAAAAATATTTTTTAACCCGATTTTTTTATGACAAAAACTTTCTTTTGTCATAAATTTTTTTTTACTAAAAAATTAAAAAATTTTTTTTTTTAAAATTGGAGAAAACTTTTAAAAAACTATTTTGAAAAAAAAAAAATTAAAATTTTTTTTTTTTTTAATTTTATTTTAAGGTATAATTTGATGAAGGGTATATAGTCTAATATAGCTCTCTTACTTGTTTTTTATTGTCTTTAAAAATTGACAGTTTTATTTTGATACTGTTCAAGAATTGTGCCCAAGTCTTTTTAAGTGTAAAACTATTAGGCCTGGTAAGTGCATTTTTGTTATAAAAAGTTATAAAATCATTATTCATGTTCCGTTTATTGTAGTCCCTAAACATGAGTATTTGCACTTTACGACCAAAAATATGTTAAAGTTGTCTTGTCTCCCCTGAAGGGGTTAAGGTCACATCCTAGAGTAATAAGAGGAAGAATGAATGCAACCGATTAATACATTAAAATGTACCCTT
The DNA here is from genome assembly GCA_942486065.2 of Calliphora vomitoria. Taxonomy (NCBI): domain Eukaryota; kingdom Metazoa; phylum Arthropoda; class Insecta; order Diptera; family Calliphoridae; genus Calliphora; species Calliphora vomitoria. The sequence goes on along the minus strand of OW818031.2, from coordinate 18,418,877 downwards.
GTAAACTACTAGAATATTTACACAGCTGTTCAGGGAGAGGAAGAAAATAGAAAGAAATATGCGGGAAAAAGTAGAGAGTTGGGGGGAGGAAGAAAAGGAAAACTGTAATTTTTTGCGGAGAATTGGAAAAAAAGTGATACGAAATGGATGATTTTTTGAGTGAAGTGAATTAACCTAAAATGGCAATGAAAATTGAACTTGGGACACATAAAACTAGAGTTTCCAGTTCGGTTTTAACCGAAACCGCGGTTTTTCAAGGCCTAAAACTGAATCCGAAACCGAAAATTACTCTTCGGTTTTTACTTTTAATCTATTTTGAGTAGAAAAATTCAAAATTTAGAAATGAGAAACAAACTTTTTCATCCAATATAATCAATCATCCAATATCCAATAAAAACTGATCGGCAAAAAGATCTTAAGATTTCTTTAAACTTTTTACATTTTTAATTGCTTTAGATGATGTAGCAGGCTAGGCGAGAAAACCTGTTTATAAAGAATGACACAAACTCATTTAAAACAAGTAAGAGTGCTATATTCGGATGTGCAGAATCTTATATACCCTTCACCAAAATTATACTTTAAAATAAAATTTAAATTTTCTTTTTTCGAAATTGTTTTTTAAGTTTTTTCCAAGTTTAAAAAAAATAAAAAATTTAATATAAAAATTTATTTTTAAATACCGCGGTTTTGAAATTTTTCGGTTTTTTGGAATTTTTTGTAAAACATAGAATCCAAACCAAACATACTATATAGAAATCACAAAATTAACAAGTAAGAGAGCAGTGTCGAATCTTATATACCCTTCACCAAATTATACTTTAAAATAAAATTAAAAAAAAAATTAATTTTTTAATTTTTTTTTTCAAAATTGTTTTTTCCACTTTAAAAATTTTTTCTTTTTTTAATTTTTTAGTGAAAAAAATTTATGACAAAAGAATGTTTTATGTAAAAAAAATTCAGGTTAAAAAATATTTTCCCGATTTTGACCCATTGTAGGTCCAACTTTTTATAGCCTTATATACATCGTTGCAATGGACTTTGAAATATCTATCATTTGATATCCATATGGTCTATATTTATGATATGTCCCGGATTTTTGCTCATATCTCCGTTATTTATGGACCGATTTTGCTGATTTTAAATAGAAACTTCTCGAAAGCATGTCTGACAGAATTATTGAGGATTTGGATCCCGAAGATATCTGGGGTCTTCAGAAAATTGATTTCAACAGACGGACAGACAGACAGACAGACAGAAGGTGAAGGGTATATAAACAAAACTTGAAAGTGAACATTTATGAATAAAACATATTATAACTAAATATTCTAATTCCCAATAATACTAAATAGATGATATTTACAATAGACCTTGACAATAAAAATTGATGATGAAGCTCTTGGCAGTGTAGAAAATGCATTCTAATTTGCCAATTGTCTAAAATGAATTTTCAGTTGTATTCTTTGAATTATTACAGAATATAATCGAATCATTCAATTAACAACAAATTACAATGAATCTTTCTTATTTCTGCAGAAATAATACTGTAACTTTAAGCAAAAAAATTGTAAATAAATTACCGAAATTTCCCAATAAAATTTTTGCGGGAAAATTTTCCCAATTAAGAATTTAAAAAAAAAACGGGCCTTGGTAGGGTGAATTTTTGAAATTTGAATTTTCAAATACGGCAAGGGCTTTTTTAGACAAACAACAAAAATTTCGCAAGCATTTAAACATTTTGCATGTCTGTCGTAAAAAAAAAAATAGATCCGAATACTCTACAACTACTCTATATGAAATGTCTTGTCAATCTGGTTAACCAGTTAGAAATGGCAGATTTATTTTCGAAATATTTTGATTCTGACCTTTAGTGTTAGACTATACTTCTTCGTATTTGATGGATGATATTCAAATGCTATATCAACGAAACTCAGCCACATTAATGCAATATGATCTTGGACAATTTCAGCAAAGACGGTTGGAAGCCATCTTTATATAGCAATCTAAAGAAAATGAATGTGTTTTCTATTTAATTGAAATCTCGTGTTAATTTTTTAGACATCCTTTCTTTAAAAATACTAGGATATATAAATGAAATACAACAGATCCGTAATGTTTATAGCAGCAGCTGAAAGCTCTTGAATTTCCCAAACTTTTTGGTTCTGTTTTGCAACATTTTAGTAGAGGACATTCTAAGTAAATAACTTTGTTTATTTTCTTATTCCATTTTTGTTTGTTAAGAACTTATCTTATCAACCTGAAAGACAAATGACAAAAAAAAAATAATATTTATAATTGGTAACACTAGGTTTTGTAGCTATCCTTCGCTCACAGTCAGTCTATCTATCTGTAGATTTTAACAAAATTATAAGTGGCATATAAAATGTTTAGTACAAAACACTAAAATATACACAAATACATACATAATTCCTAAAATATGATTATAACATAAAAATACGGTAAACAAAGAACCTTAAAAGAAAAACAAATTTTCTTTGCATACTTTTAGGTGTAATAAATTAATGAATTATGGCGAGTTTATTGCGATACAAAATTAAAAAGTGTGTTTGTGTGTTCTTTTTTCAGCAAAGTATAGCAAGATGTTGAGTATAGTAGTAGCTGAATTATTATTTATAATAATAACCTTGTTGCTGTCGAGGTCATCAGCAATTTAAAACTGCTTTTCTTCAAAAATTTTATAGCCTAGCTTGAGGCTGTTATTCTCTTTATATGTTTCAATCACATTTTCTTTATGGGCCTTTGTGTGTTTTGTTGGCAAAATACATACATATAATCAAATTTATTATTATTATTTTTTTTTTTGTACTTATGTTTGAAGAAGCTAGTTTTATGTTTCTTTTGGCATAAAGAAAATTATATTATATTTATAAATTAAAAATATTGTTTAGTTTCAGGATTTATTATACAATACATATATGTATGTATTTTAAATGTTTCTATAGTCATTAATTTTATAATGTAAACATAATTGAACAAAGACAAAAACTCATTATTAATAATATTTATTATTTTTGTCAGAGTTGGTTTTAAAAGCAAATTGTATTAAAGTAATTAGTAAAAAAAAGAAATTTCACCCCAAAACCGAAAAGTTTCAATATAAAATTGGAAAAAAGTAAGATAAATTTTAGTCTATTTTCTGGCCCCAAATGGTTGATCTGGATCGGTGCCTGAGTAGAGTACAATGTCCAGTAAAACCTGAAGTACCAAACAGGTGTCCGATATTTTTTGATTTAAGGACAATAATGAACATTGTTTCTTTGTTTAGTAGTATGAGTAAAGGATGCTACAACTATCTTTAGTTGTGTTAAATACTGTAGCATACTTTACAGCTGCTTACATTTATTAAAAACTAAAGCATACACATTCTAGTTTGATATACAATTTGATTTGAATTTAACTTTAAATGAAATAAAGTGTTTTCAATAAAGTTTTTCTTTTTTTTGTAGTTTCGGTTATTTCGTCATTATTTTTAATGAAGGTTAAATTCTATTTAATATATACAGCTTTTTAATTAAAATTTATAGCGTAAATGACATTTAGAAACAAAGAAATAAATAAAGAAATAGTATAAACATGTTTTATATTGCGAATACACATGCAAATGACACAAATTCTTTGGTTCGTTATTCATACGTTCCTTTATCCTTTTTTAGTTGTTTTATTTATAAAAGAGTACATGAATATTGGGGTGGTCCTTATTTTCCCTATTTGGAATTTCAATGCACACAAGGTGGAAAATTGCTTTACGTTTTCTATAAACCAAAATTTTGAGAAAATTGGGATAATGTTTAGAGGAGTTTATTTCATGTTTTGAATCATAGTAACATTTTTATTTTTTTAATAAAAATTTAAAAATTTTCCAATGGCAGCAAGTTTTGTGGAACTTCTGAGTAGTAAATAAAGGCTTTTTGTATAAGTATTTGATACTGATGAAAACGTTAGGACTTGAAGATTGATATTTTAGTAAAATTAAAAAATTTCACAAATTTTTGGGACCTTATTTACTTTAAAAACTTAAAAAATTATAAGATGGTCATTTTCCATAAAATTTAAATTAATTTAAAATTTTAACGGTTAAAGATATCATAACAGAATTTGGAACTTATATACCCTCAATTATCCTTAAATCAACGACATTATCATTTTTTTAAATTTTTATTTCAAATACCGAAATTCCTAAACCGGGAAAAATGTGTTTCAAAAACTGAGTTATTTATAAAAGTGTCTACTGTGACCTTATTTACCGTGTGATAGTAAAAAAAACTTTGTTGATATATAAGAAGCATATAGAGTTATACAAATGTGAAGCTCTTTTGAGGATCGCTGATTTGCCTTTTTAGAATTTTTTACTCAAATCTAAATTTTTTTTTATAAATTGGCTAAGTTTGGATAGGTCTGGGGGGTGTTGTGTCCGCTTAAGTGCGCCAAAATTTACTTTACACGGTTTTGAATTAAATTCTCTTTCCGAATCATATAAAAACTGTATATAGTCCCAAAGAATTTTTTTTTCTACAAAAGACAAAACATATGGGCCTTTTTGGGAAAAAATTAAAAAAATACGGCATTTTTAACATGTTCCAAGTTTGGATGCGTCTAACTTTTTATAGCGACGTTAGCTTGTCGCTATGTTAGCAAGTTTTTTTTATTTTATTGAGAATTTTATCTCCAATAGATGTGATATTTTAGAAATTTGACCCTCCGTAAGCCCTCGAGCAAAATTGAAAAAAATAATTAAATAAACCTAAATATCTCTTCAACTACTAGAAATAACCTACACATGTAAACGTATTTTTTATAGATCTTCTTAAGCACTATTTATAATTTAAATTTCACCTTATTCGGATCATAAATAGATTTTTCGTGATTTCTTTAAAAAATTTGAGGTGACCAACTTTGAGGTGCAACGCACTCGCCCCCATTAGAGCTAGGAAGCTGAACAACTGCAAATGAACTCGGAAACACCTTAACCTCAACCACATTTCGTAGCAAAATCTCATATAGTTCCCGAGATACCGAATTATTAAAAAAAAAAAACTTTTCTAAACCACTGCACAGTGGGGGAAATGAAAAAAAAAGTGAATCAATAAATTTGACTAAAGGAAAAGAAAAAATATACATATTATATATCAACATGTAGGAAATTATGTCCTCTTTTCAAAAATGTACAACATTTTAATAAATTAAAAAAATTATAGAAAACTTTTTTCAAAAATATGTGAATAATGGTAGCGGATTTTTCTGGAAAATTTTAGTTTTTAAAATGCAATAAAAGTTTTGTTTATGAATCATTTTTAATGAGATTTTACACATATATAGAAACTTTTAATTGAAATACAAAAGTGAAAACGAAATTAGCGAAATGTTTTTGTCAATCCCACAATTCCCAAAAATCTTTTAAAAAATCCCAAAATTGTGATTTTTTTGATTTTTGGATCTATTGCAGACAACCAGCTCTGGACTATGAAATCCCTTTGCACAATATTGAAGAACATATTGGGACATACAAAGCAGGTCTTAGTTTTTTTAAAGCAGCTATGCGATTTGAGGAAATGGTGGGCAAAATTTAAATTTACATATAAAAAATAGGTCTAGTTCAGAAGGCTCTGGATCACGCAATAATATGAATTTTGATATTATTTTACTTTTATAATACTTGCCGTAATGTTATCTTTCAGAAAACTATAAATACATTAATAATCTTCTTCTTATTTTCTGTATAAGTTAAAATTATTGTAAGTACTTTTTTCGAAAAAAAAAGGGAAAATCTGACTTTTTTTTTTTTAAGTTTGAATGCTCATAACTTTTGACTTAGTTAAGGTTTTCAAAGGTTTTCTTACTATTATTAACAAATTTGTTGTTAATTCAAAAAAAGATATTTTAAGAAAATCGAGAAAGAATCAGTTATTAGCAAAAAAGTAGGTTAAAAAAAATTAAATTTCACTTTTCAAATGCGAATAAATCGTAAACTATAAGAGATAGTATATGGCTAAAATAATATTTTTTGTAGATCTCCTCGAGTAGATTCCACATATAATAAAATCTTTCTTTTTGCCATAATTTTAAAATTTTTGATATACCCGGGGTGCCCCACTTTGGGGCACTGTGCCTTAAAACTTAAACATATCAACAGCTCCTCTAAAGTCATAGGAGATTTTATTAAAATCTGGCCATTTGTTTAGAAGTTACAGAATTATTTTCACTTTTTTTTTAATTTCCCCCACTGTGCACTGTGTGTCTTAGTGTACACATTTTACAGGAGTTACAAAAAAACATTCTTAAATCAGTGTTTTAAATTTTTTGAAATCTGTAAACTCTTTCAAAACAATTGCAGTTTTACTTCAATTAGGGTTCATACATTATGAAAAATAAGAAGAAATAAAAATACAGCTAAAGGTTTTTATGAAATTAGGTGGTTAGTTTATTAACCACCAAAGCAAAAAGTAGTAGGAGTGCTCCTATGATAATAAAATTTGTTACACTTGACTAGTTTCGTATAGAAAAGCTAAATATTAAAAATGGTTCATATCGGATAGTCCCTAGGGGTACCTCCCATACAAGGATTCTTCCAAAATAACACAGTTGATTGTCATTTGAGCCCTTTTTATGGCATTTTCCATCACTATGGCCAAAACTTCCGGCGATAGGTCCTCACATTCTTGACGGATATTGTCTTTAAGAGCTGCAAGAGTCTGAGGCTTGTTGACATAAACCCGCGACTTCAAAAAGCCCCACAAAAAGAAGTCTGGAGCGGTCAAATCAGGCGATCTTGCTGGCCAGTGCAAATCGCCAAAAACGGGAGATTAGGCGCCCGGGAAATGCATCCTTCAGCATATCGGTTGTGGCACGTGCAGTGTGTGCCGTTGCATCGTCCTGTTGGAACCACATGTTTTCCAATCCCAATTCATTAAGTTGCGGCTAAAAGAACTCGTTGATCATTGCTCTGTAGCGCTCACCATTCACAGTAACCGTTTGGCCCGCAACGTCTTCGAAGAAAAAAGGTCCAGCGAAAACAGCACACCATATAGTGACTTTGAGAGGGTGTAATGGCTCTTCGTGGGTTACACGCGAATTTTCAGTGCCCCAGAAGCGTAAATTTTGCTTATTAACGTACCCGTTAAGATGGAAATGATGAAAAATCATCTTCCTCTTGTTGGTGATTAAGGATGGCTTGAGCGTATGTTAGACGCGATTGGCTGTCAGCAGCTAACAGCTGATGCGCTGTCTGGACTTTGTACGGAAACATCTTCAAATCTTGTACCAAAATTCGCTGTAATGACCGTCGACTGATACCCATTTGCGTGGCACGTCGTCTGGTCGATGTCGACGGCGCTTCCATGACATCCTCGGCTACAGCAGCAATTTTCTCTGCAGAACGGCAATTTCGAAGTCTGCCACGCCTGGCAGCATCTCGTGATGTGCCAGTCTCTTCGAGGCGAGCGACTAAATGTCGCAGTGTTTCACCAGTAGGCGTTGGACGGCCAGGAGTCACCGACCGATTATTGGTCAAATAAATAGTCAGCAATATTCCGCGTTCTGGAGCAGTGTAGCATAACATTGTTTATTAACGTGTATTTCGCATGTGTTTACTACACAAATGTCAAAACAGAACTGACATTAGAGGCCAATCGCAAAATTTATAGCATTTTCTGATAGGAGGATTACTTTTGCGCCACCTTGTATTATGAAAAATAAGAAGAAATAAAAATACAGCTAAAGGTTTTTATGAAATAAGGTGGTTAGTTTAATAACCAACATGGCGGTTGGCATTAAAAATAAAAATTTTCGCAGGGTATAAATTTGTTTGGAAACTTATCATTTTGACTAAATTTTCTGAACAAAGCAAACGAAATAGCTGTGTAGGAAAGAAATTTTCCAATCCTTTATATCATTTGGTATACCCCCACTTTCTAAGTAATCAACCGGCTCTTCCAATAGTGCTCGGTGACATAACTTCGGGGATGTCACCGAGCTCCATCTTCAGATCGACTTGCTCCTAATAATTCTCTTCTTCATCGGATTCAAGACTGCAGACACATTCCCATCCGAAGCTATACCTTCGAACAAAATATCTTAAATTTAATGTTCATTGAGAGAAACACATTAATTATATAAAACCTATTTCAGTCACAGTGGTTAGTAATCTAACCACTCTATTACTTACGTTATTTATCAAAGAGTATAGTATAAAATATTACTTAGTTAGCTTAAGCCAACCAAACAAACACTAAATAACAAAGTAACACTGAATTTGATGAACAACACACACTCCGACCTTTTTTTATTGAATGCTGGAAAACCCCTTAGAAAAACAGCTTTTTACAATATTTTCAATTTAATATATTAATTTAGCAAGAGCAACCTGACTTAAAATTATTTAATTGTTTAGCAAAATGCCAATATATGCCACTAAAAATAGTTTAAAGACTGTAGAAAAGGTGGTTTGAAAAGTGACCACTAAACCGGCAAGAGTTTATTCAGTTTTTTAGCTTATTTTGTATGATTTCTATTATTTATTTGGTTTTTTCTAGTGGACTTTTTAAATATTTATAGTCTAAGTAATTTATGTTGTATTTGAACGGTATTTTGTGGACTTTGTTCAAGAAAACAAAAAAATATTTTCTTTTGTACTAGTCACAGCACAATAACCAGCAGTTAAGCGAATGGTCAATGTATCGCTTATAAACAGTAATTGTCCCTAATGTCTGATCATATTATCTATTTTGGGTCATTTGACATGTATGAGCTCTTTGTAGTGCAGAGAGTAGTCTATTGGTTACTTTTACATCCCAGGTAATCTAGCGTGAAGACAATTGTCACTGAAGTGTCTCTAAGTAACCTAGAGTGTTGTCAAAAAACATCGAAAATGTGCAAAATAAAGGCCACCCTAATGGGTATGTGTGTGAGTATGTAGGTGTAGATGTGGGTGTGTATTACACCCATTAAAAAGATCAAAAGATTTTATTTTCGTTTTTTTTTTTTTTTTTTAAATCAAACTACTAAAAGCGTGTTATTGTTGAAATATGTACATTATACGAACGAGTATGTACTTTAATTTCAACATTTCTCTGTGTTTTTTTTTTTTTATTCTTTATACTTTTTTTCGTTTTGCCAAATTGCTAAAACTATGTATTTTTCATTTTCATATTAATTAATTTAATAAATTAATGTATTCTTTTATTTTATATTTAATGATAATGTTCTCGTATGTACAAGGTTTCATGGTTTTAATGTTTTCATAACATACTACTCACTCTGCAACAGCAACAAAAACGGTTAAAAGTTAATTAGTTTTAATTAAAATATTATTTATTATTATGTTGTTGTTATTGCTGTAAAAATTTACATAATTGCTTTAAAAAGTTTGTTAATTCCTGGTAGTGGGCGCCTCACAAAATGCTCGTACGTAAATTTATTTAAATTAGTCTCGACTGTTGTGTTCATTCGTTGGTTCTTTGTCAGTGGTCGGTCAGTGAGTCGGTCGTCTTCATTCAAATTTATTTATGATTAAACATTTAATTGCCTGGTTACATGGCAAATTAGATGACAGTTTAAGTGAAATTATTTATTACAGTCTGTTGGCTTCTAAATTTATATTTAGTTAAGTAGATTGATGGTGTATGTGTATCTTTTAAAGAGGTGTAAGAGGAAGGAGGTAATAGCCTGATTAATGAAAGGATTAAAATTAATATTTCGTTAGTGAAAGTGTTATTGTATAGACATGACAAATGGTAGCATTACCAGGAAAAATATTAAGTTCCTCTTTATCTGATTATTGTTTTAGCCAGAAATGTATTTAATAAAATTTATTTTTATGTTGCCAAATTAAATTAAAAAGTAAATAAAAAAGTACAATAATATACAAGGATAATATAATAAGGATTGTATACATAATGTTTCTCTGTTCAAATTTGAAAGACATTGAAAGAACTATTTTCAAAATTTTGTAGCATCTGGTTGGCATTTTAAAATGCTATTTTGCAAAAACTAATGTCAGTCAATTAAACCCCAATTAAACTAAACTCAGTTAATTTGTATAAACTTCAACTTTGTATAAATTTAGATGAAACTAAATTATTGTTTTAGTGGAAATAGGTTTATTTATCATCGTTTTTTGGTTAATTTGTTTGGGTTGGGCAATTATATTGGAAATGCCTTTGAATATTACTTTTCACGTCCTATAGCAACTTGACCATAATATCCATATTATGGTCAACTACCATCTTGTTTAATATTTGGAGTATGGGGATGCTTAGGAATGAGATCGAAAAATTCATAACATACATATTCAAGGTGGCGCAAAAGTAATCCTCCTACCAGAAAATGCTATAAATTTTGCGATTGGCCCCTAATTTCAGTTCTTTTTTGACATTTGTGTAGTAAACACATGCGAAATACACGTTAATAAACAATGTTACGCTACACTGCTCCAGAACGCGGAATATTGCTAACTATTTATTTGACCAATAATCGGTCGGTGACTTTGGCACAACGTGAATTTCGTCGCAGATTTCCTGGCCGTACAACGCCTACTGGTGAAACACTGCGACGTTTAGCCGCTCGCCTCGAAGAGACTGGCACAACACGAGACGCTGCCAGGCGTGGCAGACCCCGGAGTAGCCGTTCTGCAGAGAATATTGCTGCTGTAGCCGAGGATGTCATGGAAGCGCCGTCGACATCGACCAGACGACGTGCCACGCAAATGGGTATCAGTCGACGGTCTTTACAGCGAATTTTGGTACAAGATTTGAAGATGTTTCCGTACAAAGTCCAGACGGTGCATCAGCTGTTAGCTGCTGACCGCCAATCGCGTCTAATATACGCTCAAGCCATCCTTAATCACCACCAAGAGGAAGATGATTTTTCATCAAAAATAATCATGAGTGATGAGGCCCATTTCCATCTTAGCGGGTGTGTAAATAAGCAAAATTTACGCTTCTGGGACACTGAAAATCCGCGTGTAACCCACGAAGAGCCATTACACCCGCTCAAAGTCACTGTATGTTGTGCTGTTTTCGCTGGAGGAGTCATCGGACCTTTTTTCTTCGAAGACGTCGCGGGCCAAACGGTTACTGTGAATGGTGAGCGCTACAGAGCAATGATCAACGAGTTCTTTTTGCCGCAACTTGATGAATTGGGATTGGAAAACATGTGGTTCCAAAAGGACGGTGCAACGGCACCACTGCACGTGCCACAACCGATATGCTGAAGGGCGCCTAATCTCCCGTTTTGGCGATTTGCACTGGCCAGCAAGCTCGCCTGATTTGACCACTCCAGACTTCTTTTTGTGGGGCTTTTTGCAGTCGCGGGTTTATGTCAACAAGCCTCAGACTCTTGCAGCTCTTAAAGACAATATCCGTCAAGAATGTGAGGACCTATCGCCGGAAGTTTTGGCCAAAGTGCTGGAAAATGCCATAAAAAGGGCTCAAATGACAATCAACTGTGGCGGCGGCCATTTACATGACATCATATTCTCGACTTGATGTAAAAAAAATTAAAAGACCAAATAAAAATAATCCACAAGAAGAATCAAAGTTTTTCATTTTTTTTTTTTAATTACAGCCAAAAAACATCGGAAGTTTACTTTTGCGCCACCTTGTACTTATCAACAATGTTGATAGCATGCGGTTATTAGCATTGTTTATAAGTATGGCAACACTAAATGTTTAAGCAGCTAACAACGACATCGAAAGCTCTAGAATTCGAACATACTAGTTTGTCCGTTAAGAGCATTGTAGAAGATTAACGAAAGATGCATTGCACCTCCCATACGATGGCTTGTAAAGTAAAAGAAAATTAAAAAATTCTTGGTAAAACTCGGAAATTTTAAGTTTGTAATATATTGACATAAACTAGGTTTGAAATTATAGCTTTTTGCTTTGAATTAAATACTAATTATAACTTTTTGATTGAATTCCATACGTTTTTTAGGATAATGATAAACTTTTTTATTATATTAATGATATTTATTACTAACATTTAGAACCCTACATTACATTCAAATATTACTTACAAAAAATCAACATTGTGTTACAATTTCATATCAATGTCCTCCTCCAATTAGTCAAATATCATCTGTTTCATTGGTATATTCTAGCTGGTTTAATAATATCTTTGTATAATGTACTAACTCCAAAATGTTTAACCAATATTTTCCATATTGTTTTTCAATAGTTTAGCATCATCATCAATATTTTCTAAATTAATTACAACACCTAGAGGAATTTCATTAAGAAAACAGGAGGCCATTTTAAGGTAGCTTTTAAATTTTCTTTGTCTTACAACTAAGTACAAATTTAAGAAAAATTTTACCACACAGTGCATTTGCTGATGTTTAGAGACTTTAATATTTGTTTATTGCTAGATATGGAATTGTTTCATATTGGTCTAAAGTTTAGATGGAAAATATGAGTGATCAGAGATTTTCATTGTTTTCGCTCTAGGGCCTTTAGTTTACGAATTATAAGCAATAAGAAATATGAGTGATCACAGATTATCATTGTTTTCCCTCTAAGCCCTTTATTTTACGAATTATAAGCAATTTTAGATATTTTGGAATTTTCGTTATAAAAATCAATTTTAGATGGAATAAATGATTGATCACAGATTTTCATTGTTTTCGCTCTAGGGCCTTTAGTTTACGAATTATAAGCAATTTTAGATATTTTTGAATTTTCCTTATACAAATCAAATTTCCATGGAAAATATGAGTGATAACAGATTTTCATTGTTTAGTTTACAAATTATAAGCAATTTTAGATATTTTGGAATTTTCGTTACAAAAATCAATTTTTGGTGGGAAATATGAGTGATCACAGATTTTCATTGTTTTCAATCTAGGGCCTTTAGTTTACGAATTACAAGCAATTTTAGATTTTTAGAATTTTCATAGGAAATATGAGTGATCACAGATTTTCATTGTTTTCGCTCTAGGCCCTTTAGTTTATGAATTATAAGCAATTTTAGATATTTTGGAATTTTCATTATAAAAATCAAATTTTCACAGATTTTCATTGTTTTCGCTCTAGGCCCTTTAGTTTACGCATTATAAGCAATTTTAGATATTTTGGAATTTTCGTTATAAAAATCAATTTTTGGTGGGAAATATGAGTGATCACAGGTTTTCATTGTTTTCGCTCTAGGCTCTAGGTTTTCGCTTTAGACTCTAAAACATTATTTTTGGAATTGAATTACAATAAAGGTATTGACCTTGAGTAAAGATTTTAACAATTATTAAGGAGTGAGATTATAAAATTCTTAACAAACGTTTTTCATTAAATTTTCTAACCCAAGTATTATATGACTTTTTTTTTGATCAAGTTACCTTTGTAAAGCATGTCAGTTATTATTTTTAATGTCAATTATATTGATTTTTTGTTAATCTGATTAAAATGAGTGACCAGAAAAAAGTGCGTACTAAAATTATTAAATATTTTCAACAAAACCCAGCTTGGACCTACAAAAAGTTGGCCAAGCATTCAAAGTTCTGCCGTCAAACTGTTTTCAATGTTATTAAACAGTACCGGGAGAACTTGTCCGTTGATAGAAAACCTGGTTCAGGTAAAAGGAATGGTCCACATCATGTTTCTAAAGAGCTCCCAACACATCCGGTAGGAAAGCAGCTCGTTTAGCTCAATGCTCGGACTATTTGGTACGAAAAGTTAAAGCCAACAATATACAAGGCTTAAAAAGTTCCTGACAGGAACTCTGCTAAAAATTTAGAGGCCAAAGACAAAGCACGGAAATTGAAGTCAAATTTTATACAAAAAATATACCTGCTGCATAATGGATGACGAAATGTATGTAAGGAAAATGTTTCGCAGCTTCTGGGTTAAAATTTTTGTGTGTTGCAGATGCTCGAGGGAATGTTGAAAAAAAGCTTAGGTCCCAAAAGCAGACAAAATTTCCCAAAAAGTTTTTGGTATGGCAAGCAATATGCAGTTCCGGCAAAAAGCCAAACATTTGTTACAAAGGGCTCTATAAATACCGAAATTTACATCAAGGAATATTTACAAAAAAGGATGCTTCCATTCATAAGACTTCTTAATGTGCTCACTTATTTTTGGCCTGATTTAGCATCTGTCACTATGGTAAGAAAGGTCTTGAGTGGTACAAGAACAATAATGTGGTATTTGTACCAAGAGAGGCATTTCCTAAAAACTGCCAGTGGATAGATATTGGGCTCCTCTTAAAAAAGAATTGAAGAGCACAAAAAAGGTGTCCTAAAGTGTGGTAAATTTGAAACGGAGTTGGACAAAGTAACATAAAGCACTATAAAACCCATAATAGAAGGGTTTTCGAAAAAGGTGCAAAATTTCATCATTAGCGATCAGAACTATAAAAAAATATATTTTTTTTGTAAATTGTAACAATAATTTCAAACAAATAAAAAAGGATTCAAAACTGTAAGTTTAATGGTTTCATTTTTATTAACATACTAGCTTGACCCGTTGCGCTTCGCTACCCCTGTCGTAGTCTATGTTGGAAATTTCAATAAAATCGTTTCGGCCGTTTAGTATTTATTGTTTAAGAACTAAAGGTACCAATTTTACCGGTTTTCCTCTGTTTACCCCTTTCTGGTCCAAGTATTGAAAAAAGTTATAGCCTATTGACGCTTCCAAGTAAGGATCTATATACGTTCCAAATTTCAATAAAATCGATTCAGCCGTTTAGGCGTGATGCTAAAACAAACAAACAAACAAATAAACAAACAAACTAACAAAGACATTTATATATTTATATAGATACTAGCTTGACCCGGTGCGCTTCGCTACCCCTGTCGATGTAAAAATCGGTTCAGCCGTTTAGTAATTATTGTTTAAAAACTAAAGGTACCAATTTTACCCGTTTTTCCCCCTTTTTATCCCTTTCTGGTCCAAGTATTTAAAAAATTTATAGCCTATTGACGCTTCCAAGTAAGGATCTATCTACGTTCCAAATTTCAATAAAATCGGTTCAGCCGTTTAGGCGTGATGCTCAAACAAACAAACAAACAAACAAACAAACAAACAAACAAACAAACAAACAAACAAACAAACAAACAAACAAACAAACAAACAAACAAACAAACAAACAAACAAACAAACAAACAAACAAACAAACAAACAAACAAACAAACAAACAAACAAACAAACAAACAAACAAACAAACAAACAAACAAACAAACAAACAAACAAACAAACAAACAAACAAACAAACAAACAAACAAACAAACAAACAAACAAACAAACAAACAAACAAACAAACAAACAAACAAACAAACAAACAAACAAACAAACAAACAAACAAACAAACAAACAAACAAACAAACAAACAAACAAACAAACAAACAAACAAACAAACAAACAAACAAACAAACAAACAAACAAACAAACAAACAAACAAACAAACAAACAAACAAACAAACAAACAAACAAACAAACAAACAAACAAACAAACAAACAAACAAACAAACAAACAAACAAACAAACAAACAAACAAACAAACAAACAAACAAACAAACAAACAAACAAACAAACAAACAAACAAACAAACAAACAAACAAACAAACAAACAAACAAACAAACAAACAAACAAACAAACAAACAAACAAACAAACAAACAAACAAACAAACAAACAAACAAACAAACAAACAAACAAACAAACAAACAAACAAACAAACAAACAAACAAACAAACAAACAAACAAACAAACAAACAAACAAACAAACAAACAAACAAACAAACAAACAAACAAACAAACAAACAAACAAACAAACAAACAAACAAACAAACAAACAAACAAACAAACAAACAAACAAACAAACAAACAAACAAACAAACAAACAAACAAACTTACAAAGACATTTATATATTTATATAGATGTATGTTAAACATTTTTCGATCTGCCTCCTTTTTTTAAATTAAACGCTTTGTAGCAAAGTTATTAAAGATTTTTTTTTTTTTTATAGAAAATATCGATTTTTGGTCGGTAATATAAGTGATCACAGATCAACCTCCTTTTCTCAATTAAACTCTTAATAACAAAGTTATTAACGATTTTATATATTTTGAGTTTTACATAGAAAATATAAATTTTTGGTCCGCAATATGAGTGAACTGTATTTCCAAATCAAAGCTTTATTCACAAATTATGGATGATTTAAGATTTATTATGATTTTCATACTAATGATGGATTTCGGACAGAAATAAGATTGATCCCTTATATTATTAAAGACTTACAATATTTTGATTTTTTCGTAGAAAATATAAATTTTTAGTAAAAAATATTAGTGATCACAAATCAAGCTCATTAAATCTATTGTACGCCTATTTAGAAAGTTATTGATGATTAAAAATATTTAAAGTTTTTCTAAGATTTTTGATTAATAATATGAGGGATCACAGATGCAGATCCTTTTCTCATTACAAAGTTATTGACGATTCAAGATTTTTAAATTTTTCTTATTTTATAGATTTTGGGCAATTATAGGAGTGATCACAAATCAAGCTCTTTTTCTGTATTAAACTCTTCTTAAATGTATTTTGGGTTTTAAATAGAAAATATAAATTTTTGAACAGCAATATAAGTGATCACAGATTGAGCTCCTTTTTACGATCAATCGCTTATTAACAAAAATATTAACGCCTTATGATCTTGTGAATTAAAATGCGATATGTCTCGAAATAACGTTTTACGTTCAATTTATTGGTTGCCAATGATTTCTGTGGTTTGATTGCTATTGTTTAAAATAACAAGTGGTGCTCTTAACCATCTAATGCTTAAGCATGCCTCAAGGCACTCATCGCAATAAATTCAAATATGACTGATTTTTCATTTCAAAACAGTTGTAATAGTTTCTAAAAAACGTATTTAAATAGTTTAATAAGCCTTGAAACCTCTTAAAAGCTCTCTTCTTTCGTATTTCCTGTACTTTATTCAAACTAAGTGCATTGACAATCAAAAAAAATGGGAATTCCATGTTGTATTATCAAACGTTGACAAAAGTGTTTTAAAGTTTCCCGATTGCCAACATTTTTTTTTTTTTTTTTAAAGTATACTTATATTTTATATATTGGTGTCAAGATTTATGCAAAAAAGGGTAAGCTACTCTTTAGACACATTATTAATTGATGAGTGCCTTCAGGCACTTTTGGGCATTGCAAACTAGTTTTGCTGCCTCAGTTTTTCCCTCATATAGCAAAATGTTGTTTGGTTTTCTTTGCTTTGATTTGCAATTTTTTACATAAATTTGTAAGAAATGGCTGGTCGAGTGAACAAACTTTTGAGATTATCTGATTTGAGTGATGAGTGATTTGAGTGTTTTCAATAAAAATTTAAAAACTATACTAATTAAAATTCGACTATGTTTCAATCTCTAAAGCCCCAAGGGTGCCTTAAGGCACTCATTTGGTTTTTCCTACCTGTCAAGTAAACCATTGATTGTGCAAACTTTTAAATGTTGTTTTTAAAACCAGATACCCAAATTTACCATAAACAAAAAAAATGATTACCAACGTTTTTAGCCATTTTTTTAGAAATTGTCATTAGTTAAAGTGATGAAAAATGTATTTCTTTATTATCTTCCTTTACAACATGTTAAATGATTACTTTTATTTCTTCAAACATTTTAACAACTTATATTTTAGCTGGGAAGTAGAGAATGCTTTGTTAATAAAGTTCCTGGCATAGATGACAACTAGCTAGAAATACAAATGATAAAGGCTGTAGCGATCCTGAAAGTATGAGTGAAAACTTTAAAATTATTTAAATCAATAAAATTTGAGCCTGTTTAGAAATTTAACTTTTTTTTAGCTTTTTTTTTTAGCTGTTGCTAATGGTTTTAAGAAAATTATATTGTCTATGTGAAATAAAAATAACCATCAATCAAATGTTTCTAAACAAGTCTTCAGTCGTTTCTGACAGAAATCCACTGTATTTTCATAAATATGTTAAAATACATTAAAACAAAAAATGCCAAGACATGCATATGAAATGAGTTCAATAGAAATTTGAACTCAATTGTAAACACGCGCATTGTTTAAATAAATGTTGGCGGATTATTTATCATTTCAAACATCTTCCGCTTTTTTACTTACTTAACATAACATATAGATTTTATTGATTACAAATAAAAAGGAAACAAAGTCTAAATTTCTATATAATTTCCGTTTAACATATTTATTCTAGATATTTGAGTATGTTGTATAAGTAGTGGCATTATAATTTGTTTGGCTGCTGTTTTATGGCAAGGGGGTAACCACAGTTACTGTTACCAGACACTTGCTGTATTTAGTTGTGGTAAAATGAAAATATAAATGTCTTTTTTATTTTACATTTTTCACAAATCTTCTTTTCATATTTTTTTTTTTGTAGCATTTTGCTAAATATTTATTTTCCCTTTTTTTTTTCTTGAGCATATTCTGGCAACATGTCTAAATAAATTTAACATCTTTATTATTGTTTTCCGAAATAAAGAAAGCAGCACGAACAACTTGATATGATAAAAATTGTGTAGTGATGCTTATATGTTCATAAGTATAAATTTACATAAGAGGACAATCTTAAAATATTTGTATCTGAAAAACAACTTTTCCAAGTATTCATGTAAGTCATATAGCAGTTTTTCGTTTTACAAGACAAATGGAAAAATTATTTTATTCAGATGTTGTACAAATTGTGAAGAACTTCTCAGCCTGTTTTAGTATAAACTCCTTTTATCCAGAAGACAGCCATGTGTCTGCATTTTTTGGCAACATATGGTGTGAGTTTTACTCTATAAACCATTTTATGGTGTTCATCAATTTTATTTGGTTTTATGTGTCATTTGATAGATGAATATATAAATAACTCACTGTCTTCAGTGACTTTTAGCAACTAGCAAATTTAACTTTGAAATACTCGTACAAATGTGTACAGAAATTTGATATAATTCTACTTTAAATATAACAATTGTATGAAAAAATGTTTGGAAAAACATTATCTTCTTTTCTGTATTAAATGCTTATTTACAAAGTTATTGACGGTTTAATGATTTGGTTGGAAATATGTGTAATCACAGATAGAGTTTCTTTTCTCAATTAATTGCTTATTTACAAAGTTATTGAGGATTTTAGATTTATTGTGTTTTCATACAAAAAAAAAAAAAATTGAAAATTGATTTGAGTGATCACCGATGACCTTTTTCTTAATTAAACGGTTACTTACAATGTCAATAAAGATTTAAGATATTTTGAGTTTTTATTCATACCCACCACCAAAAACAGGGGTATATTGGTTTTGTCATTCCGTTTGTAACTCATCGAAATATTCATCGTAGACCCACATAAGTATATGTATATAATCTGGGTACTCATAAGATTCTAAGAAGATCTAGCTATGTTCGTCTATCCGTCTATCAGAGATCAGCAATGAATCACTTGTTCGCTATTCATACGCACTTAAGAAATTATAAGTATAAATGAGTAGCCATCATTGAAATCAACCTACTCTGACCTACTCATACTCACAATAACATGGATTTATAAATATGCGTAGCATTAAATATAAATCCGAAGTCGATATCATACTCATACGAACTCAAATTTGTTTGATTCATAAAAAGCCTCAGCCTGACTTATATCTTTAGGAAAATACTCATGATACTTACTATCGATTCAACTCATTCGACTCATGTTTGTTTTTTTGTGTAATTATATATAATTCGGCAACACTGAAACACACAACCTCATAATAATTTAATGTTCGTATTCGAATCATACTTATTTTGCATCGTCTATACAAATTGTAGAGTTAAGTAGAGTCGAAATAAATGTTGATAAGTATGAGTATGATGATTACCTCAAGCTTTACGAGTACATATGAGGCCCAACAACATTGTAGTAAATATGAATGCTTATAAGTACAAGAAATGAAGTCTATCCTTTAGGGAAAGACTTAGAGGGATGAAATCTCAAATTAATTTTTTGAGAAGAATATTTGAATCGGTCAAATAGAAACAAAGTTATGGATCTCCAAAAAAGTTGATATTTTTGAAAACATTTTTTTTTAATTTTTTTTCAATGTATTGCAGATACTACATTGAAATTTTGCACACGATATTCCTGGATAGCCTCATGAATTCTATCTTGAATCGACGCTGGGCTGTTGGCGTAGATCTTATCTCTCACGTGGCCTCAAAGGAAGAAGTCGCAAGATGTTAAATCACAAGATCTCGGTGGCCAATTGTGATCACCTCTTCGAGAGATAACAAGGTCCGGAAACTTTTTCCATAAAAGAGCAATGGTTTCGTTGCATGTGTGGCACGTAGAGCTGCCTTGTGGAAAGTAAACGTTGTCCAGATCAATATTATCCAATTCCGAATATAAGATACGGTGTAGTGACGTCTGTGGAATGCCCAATTCCAATGCACGGGTTTTATTCTTCACATCACTAACTTGTCCCAACAGCTCAAATTTTCCCACCAATTTCTGTATTGCGGACGACCTAAAAATGCTTTAGTTTTGCGAACAGTGACAGCAATATTTTCACCATTTTTGTAGTGAATTTTAATAATTTCAATGCTTTGTTGAAGCGTGTATCGTTCCATTTTTAGTAATGGCGTAGTTTCTACTTGTCAAATGTCAAAGAATAAAAGCTTCAAAAGTCACAGCTACCGAAATACCCGGTGATTCAAAATAACACCTCTTGTTAGAAAACATAATCGGTTATAGCTCTCATATAAAGTCCACTTACGTATTATATTGGTGGTGGCTACATAAGATTCGGCACGGCCGAATATAACACTCTTACTTGTTCATACATAAGGACTGAGATCGATTAACACACGTTTTTCATTTAAACTTCTAACCCAAATATTATTGGATTTTTTAATGTCAATTATGTTCATTTGTTGTTAATCTGATTAAAATGAGGGACCAGAAAAAAGTGCGTACTAAAATTATTAAATATTTTCAATAAAACCCAACTTGGTCCTACAAAAAGTCTACCGTCAAACTGATTTCAATATTATTAAACAGTATCGGGTGAACTTGTCCGTTGATAGAAGTCCTGGATCATGTAGAAGGAATGGTCTACATGATGTTTCTAAAGCCAATAAATAGAAAGCATTTTCAAAAGAGTTCCCAACACATCCGGTAGGAAAGCAGTCCGGTTGGCTTAGTACTCGGACTCAGGGATGCCAGGTACTTGTAATCGCTGTCCCCAACCAAAGTTAAAAATATCCCCAAAAATCCCCAAATATTGTTTTTCTTGAAATTTTTACAAAAACTGAACTACATATTAATTAAATCAGCCAATAACTGTTCGAATTCGCTTTTATAAAATTAAGAAGGTTCCTTAAAACCAAAATTCTTATAAATTTGTCAAAGTTTCTTTCGAAAATATTCATACCAATTTTTTCCACCGCATCTCGTAACACATCGTTTCAAATCTTATACAAAATTAGTATTGGTATCTTTTTTAACCAAACATTAAGCATAAACACATTTGAGAATAATCAATTGTAAATTCAGTTCTATGTTACAGAATTATACTTTGCACTGAACTTTACCATCAAAATTTGTATTGATCTGCACACCAAATCCTACAATTAGAAAACTTTTTGCAAATACTGCTTTGGATTTAAAGATTATGTCATATTATATGTTATGATACGTACAAGGTGGGTCAAAACTAATCACCCAATGTTTTTTTTGCTATAATTTTTTTTATCAAAAACTTTTTTCACAAGTAGAACCAAAGTTTTTCATTAAAAAAAAAATACATAAAGCAATGTTTCCACATGTTTTTGGCCTGATTTGGCCAATATATCAATATATCAATATATCAATATATCAATATATCAATATATCAATATATCAATATATCAATATATCAATATATCAATATATCAATATATCAATATATCAATATATCAATATATCAATATATCAATATATCAATATATCAATATATCAATATATCAATATATCAATATATCAATATATCAATATATCAATATATCAATATATCAATATATCAATATATCAATATATCAATATATCAATATATCAATATATCAATATATCAATATATCAATATATCAATATATCAATATATCAATATATCAATATATCAATATATCAATATATCAATATATCAATATATCAATATATCAATATATCAATATATCAATATATCAATATATCAATATATCAATATATCAATATATCAATATATCAATATATCAATATATCAATATATCAATATATCAATATATCAATATATCAATATATCAATATTCAAGCAAAAAAAATATTTTTTACATGAAAATAGCAATTTTTTTTATTTAAAAAAAAGTCATGAAAAATCGAAAACGGCAAAAGTTTTTCAGATTTATTGCTTTATCGCAAAGCCACATGTAATAGGAACAAAATGAGATATCGATCATAAAAATCGATTGATTCTTTTCGAATTTATTCACAATTAAGTGAATTTGCTCATTTTCACAAAATTTTAATCTTTTGTTTGATATACATAAAATTGAGTAGTTAATGTTCTTCTTTCCATTGATTGAATTTTGAATACATTTTCCCCATGCTATGTACAAGTTTTCTCATATATATTGCGTTTCAATAGGCTCAGTAGTTTCGGAGTTATAATAACAAATTGAAGCAAAAAATATATTTTTTACATAAAAATAGCAAATTTTTTTGTTTTAAAAAAATCATGAAAAATCGAAATTGGCAGAAATTGTTTAGATATATGGGTTTATCGCAAAGCCACGTGTAATAGCAATAAAATGAGATATCGATCATAAAAATCCATGGATTACTTTCGAATTAATTTACAATTAAGTGAATTCGCTCATTTTCACAAAATTTTAGTCTTTTGTTTGATATACATAAAATTTAGTAGTTAATGTTCTTCTTTCGATTGATTGAATTTTGAAAACATTTTCCCCATGCTATATACAAATTTTCACATATATAATGCGTTTCAATCGGCTCAGTAGTTTCGGAGTTATAATAACAAATTCAAGCAAAAAATATATTTTTTACATGAAAATAGCAAATTTGTTTGTTTTAAAAAAATCATGAAAAATCGAAATTGGCAGAAATTGTTGAGATTTATTATTTTATCGCAATACTACATATACTAGCAACAAAATGAGATATCGATCATAAAAATCGATTGATTCTTTTCGAATTTATTCACAATTAAGTGAATTTGCTCATTTTCACAAAATTTTAATCTTTTGTTTGATATACATAAAATTGAGTAGTTAATGTTCTTCTTTCGATTGATTGAATTTTGAATACATTTTCCCCATGCTATGTACAAGTTTTCTCATATATATTGCGTTTCAATAGGCTCAGTAGTTTCGGAGTTATAATAACAAATTGAAGCAAAAAATATATTTTTTACATGAAAATAGCAAATTTTTTTGTTTTAAAAAAATCATGAAAAATCGAAATTGGCAGAAATTGTTGAGATTTATTATTTTATCGCAAAACCACATACAATAGCAACAAAATGAGTTATCGATCATAAAAATCAATTGATTCTTTTCGAATTTATTCACAATTAAGTGAATTTGCTCATTTTCACAAAGTTTTAGTTTTTTGTTTGATATACATAAAATTTAGTAGTTAATGTTCTTCTTTCGATTGATTGAATTTTGAAAACATTTTCCCCATGCTATGTACAAATTTTCACATATATAATGCGTTTCAATCGGCTCAGTAGTTTCGGAGTTATTGTAACAAATTGAAGAAAAAGTATATTTTTTACGTGAAAATAGCAATTGTTTTTTGTTTTAAAAAAACATGAAAAATCGAAATTGGCAGAAATTGTTTAGATATATGGCTTTATCGCAAAGCCACGTGTAATAGCAATAAAATGAGATATCGATCATAAAAATCCATGGATTACTTTCGAATTAATTTACAATTAAGTGAATTCGCTCATTTTCACAAAATTTTAGTCTTTTGTTTGATATACATAAAATTTAGTAGTTAATGTTCTTCTTTCGATTGATTGAATTTTGAAAACATTTTCCCCATGCTATATACAAATTTTCACATATATAATGCGTTTCAATCGGCTCAGTAGTTTCGGAGTTATAATAATAAATTCAAGCAAAAAATATATTTTTTACATGAAAATAGCAAATTTTTTTGTTTTAAAAAAATCATGAAAAATCGAAATTGGCAGAAATTGTTTAGATTTATGGATTTATCGCAATACCACATATAATAGCAACAAAATGAGATATCGATCATAAAAATTCATTAATTCTTTTCGAATTTATTCAGAAATAAGTGAATTCGCTCATTTTCACAAAATTTTAGTTTTTTGTTTGATATACATAAAATTGAGTAGTTATTGTTCTTCTTTCCACTTATTGAATTTTTAAAACATTTTCCGCATGCTACGTATAAATTTTCTCATATATATTGAGTTTCAATCGGCTCAGTAGTTTCGGAGTTATTGTAACAAATTGAAGAAAAAATATATTTTTACGTGAAAATAGCAATTTTTTTTTTGTTTTAAAAAAATCATGAAAAATCGAAATTGGCAGAAATTGTTGAGATTTATTATTTGATCGCAAAACCATATATAATAGTAACAAAATGAGATATCGATCATAAAAATCCATTGATTCTTTTCGAATTTATTCACAATTAAGTGAATTTGCTCATTTTCACAAAATTGTATGTGTTATTGGAACAAAAACAAAATACATGTAAAAAATTTTCAGTCAAAGTACACGCTTGTAAGTACATACAATTTTGTGAAAATGGGCGAATTCACTTTAATATGAGAAATCTAAATCGAGATCCTATTCCCAATTAATCACTTATTTACAAAGTCATTAAAGATTTTAGTTTTATTGAGTTTTTCAAGCAAAACTTTAATTTTTGTTCGAATATAAGAAAGATCACAAATTGAGCTCTTTTTCTCATTCAACGCTTATTTACGTTAAAACGTTATTGAGGATTTTAGGTTAATTGAGATTTTTTTGGCCAGAAAAGTATGAGTGATCACAGATCGAGCTCGGATTATAGATTTATTAAGATATTCATAGAAAGAATGGACTTTTGGTCAGAAATATTAGTATGCACAGATCCAGCTTCTTTTCTTATTTTTGATTTATTTCATACAATAGAAGGAGTTTGCTTAGAAGGATGAATGATCACTTGTGCTATGGTTTTCTGAGTTTTTCAATATAAAAGTTGGATTTTTGGTCAGAGATATGAATGATCTAGCTAACTCTCAGTTACACGCTTATTTACAAAGTTATAGATGAATTTAGATTTATTGAGTTTTTCTAGAAAAACTTCGGTTTTTGGTCGCTTATAAGAATGATTACATATTAAGTTTCTTTTCTCATTTAAACATATATTTACAAAGTTATTGAGTATTTTAGGTTGATTATTATTTTGGTCAGAAATATGTGTGATCGAGCTCCTTTTCTCATTTAAATACTTATTTACAAAGTTATTAAAGATTTTGATTTCCTTTAATATTTAATTTATTGTTTTTATTTCAAATAAAAATACGTCGCTACTTAAAAATACAATACATATTAAGTGTTTTTTATTTAAGTTTACCAAATATGTGCATTTATATTCTTTATTTTCCAGGAAATTGCATTTTGTTTTCTAGCTATTATTTTGCATATTTATTGGGTGTAAAAAGAAATCGTCTTTATGTATATTTGGTGCATATGTTGTGGCTCAGGCTCTTTTGTCGATCAAAAATCAATATTGTATTTGTATGAGAAACTTTTCTATATTGCTTGTTATAGTTTTTATATTTTATTATTTTACTAGTGGCAAAGGAAATAATATGCAAATATTCCAAAAAAAAAGAATAATGCATATTGGTTTCCCTCACACGCTCGAATGGTTACTTGAACTGGAAATAGAACAAATAATACAAGCAGTGAGTTTATAATGTAGGCGAAATGCGTCAGGCGAGGCAGTTTTAAATGTTGTAATATGTGATAAAATGCAGCAGAATCTCTTAATTTTGAACTACTTCCTCAGTTTTTTTTTATTATTAAATCTTTTGTTTGTTGAAAGCTGTCTTTCACACTTTTGATATTTGTTAATTGACAAGGGTCATTAACCCAATTGCTCTCTCTCTCTCTCTATCACCCATAACCTTTGCATTTAAAATTATGTTTTACTCTAATAAATCACATTTTATGGTTATACAATATTTAATTTAATTCATGTTTAATTAAGCAAATATTGCATACCTTAAGGCATATTGGTGTATGTGTTTTTTATTATTAACATTTGTTTTTAACAAATTTATTTTAATTTAAATTGTTTTCATGAATTGTACGCATTTGCCATATGGAAAAAAATTAAAAAATAAATAATTTTAATATGAATGCAATTAAAAATTTGTTATTAAGTCCTTGAGGATAGTCATAGTTTCATGTACCAAATGAATAAACATGGAATATGGCCACATATTCTGGGCGTTTTTCGGAAAAACAAGCTCAAAATATCTTAAATCATAAATAACTTTGTAAATAAGCGTTTAATTTGGAAAAAGAGCTCAATCCGTGATTATCCATATTTCTGACTAAAAAACAATATTTTCTATGAGAATCTCAAATAATGTTAAATCGTTAATATAACTTTGTTATAAAGCGATCAATTGAGAAAAGAAGCTCGATCTCTGCTGAACTATATTTCACACCAAAAAGCGATGTTGTCTACGAAAAGCTCAAAATAAAGACAGTTTTTAATAAGTTTTTTTATAAAACGTTTAATTGAGAAAAGAAGATAAATTTGTGATTTTATTTCTGACCAAACATTTCCTAAGCAAAACATGAAATATCTCAAATCGTCAATAAGTTTGTGATCACTGCTATTAAACTGAACAAAAAGCGATGTTTTCTTAGAAAAATTCAAAATACCTTAATTCTTCAACAATATGAGTTTAATTGATGAAAGAAGTTTGATCTCTGATCATTTGAATAACTTTATAAATAGTCGTTTGATTGGGAAAAGAAGCTCGATTTGTGATCACTCATATTTCTATCAAAGATCAATTTGTTCATGAAAAACTCAATAAATCATTAATATCTTTGTAAATAAGAGTTTAACTGAGAAAAAGAACTTGATCTATGATCATTTAAATTTCTGTCCAAAAATCTTTATTTTCTGTGAAAAACTCAATAAATATAAAATTCTTAATAACTTTGTTAATAAAGTTTAAATGAGAAAAGGAGCTCGACCTGTGATCACTCATATTTCTGATCAAATATGGAAAACTCAAAATATATTAAAGCGTTAATAATTTTCTAAATAAGCGTTCAATTGAGAAACAGAGCTCGATCAGTGATCGCTGATATTTCTAAATAAAGATATGTTTATAAGAAATTTAAACATTTTTTAATTACTTTATAAATAGTCGTTTGATTGAGAAGAGAAGCTCGTTGCGTGATCACTAATATTTCCATCCAAGATAAATTTTTTATGAGCTCGACCTGTGATCACTAATATTTCTGATCAAAAATTATATATTTTCTATGGAAAACTCAAAATATTTTAAATCGTTAATAACTTTGTAAATAAGCGTTCAATTGAGAAACAGAGCACGATCAGTGATCAATAATATTTGTGACCAAAAACAAAATTTGAACTGTGATGGATTTTTTTATAAACTAGTAAGAGAGCTATATTCTCCTGTGCCGAATCTTATATACACTTCACCAAATTATACCTTAAAATAAAATTAAAATTTTTTTTTATTTTTAAAAAATTTTTTTTAATTAAAAATTTATTTTTTTTAATTTATTAGTGAAAAAAATTTATGACAAAAAAATGATTTTTGTGAAAAAAAAATCGGGTTAAAAAATATTTTTCCCGATTTTGACCCATTGTAGGTCCAACTTTGTATAGCCTTATATACATCGTTGCAATGGACTTTGAAATATTTATCATTAGATATCCATATTGTCTACATTTATGACTTAGTATTCGAGATATAGATCAAAAATTGAGGTTGTCTCGGATTTTTGCTCATATCTCCGTTATTTATGGACCGATTTTGCTGATTTTGAATAGGAAACTTCTCGAAAGCATGTCTGACAGAATTATTGAAGATTTGGATCCCGAAGATATCTGGAGTCTTCAGAAAATTGATTTCAACAGACAGACATGGCTAAATCGACTCCGCTATCTATAAGGATCCAGAATATATATATATTTTATAGGGTCGAAAAATTACAAACGGAATGTCAAATTTATATATACCCTACTCACGAAGGTAAAGGGTACACAAAATTTTATTATCAGACATTGTGAATACCTCCCTTAATTTGTTTATAATATTCTTGTGAGCTTTAGTAATTACTACCAATAAAATATGTGATGTAGAACAACTATAAAAAAAAAATTATTGAAAACAAATTGTTATTATTGTAATTAATAATTAAATGCTAGAAAAAATGTAAGTTATTAAAATTGCAAAAACATAAATAGTGGTCATTTGTAGAGATTAAGTTATAAATGCAGTTATGGTTATTTTTTTGTTTTTTTAATAAGTCAGCAAATTTATAAACAGCCAGAGCAAACTATTGACACCATTTATAAATTATACAAAAAAAAAAATGATTAAATACATGATTTGTTTATTTCATTAGTATTAAAACTGTTACTAATATAATTTAATTTTAAACAGCAGGATTTTGAAAATTAGATTTTTTTTGCAAATTTTAGCATCTATCATTCAATTTGGGTTGGAATATTGTTGTGCTGTGTTGTCAATTAAAATGATGATGAAATTAAAAATATTGTTTATATGTTAATTTAACAGGCTCAGTGTTTACACACTTAGTTTAAAAACAATTTTCCAAATTATGGAGATTTATTTCGAAATTGTATTGAAATAAATATTCATGGAAACAATTTTCTAATCAAATCATCTCATGTAGAAAATATTTAACAACAATTTCTATTTTTTTGGTGTTATTTTCACAACTATAATAACTAGAAAAAAATGTGTATAATCATTGGTAATTATCAGTTTTATCAAGCGTAACATTTATAACAACAAATATTTACAAAATATGTTTATATGTATGTATATTATTATATTATACATACTTCCATACATATGTATGAATGTATTTATGTATATATAAATGCATAAATATATATAATGTATTTGCATAAACATGTTTATGAACATGCAAATTCACACATACAAAATGTTGATACAATAAATACATACATTTTGTAATTAGTTTGTATTTAATGATAAACTAGAGATTTACATATCAATGTGATATTATGTTTTAACACCGACATATGCACTAATACATGGAACATATGTGTGAGAATCTAGGTATATGTGTTTGTAGTTTAAGGTGCTGGTATTAGGGTGGCATGATACAAATCTCATTAAATTACATAGCCTTAAAAAAGTAAAAAAAATAATATTGTTGTTTTTTTGTATGAAAAATCCATTTCTGGCCTGAAATAATAGTGATCACAGATCGCGCTTGTTTTATCAATTAAACATTTATTTACCAAGTTTTTAATAATTTAAGATTTATTGTGTTTTCATATACAATTTTATCAATAATATGAGGGGATACAAAACGAGCTCCTTTATCAATCAAATTATGAAAATATCGATTTTTGGCCAATAACACAAGGCAACAAAATCGAAAAAATTGTAAAGGTTTTTCAAACCACTACACAATTTTGATGCATTGTGGTTCCAGTAGTACAAATATGGTTCAAATTTTAAATTCTATGGAGACGTTTTGTTTTAAATTTTTAAGTAAAATAATTATTTTTTTAGACATTTCTCCACATAATTACTGATAACTCAAAAAGATTTAGTGCAATATTATTAAAATGAACATAGAAAAATTGAGATTTACATGACCTTTACCGTTTATATATTGCGTTTCAATAGGCTCAGTAGTTTCGGAGTTATAATAACAAATTTAAACAAAAAATATATTTTTTACATGAAAATAGCTAATTTTTTTGTTTTAAAAAACTCATGAAAAATCGAAAACTGCAAAAAATTTTTAAAATTTATTACTTTATCGCAAAGCAACAAAATAAGATATCGATCATAAAAATTGGTGGATTCTTTTCGAATTTATTCCCAATTAGGTGAATTCGCTCATTTTCACAAAATTTTAGTTTTTTTGTTTGATATACATAAAATTGAATAGTTAATGTTCTGCTTTCTATTCACTGAATTTTGAAAACATTTTCCCCATGCTATTTACAAATTTTTACATATATATTGCGTTTCAATCGGCTCAGTAGTTTCGGAGTTATAATAAAAAATTAAAGCAAAAAATATATTTTTTATGTAAAAATAGTAAATTTTTTTGTTTTAAAAAAATCATGAAAAATCGAAAACGGCAGAAATTTTCTAGATTTATGGCTTTATCGCAAAGCCGCATGTAATAGGAACAAAATGAGATATCGATCATAAAAATCGATTGATCCTTTTCGAATTTATTCATTTTCACAAAATTTTAGTTTTTTGTTTGATATACATAAAATTCAGTAGTTTAATGTTCTTCTTTCGATTGATTGAATTTTGCAAACATTTTCCTTATGCTAAATACAAATTTTCACATCGAAATTCATTTCATTACTACGCTTGTGATACCAAATTATAAATTGGCGTGCACGCAGAATTGTTCTTCTTTTCCGTTGGCTACCTTTAACCGATGATTGTTTTGCATAAAATTCCTTTGTGTTTTTAAAGGATTTTTGGGAATAACAAAAAATTTGCAGCACTCACAAACTGTACCCACACAAAGGGTTATCCCAAATTATAGTATCAGTATTTATAAGAAGTTCAAATATTATAATATGAGTTCTCACAGATCGATCTATTAAACGATTAGTTATAAAGTAATTAGAGATTTAATTCTTTTTAAAATATAGATTTTGGGTAAAAATATTTGCGATCACGATGGTGTTCCTTTTCTTAATTAAACGCTTTTGTACATTAATTAAATTTTAAGTTATTTTCAGTTTGTCAATGAAAATATCGATTTTTGATCAGAAATATCAGGGATCACAGATCGAGCTGCTATGCATAATTAAACACATATTAACAAAGTTAATGACGATTGAAGATATTATGAGTTTTTCCAAGAAATATTAGTGATCACAGATCGAGTTACTTTTCTCAATAAACTGCATATTTACAAAAATATTAACGATTTTTAATATTTTGAGTTTAGAGCAAAGATTTTTGGTGTGAAAATAGAGTGATTTCACATTGTGTTTGTTTTCTCAATTAAACGCTTATTTACAAAACTTTAAGGAAAATGTTGGTATGAAATACGAGTGATCTCAGATCGAGCTTCTTTTCCCAATTAAACAGTTATTGAGGATTTCGAATTAATTGCGTTTTTCATGTCAAACATAGATTTTTGATGAGAAATATGAGTGTTTACAGATCGAGTTCCTTTTCTCATTTAAACACTTATTTTCAAAGTTATGGACGGTTTATAGATTTATTGAGTTTATCTTACAAAATATAGATTTTTGAAGAGAAATATATGTGATCAAATTGAGAATCCTTTCATTCTCATTTATACGCTTATTTTTAAATTTGGATTTTGGACAGAAATACTCATTTGAATGATACAGTTGGAGCATATTCTCTCAATTAAACGTTTATTTAAAAATTTAATGACGAT
The DNA here is from genome assembly GCA_942486065.2 of Calliphora vomitoria. Classification (NCBI taxonomy): domain Eukaryota; kingdom Metazoa; phylum Arthropoda; class Insecta; order Diptera; family Calliphoridae; genus Calliphora; species Calliphora vomitoria. The sequence continues at coordinate 18,387,184 of OW818031.2, read as the reverse complement.
TTATGATAGAAAATGTATATTTTTGGTCAGATGATTTATTAATTATAGATTATTTACAAAGTTATCAAGGTTTTAAGATTTATTAAAATTTTCATACTTAAAATTGATTTTGTACAAAAACAAAATTGATTTTGTACAAATTGCGCTCATACTCTCAATTCAAGAGTAGACGATTTAAAACATTTTGAGTTTTTTCTAGAAAATATAAATTTTTGGTTAGAAATATGAGTGCTCACAGATCGAGTTTCTGAATTAAACACTTATCACAGAGAGATTGTGCCGATCGCAACTGATTCGTTTGAATCGAGCATTGGCCGGAAAACGCGAGACATGAAACAGTAATATTGCATCATGACAATTTTCGTTCACATGTTGCAATACCTGTTAAAAGTTATTTAGAAAGAAGTTGTTGGGAAGTTTAATCTCACCCGCTTTATAGTATAGACCGTGCGCTGTCCAACTACTATAGGAGTATCGGAAATTTGCTTGATTTGTTCTTGGTCTCAAAATAGGAGCAGTTCTTTTAACGTGGAATCCATATGTTGATAGAAAGATGGGAAAAGGCCATAGCTAACAATGGCCAATAATTTGAATAAATTTATATTGTACAAATATTTCAAAATTAAATCTAAAAATATTAAAAAATCCCGCATTTTTAAGTCATAGACCCAATATTTTGACTTTTTCATAGAAAATATGGATTTTTTTCTAAAATATGGGCAGTTCCACGAGAATGACTACCACGAATGACAACCCAAAAACCCTTGAAACTTTTGGTCAAAATGATTTGAATAGGAGAAAACACTAAAATATTACTATGTGTCAGTATTTAGAGCTTATTACAACATTTTATTGGCAAAAATAATAGTTTAAACTGACTATATTTAATTTTTTAATTTAATTGGCGTGTTTCAGGCTAAAATTACGGACAAAATTAAGCTCCTAATTGGCATATAGTGTGAAATGAATTTGACTCTAATTGTTTATTTGCTATTATAAAATTGTTTTTTGAAACCGAATACATATTTTCTATTTATTTTTTTAGTTTTTGTATACATACATTTACAGAATATATATTGTTTTATTATAAGAGAAAAATCTGTCACGTACGGTATTAAATCTTATTTATTATAAAATCATCCAAAGATTGTTTTTATTTAAATATGACGGTTTGTAAAGGAAAAATATTTCGTTTAGTGCAAGAAATTAAATGAAAACATTACGCCTCTCATGATTCGCAAATTATCGCATATCTTTACATATACCTCAAAATTACTTCCGTTTTATGTCACGTACGATATACACACATTTCGCATGATATTTTGGACAACAATGTTTCGAAAGAACTTATTATTTTTTTAAAATATAATACCCTATGATACCCAATATTTTTCAGAAATTATTTTTCAGATACTCTTATTTTTGCAATATCTATTCCACTCTATAGGCGTACAAATGTCACGTACGATGATATGGAATTGCCCATATGAGTGTACAGATCGAGCTTATGTTCTCATTTAAAGACTTGTTTACAAAGTTATTGAAGATTTTAGATTTATTGAGATTTTGATTAAAAATACAGTTGAACTTCCCTATAATGAATCTTGACGGGACTAGAAAATCACTTCATTATATAGAAACTTCCTTGTACAGAAATTATATTTTTCCCCCACTTTTTATTTAAAATAATTAGGCATATTATTTTGGGTTACAGTTTTCCATTTTTCTTCAACATCAAAACCTTGTAATACCAAATAACAAAACAATTATAATAAAAATTATATTATTTTAAATGTTTATTTAAAATAATCAGGTATTTTAGTTTGGATTACACTCTTCCATTTCTCTTCCTTAACAAAACCTAATACATTAAGAGATTTATATACATTAGTCGGCACGTTACTTCTCATCTCCACAAAAGTTCGAAGTACATCTATTGATGAAGAAACGTGCTTCAATGTAGGTATCGTCTTATTGACGACAGCCAATTCTTCACCTCGGGTTCTTCTTCATCGTTATCTGACTCTATAAATATAAAAATTAATGTACATCACACATTTATTTGGCATTAGGATTAAAATATGTATGTATGCACACAAAGCTAATAAATATGTATGTACCTGCCATAGCCGAAACTCCACGAGTTTCCAGAACACTGATGAGAATATCCTCATCGGATGGGATGCCCATGGTCTGCAAATCAATATCAACATTGACATAATCTTCAAATGATGCATCAGCGTTCGTTACTTCCCTAAATGAAGCCTGTAGAGCAGCCAAATCAGCTAACAGAAGAAAGTCTTCCTCATCCCAATGAGTCCGCACGCCATCTTTCGAAAATCCTGGCTTTCTGAAACAATTCGCAATTGTTTCTGGTTTTACAAAGGCATTCCACACTGTGCTTAAATTTCGAATAGCTTGAAGCAAATCTATGGCCCAAACAGGTTCGTTCTCCTCCATTTGTGACAATATGTTCATCAAAATTCGTTTTCTGTAAAGTTGTTTTATTTTGTAGATGATGCCTTGGTCCATTGGTTGAAGTAAGGACGTCATGTTCGGAGGAAAATACGCAAGCTCAATATTTTGCAGTTTATCTTTTGCCTCCTTAGAATGCGCACTGCAATTATCAATAAAAAGTAAAACCTTCCTTTTCTGAGAACCAAATTTTTTGTCCAGCTCTAAAAGCCACTTCGTAAAAATGTCACCTGTTATCCACGCCTTTTTCTTGGACTGATAATCTACATCTAGAGATCTTATTCCTTTAAAACATCTAGGATTTTTAGCCTTTCCTATAACAAGCAGTTTCAGTTTCTCCAAGCCAGTCATATTGCTTGCTACTAGGACAGTTATTCTCTCTTTGCTCTGTTTTCCACCAAAGCATTTCTCATTTTTAAATGTTAATGTTTTGTTTGGCAAACATTTAAAAAACAAACCAGTCTCATCAGCATTAAAAATGTCATTTTGATCATATTTTTGTATCAATCTCGGTAAAACATTCACTACCCATTCCACCCGTTCTCTTACGTTGGCGTCAGCACTTTCCCCACATAAAGTTTTTGCTACAATACCATACCGTTTTTTGAATTTGTCTAACCATCCTGTGCTAGCTTCAAAGTCTTCGTGTCCCAATGCATCAGCGAACTCTTTGTCTTTTTGCTTCATTAATGGCTCAGATATAGGAAGATTCTTACCACGTGCGCCAGTTACCCATTTGAGCATTGCTTCATCAATATACTCAAAAAGGCAGGTTCGAAGCCTTTTGCGTTTAGTGCTCAATTGCTCGTCTTCTACATTTTTTAGAATCACAGCCTTGTTTTTTAAAATATTTGATAATGTGCTGGGAAGAATTCCAAACTGCTTGAAAAATTCATTATATGGAGACAAAAACTCATATGAGTCAAATATTACACCTGCAAAATTGCTTCATTGTATAGAAAACTTCATTGTAAAAAAACTTCATTAATCGAATTTATTTAGGAGTTTAGATATTTTATGTTTTTGGTCGGAAATATGAGATCGTACACAGATCGCAGTCCTTTGCTCAATTACCCAGTCAGAAACACTTATAAAACTGTATCTGAATCTTTAAAAATATTGAAAGGTATCTTGGAAATATTTTGATTTGCTAACAATCTACTTGAATTATTTAGTTCTCTAAGCACCTCACTAATACTCTTCCATACAAATAATCCATTTATACAAATTGTGTATTATTTACAATGACTTATCATTGTAATGAAACTGTAATTCAGGGTTACTGATTAAATGCAAATGTACGTATCTGTATACACCTTAAATGTTTTAAATTAAATTACTCTAGGGTTAAAATTTTATCAACTGTAATTATAATATTGTTTTTGTTTTGTCACAAATGCATTTTCCGACATTATTTACATTTATAAACAATAGAAAATTTGCACATTTGCTACTAATAAAACAATACAACAATATCGTATTGTATTAATAAACATAATTTGAAAACAAAAACAAAATACCAGATATAATTTAATAATAATTTTAGGCCAGTAATTGTAGGCATTTAAATTGAATTAAATATTTAGGGATTTGAAAAATGTTAACTTATAGCAACCATATAATAAATATCTATTAAGATTACATTATTTTATAAATTCTTAAATAAGTTCTTTAAGAAATGCTAGCATAACTTTCGAAATCATAATTTTCATATTAAAATTTTATACATACCTATTTCGGTTGCATACTTATAGGATTACATTAACTAAAAATTTCATTGCATACTTTTTGGCTCCTTCTTTTCGGTTAACAAACAATTCGCACAAATTCCTGTAGTTATTACAAAGTTTTAACAAAGTTTTCCTTACAAATAAAAAAATTTCCAACCAAAACTTTTTTTTTTTTGAGTTTTCAAAGCAAAAGAAGACAGAAAATAATCCCCTTTTAAAAAATATTACAAAATATCTGACATTTGTAACTACAGCAAAAAAAAAAAAAAAAAAACATATTCTGAACACAACACACAAAAATTCAGTGTTTCGACAAAACTTTATGCCACATGAACATGACGTATGCAATCAAAACTACAATCACACTCACTTACATTACATTACATAACATGTTTGCACAAAAAGACTGAATACGCATTTCTGGAGTGTGAAAGCAACCATAAAACTGCAACTATTGTGCATCAACGACACAAAACTGACAAATGTAGAAAATCCTTAAAGTTTTTTACGACAAGCACTTCATACAGCATTTAAAATTTAAGCATTTTTTCTTATTTGTTCTTCCACTCCAGAACGTAATGGTTCAAACAAATGTTGTGAATGATTTAAAGCATGAGTGGTTGCAAAAAGAAGCAAATTATTTGACAAATAAATTATTACGGGTACTTAGTGGGAAGAAAAAGATGTTGCAACATTACTAAATTATGTAATTAGATGGATGGTTGGGTAAATATTGAGGAAAAGGAGGTGTGAATCAATAAGGAATATTCAGAGTGTTGGTTTGAAAGACATTCATGAGTTTAAAGTGCTTCAGCAATGTTTATAAAAGGGAAGCTTTGAAAGGAGAATTAGATAGTCCCAAGAATTCTTGATGTCTTAATGAAGAGTTATAAGACCATCACAATTATCGCCACTAGAAATGGCGAGATTGCCATTATACCATGTACCGAAATGACCAGAGTTTGTTCAGTCAAGTGCAGTCAACAATATAACAATCAGTTTTATAATGAGACTACTCAGAGTTTAAGAGTGTCAACTCAAGAACATATCGATTTTAAACTAAGGAAATAATAGACGGATATCACATGCGAACTCTAAGCATGTGTAATTGAAGTTGTCTTCGTTATCGTTGTAAGAGACTCTGTGCCAGACTTTACAACGAACTCCTTACAGCAGCAATAACAATATTGTTACGAATTTGCAATAGCGATTTGAATTTGGCGGTCTGTAGCAGCATTCATCGTGTTTGTAAACACGTTCATCAGTAGAAGCTTCTAGTTATCAACAATGTGGATAGCATGTGGTTATTAGCATTGTTTATAAGTATGGCAACACTAAATGTTTAAGCTGCTAACATTGACATCGAAAGCTCTAGAATTCGAACATACTACAACTTTTTCAATTGAAAATGAAAACTTTTCAATTCAATTCAGAAAATATCAATTGGAATTGAGATTTTTCATTTGATATTCAGAAGATCCCAATTGAATATGAGATTTTTAATTTCAAATTCGGAAAAGAACAATTGATAATGAGAATTTTCATTTAAAATTCGGAAAAGCTCAGTTGAAAATTAGAATTTTTTATTAGAAATTAGGAAATTAGCAATTGAAAATGAGAAAATGAAAAGAACATTCATTGTTCCTGCATGAAATGTTGTCGAGTGCTGAATAGCTCTGCTGCAGTCGCCAACTATTATTTGAGCAATGGCTTCATCTATCAAACTTTCTAGGTTAATTACATAGTAGCGTTCTCCCACGTTGGGGTTGAGTACTGGAGAATATGGGCTCAATCTTAGCAAAGTTACTTTGAGTTTTTTAATAATCTCTCAAGTTTGCTGTGCCAAGGAGCATTGTCACAAACTACTACTAAAACGATGTTGCCCAAATCCTCCCATTTTTGAAAAACATCATTTACATACTCATTTGCAATAGTCGCGTTAAAAGAACCTCTTATTTTCAATTAAGCTTCTTTGAATTTAAAGTTAGAACTCTCAATTTAAATTGTTCTTTGCCGAATTATAAATGAAAATTATCATTATCAATTGGGGTTTTCGGAATTTCAAATGAAAATTCTCAATATGAATTGTTCTTTTCCGAATTTGAAATTAAAATTCTCAATTTCAATTATTTTTTTCCGAATTACTGTCGAAAATGGTGTAGTTTGTTCGTTAAGAGCATTATAGAAGATTCCCGAAAGATGGCGTGTGTATAAATAGTGGCAGAGGTTGCAGTCGTGAGTTGAGTTGATCATAGGCGTTGTTAGAGTTAACATCAACTGTCTTGTACATTTAAGTTTGTACATTATAAATTGTGTGTGCAATTCTGCGAATTTTTGAGCGTATATAAAGAAACTAAGTGACTATTTGAATTGTTGTTGTTGTACATTTTAAATAAATAAAGAGTTGTTACAATTTTAAACTACTAAACGGCTTTCATTTGCAATCAAAAGTATCCGGTTTATTTAAAGGAAATAAACCAACGTTTTAAAAAGGTGAAAACGTAACAATATCTTTAATCATCCGATATTCACTGTTGGAAAAAATAATAGAAATGGAAGCATTTTTTTTTTTTTTTTTTTCAAATTTGTAAGTATATTAGTCAAGTTTAGTTTTGTTAAAAAAAATGTATATGCAGTTTTGTTTATCAGACATACAACATAAGAAAAAACAAAATCATTCCCCTTTTCATTAATATTTTAATATACTATATGACTAACAATGTAAAGAGTCAATATTTTTGCTGGAAAAAATAATAGAAAATCGTAAATGGATTCAATTTTTAGAGGCACATCTTTTTATTTTTTTGTTAAAAAATTGTTTTATTTTAATATTTAGAGGCTCTACCTTTGTTTTTCACAACTTCATTGGATCTGCGACACATGGAATCAACCAATTTTTTTGAAAAATTCCTTGTCATGGAAAATCACTCTTCCTGGTTTTTTTTTTGAGAATTTCAAATTCAAATTGACAACACAATTGAGAAATTCAACCTTAAATTGAGAAAATTGCAAATGAAATTGAGAAATTCAACTTTAAATCGAGAAAATTCCAATTGAAATTGAGAATTTCAATACGAAATTTAGAAAATTCCAATTGAAATTGAGAATTTCCATTTTAAATTTTTAATTTTAATTGGAATTTTAAATTTAAAATGGAAATTTCATTTGGAATTTTTCTCAATTTTATTTGGAATTTTCTCAATTTAAATTTGAAATTCATAATTTCATTTGCAATTTTCTCAATTTAAAATGGAAATTCGAAATTTGTTTTGGAATTTTCTCAATATCATGTATAATGTTCTCAATTTAGATTAAAAATGGTGTAGTACAGCTTTGGAGACTTCGCCAACTACTCATTTCATTATCTTTATACCGATGTCTACACAAACGAATAAAAGTTCTACCGACTAGTGTAATATTACTTTTAAGCCTGAATTTTAAAGTCAAGGACAAATGCTAAAACATTTGAAGTAACAGCCAGAAATATCATAGTATTAATTAGCTGAACCGCAACTCTCCCCAATACTATGATAAATACAAAAGTTTGGCAACACAACTGCGAGTTCGCGAGTTTTACAACAAGCGAACCCTATTTACACCGATACACAGTGGGGCAGAATCAAAATTTTTTGGAAATAAATCTAGCATTTCTAAACGGATGGATCGACCGGGATAAAATTTGACGTGGGCGTAGCCAAGGAGTATTCGAGTTGAAGTTATTAAAATGGACCCTACAAATGCTCCAGGCGCGGCACTATGGTGGATCAAAGTAACATGTAAAATTTTTAAACACGTGCCATTTTTCGGTTTCCCTTCCGATTTCAAAGATTTTGAAATTTTTGGGAACCGCTTGACTAGGTCTTGAAACCATGCTTGCATGTACTATTTATCTATTATAATTTACGAGTTATAGGCATTTAAAATTGAAATTTTCAAATTTTGCCATACCTTGGTCCGTTTTTTTTTAAATAAATGGCGTAATTTTGAACCGAATGGACTCGAATTTTCTTTACTAGTTAGTAAATTACCAATAATATGCAAACAATTTCAGAGCAATATCAATTACGGATCCGAAAATAAACGATTTTCAATTTAAAAATTCAAAAATTTGTAGATTTTTGCTGTTTTTTGGGTTAAAAGGTGACTTACCTCTTTATTTTATTAAAATAAAACTTTCTTTAAGAACATATAACAGTTTTATGTTTTTCTGTAAAATATCTTTACGGATAATATTTCGGTATAAAAGGCATGCCAGATTTTTCGAATATGTCGCCCCTACGTCCTTCGGAACTTGGCCTATTTTTTATCAAAATTTTAACTTTGGACCACATGTTTTAAAATCCCACAGCTGGGATCAGAAAACGGAAAGCAGTTTTGGAAACCTTGATATGATTCCTATTCATTTCCAAAGTATTTTCTCAGCCCCGAAGGAAATGTTGAACCTGTGGACAAAATTGTAAAAAATAACATTTCTGGGATTTTCGCTCCAATTTTTAGAAATTGCATGATTCCCTTTGACCTTTTGACAAGTTTTTTTACACTTTGTTATTTAGAATAAGAAATTTAAAAAACGTTGAAATTTTCATTGAGTTTTGTTAATAAATAAAGATTTTATTACATATTACATATTTATGGAGTTTCTAAAACTAAAATTTGTATCAAAATTTTGATATGATTGCAAATATTAGAAACAATTTGGTCTACATTTTTTCCGAACTAATATTTTTTGTTTAGATAACTTAATTTTTGGTCTTACAAAAAAAATTTCAAATCAACATCTCAATTATATTCAAAAATATACCACATTAAATCTCCGTCCTTCAAAAATATTGCAAGGATCTATCTGTTGAACCGCAACTCTTCCCAAACCAAAGAAATTGAACATCCACAATTAGATGAGACAAAACGAAGAACTATATGTAAATATTGAAACCTTGTGGTTACATAGATGTTCACGCCATGTTGCAAAGCACCATGCTGAGTTCGAATGTCCATATGTATCTTTTTAAGTATGGAAAACTGAATCTATGGCAATTACAGCCATAGATAACAGGCGTAATTCTAGCATAACTGAGATAGACCGTATATTGTGAAAGTTAAGAGCTTTAGACAAAGTACTTTTACTTTTATTTTTTAATTTTTAGCATCAATATGACTTAGCTATAATGGCAGCGATACTATCCTGAGAAATTAAGAACATTGGAAGATTAGGTTAGGAAAAGTTGGTTTATTTCCACAACTCATAAATTGTACTATAACGAGACTCTTTCACTAAATCTTCTGATTCGGCTCAAGCAGTCTTATTACCACCCTTCTAACACAGAAGTGTGACAGAGAAAGTCGATGGTGTTATTTTGAATCACCCGGTATTTTAGTAGCTGTCACTTAAGAAGCTTCTATTCTTTGACATTTGACAAGTAGAAACTACACCATTACTAAAAATGGAACGATACACGCTTCAACAACGCATTGAAATTATTAAAATTCACGACAAAAATGGTGAAAATCTTGCAGTTCCAGTTCTCATTGGGTCGTAGTGAAGCAGCTTGTCGGATCGCAATACAGAAATTGGAGGGAAAATTCGAGCTGTTGGGACAAGTTAGTGCTGTGAAGAATAAAACCCGTGTACGTCGCTCAAGAACAACTGAGAATATTGCTGCTGTAGCCCAAAGTGTTGAAGAAAACCCAGGTTTGTCCATTCCTCGTCGTTCTTTGGAATTGGGCATTCCTTAAACATCATTACACCGTATCTTACGGTCGGAGTTGGATGATATTGATCTGAACAACGTTTACTTTCAACAAGACGGCGCTACGTGCCACACAAGCAACAAAACCATTGCTCTTTTACGGGAAAAGTTTCCGGACCGTGTTATCTGTCGAAGAGATGATCACAATTGGCCACCGAGGATCTTGTGATTTAACACCTTGTGGCTTCTTCCTTTGAGGCCACGTGAGAGATAAGATCTACGCCAACAGCCCAGCGTCGATTCAAGATAGAATTCGTGAGGCTATCCAGGACATGGGGCAGCCACTTTGCGATTTGGTTATGGAAAATTTCATGAAAAGGATATGGTCCTGTAATCGTGGTCGTGGTGACCACTTGGCTGATGTTGTTTTTCATTATTAACGGTATACCTTCCTCTTTATTATGAAATAAACATCCGATCATTTATCTCAAAAAATGCCATTATTCTTTGAATACCAAAATAACACCCCTGTATAAGTTTTCATCAAAAATTATGTAAAGATTATCGGTTTGGCATAAGCTCTCTTTCCTCGGCTGTGGTATGAATGAGAACAACTTTGCCTATCCCCAGGTTACTTTAAGTAATTGTTGAATATAATTGTTAGTCTGCTTGCTACAATGTCGGTCTATCCTTTTTAAAAGGCTGGACCTGTAGCTATATAAGGAAAGAAACTATTTCTCCTCCCTTTGTCAACTCGGGTTTCAGGTTCAGTACAATTTTTAATACTTGGCCCTGTCGACTTGTTGGCAGAAAAGCTTTGTTTGATTTTCCCATGATAGCCCTCAAAAGTTTAGAGTCAGCAATTCTACCTCTCTCCCGTCATTGAGTTCTCAGTTACCAGAGAATCGATACTTGAGATTTAACCAATTTTTTATTAATCAATTTTGGCCATGTTTCAAAATGTTACGACTTCATTGTACGGATGATTCATAGTAAAGAATATTGCCCCTGTTCTCATTTAAATCCCACAATATTGTACATTGAAACAGGCTTTTTTACTCGTGAGGTTTGTTTACATGTGAATTCCTTTGAAATCGAAAACGTTACTCGCATTCGATTTACAGAAAATGCTTATTTTAAGATATTAAAAAACTATTATTGTCTATAGTTTTTGGATATAACATAACATCCAAGAAGATCAAAAAATCTTCTTAAAGTCTGTAATTCAAATGGAGTTTTGAGAAATCTTCCATATTTTAAAACAAATATTTAAATTGTTTCTATGAAAATGAAGAAACTAATGGCATCAATTCGAATCCTTATTATGTTTTTTACATACAATTGAAAAAATCAAATGAGATTTAACTTGATCCTGTAAATATAAAGCCAAGACAAACAGGAAATTGAATTCAAAAATTAGTGTGATACGCAAAGTTTAAGGCTTTAACACACTATAATTACTTTTCACATTTATTTTCTGTTTTCACTATTTTTTTTTGTTTAACCTCAAAACTTTTTTAAAGTTCAGTTCACTATTTCGAAAACACAGCAACATACAAGTTAAGAACTTAATTCTCTTTAAAAATAAAATATGTATAAAAATCTACTTAATCGTATTTTGTGTTTATTAAAAAAAAAAAAAAAAAAAAAAACAAAAATAAACTTTCTTTTATACCACTTTTATTATGTGTGTACAAAAGAGTTTAAAGAAAATCTTGAGAAACCAAAATGAAAATACCAGCAAAAATATAGGAACACAAAAACTTTCTCTTGCACAGCAAGAGTGTTGACAGTTTTTGTGTCTTTTTTTAAAAATTCTGTCATTGATGTTTTTGAAAAATAAGAAAAAGAAAAACACAATTCTTTCTTGCCTTCACTTAAGTATTTTGGTAGGTTTTATTTTTATATTTTTCTTTTTACTTGGATTTCGTTATTAACAACAATATAAAAAGTGGAAGAAAAAAAAAAGAAAAAGAAAGTATTGAAAAGAAAAGTTTTGAAAATGTAAACAGTTTCAATTTCCTTAAACATAAACAAACTCACAATTCTCGTTCACTCACTGATAGACAGACTCAAACATACACTTGCAGCGAGCAACATGTAGCTAAAGTTTAACAATTTTTTCATGTCAAATGTATACAAAAACTGAAAGAAAAAAATAATCGAATGAAACCGAATCGTATATACCCTTTAACTTACATACAGAGAAAAAGTCATGATTACGGCAACTATGCAATGTTCTACATAGACATAAGTGTTCGTGGCCAACGACTTTTATAGTTACATGATTGTCGCTGTATAGTTGGTTTTTAAAAGCTGTTGTGTTTGTAAAATGTCTAAATTATGATAATTTTGAAAAAATAATTATATTTCTAATAATGAAATGATATCAAATACCACATAATGTGGAGATGTGACTTAAACGATAATATTGTTACGAATGTGCAATAGCGATTTGAATTTAACGGTCTGTAAACGACTGCCTGCAACATTCATCATGTTTATAAACACAACCATCAGTAGAAGCTTCTACTTATCAACAATGTTGATAGCATGCGGTTATTAGCATTGTTTATAAGTATGGCAACACTAAATGTTTAAGCTGCTAACATTGACATAGATACCTCTAGAATTTGAATGTTCTAGTTTGTCCATTAAGAGCAGTAGAAGATTCCCGAAAGATGGCGTGTATATAAATAGTGGCAGAAGTTGCAGTAGTGAGTTGAGTTTATCCTAGGCGCTGTTAGAGTTAACATCAACTGTCTTGTACATTTAAGGTTGTACGTTATAAAGTGTGTGTGCATTTCTGAGAATTGATCAACGTGTATAAAGACACTGAGTGACTATTTGAATTGTTGTTGTGGTACATTTTAAATAAATAAAGAGTTGTTATAAATTTGAAACTACTAAAACTGCTTTTTATTTGTAATCAAAAGTATCCGGTTTATTTAAAGGAAATAAACCAAAATTTTAAAAGGGTTAAAACGTAACAATATGTTCATATCACCTAATAAGTGTATGAAGTGTTAGTTAGGTTGAGCTGGTATCATAATAATGTTGGGTAGAACCGTAATATGATTGTGCCACTACCATAATATGATCATGTCAGCTATCATGTTTGTACTTGACCATATATAATTATGTTATGGTTCTGCTACTATTTTAATATTTTCGAGAGAGCTATATTCGGCTGTGCCGAATTTTATATACCCTTCACCATATTATACTTTAAAATACTAATTTTAAATATTTTTAGGTATACAAAATTAAATTTTTTTTTCAAAATTTTTTTTTTTTTCAAAATTGTTTTTCACAATTTTAAAAAAAAAAAAAAATTTTCAAATTTTTTTAAATTGTTGTCAATTTTTTTTTCGAAACTTTTTTTTTAAATTTATTAGTGAAAAACAAAATTTTTTGTGGTAAAAAAATTTTCAGGTTAAAAAATAATTTTCCCGATTTTGACCCATCGTTGCAATGCACTTTGAAATATCTATCATTGGATATCCATATTGTCTATTGTTCAAGTGTAAAATTAATTTAGTGTTTAAGTGCTCATTATTGAATATTATTGTATGTGCTCAGAGAGAACATGTACTTCTAGTTACTCGTAAGTTATTTTGCTTGAATTGTTTACTTCTCCCAAAAAAAGATTTGTAACTAGAAGTTAGTTATCAGTGTCAACTCAAACAAAAAGGTTGGTATAACCATTATAATAAACCCTCACATTGCAGAAAACTAATCCCCGTTTTATTTTATTTTAAATTTGTTAAATTTCTTTATTTCCCCCCCCAACATTTTGGTCCTTCGAACCGGATTGGCGAATCGAAGAAATTTTAACAAATAACCTCTTTTCAGAGTAATAAACCCCGTGAAATATCACAAAATCAACCCCCAATATTTGAATTCGAAATACATCAACAAATTAGTGGAATACATAAGAAGCTGAGCCCAATAGAAGCAGTTTAAATCATCTATTGTTTTTAAAAATATTGTTTGACTTCACCAATAAAGTAAGTGTCAATATATTTTTTATATGCATATATACATTTATTAAGAAAAAACAACAAGTGCAAATTATACAAAAAGTGCAAAAACAAAACCTTCGGTATACAGTTATTATATTTTGTGAAGTAAAATATCCCCAATAAATTAAAACAAATTCCACACAGATCAATAATCTGTTAGTGAAGTGAATAAATAAAATAAAATTGTGTTAACATCAGTCTGTAAACAGTGTAAATGTAACTCAAACACGATTACATATTTATAAGTTCTGTTTTTAAACAAACTGAGAGCATCTCCGAAAACTCTCTCTAAAAAGAAAAAAAAAAAGAAATTGTTCAAACCAAACACAACCTGAAGTTAAACATAAATGTGTACAATCACTTAACAGAGTTTTAGGCAGTTCAAACCACACACAACATTATACATGTTATACATGAACAACAAACAATTTAACAGAAAGCTAAAGTTTTGTTCGGACCACACACAACCTGCTGTTAGTATAAAACACAATACAACATATCAACAGTGATCACGTTTTGTTCCAACATAAATAAAAAAAAAATTTAATTTTCAAATGTAAACAAAACAAAATACAAAAAACGGTCTCTCATTATATTACATATGTGCGAATGTGTGTACTGAATATTTCGTATCTGATAAATTAACTATATCTGCTAACGGATATTTATCTGTAAACATTTCTTTTTCTTTTATCGTTTGTTATTACACTGTTTCCTAACGAAATTTTATTTTTTCTCCCATATTGATATATGGAATAATTAAATACTTACTATAAAATATATAAATATTAAACAAAACCAGTTGAATAAATTATATGAAATAAGAAACGAAATATAATAACTGTAAACAAGTTTTTGCTCATAGTGATTTCTTAATCAATATTATTGATTTTACTATTTCATCGAAGCACATAAATATTTTGTTTGAACCATTATAAATCGCCAAGAAATCGCTATTTTAACATCCCATTGATATTTTTATTATAACTCGGACTTTTATTTTGATCACCTAGTCGGTTGTTAATTTTTTTTGGTGTATTTTGTTGTTTTCAAAACACGTTTTTTTAATCGAATAAAATAACATTTCCTTTGCTGTGAAAATTTATTCTGTGGATTTGTTATATTTTCAATCTTGGTCATAAATACTCGATTTGAGTTTCATTATGTCGGTATTAGACTCATTTATACGGGCTTCGGATAGGGTTGTAGAATTCCAAGCATATTTTGATTCACTTTCTGTTGACAGCCACTCGGTTCATACATTAGAGGTGCACAAGGATGAAGTTGTGCGCCTATGGTCAGTTTTTAGATCGTGCTACGATGATATCCTCAATAAATTCAATGAATTAGAGGAAGATATTCAAGTTGAAACTTTAAAATCCCGATTTTTTTCCACATTCGAAGCTCACGTAAAGGTTCTTGCAAAATCCAATGAGCTGTTGGATAGTCTTTGCCAGCAAGCCGCTCCGATCCCTGCTTCTAACCCCTCTACAATCCCTCAAATGGACACTACACCAAATATAACTCTACCACCCTGCGATACTGAAATTTTTCACGGGGACTATCAGTCCTGGCCTACCTTTCGTGACATGTTCACGGCATTATACCGGAACAACAAGCGATTATCTCCAGTTGAGAAAATGTGTCATCTTATAAAAAAGACACAGGGAGAGGCGCGTGAATTGCTAAAAATGTGTCCAATAACAAATGACGGTTTCACAATGGCTTGGCAGAATCTAGTGAACCGATATGAAAATAAAAGAATCCTCATAAACGCTCAATTGAAAACTCTCTTTAACCTATCTCCCATTTCTAAGGAAACCGGTAGTCATATTAGGTCTATTCAACGTACCATTAATGATTGTGTCTCAAATTTAAGTATTCTCGAAATTGACACCGGTAATTGGGATGTAATATTTGTATACATTTGTTCGACATGTCTTCCGGACGTTACTCTTACCCTCTGGGAACAATCTTTACCAAGTAGCACCGAGTTGCCAACATGGAAGCAAATGGATACTTTTCTGACATCCAGATTTCAGACTTTAGAGTCCGTTGCCGATATTCGCACCACGTTTGCTAATCCTAATATTTCCAATCATGGGAAATCTTCTACTTCAAAAAGAAACATTCCATCAGATCAGAAGAAACTTAATACCTATCGTACCAGTGTTTCTAATGATAAAACCACTAAATGCTCGCTCTGTTCTGATTTTCATCCCCTTAGACTTTGTCCTAAATTTCTGGGAATGTCTATAGATGAACGTTTTACGATAGTCAAAAGACAGAATCGGTGCACGAACTGTCTTGGAACATCCCATGAGTTCAGAAATTGTAGGAGCCAATATGTTTGTCACTTATGCAAACAAAAGCACCATTCTTTACTCCATCGAACGGAAAACTCATCGACTGTAGTCCAACATTTTAATCCTCAATCGAGTTCTCTGACTGTAGCTTCGACCCCGCAAACTGAGCCGAACACTTCTAGTGTTACCAACCCCTTACAATCAAACAATAATCCCTCTACTTCTACTGAAGCTGCAAATCAGATGCGACGCGCATATTCTACTCAAATACAGTCCACTACCAATTCTACAGTCTTACTTGGTACGGCCCTTGTTGATATTTACACAAACGACCTTAAGTGTACCGTTCGAGCCTTAATTGACTCTGCATCTGAAGGTACTTTTGTATCAAAAAGACTTCAATGTAAACTATCTTTAAAGACTCGCTCTTCGAAAACTGAGGTTCATGGGCTAAACGATGCCTTGACTGCTACCTCAAGCCAGCTATGTTACATTCGTATAGGTTCGCCTATTGACAGCTCGTTCGAAACCTATGCCGATGCCTTTGTCATTAAGAAACTAACAAGCCAGCTCCCCTATTACCCGTTATCGACTTTAAGAAACAGCGAATTTGCAGATTTACAAATGGCTGATAATCATCTTAATAAGAGTTCAGAAATTGATTTATTGATTGGTGGTGATGTATATCCAAAGATTTTAAGAAATGGGTTGCGTTGGGACAATAACAAATCTTTAGTGGCACAACAAACCGTTTTCGGATGGATTGTTACAGGCCGAATCGCGACAAAAACGCATGTCTCTTCGGTCTCATCATTTTATAACGAGGTCGTGTTAAACAAACAACTACAAAGATTTTGGGAACTTGAAGAAGTACCAAAAAAGCCTCGACTTACCGATGAAGACCTTTACTGTGAAAATCTTTTTCAATCCTCGACATATCGCACGGCAAATGGACGTTTTGTTGTTTCGCTACCCTTCCGGCGCGAGTATCCAGAAAAAATAAACATCGGATCTTCCCGTCATATCGCCCTCACTCAATTCATTAGGAACGAGACTAGATTGATGAAAACCTCGCAACTGAAATCCGAATATGATAGAGTTATCACTGAATATTCATCTCTCAAACACATGATTCATGTCACCCCATCAAATGCTAATACCAAGTACTACTTACCCCACCATGCGGTTCTTAAACCCGACAGCACTACCACAAAGTTACGTGTAGTCTTCAACGCGTCTAGTCCGTCATCAAATGGGAATAGTCTTAACGACTTGCTTTACCCCGGTCCTATACTACAGGCAGATTTGACAATACTCATTCTGCGATGGAGACTTTTCAGATACGTATTCAATGCGGACATCGAAAAAATGTATCGCCAGATTCTGGTAAACCCATCTCATACCTCATTTCAGCGTATCATATTCCGTAGCTCCCCTAATGAAGATCCCCAAGATTTCGAACTAAACACCGTAACATTTGGTGTCAACAGCGCCCCATATCTGGCGATCCGCACATTACTAGAATTGGCTAAAATAAATGAACAATCAAATCCGATCGTTTCTGATATTCTGCGGAATTACATGTACGTTGATGATGTTTTAGCCGGTGCTCACACACTGTCTTCTGCTTTGAAAGCTAGAGACGACCTCATCCAAGTTCTCCATTCAGCTGGCTTCTCTCTTCGAAAATGGACGGCAAACAACGATTACTTGCTTAAAGGTCTTTCCCCCGATCATCTCCTAGATGCAGAGTTCCTGAAATTATCAGACTCTTGTACCACTAAAACTTTAGGCTTACGTTGGAACGCCGGAAGTGATCATTTTTATTTTCAACTAAAGAACTCTCCCGATCGAAATTCAACTACGAAAAGATCAGTTTTGTCTGAAATTGCCAAACTATTTGACCCCGCCGGTTGGCTTGCCCCTAAAATAATAGTAGCCAAAATGATTATGCAACAAATCTGGAAAGATGAGACAAACTGGGACGAAGATCTTAAGCCATCAACACTATGCCAGTGGCATGCATTCTTAGATGATTACATCGATATAGGACACATCAAAATTCCCCGATTCGTGGACTTTGATCCCTCTTATTCCATCGAGTTACACGGTTTCTGTGACGCTTCGGAAAAGGCCTATGCCGCCACACTGTACATACGTGTCGAAAGTTTAGGTTGTATCTCGTCTCACCTCCTAGTAGCTAAAACGAAAGTGGCTCCCGTTAAGTTTGTCTCATTACCTCGTAAAGAGCTTTGTGGAGCTGAACTAATGGCTATCATGATTGATAATGTCCAATCTCAAATGAATCTTCGAAACTGCAACCTCTATCTATGGACCGATTCAACTATAGTGTTGGCATGGTTACAAAAACCACCTAATCGATGGAAAACTTTTGTTGAAAATAGGGTTTCTTCCATTGTCGAAAAAGTAGGGAGTCAATCTTGGTTTCATGTTGACTCCAAAAGTAACCCCGCTGATTTGGCATCTCGTGGACTCACAGTTGCACAACTTATATCAAACGACTTATGGTGGCATGGACCTTCGTGGCTAAGACTTCCTCCCGACCAATGGCCTAAAAATTCATCTAGTTTTTCAACAGAAGAGGAGTCGAAACCTATTCATGTTCATCTGTCTCAACTCACCGCTACTGATATTTTGAAGGACTTTTCAGATTTTCCCAAAGCCTTGCGCATTATTTGCCAGGTGTATCGTTTTTATTACCGCTGCTGTCGAAAATTGCGTCATAAACTAGTAACGACCAATGAACTAACACGCGCAGAACTGGATAATGCCAAAACCCGTCTGGTTATTGCCTGCCAGAAGTTGTACTTTGAGAAAGAATACAACTTATTATCCCAAAGTCTCAACGTGACCAGAAAAAGTCATATCTTAACACTTAATCCATTTTTAGATTCCACGGGTGTTATGAGGATAAACGGTCGCTTATGTAACTCTCCTTCGCTAAATTATGATGAGAGACTACCAATATTATTGCCCTACCATGGATGTTACACGAGGCTATTCCTAACATATCTCCACAAGTATTCGCTACATGGTCAAAATTCTCTTTTGTACAGATTAATGCGTCTCTATTATTATGTCCCCAAGCTTAAAGTCCTGATCAAAACTATTTTATCCCAATGTCGATCGTGTGTCATTCAAAAACATCAGAAAAGCCAGCAAATAATGGCGGCCTTACCCCCTGAGAGGACCACACTTTCCCGTCCGTTTACCAATACTGGTGTCGATTTTGCTGGACCCTTTGACATCAAAACGTATGCAGGACGCGGCTGCAAAGTTACCAAGGGTTACGTATTAGTCTTTGTATGCTTTGCGACTAAGGCTATACACCTCGAAGGTACGAGTGAAATTTCGACACAGGCCTTCCTAGCTGCGTTTGCACGATTTTTTTCACGTCGAGGTTCTCCAAATGCTATTTACTCAGATAATGGCACTGCCTTTGTCGGAGCCTCCAATATTTTGCACGCTGACAGATCTCAATTCATAACGCTGATACGACGAAAATTACTCGATCAACATAGTTTTGCGCCGCTTGAATGGCACTTTATCCCTCCAGGTGCGCCGCATATGGGCGGCCTCTGGGAGGCGGGTGTCAAAAGCTTCAAAATGCATCTTAAACGAATCTCTCACAGTCAGAGTTTTACTTTCGAAGAATTTTCCACTATGCTAACCCGCATTGAAGCTTGCTTAAATTCAAGACCACTCAGTCCACAAAGCGATAATCCTGAAGATTTGGGCGTACTCACCCCTGGTCATTTCCTTATTGGAAACGTACTCCTATCACCCCCAGAACCTGACTTATCTGATCATTCACTGAGTTACGTCAATCGGTGGCAAAAATTGAAAATTTTGCATCACCATTTCGCCCAAAGGTGGAAAGAGGAATACCTCAAGGAACTCCACAAGCGCTTCAAATGGAAGTTTCCCCAGCGTGATTACGCTATCGGAGATCTTGTAATTATAAGAAAAGACAATTTGCCCCCTAACCAATGGCGTCTTGGCCGTATTGAAAATATAATACGCGGTAAAGATCACAGAGTCAGAGTCGCCGACATACGAACTGCCAATGGCATCGTAACTAGGCCAATCGTAAAATTAGTATTACTTCCCAACCACGAACACTCCTAATAATAATTTCACTATTTACTTACAGCAACAACCATGCCCCGTCACCATCGTAGAAGTCTATCTCCATTGGAAGAACAGAACCGTAGCCACCACCAACGCAACATTCGCCGTAATAGACAGTCTTCTGACTGCCGTTTATGTAACAAGGACCACTCGCTCCGAAAGTGCATCAGATTTAAGAAAATGAATGTTGCAGAGAAAGAAAAGGTTGTCAAACGATATCGATACTGCGAGAACTGTTTAGCACACTCTCATCTTGTCAACCGGTGCCGCAGCACAGATCGGTGCCGCCAATGTGGTAGTAGGCATCACACTTTATTGCACCGCCATGAACGTTTACGTGAAAACCAGACTGGTATTGTTGGCCAATCATGCTCAAGTCTGAGTACTGTCACTCTGCTGCCTACTATTGTAATAAAACTTGAACTTGGACAAGAATGGGGCAACGTAAGAGGTCTTCTTAACCCTTGCACCGAGGTGAGTTCTATTGCAGAGTTTCTCATAGAACGATACAAGCTTCCTGTGGAAAAAATTGGTTCTGACCTCTGGGCCAAGGTAAAGATTCGACCACGCTTTGAAGAAACACCTATATGTGCTATTACCGCAAAAGTTGACAAGAATCTCCCACGTAAACAACCAAAAGAGAAAATTGATGAAAGAGTTGCTTCTCTCTACACAAACCTTCGTCTCGCAGATCCCAACTTCTACAAAAACGAAGATATCAACATCATCCTGGGCGCCGATATATATCCACGGATTATCAAATCCAGCCTACAGCCTGAATCTATTGGCACTCCCATGGCACAAGACACCGTGCTAGGCTGGATAATTATTGGCAGATTCGGGGTTTGATTTTTTGTACTGCTGTATTATCTAACATAGCTTATTTTATTTTTTATAACCATTGTTATTCAACTAGTTGAATTATCCTTGAATTTTGTAATATTAACTGGCAAATTAGAAATTTAATTTGTTAATACTTATACTTTTGAACTAAGAAAATGGATTTTATATATGGTATCAACTTTTTGTAAGTAATCTCAGATTTCCTTCAGTTGCACTGTAGCAAGGGGGCCGGGATGTTCAAGTGTAAAATTAATTTAGTGTTTAAGTGCTCATTATTGAATATTATTGTATGTGCTCAGAGAGAACATGTACTTCTAGTTACTCGTAAGTTATTTTGCTTGAATTGTTTACTTCTCCCAAAAAAAGATTTGTAACTAGAAGTTAGTTATCAGTGTCAACTCAAACAAAAAGGTTGGTATAACCATTATAATAAACCCTCACATTGCAGAAAACTAATCCCCGTTTTATTTTATTTTAAATTTGTTAAATTTCTTTATTTCCCCCCCCAACATCTATATTAATGACTTAGTAATCCAGATATAGATCAAAAATAGGCCAAAAATCGAGGTTGTCCCGGTTTTTCTCGATTTTAAATAGAGCCGGAAGAATTCCCGATATATTGATGCATCAAAAAAAAAATAATTTTTTTTCTAAATTGTTTATCAAAATTAAAAAAAAATTTTTTTTTCTAAATATTTTTTTCCAATTTTTTTTTAATATTTAAAATTTTTTTTTTTAAATTTATTATTAAAAAAAAAATTACGACAAAAAATTTTTTTGTTAAAAAAATATTCGGGTTAAAAATTTTTTTTCCCGATTTTGACACATTGTAGGTCCAAATTACTAAAGCTTTATATACATCGCTGCAATGAACTTTGAAATATCTATCATTAGATATCCATATTGTCTAATGACTTAGTAATCCAGATAAAGATCAAAAATACGCTAAAAGTCGAGGTTGTCCCGGTTTTCTCCATATATCTCAGCCCTTTGTGCACCGATTTTCTCGATTTTAAATAGCGACCGAGCCGGAAGAATTCCCGATATATTGAAGTATCAATAATGTTTGTAAGTTATTTGGGAGCAACGGAAAGTTGATTTCAAGATACAGACGGACATGGCTATATCGACTTATATATACCCTTGCCACTCATGGTGAAGGGTATCATAATTTATGACAAACAAATTTTTTGGTTAAAAAAAATTCTTTCCTGATTTTGACCCATTGTAGGTCCAAATTACTATAGCCTTATATATATATATTGTTGCAATGAACTTTGAAATATCTATCATTAGATATCCTTATTGTCTAGATTTAATACCTGATAATTCAGATATAGATCAAAAAGAGGCCATAAATCGAGGTTGTCCCGGATTTTTTCTTATATCTCAGCCATTTGTGGGTCGATTTCCTCGCTTGGGGGCTTAGAAAAGTTGATTTCAACATACAGACGGACATAGCTATATAGACTTCTCTATCTGTTACGATCCAGTATATATATACTTTGTGGAGTCGAAAATGAAAAATGTAGAAATTACATTGTTAGCTATGACCTTTTCCCATCTTTCTAGCAACATATGGATTCCGAGCCAAAATAACTCTTAGTCTTTTGAGGCCAAGAACGAATCGAAAGACAAAGTGTTGAAGCGTATCCCAGAGAGAGCGTTCTGCATCGATCGAAGCAAATATTAGTCAGACGTGCACGGTCTACACTATAAAGCGGGTGAGGCAAAACTTCCCAACCACTTTCAATACAGACCATTTCCTTAGCGCCATGTATATTTGGTTTTGGTGTCGTTTCGCCAGTAGATCTCTTAAGTTTCGGGATATCGTAATGTATCCATTTTTCATCGCAAGCAATCGATAAGCTTCAGCGATACTTTTTTCAAATTAAAGAAGTAAAGCAAAACAAAATCCGACATTTTAAAAGCAAAGATAACTTTGTTCTTTACAGTATAATATTCAATAACTAAATGAGAAGGAATGACAGATATGTAACCTTCAAAATTACATATAAGTTATTAAAAACAAGTCATACACACAATATATTAACAGCAACTGACATCGTTTATCGAATTCCTTATATAAAAAGTGTTTTTAATGCCCGATGGAACTTACGCTTATGATCACTATAATCTGGCACATCATCATAAATGGATTGACGCTTGAACAACGCTACCGAATTATCCATATGTACTGTGAAAATCAGTCATCGATTTGTGTAACTTATAGACGACTGTTTTATCGCAAAATTGTGTTCAGCGATAAAGCTCTTTTTGGGTTTAACGGTTTTGTTAAAAAAATAAAATTGCCGCATTTGGAGTGAGATTAATCCACAACAGAACCTACAGACTATATTATAGCCAGAAAAAGTCAGCGTTTGATGCAGTTTACACCCTATTGGTATCATCGGACCTTATTTCTTCAAAAATGGGATCGTGATCACCATGATTAATAATTCTTTGTTTGAAAATATGAATGACATTGATCCGGGCGAGATGTGTCTTCAACGGTGACCGCAACCATCGATTGAATTCAAAATTTGGCGATTTCTTGATTTCGAGAAATGGACCTTAAAATTGACTTTAAGGTCCTTTGCAATTTGCGATTTGACACCTCTCGATTATTTCCTGTGGGTCACTGGTTTATCCTGATAAACCAGCTGGAAATGTCGCCTTAAAGGATAACATTGTTCGTGTCCAGAATGCGCTTCATCCAGAACAGCCGCTGTCAGCCCGAAATCATTTTCAAATGTTAATGATGATTTGTTGAATAGAATAAAGTAAATATACTTTATAGGGTCACAAATGAATACCGTACAAATTACAAGTAAGAGAGCTATATTCGCCTGTGCCGAATCTTATATACCCTTCACCAAATTATACTTTAAAATAAAAATTTTAAATATTTTTAGGAAAACAAAATTAAAACTTTTTTTTTCAAAATTTAAAATTTATAGCCTGTTTCACGATGTCGAAAGAAAAATGAGTCGAAAAAATTTGTATGAAAAACACTCAGTTTTTGAAATTCTTTCGAATAGTTTTCATACAAATTTGTTCGAATCATTTTTCTTTCGACATCGTGAAACAGGCCTTTATTTATTTTTTTTCAAATTGTTTATCAAAATTTAAAATTTTTTTTTCAAAAATGTTTAAAATTTTTTTTTTTAATTTTTTTCCAAATTTTTTTAAATTGTTTAACATTTTTTTTTTACTTTATTTTTAGTGAAAAAAAATGTTTGTGGTAAAAAAAAATATTCGGGTTAAAAATAATTTTCCCGATTTTGACCCATTGTAGGCCCAAATTACTATAGCCTTAAATCGTTGCAAAGGACTTTGAAATATCTATCATTAGATATCCATATTGTCTATATTAATGACTTAGTAATCCAGATATAGATCAAAAATAGGCAAAAAATCGAGGTTGTACAGGTTTTTTCATTATATCTCAGCCATTTGTGGGCCGATTTTCTCGATTTTAAATAGCGACCGAGCCGGAAGAATTCCCGATACGTTTTTAAGGTATTTGGGGGCTACGGAAAGTTGATTTCAACATACAGACGAATATGGCTATATCTTGAATTTGAATCGCAAATGAAAAATGTACAAATTACAAACGGAATGACCCTTGCCACTCATGGTGAAGGGTATAAAAAACAAATCAACACTTTGATATGTATGGATGAGTGCATGCATTAATGTAAATTTGAGAAAAAGTATTTGAAAAAATTTGAAAATTCTTAATATGTAGTTACTTAACATTTTGGAACACATTAAGTTTACTTATTACAGCAGGATTTATAGACACAAATTAAATGAAAATTTTAAATAGTTTTTGCTTTTAAATTACTTATATTAAAACCTTAATTTACACACACTCTGCAAATAATTTATGAACATGAAATTAAAATAAAATTACATGAAATGAAATGTATTAAAATAGAGAGTAGAACATTACATTTAGTACAACATTTAATTTAGATTCATTTACTATGGTTGAAGAATACTAAACTAAAATAAATTTATACATAAAATACATAAAATTACTCATTGTTCCATGAAAAAGCATCCATTATCACAATCGCTAAATAAATGTACTTTGTGCCAGAAAAATATCTGTATAATTTTTGTTTGTTTATTGAGTTTCGAATACACTTTACATACCTTGAAATATGTATGTACTACACTAACACAATACTTTTCAAATATTTCTCATTCACGGATACTTCATTAGTAGTCATACATTTTAGTTGCACTTGCTTTTTACATACAAACTGTAAATAAATTACTGTGTAGGTACAGGAGACTCCTCCATCCTGTCTCCCCGTTTCAATTGGAATTCATAGGTTTATTTAATTTAATGAAATATGCATTGTATAGCATTACGTTAGGTAATGTACGTAAGAGCACAATGAATGGTAAAATCTGCAGCTGTTGTTTTTCGTTTATTATAGAGTAAGTGTGGCCAATTGTTAATTCTGTAGTCTTGAACAATTTGGACAACATAGTCACAACAACAAAAAATCTGAAATTAAATATAACGAATTGTGTTTTTAACTAAATAATTTTAAAAGGTATTTAAAACAACCTAACTCAGTTGTCAAAAGCTTAAGTGGTGAGAATGTATGTATAAGTCAAAAAAACTTGTGTCCGCCATGTGAAACACTGCAGGATTGAGGTTACTTATACCTAGTTGCCAGTAGCCATGTTGGCAACATAATTTGACTAAACTTCTTGAATCCATGCAAATACAATGAAGTAATTTTTAATAACAAATTACCAATTTTTAGGCTTCTTAGTATCCTAAGTAACATAAAATAATAAAGAGTATAGCTGGTATTAGTTACGGAAATAAAAAGTAAATCATTTCAAATCAAATCAATTAAATTGAAAAGTAAGGTTTTTTTATATTTAACCCACAACCAATACCATGGTAATTATAACTCTTTTTATATACAAAAGTTTGTAAACCCTTAATTCCTAGAAATGCTTTTGTTTGATTTTCACTTTAAAACGCCTTTAATTGGCAACACTGCTGCATAAAATTGTGTGGCATGTTTTTAGGCTTTTCTTTATACATACAATTTTTGTTGTTGTCGTCTATTTATTATTCATGTATCAACATCTATGTATTGTTGTATAGTTGTTGAGTTTTTTTTTCGTTGTTGTTGTGCACCGTTTTGAAGTATTTTACATAATTTTCAAATGTTACACATTACAATGATGTTTTTTTTTTGTTGTTGTTCCTTGTTGCTGCTGCTGATGTTATTGTTCCTATTGTTGTCGTTGTGTTGTGGTTGTAGTGGGTGTGATATATGGTCATTACATTACCATAATTGACTGTTATAATGTTGCACACACACACACAATCAAACAAACCAATATAGACGCATAAATAAACTTTGTTTTGTTTGACATTCTTTTTTCAGGCACTTTGAGAAGGAGTTGTTGAGTGTTTGTATGCATTCGAGAGGGTATAGTTGGTACAATGGTACTTTTTTTGGTGGCAAATTTGAAGAGCGAAAAGTACCATAGGCAAATTGCATGGTTGCGGAAACTATACCATGTTCTATGCCATCATAAATACTTGACGCAACCGACTTTATAACTTGTTTCCTTTAGCAATGTTTTGGTTCACATTTTATTATGATATTCTGGTCGATATATGCTTGCCAATATGATTGATTGAGTTTGAACGATGTTATGTTTGTGAACATTCTAATTACAACTAAATTCTGAAAACTTTGAAAAAAATATTGTTATATTTATAATCATGTCATGATAACATATAATTCATAATATGGTCATAATACGACCATGTCGTCTAATAAGTTTAAAAATAATCATATTACAATTAAGCTGGAATAATAATATGGTTGAAGTCATTCTTCGTGCTTTTAAACAACCATATTATAATTGAGGTGAATTTAAAATATGGTTGAACACAATCATATATGGTTGTGCTATTATTTGCATATGATTAAATTACTGTCAAGTAGGATTATTTTATAATGTTAAACATTAGAAATATTATGTTCATGTACGAACCATAATATAATTTGACAGCAATCATAATGTGATGCTATTTGATTATGGTCATCACAACCATGTTTTTTACTTGCTATTATATTATCGAAAACATTTAGCTAGGAAAATCATGTAGCTTGAAGTGTTTGCTCATATTTAAAATGAATAACATACTTATAAACCCGATACAGAACTGGTTCCATGGGGGTGTTAGAAATGTTAGAACTTCTACTTTCTAAAGTTTTTAAGAATGAGATCTATCTGTGACAGGTAAAGGAACTATTTTAAACCAACTTGTTCTGTTTTGGACATACATTCCACTTAATTGTTTTAACATTAAGTGATAAACAGTTTTGCTAAATTTGTTCAAAATTAATTAATTAACATCCATATTGTGAACTTATGACTTAAAAATGCGGGATTTGCAACATCTTTAGAGGGGAAATATTAGTCATTTATTCTCACTTAGATATTGAACATTATAATGTAAACAACAAAGTTTTCTTTGCTTCGAAATTGTCGAATTCTGTGCCAACAAAGCGTCATATGTTTTGCTTTACTTCTTTAATTTGAAAAAAAAAAATGTGCCGCTGAAGCACACCAATTGCTCACCAAAGTTTATGAGAATGTGTGCCATCAGTTTCAACGAAGCATAAGAATCGTATGTGAAGACTGGCTAACCAGCCGAATCGACAACAAAGCCAAATATTCATGTTGCTAAGGTACTGCTCTGAATTTGGTGAGAGCAAAATGGTCCTATCTTTTATAAGGTGGTGAAATCTGGTCAGACCATCACAGGGAACCTGTACCGAATGCAACATATTAATTGAAACGCCCAGAATATGCAGCCAGACATGAAACCGTAATATTCCATCATGACAACGCTCGGCCACATGTTGCAGTACCTGTTAAAAAGTATTTAGAATGAAGTGGTTGGGAAGTTTTTCCACACCCGCCTTATAGCTGAATTGATATTAACAAACTAATATATTTCAAAACAAAAGCTCACAACTACATTTAATAAATAGTTCAATTAAAATTTTTTTAATAGAGAGTAAAGAAGAATATATATCGCACTGGTTCCTCTTAAATTTAAAAACTTTCAGTAGAAGCAAACAACTGTTTCTAATACATTAAAGTGAAATTTGAAAACGGATACAATTTTTTTTTTTGGCGAAAGAGTAGAGAAAATGATGCAAGATTTTTATAGTGGGTAGATATGACCACTGCATATCAATTTCTTGCAAAAAGTGAAAATTTAAAAACCAGTGGGATGGATGTGTTTTATGAAATTTAAAAAAATTGATATTAACAATTCCACATTTCCAAAAATATCCTGTCGCTACTGCTAATGTTGAAAAAATTTTTTCACAAGTTAATAAGAATAAAATTAGGAACAGACTCAAAACAATCAAAGAAAATGCCAATCAAATTTAAAATAGTAGTAGAAATACTACTTTTTTAAAATAGTGGTAGAAATACAACTTTTTTTAAAAAATAGTAGTAGAAATACAACTTTTTTAAAATAGTAGTAAAAAAAATACTTTTTTTAAAAAATAGTAGTAGAAATACTACTTTTTTTAAAAATAGTAGTAGAAAAACTACATTTTTAAAAATAGTAGTAGGAATACTACTTTTTTAAAATAGTAGTAGAAATACTACTTTTTTAAAATAGTAGTAGAAACACTACTTTTTTTTTTAAATAGTAGTAGAAATACTATTTTTTTTAAAATAGTAGTAGAAACACTACTTTTTTAAAAATAGTAGTAGAAAAACCACTTTTTTTAAAAATAGTAGTACAAATGCTACCTTTTTTAAAAATAGTAGTGGAAATACTACTTTTTTTTTTAAATAGTAGTAGAAATACTATTTTTTTTAAAATAGTAGTAGAAACACTACTTTTTTAAAAATAGTAGTAGAAAAACCACTTTTTTTAAAAATAGTAGTACAAATGCTACCTTTTTTAAAAATAGTAGTGGAAATACTACTTTTTTTTAAAATAGTAGTGGAAATGCTACTTTTTTTTAAATAGTAGTAGGAATACTACTTTTCTTAAAAATAGTAGTAGAAATACTACTTTTTTAAAATAGTAGTAGAAATACTACTTTTTTTAAAAATAGCAGTAGAAATGCTACTTTTTTTTAAAAAATAGTAGTAGAAATACTATTTTTTTTAAATAGTAGTAGAAATACATACTACTTTTTTTGAAAATAGTAGTAAAATACTACTAAAAAAGTAGTAGAAATACTACTTTTTTTAAAAATAGTTGTAGATATACTACTTTTCTAAAAAAGTAGTAGAAATAATACAATAGTAGTAGAAATACTACTTTTTTGAAAATAGTAGTAGAAATACTACCTTTTTTAAAATAGTAGTAGAAATACTACTTTTTTTTTAAAAATAGTAGTAGAAATACTACTTTTTTTAAAAATAGTAGTAGAAATACTACTTTTTTTTAAATAGTAGTAGAAATACTAATTTTTTTTTAAATAGTAGTAGAAATACTACCTTTTTTTTAAAAATAGTAGTAGAAATACAAATTTACCTAAGAAATGTACAAATCTATTTAATGGTGTTTTCTTTTCTGGCATAAAAGATGCTTTTATTCTGCTTTTTGCACTTCTTTGTGTTGTTTTCTGAAAAAATGTAGTTTGTAGTTTGTACATAAAAGAAAATTGCAGTTTTTTCACTTGAAAATCAGTTTTTTTATTCTAAATTTGAAGATTTTGAAAAAACCAAGTAAGAGAGCTATAATCGGCTGTGCCGAAAAAAATATTTTTCAAAATTTTTTTTTAAAAAATAAGAATTTTTAAATTTTATTTTAAAGTATAATTTAGTGAAGAGTATATAAGATTCGGCAAAAAAAAATATTTTTCAAAATTTTTTTTTAAGTTTTTTTCCAATATTTTAAAAATTTTTTTTTTAATTTAGAAGTTTATTTTTTTTTAATTTATTAGTGAAAAAAGAGTTTTTTATGAAAAAAATTAGGGTTAAAAAATATTTTTCCCGATTTTGACCAATTGTCCTTACTACTTTAGCCTTATATACATCGTTGCAATGGACTTTGAAATATCTATCATTAGATATCCATATTGTCTATATTTATGGCCTAGTAATTGAGATATAGATCAAAAATAGGCAAAAAAATAGAGGTTGTCTCGGATTTTTGCTCATATCTCCTTTATTTATGGATTTTGCTGATTTTAAATAGGAAACTTCTCGAAAGCATGTTTGACAAAATTATTGGATCCCGAAGATATCTGGGGTCTTCAGAAAATTGATTTCAACAGACAGACGGACATACAGACAGACGAACATGGCTTAATCGACTCCGCTATCTATAAGGATCCAGAATATATTACTTTATAGGGTAGGAAAGTTATATTGTGGAAATTACAAATGGAATGACAAATTTATGTATACCCTTCTCAAGAAGGTGAAGGGTATAAAGATATCAAAAAAGGTTATGGAATTGATGTCGATGTAGATATATAGCTGGCCCAGCGTCTAATGTGGCAAGTTATGTGACATTTCGTCTATTCACATGTCATGGGAGTAGTGCTGTTAACTTGAAACAATTAAAACAAATTTTCGGCAGTAACCAAACTATAAGGATCAAAATTCACTTTCCCCGAATGGTACTATTTCTCAAATATATGAGAATTTAACCAATTTTTTTTTAAATGCTTGGTATTTAAAAGTTTTTTTTTTATTTTCTCCAATTTTTGGTTGTTTGCCAATTTGTGTAGCGTCTGTTGACTAAATGAATTTCGCTCTTTTTTTTTTGTTTGTCTCGTAAACATTTTGCAACGAGTAAGTATTTTTAATGATATTGAGATATTTGTTAAAGTGTATGTCCTCTGTATTTTACGCGGTTTGGCATTAGGACGTGATAGTCCATTATAATGTCAGCATGATGTACATTTATGAGCCTCAACACACACAGCTCGCCAGACACACACTTGTTGTTCTGGTCGTTGGGGTCGGTAATGGTTGATGTACGGAATGGTAACTATTCCGTGGAATATAATTGCAAAAGTATGAGTATAAAATACACACTCTCTCACTACTCACAAGCTCATTTAGTGTATAAATTATTGCAAACATAAACTATTTGTTGAGAATTAATTGCATGTTGTAAGTGACAACCTTGTACAGCCATAAAATAACTAGAACAGCGAACAGAATTGAATTGAATTGAGAGAGAGAGAAAAAAAAACAACTACAACAAAATAATAATTAAATAAAAAAGTAAACATAATTAAATATTTTCAAATATGATGACAGGCATATAGACAGAGGTAGGAATGTAGACAGACAGGCTTAAAGGATAATACATATGCTTTTTGATGGTCAATTGGTCAAACTTTAATGGAGAAGACAGATGTTACAGATCTCTAAAGTTAATTTTGTTTTTACAGTTTGATTGGTTGAAACTAATCTATATCTATATAAATATATAAATGTCTTTGTAAGTTTGTTTGTTTATTTGTTTGTTTGTTTGAGCATCACGCCAAAACGGCTGAATCGATTTTATTGAAATTTGGAAAGTAGATAGATCCTTACTTGGAAGCGTCAATAGGTTATAACTTTTTTCAATACTTGGACCAGAAAGGGGTAAACAGGGGGAAAATGGAAATAGCAATAATATAATTAATCTTTAACAGAGTGATGGTACAAGTAGAGTGCCGCAATAATATATATGGTTAAAACAATCATATATATGATTGTCACAATAACTTGCATGATTGAGTATGTAATAATACACTTAATTATTATTCGATGCTGCACTGAATGATTACTGATCAGTGCTGATGTAAATATCGTCAGCGGTGACTAATCAGTGCTGATGAAAACATCGTCATAGCTGATTAATCAGATAAAAACATCGTCATAGCTGATTAATCAATGCTGATGTAAATATCGTCAGTGCTGACTAATCAGTGCTGATGAAAACATCGTCAGTCCTGATGAAAACATCGTCAGTACTGATGAAAACATCGTCAGTACTGATGAAAACATCGTCAGTGCTGATGAAAACATCGTCAGTGCTGATGAAAACATCGTCAGTGCTGATGAAAACATCGTCAGTACTGATGAAAACATCATCAGTGCTGATGAAAACATCGTCAGTACTGATGAAAACATCATCAGTGCTGATGAAAACATCGTCAGTGCTGATGAAAACATCGTCAGTGCTGATGAAAACATCGTCAGTGCTGATTTAAACATCGTCAGTGCTGATGAAAACATCGTCAGTGCTGATTTAAACATCGTCAGTGCTGATGAAAACATTGTCATAGCTGATTAATCAGTGCTGATGTAAATATCGTCAGTGCTGATGAAAACATCGTCAGTGCTGATGAAAACATCGCCAGTGCTGATGACAACATCGTCAGTGCTGATGAAAACATCGTCAGTACTGATGAAAACATCGTCAGTGCTGATTTAAACATCGTCACTGCTGATGAAAACATCGTCAGTGCTGATTTAAACATCGTCAGTGCTGACTAATCAGTACTGATGAAAATATCGTCAGTGCTGATGAAAACATCGTCAGTGCTGATGAAGACATCGTCAGTGCTGATGAAAACATCGTCAGTGCTGATGAAAACATTGTCAGTGCTGATGAAAACATCGTCAGTGCTGATGAAAACATCGTCAGTGCTGATGAAAACATCGTCAGTGCTGATGAAAACATCGTCAGTGCTGATGAAAACATCGTCAGTGCTGATTTAAACATCGTCAGTGCTGATGAAAACATTGTCATAGCTGATTAATCAGTGCTGATGTAAATATCGTCAGTGCTGATGAAAACATCGTCAGTGCTGATGAAAACATCGCCAGTGCTGATGACAACATCGTCAGTGCTGATGAAAACATCGTCAGTACTGATGAAAACATCGTCAGTGCTGATTTAAACATCGTCAGTGCTGATGAAAACATCGTCAGTGCTGATTTAAACATCGTCAGTGCTGACTAATCAGTACTGATGAAAATATCGTCAGTGCTGATGAAAACATCGTCAGTGCTGATGAAGACATCGTCAGTGCTGACGAAAACATCGTCAGTGCTGATGAAAACATTGTCAGTGCTGATGAAAACATCGTCAGTGCTGATGAAAACATCGTCAGTGCTGATGAAAACATCGTCAGTGCTGATGAAAACATCGTCAGTGCTGATGAAAACATCGTCAGTGCTGATGAAAACATCGTCAGTGCTGATGAAAACATCGTCAGTGCTGAAGAAAACATCGTCAGTACTGATGAAAACATCGTCAGTGCTGATGAAAACATCGTCAGTGCTGATGAAAACATCGTCAGTGCTGATGAAAACATCGTCAGTGCTGATGAAAACATCGTCAGTGCTGATGAAAACATTGTCAGTGCTGACAAATCAGTGCTGATGAAAACATCGTCAGTGCTGATGAAAACATCGTCAGTGCTGATTTAAACATTGTCAGTGCGGATTTAAACATCGTCAGTGCTGACTAATCAGTGCTGATGTAAATATCGTCAGTGCTGATGAAAACATCGTCAGTGCTGATGAAAACATTGTCAGTGCTGATGAAAACATCGTCAGTGCTGATGAAAACATCGTCAGTGCTGATGAAAACATTGTCAGTGCTGATTTAAACATCGTCAGTGCTGACTAATCAGTGCTGATGAAAACATCGTCAGTGCTGATGAAAACATCGTCAGTGCTGATTTAAACATCGTCAGTGCTGACTAATCAGTGCTGATGAAAACATCGTCAGTGCTGATGAAAACATCGTCAGTGCTGATTTAAACATCGTCAGTGCTGACTAATCAGTGCTGATGAAAACATCGTCAGTGCTGATGAAAACATCGTCAGGGCTGATGAAAACATCGTCAGTGCTGATGAAAACATCGTCATAGCTGATTAATCAGTGCTGATGTAAATATCGTCAGTGCTGATGAAAACATCGTCAATGCTGATGTAAATATCGTCAATGCTGATGAAAACGTCGTCAGTGCTGATGAAAACATCGTCAGTGCTGATGTAAATATCGTCAGTGCTGACTAATCAGTGCTGATGAAAATATCGTCAGTGCTGATGAAAACATCGTCAGTGCTGATTTAAACATCGTCAGTGCTGATGAAAACATCGTCAGTGCTGATGAAAACATCGTCAGTGCTGATGAAAACATTGTCAGTGCTGATGAAAACATCGTCAGTGCTGATGAAAACATCGTCAGTGCTGACTAATCAGTGCTGATGTAAATATCGTCAGTGCTGATGAAAACATCGTCAGTGCTGATGTAAATATCGTCAGTGCTGATGAAAACATCGTCAGTAAAAATTGGTAAGGCAGTTTAAAAGTTATTTGCAATTAAAACCTTTAGTTCTTAATATACTAAACGGCCGAAACGATTTTATTGAAATTTCCAACATAGACTACGACAGGGGTAGCGAAGCGCACCGGGTCAAGCTAGTGTGTTTATATGTAGATGTATAAATAATTTTAAAATTATTAAAAAAAATGTCTAGAAATGTTTTGAGTTTGCCGCAATATGTTTCGGTGAAATGTATGAAAAAACGTAAACATTTTTCAAAGGGTGCAAGGTTTGTGGAACTTCTGAGGAGCAAATAAAGTATTTTTATATAAGTATTTGATATTTATGAAAACCTTAGGACATGAAGATTGATATTTTAGTAAAAGGAAATAATTTTATGAATTATTTGTTAACATAATTTTCCTTTAAAAACAAAAACAATTAAATGAATTATAGTGAATTAATGTAAATTTTTAACTGTTAAAGATATCATAACAAAATTTGGAATTAATGAAGACACAAATGTTCTAAAAGCAATGTCATTATAACTTTTGACATTTATTATTTTCAAATACCGAAATTCCTAAAACGGGGAAAATGTGTTCCAAAAACTGAGTTTTTTTTTAGAAAAGTGCCTACTGTGACGTTATTTACCGGGTGATAGTAAAACAACTTTGTTAGTATTTAAGATACATATAGGGTTATACATATATACGGTTGTGAGCCAAATTTTACTTCACACGCTTTTGCATTAAGTTATCTTTCCGGATCATATAAAAATTGTATATAGTCCCGCAGAAAATTTTTTTCTACAAAATAAAAAATATATGGGCTTTTTGGGAAAAAATTTTTCAGATGTTCCAAATTTGGATGCGTGTAACTTTTTATAGGGACGAGATAACTATTAGCAAGTTCTTTTAGTTTATTAAGAATTTTATCGCCAATATAGCTGATATTTTAAGAATAAATTTTGACCCTCCGTAGGCCCGCCATATCTAAAAAACCATAAAAAGATCGAGCAAAATTTAAAAAAAACAAATAGGAGAGCTATATTCGGCTGTGCCGAATCTTATATACCCTTCACCATATTATACTTTAAAATAAAAATTTTAAATATTTTTAGGTAAACAAAATTAAAATTTTTTTTCAAAATTTAAAATTTTTTTTTCAAAACTATTTAAAAAGAAATTTTTTCAAAATTGTTTTAATTTTTTTTTTTTTTGGAATTATTTTGATTTAATTTTTTTCAAATTTTTTTTTAATTTTTTTGAAATTTTTTAAAAAAAAAAATTTTTTAAATTTATTAGTGAAAAAAAATTATAAAAAAATTTTTTTTTGGAAAAAAAAAATATTCGGGTAAAAAAAAATATTTAAATAAAAATATTTTTCCCGATTTTGACCCATTATAGGTCCAAATTATTATAGCCTTATATACATCGTTGCAATAGACTTTGAAATATCTATCATTAGATATTCATATTGTCTATATTAATGACTTAGTAATCCAGATATAGATCAAAAATAAGCCAAAAATCGAGGTTGTCCCGGTTTTTTCCTTATATCTCAGCCATTTGTGGGCCGATTTTCTCGATTTGAAATAGCGACCGAGCCGGAAGAATTCCCGATATATTGATGTATCAAATATGTTTGTAACTTATTCGGGGGCTACGGAAAGTTGATTTCAACATACAGACGGACAGACGGACATGGCTATATCGACTTCGCTATCTATAACGATCCAGAATATATATTCTTTGTGGGGTCGCAAATGAAAAATGTAGAAATTACAAACGGAATGACAAACTTATATATACACTTGCCACTCATGGTGAAGGGTATAATAAATCAATAAACCTAAATATCTCTTCAACTAATGGAGATAACCTACACATGTAAGCAAATATTTTGTAGATCTTCTCAAGGACTATTTATATTTTAAATTTCAGATCATTCTGATCATAAAAGTATTTTTGGCAATCACCCGAGGTGACAAAGTTTGAGGGGCCACGCACTGGCCCCCATTAGCGCTAGGAAGCTTCACAAATGTAAATCAACTCGAAAACACCATAGTTCCTGGGATACCGAATTATTTCCAACAAAAAAAAACTTTTCTAAACCACTGTGCACCATTGGATGAATTCTTTTTATGGGGTTATTTGAATTCAAAATGCCCATAACCACCCGTGCAATAAAGGAGGAAATTCATTGCTGCTTTTAAAAAAATCAACCACGTTTAAGATGATCATGAACAGTTTTTATAAAAGACTGCGTATGTGCCAGCAAAGTGGTGGCGGTTATTTGCCCGATGTCCTTTACATCTTCCCTCTATACTTTATGCTTCAATGCAAATATAACAATCTAAAGACAAATAATTGTTTTCTTTTTAATTCCAAATTTGAGTCCATTTTGGGTACACTCGTTTTATCCTTAACATTAGAGTTTTATAAGTTTTGCATGAGAGACTTAAAAACATTTAAAAATCTTTTGTTTTAATTTTTTATGCAACTTAACTTCTAACGTTTTGTGTTAAAAACTAAACAAATAATTGCTATATTACATCGGTTAAATTATATAAATACTCCTATTGTTACCAAGTTATTAAAGCTGTTGTAATAAGTTATAACATACAAAAAAATAATAAATAAAAGAAGATGTACTGAGAAAAATCACGGACATCAAAAGATAATAAATAAAAAGTAAAATGTCTTTGCAGTAGAGTAACGTTTAACATTCAACACTCAATTGTTGACACTAGAAATTCTTCCAAAGTTCATTTTCTAAGGAAACGAGTTTAGTTTCCGGTACAACTTGCAGCTGCTACCAACAGTTCTACAATTGACAAAATAACCCTGCTGTTTATGGAACTAGTTTCTACTACTGCTTACCCACCCATCTACTTTGATGGCTTTTGGCTTCTAATTTTATCATTAGCAAACGTAGCAGTCTCGAGTTTAATGGTCAGCATCACATGGGTTATAGATAAAGAAACTTTGTTGGCTTCTAAAAATACGATTGATCAATCAGAGGTCAATTACGCTGACACAAAGTGGTTTCCCTTCATTGGGAGATACCCAGTGGATAAAATATTTAAAGTTGATTGAAAATTACTTCAGAGCACCAGCAAGTCTAGGATACGAAGGTTCTCCCAATAAAGAAACAGGGATGTCATTGGAGTTGTTATCCAAACTACAACATTATACAATGAGAAATGTCAGGAATTACCTACGTACTATATGCTTAGAAAAATCATGGTTGTGGTATATAAAATCTAACAGCGCGCAGTGGTATAGAAAAAAAATTGGGGAATAAATGTCTAACTTTTAAACCCCTAGTCCGATTTGAATGAGTTTAAGTTCTAAAATTTGACCGCATGAACTGGGGTGCGGCAAGAGATCCCCAAAGTAGGACACCTAGGGTATGTTACATTTTTAAAACGATCCTATTTCTTAGTTTGAGTTCCAATTTCAAAAAAGTTACACATATAGAATCTCCTCGTCGAGCATTACCTATCAATTATCTCTTATAACTTAGGAGATATTCGTATTTGAAAATTAAATTTTAAACATTTTTAACCACCCTACTCCAGTTTTTTGGATAATAGCGGGTGCAAATATTTTCCGATTTTCTTCATTTTTATTTTATTGGACTACCAACAAATTTATATGTCCAACACAAAAAACAATTATTACAAAATCTTGACTGATTTCAAAGTTATATGCACTTGAATTCAAAATGTTAAAAAAGGCGATTTTTCGCTAGTTTTTTTTTTTTTCTTTTTAAGTTATCTAAAAAATTTCTAAAAAGATGTATTAGAAATTTATACTGTTTGAAAAGCAAAGTTTACACTGAATATCTAAAATCAAAAAAAAATTAAAGTTATTGATACCGAGGGGACCAGGTACATCCAAAAAACGCCTATTTTTTATGTAAAATTCAAATTTAGGGCAAAAATTCACAAATCGCATAGTCGATAGCAAAATATAGTAACCTATTTAAGATGGCCAAATATGTTCTTAATTATTTTGTAAAGGGTTCCTATAACCCCGCCCCTGGTATAGATATTATTGCCAAAAAAAAACTGAAAAATCCCATTTTTAGGATTTTTCGAAATTTTTTGGGAAGTGCGGTATTTCTGATTACAAATTTCAAAATTTGTTTTTATTTTTACATTTTCAATGGAAAAATCTATATAACCGTAAAATTTCATTAAAAAATGTTCATAAATAAAAATTTAAATTTGATTTGAAAAATGTATATCTTTGCAAAAACGCCATAAAAAGATTTTTTGTCATATACCATTCACCTTCGTGAGAAGGGTATATATAAGTTTATCATTCCGTTTGTAATTTCCAAAATATAATTTTCCAACCCTATAATGTATCAATATTCTGGATCCTTACAGATAGCGGAATCGATTTAGTCATGTCCGTCTGTCTGTCTGTCTGTCTGTCTGTCTGTCTGTCTGTCTGTCTGTCTGTCTGTCTGTCCGTCTGTTGAAATCAATTTTCTGAAGACCCCAGATATCTTCGGGATCCAAATCTTCAATAATTCTGTTAGACATGCTTTCGAGAAGTTTCCTATTTAAAATCAGCAAAATCAGTCCATAAATAACGGAGATATGAGCAAAAATCCGAGACAACCCCTATTTTTTTGCCAATTTTTTTCTATATCTCGATTACTAAGACATAAATATTAACAATATGGATATCTAATGATAGATATATCAAAGTCTATTGCACCGATGTATATGAGGCTATAGTAAGTTGGACTTACAATGGGTCAAAATCGGGAAAAATATTTTTTACAAAAAACATTTTTTTGTCATCAATTTTTTTCACTAATAAATTAAAAAAAGTAAATTTTTAAATTAAAAAAATTGGAAAAAAATTTTAAAAAACGATATCGAAAATATTTTTTTTTTTAAATTGTTTAAAAAAATTAAAAATTTTTTTTTTTTAAATTTTGTTTCAAAGTATAATTTGACGAAGGGTATACATGTTTAATTGTCAAAAGTTATATATATTTTAGAAAAATAGACAAAATCCCCTATCCTTTGATTTATAACATGTCTACCTTATGTTTTTGACGCGGCAAGTTAATTAGGGAAAACTTAACATCTCGCATATTTTTATTTTTCAATAACTCGGTGCTGCGTCACATTATGATGGTATTTTATGGTTGCTATCAAACTATGTTATGGTTCGTATATGGCCATAATATTAATACTGTGTACGATCAATAAATATCAACTTAAAAATAACTTAATCCCTTGTAAGTTATATTAAGGACTAGCGATCATATTCCAATAGTGGAGCAACCATAATATTATTGTATCCAATCATATTTCGATTCTAACTCAACCATAAAATGATTATGTAAAACCACTGTTGATCTTAGTATTATGATTGTTTTATAATCAAATTATGGTAGAAACCAACCGTATTATGGCTAGGGGACAATCATAATGGTATTGTGAAATCGATGAATTGTAGCAAAATAAAATCAATTAAAAACTTCAGTTAATAAAATATAGTTACGAATGTGCAATAGCGATTTGAATTTAACGGTCCGCAAAGACTGCCTGCAACATTTATAAACACGTACATCAGTAGAAGCTTCTACTTATCAACAATGTTGATAGCATGCGGTTATTAGCATTGTTTATAAGTATGGCAACACTAAATGTTTAAGCTGCTAACATTGACATCGAAAGCTCTAGAATTCGAACATACTAGTTTGTCCGTTAAGAGCATTGTAGAAGATTCCCGATAAGTGGCGCGTGTATAAATAGTGGCAGAGGTTGCAGTCGTGAGCAGAGTTGATCATTGTCGCTGTTAGAGTTAACATCAACTGTCATGTGCATGTGACTTTGTACATTATAAAGTTTGTGTGCATTTTTACGAATTGATAAACGTGTATAAAGACACTGAGTGAATATTTGAAGAGTTATTGTTGTACATTTTAAATAAATAAATAGTTATTACAATTTTAAACTACTAAAACTGCTTTGATTTGCAATCAAAAGTATCCGGTTTATTTAAAGTAAATAAACACCTTTTTGGAAAGGTAAAAACGTAACAATATATACAAAATAAAG
Source organism: Calliphora vomitoria (assembly GCA_942486065.2). NCBI lineage: Eukaryota > Metazoa > Arthropoda > Insecta > Diptera > Calliphoridae > Calliphora > Calliphora vomitoria. Next base: position 18,346,545 of record OW818031.2, on the reverse strand, counting down.
ACAATATTTTAATTTCACTATTTATATTATATTACTTTCAATTATATCAAATCACTAAAATGTAACTACCGAAGAAGTATTGAAATATCAAGGTATCCACTGCCAAATTGTCATTTGCTACTTTTAAAACAGCAGGGTTCCGACACTGTGTCTTTTACACATATTTACCCTAATGTAATCTTTGTTTTCTGTGGTTACTGTGGCTGTTTGGCTTTTGGCAATAAAATTGTATAAATACAAATTTTTTTCCAGCTCCTCCATTTTCACTCTTTGTTTATTTTGTAAGCCAAAAAAAAAAAAATAAGAAAATAAAGAATTAAGTCTTTTATTGTGACATTTGTGTCAACTGGTGCTATTTATTTATTTGTTGATGCTGCTGTTATTTGTAGTTTTTAAATTGAAAATAATACGAGAGGTTGTAAAATAGACAATAAAATGTAAGCCACATGAATGAAATGTAAACTTTGATGTTAGAACAATAGCGAGCGTTTAAAGGTTTTCGTCGAGGAGACATTGTAAATAAATATTCATTGTTTTGAACTTAGAGATTTGTAACAACAGTTATTGTGAGTCATGTTTAAGGTGCTTTCGAAAGTCACCCAGAAGTCATCTTTTAAAAATTGAAAAATGTTTACACTTTAAAACACATATACTTATATTAAATATCAAAGAATTACATTTTACACTCCAAATTGTTTTATTCTTGAAAACTGAAATTTAAAAATACATCCAGCCATACATTAATTAATTTGGATTTTATAATAGCAGTATCTAACCCGGTACGCTTCGCCGCACAGTGGCTCAGGATCATTTTTCATCGGCCAAAACTCTGAGTAGATCTTCATTTGTAGAACTGATGTTTTTCTTGTATTGTGCTCTCTATAAAATCTGTAATCTTAATTCCTTTTTTCCTGGGCTTCCTTTGATAGATCTCCAAGTGGTACTAAATGATGCTTAATGGCATCTTCTCCATCATAAAGGATTTTGTGAACAGTTGTAGACATATTTTGTATATATTCGTGCAGTTTCCTTCGCATAATAACCAAATTGTCCAGCATCAATTTGTTCCTTGCACACAAGTACATCGATAATTGCTTTAAATCTTGAAATAAGATTTATATCAACATCTGTAATGCTCTTTCGGGATCTGAAAAGAACCAAAAATCTACTTTTAATATGAAAATGAAGTAAAACATATATTTGGCTATACATGATCATCTGTGATCACTTATATTTGTGCCTATAAGTCGGTAAATATTGGTCGAAATGGAAAACGCACTATCATCTGAGATCAATTACATGTTCAACCAAAAATCAGTTTTTTATATGAAAATCAAGTAAATCATAAATGTGCCAAATGGAAAAAGGACGATCATCAGGGATCAGTTATATTCTCAACCGAAAATCTATTTTTTATATGAAAATTAAACAAAACATAAATGCTATAATTCGGTAAATAATGGTTGAAATAGAAAAAGAACGATCATCTGTGATCACTTATATTTTTAACAAAAAATCATTTTTTTTGTATGAAAATAACAGTGGCTATAAGTCGGAAAATAGTGCTCCAAATGGGAAAAGGATGATCATCTGGGATCACTTATATTTTCAACCAAAAATCGATTTTATATGTGAAAATCAAGTAAATCATAAATGTGGTTATAAGTCGGTAAATAATAGTCGAAATGGAAAAAAAACGATCATCTGAGATCACTTATATTTTCATTCAAAAATCGATTTCTTATATTAAAATCAAATAAAACATAAAAGTGGTTATAAATCGGTAAATAAAGGTCCAAATGAAAAAAGGACGATCATCTGCGATCACTTATATTTTTAACCAAAAATCTATTTTTTATATGAAATTTAAATAAAACATCAAGGCTTTAAATCGATAAATAATAGTCCAAATGGAAAACGGACGATCATCTGTGATCTCTTATATTTTCAACCAAAAATCTATTTTTTATATGAAAGCCAAATAAAACACAGAAATAGGTATAAGTCGGTTAATAATGGTCCAAATGAAAAAATGGCGATCATCTGCGATTTCTTATATTTTCATCCAAAAATTGATTTTTTATATTAAAATCAAGTAAAACCTAAAACTGGCTATAAGTCGGTAAATAATGGATGAAATAGAAAAAGAACGATCATCTGTGATCACTTATATTTTTAACAAAAAATCAACTTTTTTGTATGAAAATAGTGTAACACATAGAAGTGACTATAAGTCAGAAAATAGTGCTCCAAATGGGAAAGGATGATCATCTGGGATCACTTATATTTTCAACAAAAAATCGATTTCTAATATTAAAATCAAAGAAAATATAGGAATGGCTATAAGTCGGTAAATAATGGTCGAAATGGAAAAAGGACGATCAACTGTGATCACTTATATTTTCAAACAAAAATCTATTTTTTATATGAAACTTTATATCGGTAAATAATAGTCCAAATTGAAAAGTACGATCATCTGTGATCACTTATATTTTTAACCAAAAATCGATTTTTTTATATGAAAATCAAGGAAAACATAAATTTAACAAAAATTTTTTAAATAATTGTCTTATTTAAAAAGGATGTCATATGTAATCACTTATATTTTTACCCAAAAATTTATTTTTTATATGAAAATTAAATAAAACATAAAGTGGCTATAGTCCGTAAATAGGTGGCCAAATGGAAAATGAACAATATTATTTTCAATAAAAACACGTAAGGTAGTTATATTTAGCTTATATATCATTCACTAAATTATACTTTGAAATAAAATTAAATTTTTTTTTTCGATATTGTTTTTTAAAAATCTTCTACAATTTAAAAAAAAAAAAATTTAATTTATTAGTGGAAAAAATTTATGACAAAAAAAAGTTTTTTGTGAAAAAAATTCGATTAAAAAATATTTTTCCCGATTTTGACCCATTGTAGGTCCAACTTACTATAGCCTTATATACAACGTTGCAATGGACTTTGAAATATCTATCAATATTGTCTATATTTATGACTTAGTAATCGATATATAGATCATAAATAGGCCAAAAATAGAGGTTGTCTCGGATTTTTGCTCATATCTCCGTTATTTATGAACGGATTTTGCTGATTTTCAATAGGAAACTTCTCGAAAGCATGCCTGACAGAATTATTGAAGATTTGGATCCCGAAGATATCTGGGGTCTTCAGAAAATTGATTTCAACATACAGGCAGACGGACATGGCTAAATCGACTCCGCTATCTATAAGGATCCAGAATATATATACTTTATAGGGTTGGAAAATTATATTGTGGAAATTACTAACGGAATGACAAACTTATATATACCCTTCTCACGAAGGTGAAGGGTATAAAAATCATAAAAGTGGCTATAAGTCGGTAAATAGGTGGCCAAATTGAAAATGTACAATATTATTTTCAATTAAAAAAATTGTTTCATATAAAAATGAAGAGAAACAAACTGTAGCGTCAGTCACTCAGTAACATTACTCTTCTATATATATATATAGATATAATATTACAGCATACTTCAATAAGAAAAGACAACAATATAAAACACATAAAATTCCTGGCATACTTTAAGGCTTAAAATACTTTCAGTATTTGTTTTAAAATTGATTATATTACATTTTCTTTGCCTTGTTCTTTTTCTTGTTTTCTTTTTTTTTTTTGGAAAACACAAATAGCTTCACACATGCCAGCATGGCTGGATGTCTGTTTGCATACATTCATACTGAAAATCTCAAACAAATAAAGACAAATTTGTTTAAAGAAATCTTTAGGAGGAAAAATGAAAAAAAAGAAAAAAATGAAAAAGAAATTAAAATGAGGAGAGAAGGTGTTGCAGCAAAAGAACATGTTTTTACAAATTAAATGTCTGATGAATTGTAAACAAAATGAACAAACAAACATACATACGAGCATAAGAAACAATTATTAACAGAAATGGACGGACAGAAAGACAGATATTAAAGCAATTTTGTAGCAGGCAAATCTTTAGAATTGTATATAAGGGTGGCCTCTATTTGATACATTGTGGATTTTAAATAATCCCTATGTCTGTAATTGTTCTCCGTTAGGAAGTAGCAAATTTTGTATGAAGTTTCGGTGTTTTGGGTCAAAAAACTTTTTAAAAAAATTGTAATGTGGAACCTCTAGCAGACGGAGAACAATATTGGATTTTGGGAGCATCGAAAATCCAAAGCGTGAAACTAAGAACCACCTTATGTATATGTTAAACAGAAACAAAAACGATTTATTTGTGTTGGTTAGCATTAAAATATTTTCCAAATAATTTTATTATACTCAAACATTTTATATGGTAAGAATTAAAGAACAAAAATCTATTTAATTAGTAAAATAGTATTGCAATACCAATAAATATTCAAAGATATCTAACAATTTATAGCAAATTAAAATATTTTATTCTTTTATTTTGTGTTTACAAATAATATTTACCACAAAAATTATTTGTGAGAAATAAATAAAGTAAAGTAAAGTAAAATAAAACAACTTTAAATCGAAAAACTTTTGTATTTTAACACAAATATATTTCAATTAATTAAATTGAAAATATGTATTATTCAAAGTTCCGGCTTCTTCATGTGCTCGTACTACTTCTTCTTCTGGATTTTTATTTTACTTCTTATTTTCGTTTCCCACAAGTGCTGCAGCCAACTAACCAAAAAATAAACTTAACTGGTCGACCACAAAAAACCAAAAGAAAGAAAAAAATGCAAAAAAAAAAGTTAAAGACATTTCCAACAAAAAATTAAAGTTTTTAAATGAAATTGCTTGAACAGAATAACATACATGGAAATGCTCAATGAAACTTTAAAAGTATATAGCTAAAATTAGAGATGAATAGCTGATTTTTTTTTTTTGAAGAAGGTGTAGTCCGGAATATGGCATGACATTTTTTACGTCTGATTAAAAAAAGTACAGCCTTTTAGACACTTTTTCAATCAAAGGCCTTCTGATTGATTAGATTTGAACACAGTTTTAGATATCGTAGGTAAAATCTGTATTGCGTGTGGTGTTCGGAAATTTTGATGGTATTGTTACGAATGTCCAATAGCGATTTGAATTTAACGGTCCGCAACGACTGCCTGCAACATTCATCATGTTTATAAACACGCCCATCAGTAGAAGCTTCTACTTATCAACAATGTTGATAGCATGCGGTTATTAGCATTGTCTATAAGTATGGCAACACTGCATGTTTAAGCTGCTAACATTGACATCGAAAGCTCTAGAATTCGAACATACTAGTTTGTTCGTTAGGAGTATTGTAGAAGATTCACGAAAGATGGCGCGTGTATAAATAGTGGCAGAGGTTGCAGTCGTGAGTTGATAATAGGCGCTGTTAGAGTTAACACCAACTGTCTTGCACATTTAAGTTTGTGCATTATAAAGTGTGCGTTCATTTCTGCGAATTGATAAACGTGTATAAAGACACTGAATGACTATTTAATTCTGTTGTTGTTGTAAATTTTAAGTAAATAAAGAGTTGTTACAAATTTTAAACAACTAAACGGCTTTTATTTGCAATCAAAAGTATCAGGTTTATTTAAAGGAAATAAACCTCGTTTTTATACCCTTCACCATGAGTCGCAAGGGTATATATAAGTTTGTCATTCCGTTTGAAATTTCTACATTTTTCATTTGCGACCCCACAAAGTATATATATTCTGGATCGTTATAGATAGCGAAGTCGATATACCCATGTCCGTCAGTATGTTGAAATCAACTTTCCGTAGCCCCCAAATAACTTACAAACATAATTTATACATCAATATGTCGGGAATTCTTCCGGTTCGGTCGCTATTTAAAATCGAGCAAATCGGCCCACAAATGGCTGAGATACAAAGAAAAAACCGGGTCATCCTCTATTTTTGGCCTATTTTTGATCTATATCTGGATTACTAAGTCATTTATACAGACAATATGGATATCTAATGATAGATATTTCAAAATCCATTGCAACGATGTATATAAGGCTATAGTAATTTGACCTACAATGGGTCAAAATCGGGAAAAATATTTTTTGAACCGAATATTTTTTTTACCAAAAAAAATTTTTTTTCATTAAATTTTTTTCACTAATAAATTTAAAAAAAAAAAAATTTTAAAAAAAATTGAAAACAATTTCGAAAAAAAATTTTTTTTTTTTTAAATTTTGAAAAACAGTTTAGAAAATTTTTTTTTTTTAATTTTTAAAAAAAAAAATTTAATTTTGTTTACCTAAAAATATTTAAAGTTTTTATTTTAAAATATAATTTGGTGAAGGGTATATAAGATTCGGCATAGCCGAATATAACTCTCTTACTTGTTTGAATGTAAAAACGTAACAGTATTGTGGGCAAGAAGTAGCATGAACTGCACAGTGGGAAGAATTAAATTATTTTGGAAATAAATCTGCCACCGAATTTACATATAGATGTAGCACAGGAATATTTTAGTTAAATTTTAAACGACAGACCCCTTAAGAGCGTGCTGGTTTTGATTTTTTTCAAAAGTTTTCAACTTTGAGCTAAATAATTTCAAAATTTTGTTTAAAATGACTATCATTTGAATATTACATTTAAAAGCCTGATTTATGCTGCATTAACAAAGCCACATTTCACTTAAATTAATAGCCAAATATCTAAGTTGTGCTATTTTAACTATGTTTATAAATTTCATCAAAATAGTGGCATTTAACCTATACAATTTCTCTTTAAACATTTAAATTTATCCTTATAATTCTTAAATCAAAATTAGAATTTCCTACTTAATGTAAATGACTACAGTTTAGTAATGCAATTAATTAAATTAGAAATATAAATTCATAATACAATATACAAGTTTAAGTATATATACCAGAGGTGAGCGCTGACTGCATGAAAATCATAATTCAAAATCGATGTATTTGGTAAAATCTGTACAATACAACATTGAATATTAATGAAACTAATATTGAGTTTGAAAGCGTGACTTTTAGTGAAAACATTGGAAACATAAACACACATGAGCACACACTTACTCTTAAATACATACAGAATTATAAAAACATTATTCAAGTATCAAATGTCAGTAAAGGATGATTAGTAGAAGACTTAATATTAGCTTAGAGGTGAAAAGCGCTAACACACTATTTAAAAAATTATACTAGAGTATATTTTTTTTCAAAATTTTTACTTTTATAACCTTCAACATAAATGGTAATTTCTACATTTTTCTTTTGCAATCCTTCAAAGTATATATATTCTGGATCGTTATAGATAGCGAAGTCGATATAGCCATGTCCGTCTGTATGTTGAAATCAACTTTCCGTATCCCCCACTTAACTTACATTATTCATACATCAATATATCGGCACTTCTTCTGACTCGGTTACTATTTAAAATCGATACAATCGGCCACAAATGGCTAAGATATAAGGAAAAAACCAGGACAACCTCGATTTTTTACCTATTTTTTATCTATATTTGGATTACTAAGTTATTAATATAGACAATAGGGATATCCAATAATAAATACTTCAGAGACGTTTGCAACGGCGTATATAAGGCCAAAGTAAGTCGAATTGGTTAAAATCGGGAAAAATATTTTTTACCCCGAATTTGTTTTTCTCCAAAATAAAATTCCAAAATTTATTTTTGCTAATACATTAAAAACAAAAAATTTCAAAAATAATTTTTTTTTTTAAATTTTGATTACCTAATATATTTCACTTTTTTTAAGTATAATTTGGTGAAGTGTATATATAATTCGGCCTAGCCAAATATAGTTTGTTACTTGTTTTATCTGATTTTTTTTAGAACAAGATAGGCTTTCAAGAAACGTATTCCATTGATTTTTATTTTTTGTCAGAAATATTTGTCAAACTTTGATTTTTATTTTTTTTTGTCAGAAATAATTGTTATTTTTGTCAGACTATGATTTTTATTTTTTGGCAGATATACAAATTAATTATTGAGTTTTATTTACATATTTGTCAGACTCTTACATATATGTAAATAAAATTCAATAATTAATTTTTATATCTGCTAAAAAATAAAAATTATAGTCTGACAAAAATAACAATTATTTCTGACAAAAAAAATAAAAATAAAAAAATAACAATAATGTTGTGATTTTTATTATAAACTAGCTTGACCCGGTGCGCTTCGCTATCCCTGTCGATGTAAAAATCGGTTCAGCCGTTTAGTAATTATTGTTTAAAAACTAAAGGTACCAATTTTACCCGTTTTTCCCCCTTTTTATCCCTTTCTGGTCCAAGTAGTGAAATAATTTATAGCCTATTGACGCTTCCAAGTAAGGATCTATCTACGTTCCAAATTTCAATAAAATCGGTTCAGCCGTTTAGGCGTGATGCTCAAACAAACAAACAAACAAACAAACAAACAAACAAACAAACAAACAAACAAACAAACAAACAAACAAACAAACAAACAAACAAACAAACAAACAAACAAACAAACAAACAAACAAACAAACAAACAAACAAACAAACAAACAAACAAACAAACAAACAAACAAATAAACAAACAAACAAACTTACAAAGACATTTATATATTTATATAGATGTCATAAATGTTACGGTCCCTGACCAATATTTCAATGTGTTACATTTATAAAAAAAATAATACGCCTTAAAATATGCAAGAGATTTGTTGAACGAAATAGAGTAGTTACCAGAAACTGAAAATAACGGGTTCACTTGCATTTCAATGGTAAATTCACATTCGCAACCATTTTAAAATATTTTTTTATGTTATATCACTGAGAGAGTGATTTATTAAAGAACATTTTAAGTTATGGGTTGGGAGAAACAGAGAAGAAACAAACACAAATAATCTAGATGAGTGATTTATAATTATTATATTTTCGTAAAGGTCAGCTTGTGACCTTTATTTGCGAACATGAAAAATAAATCGCAAAAATTCATTTGATGCAAATCACCGATTAAATATATTAAATTTATAAATCATTGAATGTAAAATTGTTTCCCAAAAATCGACAATTTCTTTTTGAAATTGCATTACTTTATATTCATCATATTTTTTCTATAATATGTTAAAAATTACTAAAAATATTGTTACGAATGTGCAATAGCGATTTGAATTTAAGGGTCTGTAACGACTGCCTGCAACATTCATCATGTTTATAAACACGTCCATCAGTAGAAGCTTCTACTTATCAACAATGTTCATAGCATGCGGTTATTAGCATTGTTTGTAAGTATGGCTACACTTAATGTTTAAGCTGCTAACATTAACATCGAAAAATAAAATAGATCAATATTCGTTATGTTTGTTGGATTTCATCCTTTAATAATGTTTTTTTTTCGAAAATCCGCACCCCTATACTTTAGTTAATATTGTTACGAATGTGCAATGACGATTTGAATTCAACGGTCTGTAACGACTGCCTGCAGCATTCATCATATTTGAAGGCACGTCCATCATTGACATTGTTTTTAAGTATGGCAACACTAAATGTTTGAGCTGCTGGCAATGACATCGGAAAGCTCTGGAAATCGAATGTACTAGTATGTCCGTTAAGAGCATTGTAGAAGATTCCCGATAGATGGCGCGTGTATAAATAGTGGCAGAGCTGGCAGTCGTGAATGGAGTTTATCATTGGCGCTGTTAGAGTTAACATCAATTGTCTTGTGCATATAAGGTTTACGTAATAAAGTTTGTGCGCATTTCTGCGAATTAGTAATTTTTAACAAGAGTTAGCTTTTTATGTTTTAAAAAAATGCACTTTGTTCTATAGTTACAGATGTATTTAAAACAACATTTTCATATAATAGACTTAGCTAGTTTGTAGTCTAAGCTATCCACATGGTAAACTAAACTACAGTTGGTTACTCCTAAATACATGCAACAAATAATATTTGCCCAACAATATGCAACTTTTGTGTGTATTTCGATGTTTGCTAAAACAACATAAATCGAAATTTAGAGTTTTGAAATATTAACGATTTTCTATTGCGTTTAATTTGTAATTAAAGTAAAACTTAAACATTTTTCTTAAGAAAACTTAAGTGACTTCAATGTTTGAATGAGATTATATTCGAAGAAGCTAAACAAAGTTAATTTCTATAAAAATTTCTTAAGAAATTGAATTCTGAAGAAGTTCAGTCACTTCTTTAACGATTTATCATGATTTTCTACAGAATTTTAAGTCTACTTAACATGTTTTACAATACTCACAATGCTATGCTTTACCGTTAGCGTTGTTTGTGTGCTTATTATAAATATTCCCATAAAGACACACACATGTGTATCTTAATGCACGTGTTTGTATGTGTCCTTTGTATGTATCCTTTTCTGTCAATTTTGCTTAATTTGCATCATGATTGCATAAATGTTGCAAACGAACAATAACAACAGCTTCAGCAAAACAGACGAAACTGGATTGAAGTGTTAGTTTTCATCATCAGCATCATCTTTGGCTTTGGTATTGCATAAATTATTTGCCTCATCGACAACACTTTCACATACATATACATACATGTAAGTACATGTATATTAGGGTGGCACTTAATTTGCACATTCTAAAATTATTACATTCTAAAATATATACGTCCGTCTTAATGAATTTTTTTTTTTTGGAAAATATTGCTACTTTGATCCAAATCTGGAAACTTCAAATAAAATGAGCTCAAATGGTCATGGTTTTTAGATGACGGATTTAGATTTAGACCTTGATAGCATCGATAACCGAAAACATGCTAAATTAGGTTCACCCTAGTATGTATGAGTATATGCATGTATATGTAGGTAATCAGCATAATTTCAAGCTTAATGAATATGAGAGTACATATATGATTTCTTCCATTGACTGCCTGTCAGAGTGATAATGTGAGATTTTAGTCTAAAATGATGACATTTGAACATGTCATTTGTTACTTTTTCACATACGTTGCGTAAAATTTTTAATAAATATGTAACTTCTAAACTACTGGTCTGACTGGAATACAATTGATCAATTCACAAGGTCTCTTATCATGTCATAATGTCCTAAAATTTTACAATGGTTTTTATTGTTTTCAAGCAAAAAATGTTATAAAATAAAACTATTTTCTATGATATGTTTATTGTGTTATCGTAACGAACCAGCAGAGACCAACGCCGAATGCATAAGAGCCGAGGAGTCGTAATATATTAGGACATTATGACAATATGACTGATAAGAGACCTTGTGAATTGACCAAATATAACCAACCTTTATTTATTTTAGCAAAAATTACACAAAAAATAATATATGCCAACTGATTTACATTCAATTTAGATATAAAGTAATCTATTACACTATGTTACACAATCGAGCACCAGTAATAGTCACTGTTTGATCAGACTAATTTTCGAAGAAGTATTTGGCATCCCCCTTATTTTAATAATTTAATTTTTTTGGAATTTTGTGAAATTCTGAAATGATTTAGCTTTGTCCGTCCGTTTGTCCTCCGGCAAAGTCAAGTTTTGAGCAGCATTAGCACCCCATTGACGTTGCACAGTGGTATAGAAAAAAAAGAGGGAAATATATCCGTAAAATATTTTTGAAGGACGGAGTTTTAAAATGGCATATTTTTGAATCTAATTGAGATATTGACGTGAAATTTATAAGATCAAAAATTATCTTATCTAAACAAAAAAAGTTTTAGAAACTCAATAAATTTGTAATATGTAATAAAATCAATATTTATTAACATAAATCAATGAAATTTTCCAGGTTTTTTTAAATTTTTCATTCTGAAAAACAACGTGTAAAAAAAATTTCAAAAGGTCAAAGGGATTCCAACAATTCCTAAAAATTGGAGCGAAAATCCCAAAAATTATGTTTTTTACTGTTTTGCCTATAGGGTCTACATTTTCTTCGGGGCTGGGAAAATACTTTTGGGAATAAGTAGGGATCACATCAAGGTTTCCAAAACTGTTTTCCATTTTCTGATCCCAGCTTTGGGAATAGGTCAAATTCCAAAGGGCGTAGGGACAACATAAGATATCTCCGTAAAGATATCTTACAGAAAAATGTGAAATTGTTATATCTTCTTAAAGAAAGTTTTTTTATAAATAAAAAAAGAGTTAAGTCACCTTTTCGCCCAAAAAACACCACAAATCAAATATTTTTTGAATTTTTAAATTGAAAATCGTTTATTTTTGAATCCGTAATAGATATTGCTCTGAAATCTTTTGTATATCATTGGTAATTTTGTTGCCTAACTAACGAGACAATTTGTTAGTTATATCGCCGCGCCTGGAGCATTTGTAGTGCCCATTTTTATAACTTAAACTCAAATACTCCTTGGCTACGCCAATGTCAATGTTCTGCCCCACTGTGGTCTGGTTTGAATGAAATTTCACATGAGCAAAGAGAAAGTGCTGTCGAGTTTCATCTTTTGAATTTGGAGCTCATCGGCTCACCAAGGCCTCGGCCAGGGGTCTCCAAAGTAGGACACCTCAGGTATGTTACATTTTTAAAACGATTCTATTTCTTCGTTTGTGTCTTCATTTCAAAAAAAATTACAAATAAGGAATCTCCTCATCGAGCAATACTAGCTATAAATTATCCCTTATAGCTTAGCAGATATTCGCATTTGAAAATTAAATTTTCAATATTTTTACCCACCCTACTCCAGTTTTTTGATAACAGCGGGTCCAAATATTTCCCGATTTTCTTCATTTTTTCCTTTATTAGTCTAGAAACAAATATATGAGTAAAATCATAAAGAATTATTTAAAAATAACGACGAAGATTAAAGTTATATGCTATTTAATTTAAAAAATACGATTTTTCGCTAGTTTTTTGGACAAAAAGTATGTTTTTTCTTCTTAAGTTTCTTATCGCATAGTCGATATCAAAATATACAAGGTGGCGCAAAAGTAATCTTCCGATATTTTTTGGCTGTAATTAAAAAAAAAAAAAGGAAAAACTTTGATTCTTCTTGTGGATTATTTTTATTTGGTCTTTTAGTTTTTTTTTACATCAAGTCGAGAATATGATGTCATGTAAATGGCTGCCGCCACAGTTGATTGTCATTTGAGCCCTTTTTATGGCATTTTCCACCACTTTGGCCAAAACTTCCGGCGATAGGTCCTCACATTCTTGATGGATATTGTCTTTAAGAGCTGCAAGAGTCTGAGGCTTGTTGACATAAACCCGCGACTTCAAAAAGCCCCACAAAAGGAAGTCTGGAGCGGTCAAATCAGGCGATCTTGCTGGCCAGTGCAAATCGCCAAACCGGGAGATTCGGCGCCCGGGAAATGCATCCTTCAGCATATCGGTTGTGGCACATGCAGTGTGTGCCGTTGTACCGTCCTTTTGGAACCACATGTTTTCCAATCCCAATTCATCAAGTTGAGGAAAAAAGAACTCGTTGATCATTGCTCTGTAGCGCTCACCATTCACAGTAACCGTTTGGCCCGCGACGTCTTCGAAGAAAAAAGGTCCGATGACTCCTCCAGCGAAAACAGCACACCATACAGTGACTTTTGAGCGGGTGTAATGGCTCTTCGTGGGTTACACGCGGATTTTCAGTGCCCCAGAAGCGTAAATTTTGCTTATTCACGTACCCGCTAAGATGGAAATGGACCTCATCACTCATGATTATTTTTGATGAAAAATCATCTTCCTCTTGGTGGTGATTAAGGATGGCTTGAGCGTATGTTAGACGCGATTGGCGGTCAGCAGCTAACAGCTGATGCACCGTCTGGACTTTGTACGGAAACATCTTCAAATCTTGTACCAAAATTCGCTGTAAAGACCGTCGACTGATACCCATTTGCGTGGCACGTCGTCTGGTCGATGTCGACGGCGCTTCCATGACATCCTCGGCTACAGCAGCAATATTCTCTGCAGAACGGCTACTCCGGGGTCTGCCACGCCTGGCAGCATCTCGTGTCAGTCTCTTCCATTTTCAATAGAAACATATATACTACTGTAGAATTCCATTAAAAAACATTCATAAATAAAATTTTAATTTGAAAAATTTGTATCTGCGCAAAAACTCAATAATAAACTCAATAATACACATTTTTTGTTATATTTTTCAAATATATATATTTTTGAAAAATAGACAATACCTTATACAAATGTCTTCCCGAAATTAAACTTTATCGGTCATAAATGTTTAATTTATAAAGAAATCTACTCAAATTTCCCTCCAAATAAGATTTATACGTACGGAAATCATTTCACTTAATTTTACGATGATCGGTTCATAATTAGTCATAGCTCTCACATAAGGACCGCTTCCGAAAATCACTTTAACGAGCATAAACCTCTTTAAAATTTTGGTCTACACATAAACAGAAATAACTTTTATGTAGACATAAAGCACACGACCTAATTTCATGGCAATCGCTCCATAATTAGTCATAGCTCCCATATAAGGTCTGAAAATCATTCACGAAAATAAATTATTGAAATTAAAGAAAAAAAAAAAAAAAAAAAAAAACAAGTAAGAGATCTATATTCAGCTCTGCCGAATCTTATAAACCCTTCACCAAATTATACTTCAAAATAAAAATTTTTTTATTTTCAAAATTAAAAATTTTTTTTTTTTTCAAAATTAATTTTCAAATATTTTTTCTTTTGAAATTTTTTTTTTTAATTTTTTAAATTTATTAGTGAAAAAAAAAATTATGACAAAAATTTTTTTTGGTAAAACAAAATTCGGGTTAAATAATATTTTTCACGATTTTGACCCACTGTAGGTCCAAATTACTACAGCTTTGTATACATCGTTGCAATTGACTTTGAAATATCTATCATTAGATATCCACATTGTCTATATTAATGACTTAGTAATCCAGATATAGATCGAAAATAAGCCACATCGTCTATATTAATGACTTAGTAATCCAGATATAGATCGAAAATAAGCCAAAAACGATGTGTATAAGGCTATAGTAAGTTGGACCTACAATGGGTCAAAATCTGAAAAAATATTTTTTAACCCAAATCTTTTTTTACAAAAAACATTTTTTTGTCATATATTTAAAAGAAAAAAAATTGTTTAAAGAAATAAAAATTTTTTTTTTAAATTTTATTTTAAAGTATAATTTAGTGAAGGGTATATAAGATTCGGCACAGCCGAATATAGCTCTCTTACTTGATTTTTATTTAAATTTTTCACGTTAATTTAATAAGAATTAACTTTTATCGAACTCTTGCTGTTCTTATAAAATAAATAAATTTATTTTAATCATTTTTAATGAATTAAGAGAGACTTTCAATTGAAAGATTTTTTTTTTTTGCTTCTCTTTGATGCAATAAACAAATCGAGAAAACAAAATAGAAACCGGTGTAGTTTTGGGGAGAGACCTTCAATTTAATGCAAAATGCATATGTGAGTTTAGTAAATACACGAGAATTTATGTAGAATTTACATTGTAAATAAATATGCAAAGACAAGGGACGCTACACCAGGCAGTGACGTACCATAATCAATAAAATTTTAAAAATAAAAATTAAACAACAAATTTTATGATTATTTTTAATATGTGTTAAAAATTAAGAGTATAACAAAAATTATTAAAAATATCGAGTAATATTACATTGTGCTACAGAGAAAAATTACCCGGTAAGGGACTAAGTGCAGCTGGTGTCTTGGAAACATGAAACATTCTCTGAATAGGGAAATTTAATTGTTTCATATAATTGAATCATTATTAAAAAAGAGCATCAATGCAGTCATTCTCCAACTATATTTAGACATCTTCCAATACAATGCAAAGGTATGTAAAAATATGATCTCTCATACCTTGAAATCCCTGTTTCAATTTCATTTCCTTCGTTGCTATAATCCAGCTCTTGAATTGTAAGAGTTTTTGCTTCTTTAGCAGTTTCACTTATTCTGAGAAGATACTCGTTCATAATGAATTATGTATGTATAGCTCTATTTTGTGTACAATTCTTTATTGCCTAGCGTAGTGTACAATATTAATATGGTTTTGTTCTCTTGTTTTTCGGAATATTTTCTCAATAAAAATTTAATATGCACACATTAAGAATAAGACATAATAATAGGTGCTGCGAGATTGCCAACAGCATTTGACACGAAACCCCCAATTTAGAACTTAAATTGTACCAAAATTTCTTGAAACATTTAAATTTAAATAAAAATTATGTTTTTAGTGAAAAAAATTGTTTTTATCACGTAATACTCGATACTGCATTAAAAGTGCCAATGAGACGCGCAGTGGGGGTCAAAAGTGAATACTTATCTTGTATGTAGTATTGAAAATATTTTGAGTTATGACCAACTGTCTGCAAATAAGCAATATTTATAACACTATTTAAATTATTTATTTATTAATTATTTTTCTTATTTTCTTTCAGTCCAACATCCCAAAATCAACGGTAATACTCGTAAGTACTTTCTAAACTATTGATGTGATTAAAAATAATAAATTTTCAAAATATAAAATTTTTATTAATTCTAAACAAAATATTAGGGAAATCTATAAAACTTCTAAAATTTATATAATGAAGAAAATAAAATTAAAATCAAAAGGATTTTTATACCCTTCACCTTCGTGAGAAGGGTATATATAAGTTTGTCATTCCGTTTGTTATTTCCACATATATTCTGGATCCTTATAGAAAGTATAGTCGATTTAGCCATGTCCGTCTGTCGGTCTGTCCGTCTGTATGTCTGTTGAAATCAATTTTCTTAAGATCCCAGATATCATCGGGATCCAAATCTTCAATAATTCTATCAGACATGCTTTCGAGAAGTTTCCTATTTAAAATCAGCAAAATCCGTCCATAAATAACGGAGATATGAGCAAAAATCCGAGACAACCTCTATTTTTGGCCTATTTTTTTTATCTATATCTCGAATACTAAGTCATAAATATAGACAATATGGATATCTAATGATAAATACTTCAAAGTCCATTGCAACGATGTATATAAGGCTATAGTAAGTTGGAAATACAATGGGTCAAAATCGGGAAACATATTTTTTAATCCGAATTTTTTTTCACAAAAAACATTTTTTTGTCATACATTGTTTTCACTAATAAATTTAAAAAATATATATAATTCAAAAAATTTTTTTTAAAAAAAATTGGAAAAAATTTTAAAAAATTATTTAAAAAAAAATTTAAAAATTAAAAAAAAATTTTTTTAATTTTATTTTAAAGTATAATTTGGTGAAGGATATATAAGATTCGGCACAGCCGAATATAGCTCTCTTACTTGTTACATATTACTTTTGTTTTAGTCTTCTTTCTTGCAGTAGCTTAAAAGTTTCCATTGTTTTGCCATTGCCAAAATGTATTTTTGATAAACCTTAATGCTTAAAAACGTTAAAATTTGCTATACAGTGCACTCGCGGTAACGTGAACACCGTCTAACGTGAACACCGCCTAACGTGAACAAGCTTTTGTTTACATTGACTACTCTGTAACGTGAACAAACTCAGAAAGCTCTATAACGTGAACAATTTTTTTCACTGCATTTGTTTTCTAAGCGTGTAGACAACAATGAAATACATACATTAATTTCGATTTTTTAAGTTTTGGGAATCCCCTTATATTAAAAATGTGTTTGTAACCTCTAAATTAATATTTTTTGTATGGCAACGAATGAGTAATTTTATGTCGTGATCTCGTTTTGCTTTGTAATGCATTTTAATTAATAATTTTTGTTTTATATTTTAATAATGAAAATAATAATAAAAGAATTTCACGTTCAAGCGTGTAAAACTCAGGTTTATATTATAAAATTTTATATTTTTTCTATGAAATTCGACAATCGCTAACGTGAACAATTTCACTAACATGAACTCCCTTGGTTTTAATTAGTTCACGTTACCGCGAGTGCACTGTACTTATAGGAAATTTAGTAAATTTGAATTTTACTGGTTTAGAAAACTGATGTTACGTAACATGGTTTTCAAAAAAAGTTTCCATTGTATTGTCCAAATCACTCACTATATGTATAACATATAAAAATTATGAATATATTGTTGGAAGGCTTTACAGTGTAGAGTCTACACATATGGATTTCTCCCCCTGACATTGTAAAACTTGACAACCCTACCTACAAAAAACAGCCACTGCAACAACAATCGTGTACAAACGTAGAAGTACTGCCCGCATTTATCTGCTTCCACTCAAACAAAACAAAGTATATTTTTTTCTTCTTCTGTGTCAGTCAGTCATTCATTCGTTTAGTCTTCTTTAAAAACTGGCATAAAGTGTTTGTTTGTTGTTTGGCCTTTAAGAAGTGACACAAAGAAATTTCAATTTTCAAAAAACAGCATAAACATCCAAACAAAGCGCAAGCAACAACAACTATTACTTAATTAACAAAACAAAATATATAAATTTATTAATAAACAAAAACAAAAAAAATATAAGTGTGTAAAAAGTATAGGCAAAAATTAAGCAAACAAAAACAAAGCTAAGGTACGAATGAATATGTAAAATTAATTTTGAACAAATATCTTTGACATCAGCTAACAAAATAAATCATCAAACAAGAAGAAACAAAACAAAAATTGCAAACAAATTAACAAAATTAATAATATTTTACATATTTACTAATAACTAACAATAATTAACATAATTTATGTATGTAAGGCACAAAAAGTGTACAATATTATGGAACATACAGTGGAATCTTTCAAAATTGAACTAGAAACCGCTAGTTTTTGTATGTCAATTACTTTCAGTCTTTAAGGAAATTACAAAAACTTATTTTAGCAAGGAGTGTTTTATACAAAATTTCTGATTGAACATTTTGTTTGATATACAAAAACGGACTCTAAATTAATATTTAATTCAAATACTTCCAAGTATAATAATTCAATTAAATATGTAAAATGTTTCATTTAAATACTTCTTAATACTGTGAGATTTTGCTGTACTACATACATATTTTCTTGCTGTTACTAATTGAAGCCATATATTTAAATTTGTATTTTAAAATTTCGGGTTTTTTTTAATTCTCCTGAACTGCTGTTTTAAATTAATGAACTATTTTATTGCTAAATTATTAATTAGTTTCAAATGTTGTCTATTAATACAATAGAAAAAGAAAAAAAAAACACTTTATTTGTTTATTTATTTTATCAATACAAGTATTTGTTTTCAGCAGAAACCAAAACAAAAACTTCCGCTTGTTTTGAGAGCAAAAAAAAAAATGGTTTGTTTTTGTTTTCGCGTGTGATTAAAATCTCATTTCCAAAGAACACTATTTTTAAACCCTTCACCATGAGTGGCGTGGGTATATATAAGTTTGTCATACCGTTTGTAATTTCATATACATATATTCTCGATCGTCTGTATTTTGAAATCAACTTTTGCTAGACCTCAAATAACTGGCAAAATAAAAAAAATATTAGTGGAAATACTACTTATTTTAAAATAGTAGTGGAAATATTACTTTTTTTTAAATAGTAGTAGAAATACTACTTTTTTTAAAAATAGTAGTAGAAATACTACTTTTTTTAAAAATAGTAGTAGAAATTCTATTTTTTTTTAAAATAGTAGTAGAAATACTAGTTTTTTTAAAAATAGTATTAGATATACTACATTTCTAAAAAAGTAGTCGAAATACTACTTTTTTTAAAAATAGTAGTAGAAATACTACTTTTTTTAAAAATAGTAGTAGAAATACTACTTTTTTAAAATAGTAGCAGAAATACTACTTTTTTTAAAAATAGTAGTAGAAATACTACATTTTTAAAATAGTAGTAGAAATACTATCTTTTTTAAAAATACTATTGGAATTACTACTTTTTTTAAAAATAGCAGTAGAAATACTACTTTTCTTGAAAATAGTAGTAGAAATACTACTTTTTTAAAATAGTAGTAGAAATAATACTTTTTCTACAAATAGTAGTAGAAATACTACTTTTTTTAAAAATAGTAGTAGAAATACTACTTTTTTTAAGAATAGTAGTAGAAATACTACTTTTTTTAAAAATAGTAGTAGAAATACTACTTTTTTTAAAAATAGTATTAGAAATACTACTTTTTTTTAAAAATAGTAGTAGAAATACAATTTAGAAAAAATTTTTTTCAAATTTTAATATTGTAGTATAATTTGGTGAAGGGTATATAAGATTCGGCACAGCCGAATATAGTTCTCTTACTTGTTCGCATGAGGAATGCACATGTGATTTGACAGAAAAGTATGGCAATGCTAACAAAGTTGACAGGTGGTAATCCATTAGTGAAAAACAGCATTATTGGTTGAATCCCGGCTAAATATGTTTCAGATTTAATATAACAGCGTGTTAAGCTACGTTTAACTGACAAGTAAGAAACCAGCTCTAAGTCATTAACACCTTTTCAACGACGTATATTTGATCCTAAAATCGGGAAAATATTGTTTAAATTTTTTTTCATAAACATTTTTTTCACCAACATTTTTTTTCACTAATAAATTTTTCAGGAAATTTTTTTTTAATTTTTTTCCAAAAATAAATTTTTAATCTTTATTTTATAATATACTTTGGTGAAGGGTATACAAAATTCGGCATAACCTAATACAGCTCTCTTACTTGTTAATGTTGTTATTAATTTAATATAAGTAGTGCTCTTTTTTGACTCTCACAATTTATGATCAGCAGGGAAACCGGAATCAAATGCATGTGTAAAGCGCCGTGCTTAAGGTATTCGTTTCAGAACATTTTAAGAATGTTGGCATCGATTTGTTAATGTATATTTGGGCTTTTTAGAGCATATTTTTTATCAAAAAATTTTATTTTACTCTTTATTTACTTAAAATTTACAACAGCGTTCGAGCAGCATTTTAAACATTCAAAATTGTCTTTCAAGGTATCTTGGCTTCAATTCATATAATACCCAATTTCCCTGCTTTTAGATGAAACCTGCTGTTCGCAAACCTTTTAAAATTGCTGCTTGAGTAGCTCACGATGATTTACCAATCTCTAGTTTTAGCTCGATTTTAATTTTTACACTGCTAACCCTATTCTAAAACAATTGCTGCAATTCTCGTTTGTTTTTTGTTACTTCCTATCTATTGCTCTTAATATGTCACTTACTCTCTGTTTACAATTGTTGCTCTATTATCATTATTGGTATTAATATGCTTTACAAGTATTAATTTGAAAACTGCCAGCGAAAAAATATTAAATAAATATTTATCTAAATTGGTTTGCATTTCGTATTTATTGGCATTTTTAACTTATTAGACGTGCATAAGGTGAAACAAATTGCTAAAATCAATAGAATGTAATTAAAACTAAAACTATAAACACATTTCAATGAAAGAAAATGCAATTTCGTTTTTCTATTTAAATCTTTATTTGGAAAACAATGGGAGAAATAAGTAATCGGTTTTATTATTTCAAAACAATACTTAATTGTTTTCAAGCTATTGAAAACAAAAAAAAAAAAAAAAAAATCGAAATAGTTTGAGATAGTGTACAAATTGCTGTAAACAACATTAATAATATTGAAAATTAGTATTGCATTTTGTTAAGTTGAAATTGATTTTTTTCTGCGAAAGAAATAAATATCAAGAGTTATTACTTTTTGTTAATATTTAATTGAAAAATATTATTTTTAATTGAGGTTTTTTAATTAATAGTTTAGGTAAATTAATTTAAAAAATTCATACTGAATGCTATAACTGTTACAAGTTCTTGATTTTATTAGCTTTGCGTAGTAATTCTTATTATGCCCTTCACCATGAATGGCAAGGGTATATATAATTTTGTCATTCCGTTTGTAATTTCTACATTTTTCATTTGCGATTCCACAAAGTATATATATTCGGGATCGTAATAGATAGCGAAGTCGATATTGCCATGTCCGTCTGTCCGACTGTATGTTGAAATCAACTTTCCGTAGCCCCCAAATAACTTACAAACATAATTGATACATCAATTCTTCCGGCTCGGTCGCTATCAAAAATCGAGAAAATCGGCCAACAAATGGCTGAGATATAAGGAAAAAACCGGGACAATTTCGATTTTTGGCCTATTTTTGATCAATATCTGGATTACTAAGACATTAATATAAAAAATATTGATATCTGATGGTAGATATTTCAAAGTCCATTGCAACGATGTACATAGGGCTATAAAATTTGGACCTATAATGGGTCAAAATCGGGAAAAATATTTTTTAACCCGAATTTTTTTTTTAGCAAAAAAATTTTTTTTTTCATAAATTTTTTTTCTCTAATAAATTTAAAAAAAAAAAAAATTTTAAAGACTAAAAAAAAATAAAAAAAAAATTTAAAAAAACTAAATCAAAACAATTTCGAAAAAAAACTGAAAACAATTTTGAAAAAAAATTTTTTTTTTAAATTTGAAAAACAGTTTTAAAAAATTTTTTTTTTTAAATTTTGAAAAAAAAATTTAATTTTCTTTACTTAAAAATATTTGAAATTTTTATTTTAAAGTATAATTTGGTGAAGGGTATATAAGATTCGGCACAGCCGAATATAGCTCTCTTACAGAAATGCACATACACTTTATAATGTACAAACTCAAATATACAAGACAGTTGATGTTAACTTTAACAGCGCCTATGATAAACTCATGTTACGACTGCAACATCTGCCACTATTTATACATACGCCATCTTTCGTGAATCTTCTATAATGCTCTTAAGGGACAAACTAGTATGTTCGAATTCTAGAGCTTTCGATGTCAATGTTAGCAGCTGAAACATTTACTGTTGCCATACTTATAAACAATGCTAATAACCGCAAGCTATCAACATTGTTGATAAGCAGAAGCTTCTACTGATGGACGTGTTTATAAACATGATGAATGCTGCAGGCAGTCGTTACAGACGGTTAAATTCAAATCGCTATTGCAAATTCGTAATAATATACTTTTGTAACGATATATACAATCGTCCCACATCTCATTTATATTTGTTATCATTTGATCATAAAACTTCGGCTTAAACATAGACAATAAATGAGAGATAAACCAAGAGTTTGAAATTGATTTCGATTGAATTCATGTGGATGTCAAGTACATACATCAACTCAAGCTATATTCTAGAGTATTTCAATTGAGATATTTTAATTTAGATGTCTTTTATATATAAAGGATCTTCCAATAGCGACTTCCATACTTTGACAATTGATAGCGGCCATATTGTTGCTATGTATTCTGATTGTTTTGTCAAATCACTAACGTTCACGGATATAACGTTTAGCAACACGAGCAAATGATAAAATTGTTTTATCAAAATGTGTGTTCTGTTCCGCAGGCTTCGCCCATTTTACCTTCGCCATAATCATCCTAGAGGAGTATTCACAGTGTGGTGGATAAATTTAAGTCCACTGGTTCAGTAAACAATGGACCAACATCCGTATGACGTTGAAACGCAAGATCTGCCGAAAACATCGCCGTTGTCCGCGAGAGCGTGCTGGAAAATACGAGGCAGTCGATTTGGGGACGCTCACTAGTACTCGTCCTTTCGCAGACCAACTTGGCGAATTTTGCGTCACTGACTTGGTTCTGCATCCTTAAAAAAAATTCAGCTGACCCGGGAGCAGAAGGTAAACAACCATAGACAACAACGTGTGTTTGCTGGGCCTTAGGGCAGTTGGAAACTGACCCCAATTTTCATCAAAAAATCATCTTTAGCAATGAGGTCCATTTCTAGATGAATGGGTACGTCAAGAAACAAAATTATCGAATTTGGGACGATATCAATCCAAATGTGATCGAAGAGCATCCAATGCATCCCGAAAAATCACTGTATTGAGTTGATTATTGGCTTCCGGCGTCATTCTTACATATTTCTTTGAGAATAACGTTGTCCTGGCTATCACCATCAACGGAGAGCGCTATAAGTCGATGATTTCCAGCTTCTTTTAGCCTGAGTTATGGACACCAATGACATGTAGTTTTAACCGGATGGTGTAAAGTGCCACACAGCTCATGCCGCATTAGACATTCTGCAAGAGCGATTTGAGGGCATCTCACATGGAGGTGATGTGAACTGGTCACCGAGGGCGATTTGACCACGTTAGAATTTTTCTTGTAGGGTTTTCTTAAGTCGCACAAACCATAGAGGCCCTCAAAGCCAACATAAACCATTCTTCCATCGATTAAATTTAGCCTGACTAATGGAACATTTTACATTTCGGATGCAAGACTCCCAACGAAGCCCCGGCGAATATTTGCACAATGCTATATTCCATACATAATGGCATCGAATCGTCAAGATATTATTGAACAAAATTTCATTGATATCTCACACACACTTTATTTTATTTAAATAAAAAGATAGGAAGCGCATAATATACCATTTAGTACATCAAATGAAAGCTTTTTCCAAAACCTCTCAAATAAACTGTGATGTACTATTTAATACTTGCTGTGGAATTACTATATTAAGTAGTTAAATTACTATATATATTACTAAAAAAAATTCTTGGTATTTACAACCCCTTAATTCCTTTTGAAGCAAATCCTCTCATATATTTTATTTAATAATCCTTAATGACCAAACTCAATTCAATAAAAACAATCCCTTTTCAATTACTACAGAGTGCAATTAACTCACACCGAGTAAATTACATTACCATACATTCCATTTGTTTATTTACATACTAACTATACACACTTTTAAGTTTCAATAATATTTTATTACATTTTGCGTTACAATTTCGTTTAATTACAAAATTTGTATGCCATGATACAATATCCTTATAATGTAATGTATATTTGTGGTCCATTTAAATACATATAGAAAATTCCACATGATTATTTAATGACCTTTATTAAATTAGTCTATAAATATAAATGAACCATTTTGCTCTCAACTCTAATACTTTGAATACTAAATAATCTGTAATTAAGCTTTGCATAGATTTTTCACATTTTTCCAAATCATCAATTAACAAGTATCAAAATCAAATTAAATTAAAAAAAAAAAATCACTGCATTAAACAAATATCTGTTAATGAGCTAGTAATAAAAATAATTGAATTTCTTAAAAATAGAAAATATTGAGTAACATAAATATCAATAACACTGGCTATTAAAATGTAATCGAAACCTAAAAACCGTAATTAGTAGTTAAAAAGAAAATCGTATAGATTTCATGGTAAAGATAGACACACTTTTGTAAAATTTAATTATCTGGCAAAATAACACAGAAATACTTATTAATAATATACCCACACTTTCATGTAAGAAAAATGCCAAAAGAATTATTTAATATAAAAAAGGAAGATGTTTTGATTACAGCGGTGGGCTTTACACTAGTGGTCGGCATAAATAGACAACATTTTTGTTTATTTTATAATTTGTATAAACTTCGTTGATATTCGAGTTGTTTGCAGGTAAATAATCGATCATATTCAGTAAAAAACAAAATAAACTAAGTCTAAAAAAGGACTTATGGGAAGCAATGCAATTATTTTTATGTATAAATATGGTTTCATTGAAAATCTTATTTTATAAGTGAAAAATCTCATTTAAGACCTGTTGAAAAGGAGAAATTTTAAACATTTCTTATCGCTCCTGTAAAATTTTATAAAAAGGGACTTAATACATTTGATACCAGTTTGAAATAAGTGATTTTCCAACTGATTTTGAGGCTTATAAACAGCAACTTAACACTTTTAGATACAAATCTAACGATATATAAATTAGATGGAATTTTTAGAAATAAAGAATTTGGTACTTTCTGGAAATTCGATGTCTTAGGGAAAGTAAAAATGTTATAATGCTACCACTTAACAGATAAACATTTTGAAGTGTATTTTTGTCTAAGCAAAAAAGTAGAATTTGGCTCTTTTTGGAATTTCAATTAAGGTACTTGTTATACCTTTCACCATAACTGGCAAGGGTATATATAAGTTTGTCATTCCGTTCGAAATTTCTACATTTTTCATTTGCGACCCTACAAACTATATATATTCTGGATCGTTATAAATAGCAAAGTCAATATAGCCATATTCGTCTGTATGTTGAAATCAACTTTCCGTAGCCTCCAAATAACTTACAAACATAATGATACATCAATATATCGCGAGTTCTTCCGGCTCTGTCGCTATTTAAAATCGAGAAAATCGGCACAAATGGCTGAGATATATGGAAAAAACAGGGACAACTTACATTTTTGGCCTATTTTTATACAGACAATATGTATATCTAATGATAGATATTTCAAAGTCCATTGCAACGATGTTAATAGGGCTATAATAATTTGGACCTACAATGGGTGAAAATATTTTTTAAACCGAATTTTTTTTACAAAAAAAAAAAAAATTTTTTAAAATTGAAAAAAAAGCAATTTCGAAAAAAAAATTTAAAAAAAATATTTTTTTTAAGTTTTAAAAAACAATTTAGAAAATTTGTTTTTTTTTATATTTTGAAAAACCATTAAAAAAAAAAATTAATTTTGTTTACCTAAAAATATTTAAAATTTTTATTTTGAAATATAATTTGGTGAAGGGTATATAAGATTCGGCATAGCTGAATATAGCTCTCTTACTTGTTTTTATATTAATATATATTTTTTATATAAATTGATCTATAAATTTCTTATAATATAATTTTTTAATTCAAAGGGATTAATAAAAGGACCAAACTGGTTAAAAAAATTTAAATTTCTTCACACAATACACAGATTACTGGATTTTATGCTTGAAAAACGTTATTGGACAATAACAAAATTTGTAGAATAGAGCAACGTATTTTAAGAATAATTAGATAAATTATATTAGAAATTGCATGATTTACACATAGAACACCAAAAATTACCATTAACTTATGTCAATTTAAAACGTGTTTTTCACTAAGCTAACGATATACATAATGAAAAGAATATTAGAAATTTTAATTGCCTGATGACATTTTCCTAACTTGTGCATAGCGAAACCAAAAAGTAGCATTAGATGGAAGATAAATACCATTATTTCCTTATTTTGTAGGTTCTTACATCAATGTGTATCATAGGACTGAGATCGAAAAATTTTCTTAACACATGTTCTCATTAAAACTTCTAACCCAAGAATTCTTTGATTTTTTTGAACAAGTTAACTTTGTAAAGCATGTCAGTTATTATGTTTAATGTCAATTATGTTCATTTGTTGTTAATCTGATTAAAATGAGTGACCAGAAAAAAGTGCGTACTAAAATTATTAAATATTTTAAACAAAACCCAACTAAGTCCTATAAAAAGTTGGCCAAGTAATCAAAGGTCTGCCGTCAAACCGTTTCCAATGTTATTCAACAGTACCGGGAGAACTTGTCCGTTGATAGAAATACTGAGTCAGGTAGACTCAGAAGAAAGAAGAAAAGAAATAATAAAAAAGAGTTGAACAAAATCGTAGTCGAAATAAAATGGAGATGCTTTTTCTCGGTCTACTAATGTTTTTTTTGAAAGAATTGAAGCTAGTAGTATTACTACAATTGAGATTAATAAAATAATTGAACTAATTGTTAAAATTGATAAAATTATCTATACTATTAATAATAGACCTTATTAAGCCAAAAAAGTAGAAAGCATTTTTAAAAGAGCTCCCAACACATCCGGTAGGAAAGCAGCCCAGTTAGGTACATAATAGATGACGAAACGTTATTCTGGCAGATTTATCGAAACTTCCGGGTTGCTGATGGACGAGGGAATGTTGAAGAAAAGCTTAGGACCTAAAAGCAGACAAAATTTCCCAAAAAGTTCTTGCTATGGCAAGCAATATATAGTTGCGGCAAAAAAAGCCAAACATTTGTTACAAAGGGCTCTATAAATACAGAAATTTAAATCAAGTAATATTTACAATAGAGGATGTTTCCATAAGACTTCTTAGTGTATCCACTTATTTTTGGCACCCTGTCACTATTGTAGGAAAGGTCTTGAGTGGTAAAAGAACAATAATGTGGTATTTGTACCAAGAGAGACTAATTCTCCAAACTGCCTGGAGCTAAGGCCAGTGGAGAGATATTGGGTTCTTGTTAAAAGAGAATTGAAGAGCATAAAAAACGTATCCAAAAGTGTGATCGATTTTAAACGGAGAAGGGTTTCCGAAAAAGGTTAAAAACTAGATCAAACTAGTGATTAGAACTATAAAAATATATATTTTTGTAAATTGTAATAATAATTTAAAAAAAAAACAAAACTGTAAGTTTAGCGGTTTCATTTTTACTAACATATATGTATGTTAAGAATTTTTCGATCTCAGTCCTTATTTTTAAATTGTCTAAATTATACAAGAAGTGTGATAGGATGAAAAAAGCGTTTCGTTAAGTCTCCCTCTTGTCTTTATATTGCTATCAAAAGCATCCTCCAGAAGAGAGAAAAAGTACCAATAAATCCTATTTCACAAAATGGAAAGTACAATTTTGGTTTCTTGTTCCTCTCAGGACATATGGTGCTTATAAAAAAACAAGTAGTACTATTAGGTGCAAGAAAGAGTAGCCTTGTTTCGTTATTTGTAGGTTCTTACGTCAATGAGTACATTACATACGTTACTAATTTTGAATTATCTATAGTAAAAAGCGATAAGTTTTTTATTGACTTTATGTAACTATCAAATACACCGCTTAGAAGAAAGAAAAAGTATAAATAAATACCTTTCTGTAGGTTATTACTACACCGAGGAACACATGATCCTAATCGTATTTTACAGAATCAAAAGTACTATTTGTGACGTCTTACTTCTCTCAGGAAAATATATGTAAAATTTCTGATAAAACCTACTATCTAAAGTATGTATGTTCCTACTTATTTATCTCAACCTAATTTCGTGTTTTGGATTCAATGGTTTAGAACAATGTAAAATTACCAGCAGAAGAACCATTTGTTAGTTAGTAAGATCTTGGGTTAGAAAATAATTAGGAAAAATTGACTGAATCTCCTATGATGTCATATTGTCATAATGTCGTAATATTTTACGACTCGGCGGCTCGGCTTAACCGACTCCTAGGCGTTCGGCGCAGGTCTCTGCTGGTTGGTTATGAAAACACAATAGACATGTTTATTGTGTTATCATACAGAGTAGTATTATTTTTGGACATTTTTTGCTTGAAAGGCAATAACAACATTTTTAAACCATTGTGAAATATTAGGACATCATGACAATATGACATGTGAATTGACCAAATATATAAATAATCTTGAGCACATTTGCTTTCTTTTGATGGTACCTTTGGATTCTTAATCAATGAATGTAGAAACTACAGTTTTGCGATCGCATTTTTTCAAGGCCTAAAACCGAAACTGACAATTATTCTTCGGTTTTTACTTATTCTATTTTCAGTAGAAAAATTCAAAGTTTAAAAATGTAAAACAAACGTTTTCATCCAATGATTCAATAAATTTCTCTAATAATAAATCGATGTAAAATATCTTAAGATTTCTTTAATTTTTTTAAAGAATGTAGAGCGGCTACCTTTCGCAGGCTAGACAAAGAATGACACAAACTAATTTCAAAAAAATACACGAGTATTTCGTGATTAAACTTCAAGAAAAGAATGCAACATTTCTGTAACAAAGACTTAGTTATTTTCAAATAGCATGAAGTACTAGCTGACGCAGTGCGCTTTGCCACCCCAATTATAAGAACGAAATAGTAATTCAGGATAACATGTGGATTCTAGCGCATTAGAAACGTAATATTAGAATAAAAAAGTACATTAAAGACCCACAATTTCTATTCCTTAATCAAGCATCATGAATGTCTAATTTCATATTTCTGTGTCCATTATTATACAAAATACAAAAGAAAGGTACCACTAAAATCCTTTTTAGCCTAATTTTTAGGTTTATTATTATAAAATATTCAAAAAGTACCTTTACAATAAAGAAATAGTACCATTAATTATCCCTTTTGAATTCGCATTCACTAAACCATTAATGCTTAATTTCGTGTTTCTAGGTCCATCGTTAAAAAAATATTCAAAAAGTACTATTAATTGGCAAAAGTACCTCAGCCAGGATTATGTGTGTTTAATTTCCGGCTTATAGGTTCATTATTATAGAAATTTCAAAAAATACCATTTGTAGAATGAAAAAATTCTAATAGTTTTTGCTACCTTAATATTATTAAGCTCTATATCCTTTTTTCTTTCTTTACTCAGAAGCATATCAGCCAACTATTATGTATACATATAAGTATAATAATTTAATATAATAAAAAGTACCATTAGAAGAAAAAGTACCAATTTTTCACACTTGAACCATGGTCAAGTTTGAACTGTTAAAGTAATTTCCTGATTCTAGCTTCAATATTATACAGAATTCAAAAAGTACTATTTGAAGAACAAAAAAGTACTCCTTAGTTTGGTTTAGTTCTGCATTTTTGGTATCATAATAGCATTGAGCACCCAATTCTTGAAATATTGGTATGTATGTTCTGGAATAAGATAAGAGAGGTCCTAAAAAGAGAGACGATCTTTTCTGATTCTTTAAAAAATATTAAGTTGGGCACAAGTACCACTGAGTTATGTGATAATCTACAAAGTGAGACAAAATGGTACCTTTTCCCTCTAAAGGTACTTATTATTTGATTTTTTTTCTATTTTCATAACATTTATTGTTATTCTGCAAAAGTACCCTAACATTTCAATTACCAACCATCTATTTAGGCATTTTAATAATGAAATAATTAAAAACATGTAAATATTCTTTAATTCCAGTATAAATAACCAGAATTATAAATTAAAATGTTGTTTAGTACCGAAACACATTTAGTCATGGCAAGCAAACTGCAAATAGAATAGAAAATATAAACTATTTAATAAATATTTATTTAAGCTTAAGCAAATAAATATTTAAATAATTGTGTTTCTAGTTGAACCACCAAACATTTTTGTTGTTGGGTTTTGTATATGATTAAAACATTAAAAACCATTTAAAATCAATTTTATGGACAATTAAATAAATTTTAAACTAATTGTTTAACAAGAAATACAGTTGGCAGGCAGCAGCCACTTTTATTGTTACAGTTTCCAAAAACAATAAAAATAACAATAATTACAAACAATTGTAATAATATGACCGCCCACAAGTACGTACATATTCATAGCATCCTACGGATATAAATTAAAATTTTATAACATTTAACAAATACATACAGTACATTTATACATATTTAAGATAATTATATTTATTATAAATCAATGGATGGATACGTTTGTGTAAAAAATGTGCAGTTGAAAAAATCATTTTAATTTTCTACAAATTTATCATTTAAATTATTTATTTTTACATCAATGATGACGATGATGATATTTCTGTGCATTATATTGTATACAATTCAATATGCTTATCCAGGTGATGATGATGAAATTGTTGATTTCTTTTTTTTTTTTTTTTGTTTAAATTAATTTGCTGTTACATTTTCCAACCGGTGGAATGATACATTTGATGTGAATTTTTAATGGATTTGTTAACAGTTTTGTAAAGGAGTAAAATGGTATTTGCAATAAAACATTATTTTACACTTAAATCACCTTCAAGTAATTAGTGTTCCTCCCTTGATATTTCTGGAATTTGAAATGATTGACACAAAGGACTTTACACTTTTGGTTCAAACATATTTAAAACAAGCATTGCAAGGCATTTTTTGTCTCTCTTGTAAAATTTATAAAATTAAACTTAGCCTCTTTTCACACTAAGCGATTTATAACACTTGTTTAAAATATTTAAAATGGAACTTAACACGTTTTCACTCTAAGCTAACTATATATAAATGATAAGAAAGCTAAGAAGAGACATACAACATATGGAAAGTGTATTTCACTAAACAGTGATTTTTGGGAATTTAATGGTTACAATTGGTAACTTTGTATCTTCTACACTATAAGCACATATCTTTCGGTAAAACTACCATTTGGTAGTTTTTAAATACGTCACGTCTCAATGAGATAACAATTATAGAAATACCCTAGTATATACTTAATATAATCTCAAAATTTAAAGAATCCATTATTTAAAGCTTATTTTAAAGTCAGAATAAATGTTATTAAATTTAATAACAATAATTTCACATTTTATACATTTAAGTAGATGTAATACATAGTATTCGTAAACGTTACTGAAAAATTAAACATTTGCAATGATCGACCGCTGTGTATTTATTGATTTATTAATGTCGTAAAGGGGATTAAATTCATAAATAATATCCAGTTAACAGAATTTGGCCCAAAACCTAAATGTACACTCACAAATAAATGTTAGTTAAAGCAAAGAGAATTTCAATATCCAGAAATGTATTAAAATATTAGTATAATGATTCTTTACTATTTATATAAGGACTGAGATCGAAAAATTCTTAATATACATATATGTTAATAAAAATGAAACCACTAAACTTAGAGTTTTGATTTTTTCTTTGTTTGATTGAAATTGTTATTACAATTTACAAAAAATATTGTTTTTATAGTTTTAATCAATAGTGATGAACTTTCGAAACTTTTCTGGAAACCCTTCCATTAAGGTTTTTATAGAGCTTTCTGTCACTTTTGGACACCATTTTTGTGCTCTTCAATTCTCTTTTAACCAGAGCCCAACATCTCTCCACTTAGGACCAGGCAGTTTGGAAAATTTGCCTTTCTTGGTACAAATACCACATTATTGTTCTTTTACCACTCAAGACCTTTCTTACCACAGTGACTGGATACCTAATCAGGCCGCAATTTCCGTGCTCTTTATTTGGCCTCAAAATTTTTAGCAGCGTTCCTGTCAGGAACATTTGGAGCCTTGTATGTTTTTGAACCTGCATTAGCTTTAACTTTTCGTACCAATTAGTCCGAGCACTGAGCTAACCGGACTGGTTTCCTACCGAATGTGTTGGGATCTCTTTTGAAAATGCTTTCTATTTTTTTTTGGCTTATTAAACATCATGTGAACCTTTCCTTCTACCTGAACCAGGATTTCTATCAACGGACAAGTTCTCCCGGTACTGTTGAATAACATTAGAAACAGTTTGCCTGCAGACCTTTGATTGTTTGGCCAACTTTTTGTTGCACCAAGTTGGGTTTTGTTGAAAATATTTAATGATTTTAGTACGCACTTTTTTCTGGTCACTCATTTTAATCAGATTAACAACAAATGAACACAATTGACATTAAACATAATAACTGACATGCTTTACAAAGGTAACTTGATCAAAAAAAATCAAATAATACTTGGGTTAGAAGTTTTAATGAAAAACGTGTGTTAAGAATTTTTCGATCTCAGTCCTTATTAGCATTTAAACTGTCATTAAGTAGCTAAATGTAAGTAAAGACTTAGCAACTCATTATTTATAAGTACTTGCGACAGTCGTTATTAGTAAAAACTGAATGGGGAAGTGGCATTATACTATAGGACGTAGGTCAAATCGTTAACAGCTTCCCTGCTTTTAACGAAAAAATTACTTATGCATAACATATTCTCAACCAAATTATGATTTTATTGATCGATTCTAATGATACTTTAACCTTCATAAGGTCTTCAAGTTTACTGATGTTAACGATCTTCGGGTTAAATTTGACCCAAATAGAAAATAGTTGTTTTATACCAATTTTTTTTTTTTCTAAAAACCTAACGTTGTTATTGACATTTGAAATTAAATAAAAATCATATCAACTATCAAATATCACAATTAGAAAAAATTTAATTTTAGTTTCAAAATGGGTCAAATTTGACCCGAAGACCTTATGAAGGATAAACATGGCTTTGGTATTTACCCAAATTTGAACAGATATGTATATGGAGCATTTCATATCCGATTGAGATGAAATTTTCAACATAGTTGGTTCTATTGGATAGTAATTCAGACACGCATCCCACTAAGCGACAAAAAACCACTTGCAGGAATGGACCTAAGCTTTCTTTTGAGCAAGAATTTTAAAAAGAGGGCCCATTTTGAAAAAAGTTAAAGTTTTTGATTTTGCAAAAAAGTCAAAAATTTTATGTTTTGAGTTGCAAAACAATTATTTTAATAGACTAGCTTGACCCGGTGCGCTACCCCTGTCGTAGTCTATGTTGGAAATTTCAATCAAATCGTTTTGGCCGTTTAGTATATTAAGAACTAAAGGTTTTAATTGCAAATGACTTTTAAACTGCCTTACCAATTTTTACACTATTAGTCTCATAGTAATCCTAAAAATCCTTTTCTATGAACTACCATATGTACTCAATACAGTTTTGTTATGGATTTCTCACTATTATAAAGTTCAGAATACGGGTATAAATATGAAATATCGTTTGTGCCAAATTTATTTTAATTCAATGCATTAGTTTTTTCTTTGATATATTTTAATATATATATATTAAAGAAAAAAAATAGTTTTTATTGTTGAATTTTGTATTTTTTTCATCAGCACTGACGATGTTACATCAGCACTGATTAGTCAGCACTGACGATGTTTAAATCAGCACTGACGATGTTTTCATCAGCACTGACGATGTTTTCATCAGCACTGACGATATTTACATCAGCACTGATTAGTCAGCACTGACGATGTTTAAATCAGCACTGACGATGTTTTCATCAGCACTGACGATGTTTTCATCAGCACTGACGATGTTTTCATCCGCACTGACGATGTTTTCATCAGCACTGACGATGTTTTCATCAGCACTGACAATATTTACATCAGCACTGATTAATCAGCTATGACGATGTTTTCATCAGCACTGACGATGTTTTCATCAGCACTGATTAGTCAGCACTGACGATGTTTAAATCAGCACTGACGATGTTTTCATCAGCACTGATTAGTCAGCACTGACAATATTTACATCAGCACTGATTAATCAGCTATGACGATGTTTTCATCAGCACTGACGATGTTTTCATCAGCACTGATTAGTCAGCACTGACAATGTTTTCATCAGTACTGACGATGTTTTCATCAGCACTGATTAGTCAGCACTGACGATATTTACATCAGCACTGACGATGTTTTCATCAGTACTGACGATGTTTTCATCAGCACTGCGATGTTATCATCAGCACTGACGATATTTACATCAGCACTGATTAGTCAGCACTGACGATGTTTAAATCAGCACTGACGATATTTACAGCAGCACTGACGATGTTTTCATCAGCACTGACGATGTTTTCATCAGCACTGATTAGTCAGCACTGACGATGTTTAAATCAGCACTGACGATGTTTTCATCAGCACTGACGATGTTTTCATCAGCACTGACGATATTTACATCAGCACTGATTAGTCAGCACTGACGATATTTACATCAGCACTGACGATGTTTTCATCAGCACTGACGATGTTTTCATCAGCACTGACGATGTTTTCATCAGCACTGACGATGTTTTCATCAGCACTGACGATATTTACATCAGCACTGATTAGTCAGCACTGACGATGTTTAAATCAGCACTGACGATGTTTTCATCAGCACTAACGATGTTTTCATCAGCACTGACAATGTTTTCATCGGCACTGACGATGTTTTCATCAGCACTGACGATGTTTTCATCAGCACTGACGATATTTACATCAGCACTGATTAATAAGCTATGACGATGTTTTCATCAGCACTGACGTTGTTTTCATCAGCACTAACGATGTTTAAATCAGCACTGACGATGTTTTCATCAGCACTGATTAGTCAGCACTGACGATATTTACACCAGCACTGATTAATCAGCTATGACGATGTTTTTATCAGCACTGATTAGTCAGCACTGGCGATGTTTTCATCAGCACTGACGATATTTACATCAGCACTGATTAATCAGCTATGACGATGTTTTTATCAGCACTGATTAGTCAGCACTGACGATATTTACATCAGTGGTGATTAATCAGCTCTGACGATGTTTTCATCAGCACTGATTAGTCAGCTCTGAGGATATTTACATCAGTGGTGATTAATCAGCTATGACGATGTTTTCATCAGCACTGATCAGTAATCATTCAGTGCAGCATCGAATAATAATTAAGTGTATTATTACATACTCAATCATGCAAGTTATTGTGACAATCATATATATGATTGTTTTAACCATATATATTATTGCGGCACTCTACTTGTACCATCACTCTGTTAAAGATTAATTATATTATTGCTATTTTTTAAAATACTATTTTAATAGTATTTTACCAATTTTACCCGTTTTCCCCCTTTTCCCCCCAAACAAACAAACAAACAAACAAACAAACAAACAAACAAACAAACAAACAAACAAACAAACAAACAAACAAACAAACAAACAAACAAACAAACAAACAAACAAACAAACAAACAAACAAACAAACAAAAAGCGACCAAATAGTTCTTCAAGGAAAATATCTGACATTTCTTTTGAGCAAAAAAGGGCCAATTTAAAAAAAAGTCAAAAAAGTTTTTGATTATGGAAAAAAATTAAAAAAAAAAATATTTTTATACCCTTCACCTTCGTGAGAAGGGGATCCAAATCTTCAATAATTCTGTCAGACATACTTTCGAGAAGTTTCCTATTTAAAATCAGCAAAATCTGTCCATAAATAACGGAGATATGAGCAAAAATCAGAGACAACCTCTATTTTTGGCCTATTTTTGATCTACAGCTGCGGTCAAAATAATAGCACCACGACATTCATTTTCTTATATAACAATATTACGTAAACACTGTTAAATTCGTTTGTGTTAGTTTTGTATAAATTTATACTTAATTCAATAAACTTTCAAATATTAAAAATAATTTTGAAAATGAGATGCAAATTTTAAGGAAAAACTACATAATATATAAATACCTACGAAATTCACCAGTCAAAAAAATAGCACCAAGATAGGATCGATTAAAATAAGCAAAAATTAACTGGGACAAAATTGAATTTAGTAATAGTTATTATGGTTTGGAACGTTCTTAACACGTTATTATTAAAAGTAAAATGATGCTGTATTTTGTTTTCATATTTTTTGGCAAAAAAGAGACCGCCTATCCATAAACATTCTAAAATTTTGAAATTTTTGTATCGAACTTGTATGCCAAATATATTTATTTTCACCAAAATACATTCTTAAATGTTTTTGATTTCCTTTTACCCATTTTTGTGACTCTTGGCCATCTATTTTTAATAGAATTCTGTTTTGGGATATCGCATCCTGTGCCACGACATTGACCTTTTAGCTTTAAACCCAAATTTATATCAATTTATAATTCCAAAGATCATTCCTAAGCTCATATTTTCCTTGATTTATATCTGAGTATGATTTTATCAAGCATTTGATCATATAATATTGAATTATTTATTCCAAACATTTAGTATATTCTTCGAATGTTATAGTAGGAAACCTTGATCGAACTATAATTTTAAAATCTGTGTTTTATTCACCTTATCTTACATTTTGGTAGAAATTAGATTCAGAGTACATTCTATAGAAGTTTGATATAAAGCAATATAATTTATTGAATTATTTGACCAAAATGTGTTTTGGCACTTGAATGTTGAAGAATGGTAATGCGGCTTTGGAAATTTTACCTTTAATAGAGGATGTTATATTGTTATCTCGTAATGGCCAGCGAATAACTGCAATACTAGCCGTCACATTTGACCACCGTAGAGAACATAAAGACCCGATTTTCAAAACGGTGGGCCAAGAGTGTTATGATTAAAGGCGATAATCGGTTTCGCAACCTAAAACTTTTACTTTTATTTGAATGCAATTTTTTTTAATACCATTTCTGAATATCTATAAATATTTTTATTCTGAATTCAGATAATTTTTATGTTCAGAAATCATAATTTTTTAAAAACAACTTTTTTGTTACAAAAATAAATAGAAACATTTTTTTTTTAAATTTTACTCAAATCGATATAAATTGATTCAAATTATAATTTTATGGCGATTTTTTAAAACTAAAACATAAATGTTATATATTTTTTTAACAATTTATTACGATGGTGCTATTATTTTGACTGCACAAAATCTGAGTATTTTTCAAAAATACCGTTATAAGTGATTGAATGGTGAATAATTATTAAAGAAAACTTTACTCATAGAAGAAAGAGAGATTAATTAACGATTTTATATTGTATTTAATTAAAATTACTATGAAAATAAAAATATTTCCCATGTTAATTGCTTTAAGGTTCTGTGGTGCTATTATGTTGACCGGCACTGTATAACTCGATTACTAAGTCATAAATATACACAATATGAATATCTTATGACAGATATTTCAAAGTCCATTGCAATGATGTATATAAGGCTATAGTAAGTTGGACCTACAATGGGTCAAAATCGGGAAAAATATTTTTTAACCCGAATTTTTTTCACAAAAAAAATTTTTTTGTCATATTTTTTTTCACTAATAAATTAAAAAAAATAAATTATTAAATTAAATTTTTTTTTTTTTTTAAAAATTGGAAAAAACAAATTCGAAAAAAATTAAAAAAAAAAATGTTTTTTAAATTTTATTTTAAAGTATAATTTGGTGAAGGGTATATATATTATACGGCACAGGCGAATATAGCTCTCTCACTTGTTTTTTAAAATTTTTTTTCGATTTCAAAAGTTCGTTCATTTGACATGAAATGTCCCATATATAAATTTAATTGTAGTGCTACTAAAGCTCAGAAAACATTTAACTTAATTCTGCATAACAAAAATTCAAGATTTTTTCTCCAGGTCAAATATGACCTAAAGACCGTAGTTGTTGACGTATGAAATTGAATAAAATACCAAAAATATCAACCTTTAACTTAATTTCAAAATGGGTTAAATTTGACCCGAAGTCCTTATGAAGGTTAAAATAGGTTAATGGCATACACCATAGAGACGAGAAGTTATTGTAAAATACATGCTAGTCAACGTATTTTGTTGCTGTATATGATTTGTTGTATATTTATTTGACAAATCGGAGTGTCTCATCTTTAAGTATGTATAATTCTCAATGGTGTATGTCTTTAAGTGTTATGTAAAGAGTCTTCCAATAGGAGCTTCCGAACTTTGGCAGTTTCCAGCCGCCATATTGTTGAAACTACATCTGTCGAATTGGCTGTCGTTTTTTCAGTTTGTTTTGCCAAATCACCATGAACGAATTCATCGTTCAACAATGAATGTTCTGTTCGTTTTCTTTAAAAAATCATCTTCATCGATGAGGCCAATTATGAATAATTCTCTGGATGAATGGATACGTCAAAAAACAAAATTGTTAAATTTGTAACGATTCTAATCCATATGGGATCCAAGAGCCTCCAGTGAATCGAACAGTGACCTGTTCGGATGTAAATTTTGGGCAGGCGCCGTAATATTTCTTTGATAATGAGTTGGGCACGCCATCGCTTTCATCAGCGACTGTACATGCCACACGTTCGATTTGAGGTCATAGTCATATCATGTTGAGCTGATGTGAACTGGCTACCGAGATTGTGCAATTTAACCCCGTTAGACTTTTTCTTGTGAGGTTTTCTTAAGTCGCAGGTCTATACAAATAAGCCACAAACCACAGCAGCCCTCAAAACCAACATAACCCATCTCATAGGTTAAAATCAGCCTGATGTATCCGCCAAAGTCATAGAAAATTGAATCGTCTCCCATCTAAGCCGCGGCGGACATTTGCACGATGTTAAATTCAGTACATAATAGCATCGATAGGCCTGTGAAACGAATAAAAAATGTCGATGAGATCTCACAAAGACTTTGTTTTATTTCCCAATAAGCATTTTTACTGGAATTCAAGCTGAAAGCAAGTGTAATTCAAGTCTTGAATTATAGTCATGCAATTGAATTATTTCACTTTATAAATATATCATTATCCAGTAAAAAGGAAAATTCTGTTTAACAAATATCTTTCAAGTTTAAAACATTCAAGTCAAATTCCAACAAAATGTTCACGTGCTTGAATTATTGGGACTTTTGAGCTTATTGGGTTACATTTAAATAAATGAAATGCTTAATGAAATACCTTTTATTACCCTTAGTTGAGAAATATACTCAGGCAGGTATGTGTCTCATCAATAAATACTTACTATATATCAGATTATAAGCCAGGCATTACTAAACTACTTCTAAGTAATGCATAAAACACCACTAGGATAGTATAACAATCAGTAATAACATGTCTCAGTATAAACTTGGTAATATACTGGGACTATAAGTATGGGTATCAGCTGTTAATTGCTATTAATACTATTTTTTCCATATAATTATTTTCTTTAAATCATAACTAGAGTTTATTACTAAAATGTTTCATCCGGTGTAGACTTCTACATGATGTACGAACAAAATCATATTTGTTAGCAAGGATTTAAAGTTTTCAACACACAGTTGTTATATAAAATATATAAACCATGTATAAACCAAATACATAAAATATAATCAAAAATTTGTTATTAAAGTAAAACATGAAATTAAACTGAAATCAAATTAAATTTATTAAAGGTCTGCTTAATAATTTTGTTATTATTATAAATATGTTAAAAAATCTTAAATTTTGAACCGCAAACTTTATTTAATTTGCAACTGTTACATCTTTTGTAGGTTTAGTATGACCTGTAAAAGCCACTAATTTCACTTTAGCATTGTCCGGTAAAGTGGTGGCCCATTTCTGAACTTCCGCCTCCAACAAAGAGTCTTTGGTTTTCTCCACTTGTTCATGTTCTTGTAAATGTTCTGATAATAATAAACTCTTTATCGAACGATTTAAGTCACTGGGATTTTGAGTGGCAAAATATTTCACTATAGAATCCTCAATTCTAATAGAAATAAAAAAAATTTTCAATTTTCTATGAATTTCCTTAAGAAACTTACTGTTCCTCTGTTGCATTTTCCTTTAAATCCTTATCAATTTCAGCTCTTTCCTTTTCAATGCGCATGGAAAAAGCTTCTAATAAAGTCATGGGATCTTCTGTAGGTGAGGCTTCACAACGACTAGCATCTTTTGAGTCTTGTTTTAGAGACATGTTAAAAGAGTAATTATTGAAATTTTCCCGACCATCAATAGTTTCTTGTATGATGCCCGGGCAATAGGTGTCATTAACTAAATTCTCAATTTCTGCCTTACGCAGGGCGGTGCGTTGTGGATCTTGTACTTCAAGGAAAACTGGAGATTAAAAGAGAGTTTAACTAGATAAAATTTAATGTTATTCATACCTTGACCTTTATCCGAACTATCGAATTGTACACGACCACATCTTTTGGCATTGGCACATTCTCTTATGGAGGCAGGTGTGTCCTTAAGTTGTTTAATATAATTGTTTTTATTTATTTATTAAACCTAGTTGTACAATATTAAGTCTTACCATTAATTGAGTTTTATTTCCAAAGAGAGTATTAAGGTCCAAAGACTGTTTTAAGTAAATTTTAAAGAGATTTATTGTAATAATTATTTAGATGAAACTTCGTATTTAAAATAAAACTTACTGTGGCATTATTACATTGTGTTGCATACAAATTTCTTATATCATATGTCTGAAATAGTTTTGATTTATTTAATATTGTAACTGTTGAAAAATCTAATACTTACCGTAGCATCATTTGAACTGGTTGCGTTACACTGTTTATTTATGCCAAAAGTCTGTATAAAGTAAATAAATTAAATTTGGAATAAGAAATATTTACTAACGATAATACTGAAATCAAGAAACATTAACTGCCGTCAAAGGCAATTTTTTTAATATTTGGAAAAAAGTAATAGAACACATGACAGTCCCACGTCCGGGGTCAAGGTTAATGTTTCCAAACTTCAGTATTATTCTTAGTGAGTAATTTAATACTCACCGTTGCATCACACACTTGTCCCGCCATCTGATCTGATGGCAGAGTTAAAGCTCCTGCTGACTTCTGAGGTGCTACCAATGAAGAAATAAAATCATAAGTGGTACTTAATTTCTTGGCTAAACAGCGAAACAAACTAGCTTTGGGCTGTTCACAAGGAGGGCAGGTAGAAGCTGGAAGTTCTCGATATTCGGTGGCTTCAAAGTCACCTCCCTAAAAGTTGAGACTATATAAAAAAAATCTATAAAAACATAAACAAACAAAACTTACCAAAGTCTCGCTTCTTTGTGGCATAGTTTGTACCATGGTGGAGCTAAAATCTGGCTGATGTTGGCTTGCATACGAGTCAAATCCTGAGCGCTTATAGCAAGTAAGATCTTCAGCTGGTATTCTCCAGGAATTCAGGTGTTTACTGTCTTCGGGTTTAATGGGACAGGCGGAACGTGCTAATAACTAAAGACAATAACTACTTAGTAATTGAACTTTTATAGTTTTTATATTTTAATATTATACTTCGTAATCAGTTATATCCATATCATCATATTGATATTGTGTTTCATCAGTTAGATCTATAAACGATTGTTCGGGAAATTCAACTTGTCTTTTTCGATATTGTGCAGGTTCATCACAAATGGTGGTATTGTACTTGGAAAACAAATTTTTTAAG
This sequence comes from Calliphora vomitoria, assembly GCA_942486065.2. Classification (NCBI taxonomy): domain Eukaryota; kingdom Metazoa; phylum Arthropoda; class Insecta; order Diptera; family Calliphoridae; genus Calliphora; species Calliphora vomitoria. Next base: position 18,304,258 of record OW818031.2, on the reverse strand, counting down.
AAAAATTGTGGAATTTTTACAAATAAAGTAAACATAATGAAAATATATTTAAAGATCTACCCCCATATGCATAAAAAACGTTTAAATTTGTCAAAGGTTTATAAAACAATTTTTGTATGGAAATTTTGTTTTATAAACCTTTCATAAATTATAAATTTTTTATGCATATGGGGGCTAATATTTACATAATGTGACTCAGATGTTGAAGCTGGGCAAACTTGGGGAGACCTAGGTTGCATAGGACTGGGACAAGTTCTGCTAGGTAAGGGTCTGTAGTCCTCTTCCGTTATAAATGATTCCTTAAGAAGAAATGTATTTACTTTCTAAGCTGTTCAAGAAATTTAAAAACTTACATTATTATAAAAAGTAGACTGGTCGAAAATTCTGGAGTTAGGAGTTTGAGGCATTACACAGCGTTTGCTTTGATATATAGATCGATTAGACCTTTGCAGATCCCGCTAAGTTGTAAAGAAAATAATCACTTAATCATCTTTTAGAAAAGTTTCAAGGTAGGGTCACACATGGTAAATATATGACGAATAAGTCGTAACCAATAAATAAAACAAAATATACAAAATTGTGTATATAACAGTATTTCCTATAGAAATTCTTGTGTATAATAGTATTTCCTATCTATATCTATATCTTGTGTGTAACAGTTCCTTATATGGAAAATCTTGAGTATAACAGTATTTTCTTTAAAATATCTTGTGTATAAAAATATTTTCTATAGAAAATCTTGTGTGTAACAGTATTTTCTATAGAAAACAGTATTTTCTATAAAAAGTCATGTGTATAACAGTATTTTTTATAGAAAATCTTGATTATAACAGTATTTTCTTTAGAAAATCTTGAGTATAAGAGTATTTTCTGTAAAAATGTTGAGTATAACAGTATTTTCTATAGAAAATTTTGAGTATAACAGTATTTTCTATAAAAAATCGTGTGTATAACAGTATTTTATATAGAAAATCATGTCTATAACATTATTTTATGTAGAAAGTCTTGTGTATAATAGTATTTTCTATAGAAAATCTTGAGTATAACAGTATTTTCTATAGAAAATCATCTGTATAACTGTATTTTCTATAGAAAATCATCTCTATAACTGTATTTTCTATACAAAATCATCTGTATAACTGTATTTTCTGTAGAAAATCTTGTGTAAAACAGTATTTTCTATAGGAAATCTTGAGTACAACAGTACTTGCTATAGAAAATCATCTGTATAACTGTATTTTCTATAGAAAACCTTGTGTATAACAGTATTCTCTATAGAAAATCTTGTGTAAAACAGTATTTTCTATAGAAAATCTTGTGTATAACAGTATATTCTATTGAAAATCTTGAGTATAACACTATTTTCTATAGAAAATCTTGTGTATAACAACATTTTCTATAGAAAATCTTGTATATAACAACATTTCCTAAAGAAAGTATTCTGTACAACAGTATTTTTCTATAGAAAGTATTCCGTATAACTGTAGTCTCTACAGAAAATATTCTGTATAACAGTGTTTTCTACAGGAAATCTTGTGTATAACAGTATTTTCTATAGAAAATCTTGTGTATAACAGTATTTGTTATTGAAAATTTTGTGTATAACAGTATTTTCTATAGAAAATTTTGAGTATAACAGTATTTTCTATAAAAAATATTCTGTATAACAGTGTTTTCTTTAAAAAATCTAGTGTATAACAATATTTTCTATAGAAAATCTTGTGTATAACAGTATTCTCTATAGAAAATCTTGAGTATAACAGTATTTTCTATAGAAAATCTTGAGTATAACAGTATTTTCTATAGAAAATCTTGAGTATATCAACATTTTCTATAGAAAATCTTGAGTATAACAGTATTTTCTATAGAAAATCTTGTGTATAACAGTATATTCTATTGAAAATCTTGAGTATAACACTATTTTCTATAGAAAATCTTGTGTATAACAACATTTTCTATAGAAAGTCTTGTATATAACAACATTTCCTAAAGAAAGTATTCTGTATAACAGTATTTTCTATAGAAAGTATTCTGTACAACAGTATTTTCTATAGAAAGTATTCCGTATAACTGTAGTTTCTATAGAAAATATTCTGTATAACAGTGTTTTCTACAGGAAATCTTGTGTATAACAGTATTCTCTATAGAAAATCTTGGGTATAACAGTATTTTCTATGGAAAATCTTGTGTATAACAGTATTTTCCATAGAAAATCTTCTGTATAACAGTATTTTCTGTAGAAAATCTTGAGTATAACAGTATTTTCTCTGGAAAATCTTGAGTATAACAGTATTTTCTCTGGAAAATCTTGTGTATAACAGTATTTTCTATAGAAAATATTGTGTATAACAGTACTTTCTATAGAAAATCTTGTGTACAACAGAATTTTCTATAGAAAATCTTGAGTATAACAGTATTTTCTATAGAAAATCTTGAGTATAACAGTATTTTCTCTGCAAAATCTTGCGTATAACAGTATTTTCTATAGAAAATCTTGTGTATAACAGTATTTTCTAAGGAAAATCTTGTGTATAACAGTATTTTCTAACGAAAATCTTGTGTATAACAGTATTTTCTAAAGAAAATCTTGTGTATAACTGTATTTTTTATAGAGAATCTTGTGTACTTTCTATTGAAAATCTTGTGTATAACAACATTTTCTATAGAAAATCTTGTGTATGACAACAGTATTTCTATAGAAAATCTTGTGTATAACAGTATTTTCTATAAGAAATCTTATGTATATCGCTATTTTCTATAGAAAATCTTGAGCATAACAGTATTTTCTAAGGAAAATCTTGTGTATAACAGTATTTTCTAAAGAAAATCTTGTGTATAACTGTATTTTTTATAGAGAATCTTGTGTACAACTGTATTTTCTATAGAAAATCTTGTGTACAACTGTATTTTCTATAGAAAATCTTGTGTATGACAACATTTTCTATAGAAAATCTTGTGTATAACAACTTTGTACTAAAAATAGTGGTTCTATTGTTTTCCACAAAAATTTTCCATGTGTGACTGCACCTTTAAACTTACACATTTTACACTATTGTGATCTAAGGGCGGTATAGGCGGAGGTGTTGGAACCGGTTGCTGCAATAAGAAATAATTTTAATTTATGTAGACTTCTTTGACCCTATCGTCGTTACCGTTTTATTTAAAACTGATTTATCTTTTATGCTCATACTTCTATCCTGATGCATTGATTTCATTTGGGTATTATTCTCCCGCCTTGTGGTGGGACCAGTAGAATCATTCATGTGATGAAATCTGCTACTGGTGGATTGTTCCTGCATTAATCATAGCAAGTTATGAAATATAAGAAGAATATAAGTAATTATTTACTTTTACATTTAATTGCTGCTGTGGAGTCCTTAAAGGGGACTGCTCAAGAAAGCCTCGGGGTGGCGTTAGACCATATGCCGAATCCATTTGTCGAGTGTTATCTTGGTTAATATGAGAAATAGTCTGCAAGGTATTTAGAATTAATTAAGTAAACTATTATGGGTATAAATTAATTAATTACCTGTTCTTTACTCCTGGGAGTTAGATCGTTATATGGTGATGTTGACATATCGGCCGATTTTTGTGGTGTTGGGCATATTCCGGTTTGTTGAGGGGTCATGGCCTGTAGTAGGTTGATTTTGTTACTGAGAACTCGAGAATTGAAATGAGTCTAGTATAATGTAAAATATCTTACCCTTGTAGTGGTGGTAGTCGTTATAGTTTTCGTTATAGTGCCGGGAGAGTCCATAGAAGTTTCTCCAACCGGGCAAACTGGGGTGCGTAATGGTCGGCATATCGGGGTGGCTGGATATTTAGCTGTTACGCCTGGTACTCTGGTAGCTCTTTGCTGCACAGGAGTAGCATAACGATTGACTGTAGCCTCTGACGTGGCAATGGATCGCGTAGGACTGACACTTACAGATTGAGATGATCGTGGACATATTCTGGGCAAACGTTGAATGGAAGAGGGAGTGTTGTTACTATATTGTACGGGAGTAGGACAAGAGGTAGCACGTTGTTGTTTAGGTGTAGGCAGATTTAAACGGCGAAAGGTTAAATCCCTTTGGAGATCCAAAGCACGACCGCTCATACCCGCAGGACTACAAGTTTGCGTATTGTAATCATAAACCTAACAAAAATGCGAAAAAGAAGTATTAAATAATAAAATATTTCAAATATTTTCCCAAAAAACCTACTCTATCCACATCAACACCACGGCCCGCATTCATGTTAGCACTTCCGGTCTTCATGCAGACATTGGGTGATTCCTTTAAATATTTTAAAGAAATTTAGGCAATAAGTGTTTTGTTCCAATACCAGAGGGATTTACAGTGGGAGTTTAGTCAGAAAAATGTCAATATGCAAACCTGACTAGTATTGGACCAAATTAATTATTTAATGAAAAACCTACCGCTTGAGCCAACTGACGTTGAATTTCCGCTCTTAAATCAAATTCTCTGCCCCTCGAAGTAGCCGCCGTTTGAGGCTTACAACTACTAGTTGCCTGCTTCTCATGGCGCAGTGGGGGACGTTGACAAGCTGCTGCTTGTTCTGCTCTTAAACGACCTAAAGCAAATTCTTTATTTCTAGCCATTTCATATTCCAGATTTAAACGACTGCCCCTTTGAGTTGGCTGTTTATAGTGATACTGAGTTTGAGAACGTTCCAAGCGATTCCCAGATATATCTAATGCGGGGTTAAAGGCTCTACCAGAATATTCTTGATTGTGCTTAAATAAAAAAAGAATTAATTTATAACACAATATTTACAAACATTTTCATAATGATTTCCCACCTTTTTGCTACTAAAATCCTGAGTGGTATTATCTGCATTTGAAAAGCATCCACTTGTATCATTCCATTCATTTTCTGTACTCAAAGGACAAGGCTTTAGATCCGCTGCAGTAAAGGGTCTACCGGTACTGATATAAGGTCTGATACCTCTAGGACAATTAGCATTTAAATGCTGGGGATAATTGGGATTTTGACCGGACATAATTGAACGAATTTTAATCAAATAATAAAAGCATTTAGTTAAGGTTTAAGATATTTAGTTATTTAACACTATTGCTTATAAATTTTAGTTTTTTAATTATTTTATTTAAAGTATTTGTTATAAAATATAAAATTTGTGTAAAAAAATCCAATTTAATATGAAACAGATTTTAAATGTATGTAGCTAGAAACGTAAGATTTTGATTTAACTGAAAAATTTTTGAAAGTTTTGTTTTACAATGTTTTTCTGTTGTAGAATGTCAATTTAAAGTACGATAATATTTTTTAGGGTTTTCGAATGAAACTTTGTACATTTCAGTGTTGAGAAATTTTTGTAGTTATAAGTTAATATTGAAAAGAAGTTTGCCTTGGTCATATGATTCTATTTCATTGGCTTATTATGCGTTCTTAGAAATGTTGTATTGTGGTCCTTGATCAAAGAAAAATCTTTGCTATCCCGCTACAGTCGGCTTTTTAGTGTTGTTTTTCACTCATACGGCATTTCCAGTACCATTAATAACATAATATTTTTTATATTTTTTATCTATTTATCATGAAATTATTTTATCTTGGAAAAATTTAAAACAAAATCTAGAAATTACAGTTGTGTGAAAAACCACACATCAGGGTAAGCAATGTCAGTTGTTATCACAATATATTTTTGAATAAATTAATGCATTTTCTGTGCTAAATTGATGCGACAAGTAATTTCATAAACATTGTTTAATATTTTTTTTTTTTTAAAGTATAAAAAAGTTTTATTTCAAAAGAAGGGTAAAATGAGGGGGAATATTAAAAACTCAGATAATTTTTTTTAGTTTTTGCAAACCACTTGTGCCATATTCTAGCTACTCGTAGCAGAATAGGAATCTGTAAAGAATTATCTGACTAAAAAATATGTAAAATTAATAAAATAAATTTGAGTTAAAATGTAACAATTTTCAAAAATTCACCCAATAACAATAGTATTTAGGCCACATGTAAAGGAAAATGCCAGAATATTGTTACGAATGTGCAATAGCGATTTGAATTTAACGGTCTGTAACGACTGCCTACAACATCCATCATGTTTATAAACATTTACAGTGCTAGAAACTTCTACTTATCAACAATGTTGATAACACGCTGTTATTAACATTGTTTGTGGTTATGGCAACATTAACTGTTAAGGTTGCTAACATTAACATTAAAGCAGGTAAAAGCTCTAGATATAAAATCTTCCAGTTTTGTTCGTTATCAGATAGTTAAATAAACCAGGGTTTCGATATTCAGCTCTAGCAACATTTTTCTTAAATTTGATTATGCAATATATATGAAATTATCTCATTTTATCACAATCAACTACTATAAATATTCATACTGTTCGATCGTATTACTATTAAAATTGCAACACTTGTTTGCAAGTTTTAGTAGCAGACACAATCCATTGCACATCCACCAAAATATATGTTCGTGCTTTAGTAGCACACACACTTTTTTGCCAAACTAATATAGCACTCCATTCGTTTTATTTTGTTGTGCTGGCAATTTTCTATAGCAACAATTCACATTTCTTTGGTTGTGCTATAGCACAATTGACATTTCTTCAATTGATGCTATTAGTTGCTGTTATTGCTAAGTGTATAACATCATATCAGTAAACACACACAATGTAAGTTATTTTTGTTTTTTATGTTATTTTTGGCATATAAATATTTTATGTTTTTCAATAAAAATGTATTATATATATTTATGATTGCGAATCAGTTTATATACAAAATAAATTAAAAAAAATTATTTAATTTTATTATTAAGATTAAAAAACGTTCGTTTTTCAATGATAAACAAGCAAGTTTTAAGTCTCAAAGATAATTTGAGTAGCTTAATGTATCTCATATATCATTAATTCCATCACAAACAAATTCACCTTGGATCTTTCGATTTTCATCATATTCGGTATAAACAGACTCATTTGAACATGTCATGTTCAATAAAATAACTAGCAGCATCAAAATAGCCTAAAAATAAGAAATATTAATCCAACTATAGCAGAGCAACCAAAGAAAAGTAAATTGCTGCTAGAGAAAATTGCAAGTATAACAAAAATAAAACGGTTGCTGACGCGCAATATTAGTTCGGCAAAAAAGTGTGTGTGCTACTAAAGCACGAACATATATATTGGTTGTTGTACTACAAGAACGAGTTGACAACTGGTTTTATCTGCTACTAGAAATTGCAAACTAACATTGAAATTTTTAAAGTAATATATGAATAGTAACAGCAATTTATATTAGCAGAGTTATACAAAATTAAAATAGTAACTATATTGTTAGTATGCAGATAGATAAAAACTGATATTAACTGCAATTGACGGCTAATATAGTAGCAATTGTAAACCCTGAAATAAACTACTAGAAGATGACACTGTGTATATCAATAGTAGTCAGTGTATAAGTGTATATATTCCTGTGAATTATAAACATGGATTTGTATAAAAATCCAGTTGCTTGCAATGTTTTCGAAATTGCGAATTGATTTTGCTAGCTCTTGTTGAGTTTTACAGGAATCTTCATGGAGTACTGCCTCCAATTCTTGGTCTTCAAACTTTTTTGGCTGGCCTAGGTGATCTTTGTCTTCCGTGTTAAAATCACCACTTCTAAACCGGACAAACCATATCTCGCACGTTGATACCGATGTAACACATTCACCATAAGCTGTGGTGAGCAATTGGTGTGATCGAATTAAAGAAGTTAAGCAAAACTTGCACCATATGACGCTTTGTTGGTACAAAATTCGACATTTTCGAAGCAAAAAACAAAAAAAAAAAATTGTTTCAATAACTAAGTGAGAATAAATTACAGAAATGTACTTCAAATGACATATAAGTTATTAAAATCAAAAACCGCGTTCAAAAGATACGCCATCTATTGTAAATCCCGCATTTTTAAGTCATACACATAATATAATTTTTAAGAAATTGAAAAGACGTGACATTTTTTAATAACAACTAAATTAATTAAAATTTAGCAATTTCTACCATTTCCTGAAGTTTGAAACCAGTTATCAAACATGTAAAAAGATTAAAAAAAATAAATGTCAAAAACAATCATATAACAATTCCAGCACTTGATAATTATCTTGGAATTTAACTTGAATGCTAATATAACTACGTTTTAAACTTGATAAATATTTGAAAAAATTAAATATTTTTCAAACAAAGAATATATTATTTGAATTTATGTTTCCTTTTAAGTACTGTAATCAACTACAATTAAATTGCTTGACATTGAAGGCTTGAATAACACTTGTTTTCAGCTTGAATTCCAGTCAGAAGGCTTATGGGGATTGAACTCCATTTGAAATTCTTGACTTTGATTACTTTTCATGAAATATTGTCAAAAAATAGATAAAAAAATATTTGGACAACCATTAGCCAAGATATTTGTGGAAAACTGAATAAATTCAACTTGAACTTTAAAAAAACTTAGGAAGATAAAAAATAGTTTATTTACCTTCCCACTTGCTTTATAACTAAATTTTGGTCATTGCAATCTGTCCATATTTGTACAAGTTACAAACTGTAAAAGTTGTCCTCAACAGAGGTGGTCGACTTTGACACCCTGTATCTCAACTTGTATTCCAACACTGTGGTCACGTATTTTATTATACCCTTCACTATGAGTGGCAAGGATATATATAAGTTTGTCATTCCGTTTGTAATTTCTACATTTTTCATTTGCGACCCCATAAAGTATATATATTTTGGATCGTTATAGGTAGTGAAGACGATATAGCAATGTCCGTCTGTATGTTGAAATCAACTTTCCGTAGCCCCAAAATAACTTACAAACATTATTGATACATCAAAATATCGGGAATTCTTCCTGCTCAGTCGCTATTTAAAATCGAGAAAATCGGTTTACAAATGGCTGAGATATAAGGAAAAAACCGGGACAACCTCGATTTTTGGGCTATTTTTGATCTATATCTGGGTTACTAAGTCATTAATATAGACTATATGGATATCTAATGGATATTTCAAAGTCAATTGCAACGATTTATATAAGGTTATAATAAATTGGACCTACAATGGGTCAAAATCAGGAAAAATGTTTTTTAACCCGATTTTTTTTTTTACAAACAAATTTGTTTTTTTTTGCTAATAAATTAAAAAAAAATATAATTTTTAAAAATTAAAAAAAAAAGTTTTTTGAAAAACATTTTAAAAAAAATTTTCTTTTTTTTTTAAATTTTGAAAAAAAAAAATTAATTTTGTTTACCTAAAAATATTTAAAATTTTTATTTTAAAGTATATTTTGGTGAAGGGTATATAATAGGGTATTCAATCGATTAACCGTTAATCGGTTAACCGATTAATTTTGGTCGGTTAACTGTTCGAATAATTTAAATTTGCCGATTTTCAAATAACAAATAAACCGATTAATTTGTGTCGATTAACCGAAATTTATATTTTTTTGCACTTTATATAGAAATATAGTTTTAAGCACACACATTTCATTTCTTAAATCACACAGATCTGTAATAATATGAAACAAATGACAGTTCTCAAAAAAGTTATATCGAACCTTTGAAAAGTGGTTTTCAGAGTGAAAGAAAAATTACAATAGGCAACAAGTGTGATATATATTTTAGAGTTTCCAAAAAACCGAAAAATTTCAAAACCGCGGTTTCGGTTTTAAAAAATTGAAAACCGATCGGTTTCGGTTTTGTGATAATTTATTAACTATTAAATCAGATGATAATATAGGAACTGCTAAACAAATTTTAAGTTAAAATTTGACTAGTGTTTACGAGTATAAAGGAAAATTGGTACTTTTTCTTTTAATGGTACCTTTTTAACACATTAAATTATATAAAGTTGGCTAATATGCTTCTGAGTAAAGAAAGAATTAAGGATGGAGGGCATAATGATATTAAGGAACAGAAACTATTATTGAAATTTCTATAAGCAGGATATTAAACACACATGATCCTGACTGAGTTAGAATATAAAAAAGGGAATTGCAGGTACTTTTTCCAACTAGTAGTACTTTTTGAATATTTTATAACGATGGACCTAGAATCGCGAATTCAAAACGGATAATTAATGTTACTATTTCTTTATTGTATATAATTAGGCACAAATGATTCTGAATGAGTTAGAATTTACGAAAAGTGATTATAGTCTTACCTTTCTTTTGTATTTTCTATAATAATGGACACAAAAATATGAAATTTAACATTCATGATGCTGAGTAGAAATACAAAATGTGGGTCTTTATGGTATTGTCTTTATTCTAATAATATGTCTAGAATGAGCTAGAATCCACATTACAATGAATCAACAAACATAAAACTAGAAACATGTTTTCCTGAATTAGTATAAATTCACAAAGGGAGACTTAATAGTACTATTTCTTTATTCCAATTGAGGTGGCGAAGCGCACCGGTCAGCTAGTACTCCATACTTTTATCGGATATTTGAAAATAACTAAGACTTCGTTACAAAAATGTTGCATTATTTAGCCTACGAAAGGTAGCCTTCTACACCATCTGAATCAATTATTGTAATACAATTTAAAAAATTTAAACAAATCTTAAGATATTTTTACCGATCTGTGTTTAGAGATATTGGATGAATAATTGAATGAAAAAGTTTGTTTCTCATTTCAAAATTTTTTGAATTTTTCTAGTGAAAATAGATTAAAAGTGAAAACCGAAGAATAACTGTCGGTTTCGGTTTCGGTTTTAGGCCTTGAAAAACCGCGGTTTCGGTTTCGGTTAAAACCGAATTGGAAACTCTAATATATTTGTCCCTCTTTTTAAACCACAAACATTTTGACATTTTCTTTTCTTTGTTTTCTATTGCCATTTTACTGGAACTGTTTAATTTGTGGTTTTCTAGAAGCATAGCTCAAAAATTGAAAGTAAGGAATTTGTAAATGAAACTTTTTGTAGAATGTACTATAATTAATTAACTTTGTCCTAATGAGTCGGAGGACGACATGATAATATATGAAACAAAATACATAACTGAAACGAGTCTTTTATCAGAAACTATTAAAAGTATTCCCAATCTGAAAAACTCCAAAAAGGACTCCAATGCACAGTGTATGCATGTCATAATTGATTTTGGCAAATGTTTGAAATTAATTATTTGCAGAAATTATAGTTATTATGTCAACAGAAGTATTCGAAAATGGCGACAGAACACCTACTTTCTACTTTAAAGATTTGGGGAGTTAAAATTATACCATATTTAATGGCGTAGTTTTAATATTTATAATTATTTGTTTTAGGATTGTTTTGCCTTGTTGGAAAGGGTATCTTGTCCAGATTCTATTTTCGTTATGAGTTTTGTATATGTTGTTAGCAGATTTGAAATTTATTCATGTAAAATATATAATGTTTTTTGGCTTACCTACGCAACTTTGACTAGGATTTTAACTGTTGGCGCCGTTTGCCGCCGATCTAGTTTTAACGTAGGATTAAAGTTTAACTTATTATCTAAAAGATATATCAAAACTAGCTGCCTTTTCGTGCCTATAAAGAAAAAACTATAAAAAAACTGTTTTTAATTTATTCGAACTTTTTTCGAAAAAGTTTAATAACTTTTGCAAATATAAACCGATTTTAACAAGTTTTTTCGCTATAAACTTGTCTTTAAAACAATGTGCACAAAAAGTACAAAAAACAAACAATTTCTTGAAATATACATTTTTACATTTTATGAAAGGTCAATTCCTTGCCTCTCCATAATTATTTAAAATTTTTAAATCGCTCTAAAAATGTGTGAATTAAAAAAAAGTTAAAAAAAAAACTCAAAATGTTGAGGGTGTTTCAAAATTTTTGAAAACGGTTTTAAACTTTGAAAGCATTCTTTTTTTTTTTTTTTTTTTTTTTGCTACCAATGGAGTTTTATTTTAACTCTACTGTAGCTGAACATGTTTTTCAAAAAATGCAATCTTTGGGCTTTGTAAATACTGGGGCTTCAAAGTCAAAGGTTGTATTTTTCCAAAAAAAAAAAAAAAAAAAAAAAAAACTAAGCAAACGGCTGTTAACAAATGTCAGTTGTTAATATTATTAAAACTAATGAAAAAGTACATAAAAACACCTCTTTTACTTGTCTTAACATATCACTTTTATACAAAAACTAAAAAAAAATTAAAAATGTATTTTTAACCGTTCATTACTTTTTTTATTATGATTCGATTTTAAGATTAAAAAAGCAAATTAAAGCTTAAAGTCCCACCTATTCAACAAAAAAAATCTTACAAAAATCCTCATCCATTCAAAAGTTACAGATTTTTGATCCGAAAATTACCAAAATTTTCCACTGTGCAATGGTATAATTCAGAATTTTATATGAGAAATTGGATATTCTTTACTTTCGATTTTTCAAGCTTTATTAAATCTAATGAAAAAATCGTTTAAAAGTAAAACATTTCAATTATATTCTTATTTCAGAAGATCTCACTAAAATCCTAAAGAAACTCACATGTGTATAAAAAAGGATCTCAGATACCATATTTTTTTTGCTATTACTTTCTTTTTTGAATTGTTATGATTTCTTTGTTTTTTATGATTTTGTTGTTTTTATTTATAAAATGCATAAATAAGTATACAAAATTTGTGGTTCCACTTTCAAATTAAAATTAAAATAAACATTATTCGGTTAATCGAATAATTTAAAATTAACCGATTATTAACCGATTAAATCTTAACTCCGATTAATTATTTGCTCGATTAACCGATTAATCCAGAAACCCGATTAATTGAATACCCTAGTATATAAGAATATAGTTCTCTTACTTGTTTTTTTGTAAGCTTATATGCTCCTCTACCATTTGTCTTTATATTATTTTGCAATCTCACCAGTAGTTTAGAAGAGTTTTTATTTGTATACCCTTCACCATGAGTGGCAATGGTATATATAAGTCTGTCATTCCGTTTGTAATTTCAACATTTTTCATTTGCGACCACACAAAGTATATATATTATGGATCGTTATAGATAGCGAAGTCGATACAGCAATGTCCGTCAGTAGCCCCCAATTAACTTACAAACATGATTCATACATTAATATATCGGGAATTCTTTCGGCTCGGTTGCTATTTAAGTCGAGAAAATCAGCCCACAAATGGCTGAGATATAAGGAAAATACCGGGACAACCTCGATTTTTGGCCTATTTTTGATTTATATCTGGATTAGTAATATAGATTAATATAGACAATAATATATCATTAATATAGACAATATGGATATCTAATGATAGATATTTCAAAGTCCATTGCACCGATGTATATAAGGCTATAGTAAGTTGGACCTACATTGAGTCAAAATCAGGAAAACTATTTTTTAACTCGAATTTAAAAAAAAAAATAAACATTTTTTGTCATAAATATTTTTCACTAGAAATTAAAAAAAAAAAATTTTTAATTAAAGAAAAATTAAAAAAAATTGGAAAAAACTTAAAAAAAATTAAAAAACAATTTCGAAATAAAAATTGTTTAAAAAAATTAAATTTTTTTTTTTTTTTAATTTTATTTTAAAGTATAATTTGGTGAAGGGTATATAAGATTCGGCACAGTCGAATATAGCTCTCTTACTTGTTATTAGTTTTTCAATCGACCCAAAAGTTTCCGATCTATGTGTATTTATCTATGTGTTTATTAATTACCATGGTTAATAAAACAATTCAAGTTTTATACTTTTATTATAATTAAAATTTTTTATTATTATTAACATTCTTCTCTATCTTCTATAAAAAATCTCACACAGCCTTCTGGCAGATGAGAAAAACTTTCACTTTCACTTACATTTAATTGCCTAGAACTATTTACAATGTTCAGTCTTTTATGATTCTTTCTGCTCCTCAAGTCGTGTAGGTTTTCCTCAAAATCCACTTCTCTTAGCATACGTTTTTTATGGAATATATTGTGCTTCACAAATAGCGTTTCCAAAGTGGGATTATTTATAACAAATTCATAAAATAATGTGATAACCTGGGGAACATCCGATTTCCATTCCACCGAACCATCTAGCCTGCGATGGAAAATTTTCTTAACAAACCAATTTAATGTTTGCACTTCTTTCAGATAGGGACATCGATAAAAGTTTTTCTCGGGCATGCCATTGAGCTGCAGACCTCTGACAGCTTTATCGGGGTTTTGTGAGAATACACTTAGAATTATATAAAATATTGTGTGATCTTTAGAGGAGAAATAAAAGTTGTCTTTGGATTCCAAAGTTAGTATCTGTAGAGAGGGCAGGTTTAATATACATTCTAATAAACGATGATCTTGTAAATAATATATGCTTATGGTTAATTCCTTAAGTTGTAGACATTTGTTAATTTCGGCAAATTTTCTAATAGAAATTCTTTCACTGCGCAATGTTTCCAATGTTAACTTTTCTAAAGTGCTGGCTGAAATTATTTTAAAAAAATTACCCCTGGCATCATTTATTACTTTAATGTCTTTTAAAATTAAAGTTTTCAATGCCAACAATGTATCTTTATCTTTAAGGGATAATTCTATGCAAACACTTTCCATTTGCAATTCCTGTAAATAGGGAAATTTGTAAAGATGCTGTATGTGTAAACTATTATGTTCAGTCTGGATATTGCCAAAATTTTGTATTTGTAATGTTAGTATATTGGGAAAATCTTTGGTTGTGGTTTTGTTCATATATTTCTGAAATATCTCCATTGAAATTCCTTTTATTCGGGAAAATTTCTTTAAAATAACATTTAAGAAATCAGCTTGGAAGCCTTTGGTGTGCGCTGCCAGGGACTGATCTTTGCTGATATCCAATGTGTTGTCATAGTAAGGATACCAGATGTCGTAGAGAATTATGTTTAGAAATTGCTGTGATGATTTTAGAAGCGAAAATTGTGCTGCCAAATCTAAGTACAGAAAAATTTCTCTTAAACAGTCGTAGTTGAGATCTTGTAGCTGAGTGGAGCAGGTTCTTGCTGACCGGCGTGCTGGTAGACTGGTGATATCTGAAAGAATACGGGAAAATATTTTAATTAAAATTTAAACTTACAATAATTTTGAAATGTCTTAATATTTCACAATGGTTTTTATTGCTTTTCAAGCAAAAAATATCCAAAAATAATACTACTTTCTATGCTATGTTTATTGTGTTATCGTAACGATCCAACAGAGACCAACGCCGAATGCCTAAGATTCGGTTAAGCCGAGTCGCTATATATTAGGACATTAAGACAATATGACTGATAAGATACCTTGTGAATTGACCAAGTATCTTAAAAAGAAGATAATAAAAAAATTGCAAGAAAATTTAATTTAATAGTCTGTAACGACTGCCTGCAGCATTCATCATGTTTATAAACACGTCCTTCAGTAGAAGCTTCTACTTATCAACAATGCTAATAGCTTGCGGTTATTAGTATTGTTTATAAGTATGGCAACAGTAAATGTTTCAGCTGCTAACATTGACATCGAAAGCTCTAGAATTTGAACATACTAGTTTGTCTGTTAAGAGCATTTGTAGAAGATTCACGAAAGGTGGCGTGTGTATAAATAGTGGCAGAGGTTATAGTCGTGAGTTGAGTTTATCCTAGGCGCTGTTAGAGTTAACATCAACTGTCTTGTACATTTAAGTTTGTACATTATAAAGTGTGTGTGCATTTCTGCGAATTGATAAATGTGTATAAAGACACTGAGTGACTATTTGAACTGTTGTTGTTTAAATAATTTTAAATAAATAAAGAGTTGATACAAATTTTAAACTACTAAAACTGCTTTTATTTGCAATCAAAAGTATCCGGTTTATTTAAAGGAAATAAACCAACGTTTTAAAAAGGTTAAAATGTAAAAATTAGTGTCAGAAGTGGGATTGCAAAATAAGAAAGCATGAAGTTTGAGGAACTAAAAGTTGAACAACTCAAAAAAGAATTGAGTAAGTTGGAGCTACCAACAGCAGTAAACAAAACAGAATTGCAGAAGAGGTTAATAAATGAATTTAAGCGGCGTGATATTGATATCGGAGTTTATGAATTCGAGTATAAAGAAGAAATGGAAGTTTATACACGTGCAACAACAAGCAGCATGGATTTAAGCACAATGTTTGCGGCTATGATGGAAAAAATGAAAGGAATTCAAGAAACTTCTAGAGTCAACAACGTGAAACTATTGGTTGAAATGGATGTGAAATTTCAGGAAAGTTCTAAAGCTATAGATGAGAAACTTCAAGAAATTTGTGTGGTTATTAACAGCAGAGTGGATGGCCTCGAAATGCAAGTCAGCAAATTTGATAAAAAGCTCGTCAGTAAAAAACTGTCCGAATTAGAGAGCGGTCTAGAAAAACAATCCCAATATGTTGATAATAAATTCCTTAATCTGGAAATGAAAATTAATAACCTTCAATGCCAAGATGGATCAGTGCGAATTATTTCACAAGCATTTAGTAGCATAAAGGCTGCTAGTTTTGATGGCAGCACACCATTTAATGTTTCCAAGTTCCAGTTTGAAACAGTTGCTAAGAGAAACTTATGAAACAATGAAGAAAACGCTATAGAGTTGTTATTGACCTTAAAAGAAAATGCAGCGGTAGTTCTTGAAAGCTTGGCAGCGAGCCACAGAAATTGTTATTGGCGCTACAATGAAGTACGGTAGCGAACATTTAAAGGAAATAAACCCCGTTTTTAAAAGGTAAAAACGTAACAATAAGTACTTTTTAGCTAGAGGTAAAATTTTTAGAAAAGACATGTATGCATTTTTGGGCAATTTATGACATATAACCGTGAAAACGCATTAGATATAACTTCTTTTACGGATTGTGAGCAATATTTTACAAAAAAATTTAAAAATAAATTTAAAAAAAATTTTAAATCTTTTGTGGAATATTTTACTAAAAATTTAAAAATAAATTAAATTTATTTTTTAAATCTTTTCTGAAATAATTTTAAATCACAAAAGCCTTTAAAAAGAAACATAAAAATCAAAAAATTTAAAAAATGTTTAATTTTATTTCCCATAAAATTGATTGTTTCCATAAGTAGGCACATAAAACGCGTAGAACCCTTTTCAAATACTCTATTCATAGGTTGATCAATTATCTATCATATGCTTTTTAAATTTTTTGATTATCTTATTTGGTTCAAAAGTTATGATTTGTCCACAAAAAAAAAAAAACTCAAATGGCGCCACTGACCATTCACGAGCGCACAGTGGGGCAGAATCAAAATTTTTTGGAAATAAATCTGGGATTTCTAAACGGCTGGTCCGATCGAATACTCCTTGGGCGTAGGCAAGGTTTATTCGAGTTTAAGTTATCAAAATGGACGCTACAAATGCTGCAGGCGCGGCAAATTTTTATATTTTTGGAAAGCTCCCGGCTAGGTCTTGAAAACATGCTTGCTGGTGCTATTTGTCTCTTTCAATTTCCGTGTTATAGGCATTTCAAAATTGAAATTTTAAAATTTTGCCATACCTTGATTTTTCGTTAGTTAGACAAATAAATTGCCAATAAAATGAAAAAGATTTCAGAGCAATATCTATTACGGATTTAAAAATAAACGATTTTCAGTTTAAAAATTCAAACAAAAAAATTGATTTATTTTTTGGGCGAAAAGGTTACTTAATTTTTTATTATTTAAAAAAAAACTTCCTACGCCCTTTGGAATTTGACTTATTTTTTTTCAACTTTGGACCTCACGTTCTATAATCCCAAAGCTGGGAGCAGAAAACGGAAAGCAGTTTTGGAAACCTCGATGTGATCCCTATTTATTCTCAAAGTAATTTCCTAGCCCCAAAGAAAATGTGGACCTTATGGGCAAAAAAGTAAAAATATCATTTTCAGGATTTTCGCTCAAATTTTAAGGAATTGCGGGATTCCCTTTGTTATTTAAAATGAAAAATTTAAAAAACGTTGAAAATTTCATTGAGTTTTGTTAATAAATAAAGATATTATTACATATTACATATTTGAGCTTCTAAAAAATATTTGGAACAATTTAATTCAAATTTTTCAGAATTTTTTTTGTTTAGATAAGTTAATTTTTGGTCTTATGAAGAAAATTTCAAGTCCATATCTCAATTGGATTCAAGCATATGCCACTTTAAAACTCCGTCCTTCAAAAATATTGCAAATTTTCATACTAAAAATCTTATAGTATGAAACTGACTGATTCATCATTGCACAGCCCAAACGACTCATGAAATTTTAACTGTGGGTTCCTCCCTCCCCAAAACGATCCGATAAGAAGGGATTTTAGGAAATAATAAAGATACAAAAAAAAACTTATAATTGCATGTTACTCCATTTAAAAAATAAGCTGACAGGTGTTTCGTACTTTTTCGAAATTCGAACGTTTTAGGGGAGAAAACGGGTAAAAACTCTATTTTGGTATTTTTTTGGCACCCTATGTATCTTTTAAACTAATAAACATAGAAACAAATTTGATATCGTATTCTTTACTTATCGAAAAATAAAAAATATAAGTTTGGTACTTTTTGGAAATTCGAACCCTTAAGGGATAAAAATTGTGTTTATTTTTGGTACTTTTTCATAAAATTTATTTTTTTTAGAGATACGAATATTTTATTATAAGCTCCCACCACGATACAGAAATTTATTTGAATATAATTTTACCACCTTATTAGGGATAAAAAAGGTACCAAAATGAGGATCAAATTGGGAAAATACATTTTATTTTAAATTATTAAGCCAAATTTGATCATTTTTTTAACATTGCTTCCTGGATTCATACAAAAATTAACTAACAGGTTGTACTTTTGGTACTTTTTGAATGGTAATTTTTGTAATTTCTCCAATAATGAACCTAGAAACATGAAATAAAGCTTACATGGGCCAGAGTGGGTGGGAATCCACAAGTGGCTGCTTTTTGGTACTTTTTTATTCTTCTAATTGTACTTTTTGAATTTTCTATAACAATGTACTTAGAAACATGAAATTAAGCATATATGGTCCTAAGTCAGTGACAATTCTAGGGGGAGACATTTTGGTACTTTTTCTTTATTCGAGTGGTACTTTTTGTAATTTCCTCACCAATGAACCTAGAAACATGAAATAAAGCTAATATGGATCCGAGTGAGTGGTAATCCACAAGTGCCTACTTTTTGGTACTTTTTATATATTGTAATGGTACTTTTTGAATTTTCTGTAATAATGGACATAGAAATATGAAAGCAATCGTATATGGTCCTAAGTCAGTGAGAATTCTATGAGAGACTTTTTGGTACTTTTTCTTTATTCGAATGGTACTTTTTGCAATGAATTAATAAACATGAAACTGGAGACATGTAATCCTGAATTAGTATCAATTCACAAAGGGAACTAATCCAAGCAAAATTTACCCATTTTTAATCACAAAATTATATGTTTATATCAAAGTATGTATAAGTTTGACAGTCCGTGTGTAACAGTCAGATAAATTCATCAAAGATCCATATATTCTTGATATGTATGAAATTCGATTTCGATTTAGCTATATCCGTCTGCTTGTGTGTGTAAAACATGCTCACGTAAAAAATGCACAGCCGAAATTAATTAGATTTACTTAAAAATATGTATCATTGTCTTGTACAGTTTGGTATTAAAAATCAGCAATATCGGTTTAAAATAAAAAAAGTTATGATTCAAAATATAAGACAACCTCGAACAAATTTGATGTATTTTTTCAAAATAATTTCCAACATCTTTGCTGCTGATTGTTGTTGTTTGTTTATACAATGTTTTCGGACAAAAAAAAAAAAAAAAAACAACATCAACAACAATAACAAGTATTGAATGTTCGTGTGGGTTCGTATTCCTCAAATTTTAGATGTTTGGGTATAACACTGTGACTTGTTTCAGCCAAATTAGTTTTAAATTTTAAATAATATCACTAATCACGGAACTAATAAATTCAACTGTAGAAATATTTTCTTTTATTTCCATGAACACTACACGAATGATAAATTTACACAAATTTTTTCACCGGGTAGGTGTAAAAACTGCACTATTTTCAAAACTCTAATTATCCAAACACCACCAGTGTGAGGGTTGGTAACCCCTGTTTCTATTAGCAACATAATGTTGAATATAACTTTTAAACTTCCATTTTTTAAACACTTTTTTATTTCTATGAATTTTAATAAATTAAAACTTTTCTTTAATATTTACCCTTTTGTATTAAAATATTCTTGTTAATTTTTTCCATTTTCTGTTTTTTTTTTATATTTCAAAGAAATAATCTTTGGTTTCGGAAAACTATTAAACATAAAACAAAAACACTTTTGTTGTATTCCTCTCTAGTGTTAAACACGTTTTAACATTGTATGTTGCAAATGTCATGTAACGAACCCCCTTCAAAGATTCTGCAGTCACACAATGAAATCTTAAATCTTGCTCTCTAGTTCAAGAGACGATTTATATGCATTATTCCCTTTTATCATCATCATTTGAAGTTGAAGTATCTTTTGCTCATTTTCAGAGTTTCAATTTTGAAAATATAGTTTGAAACACATGTTTTTTGTTGTGTTTATTATCATTTGCTTTGTTGTTATTTTTAGAAAAATCCGCCCTCGTCTCTCGCTCTCTTCCCTTTCTCTATACACACTCTCTTCTTTACCCCTTAGGTAGTAGGTTTTTATCTTGCTTTGTTATTGTTGCAATGGTTGTTGCATGCCACAAATATGTATCTACATGTACTATATGAGATTGAGTTTTTAGAAAATTAAATGCATCTGCAGCAAAAAGAAAAAAACTGAACAAAGTCCTTATAGTGGCTTTAAACAAATTTTACATTTGAAACAAGGCGAATTCATTAATGTGGCATTATCTTGAAAATAATTGTTCTATAATTTCTTTAATATGTATTTAAATAGGCTTAGTTGCGGGCGATTTTTTGGTTTATGGAGTTTGACATTCTCTCAAACAAATTTCGCCTAGATTTAAAGTCTTTTCTCTTTCGCTTACGAAATTTAGTTTTTAAAAAATTACCTGGTTTGTGGGTTTAATTGATTTTTAGGAATTTCTTTATTTTTGCAATGTGTATAAGTAATAAAATTATTTATAAAGCAATTCCCTTATAATTAATTTTGGGAGTGAAATTGTAACAAGTTAGCCCTCAGGCTCTAATGTATAGAGTATGATATGGCATTGACACATATAAAGGGTCTTCCAACAAGAGGTGTTATTTTGAATCACCCGATATTTGGTAGCTGTCACTTTTGAAGCTTTTATTCTTTGACATTTGACAAGTAGAAACTACGCCATTACTAACAAGTAAGAGAGCTATATTAGGCTGTGCCGAATCTTATATTCCCTTCACCAAATTATACTTTAAAATGAAAATATTTTTAGGTAAAAAAATAAATAATTTTTTTTCAAAATTGTTTCTCAAAAAAATTGTTTAAAAAAAAAATTTTTTTTCGAAATTCCTTTTTCTAATTTTATTTTTAATTTTTTTTCCAAATTTGTTTTTTAATTTTTTTTTTTTCAATTTATTAATGAATAAATTTATGACAAAAAAAATTTTTTTTCGAAATTTTTTTTCTAATTTTTTTCCAAATTTTTTTTTTTCAATTTATTAATGAAAATATTTATGACAAAAAAATTTTTTTGTTAAAAAAAAATTCGGGTTAAAAAATATTTTTCTCGATTTTGACACATCGTTGCAATGGACTTTGAAATATCTATCATTAGATATCCATATTTTCTATATTAATGACATAGTAATCGAGATAAAGATATAGAAATAGGCCAAAAATCTACGTTTTTTTCTCTACATCTCAGCCATTTGTGGGCCGATTTTAAATAGCGACCGAGCCGGAAGAATTCTCGATATATTGATGTATCAATTATGTTTGTAAGTTATATGGGGGCTACGGAAAGTTGATTTCAACATACAGACGGACATGGCTATATCGACTTCGCTATCTATAACGATGCAGAATATATATACTTTGTGGGGTCGCAAACGAAAAATGTAGAATGTATGTTTTAGAGACTATAGAAAAGGTGGTTAGTAAAGTAACCACCCAATCGCAAAGTGTTAAAAAACCATCCACCTTCTATTCTCTTTCGTTATAATCTGTCATTTATGTAAATATTCTATTGTATTTATTGTGAAAATTTCATTGTTTCTGTTAAATCATTCATTTCGCAATATTTGAATAAAATTATACAAACATAAGTTTTCGTTATAATTTGAATACTGTCATTGATGTTGAATATAAACAAAATTAACAATTAGTATACTATGTGTTGTTTATCTGATTTTTTATTAAATTTTGTTTATACCTTTAATTTAAATTTACTTTGTATAATTTAAATTTATTTTTGTGAAAACGTTTATAGACATTTTTTAAATATACATACATACTTATGTATGTATTTTGGGGTATGTTTAATCTTATCGAGCTTGTATAAGTTCTTTATTAAATACACAATTGATGAGAAGTTTTGATAAACTATATTATATTAATTTATATATGAACATATACATTTGTAAATGTTTTGAGAAATAATGGTGAACGAATTCAGTACAATTCGAGTGAGTTCATTAATTTGTTATATAGGGTGGTCCAAATACAAGTATCTGTTTAAATCATATGTTATTTTAACACTGATAGATTCATTTTATTCGGAATATTGACTGTGAGTCGCTTTAAGCTTCACCAACGTATGGATATATTGAAAACTCTTTTCCAAAGTGAGTGATTTAGCAGGATGGCACATAGCTCATCAAACAATTGATATTTTGCGCTACGTTTAGTAATAATCTCTCGTTAGTAATAATGTCTGTGGGGTACCGTTTAAAACCGATGCTATACAAATAATCCAGAAAGATCGACACTTTTAAGCTGAATGCCATCCGAGCCATTCGTGATATAGAACCAGAAACGGTAAACAAAGTTTTGGAAAATAGGACTATCAGAAATCGTGTTCAATAAATATTTTTGTATAGCCTTCATCATGAGTGGCCAGGGCATAGAATAATGTATCCATAGAAGCGTTACTGAGAGGGAAAAAACCTAAGTCTGTTGTCAAAAACCTTAGCCGTGAGAATGTATTAGTACATAGTTTTGAGGTAGTATTGGTGCCTTTTTAATTTTCGCCAGACACACAGAGTTCTATAAAATTGTTTACATTTATTTAAATTTTCCTCTCTTTTCAATACCACAAATAGAAACTCTGTTCCATAAATTAAATTCTACCACAGATAAAATTAAGTGTCAAAAATTAATAAAAAATAATTTTTTTCATTTGAGCAAAATTAACGTGTTTCAGAAATACAAGTGTCCTGCAAAGTATTAAAAAAAAATTGCCAAGAATTTATATTTAGTCGAAAAATCAAAGTTAAAATTTCAAGTATTTTGATGTGCTTAATTCTCACATAAGTATGTCGAATTCACATATTACAAGAAGAGAGTAATTATTATTACTCTCAGCTTACTCTCAGTTACGCCTCTAGTTGCACCCTATGGGCCAGGGTATATATAAGTTTGTCATTCCGTTTGTAATTTCTACATTTTTCATTTGCGACCCCACAAAGTATATAGCCATGTTCGTCTGTATGAAACAGCCATGTCCGTCTGTTTGTTGAAATCAACTTTCTGTAGCCCACTAATAACTTTTATATATGATTCATACATCACTATAGACCCGGTTCGGTTGCTATTTAAAGTCGAGGAAATCGGCACTCAAATGCCTGAGATATAAGGAAAAAATCATGACATCCTCGATTTTTTACCTATTTTTGATCTATACCTGTATTACTAAGTAATTTTTATAGACAATATGGATATCTAATAATAAATAATTCAAAGGCCTTTGAAACAAGTTACATAGTTTGTCAAAACTACAATGGTTCAAAATCGTGAAAAAAATTTTTGAAATTTTTTTTGCCATACAATTTTTTCACTAAAAAATTTAAATTTTGTTTACATAAACTTTTTATTTTATGTATAATTTGGTGATGGGTATTTACAGGGTACTTCAAAAAAATCTCCATGAAAAATATTTTTTTTTTGCCGAACCTAGGGGTCGACTTTTTAAATTTATCGGTATATCTTTGACATTTATAGTCGGATCAAAACGTATGACATATCAATGTGTTGAGACCGCGATGATGTGGAGGAGGACGACGACTTAGTCGACATCGATATGGAGCCCCTCCTATAAATATTGTGACCCTAGCTCGCTATGCCTGTGGTCCTTGCACTATTGTGAATGCCGCTTAGGAAGATTGACAGTTGACAATTAAAGTCCTGTCAATCTGCCTAAGCGCCATTACAGTTTATCAAAAACAACAGCAGCATCAGCAGCCACAAAAACCACAACATCAAAAACCCCCCAAATTCATTATAAAAATAAACTTTTAAAACTACCTGTTTTTATTTCATCCCTTGAATTAAAAAACTCAAGTAAGTGCAACCTGCATTTTATATTTCCAAAGTTATTTATATATGTACATACATACAAACGTATAAATAAATTTGGTTTCTATTTCTTTCAACCCTGTTGAAAGAAAGCAACAAAAACAAAATTCAACAAATTTCCAAACATAAGTTAGAAAATTGTTTATGGTCCTTCGAACCGTATTCTCTTCCCTACATTCCCTGTACCTAGTGCGGGCTAATTCCTTGAATTCCTGTGATATTATAGAATCCATCGTACAATAAATTATCTCGTAGGACATTGGAATGGTTTTCCAATCCTCTTCCAAGGATTCCAATTTAGCCTCTCCTAAGGATTCCGTCAAATCCTCAACATGTGTTTTCGCGAAGTTGTCGCATTCTTCAAACATCATATCTGTTTCAATAACCAATTTTGAATGAGCTTGACTACCCATATTGATTTATCAGGTTATTAATGTTTCAAATTATTGCGTTACAAAGCGGAATTTATGATAATATTATTTAAAATTTTCAATTTATTCTTCTGGAAATAGTATACAATTACAACGGAGTAGTAAAAATACAATTTAACCATACGTGATACACATGTTTTATTTTTCACATTAGTAACACATGAGGCCTGGCCAGACCCCATAATAATATCAGTATAATTACATAAAAAATATAGTTTTTTCAAACAAATAATTATAAAAACAGCTTAAATAATCTCAAATCTAAAAGCTATAAAAAACAAGTATGAGAGTATGGTCGGGCTTGACCCTACACTAAGTAAATGAACAAAAATATTTTTCTTTCAAAATTTCAATAATTTATATTCGTGAGTGATTATCGGAAGTGGGCCTTATATGGTAGCTATGACAAATTACTGACCGATCACCATGAAAATTGGTCATGTGATTAATGTCTATATGAAAATTATTTATGTTGCATTTTATGTGTAGACCAACATTTTTATGAAATTTATGCTCGTTAAAGTGATTATCGGAAGTAGGCCTTATATGGGAGCTATAACTAATTATGGACCGATCATAATAAAATTTGGTGGCATGAATTCAGTATATATAAAACTTATTTGGAGAAAAATTTGTGTAGATACCTATATAAATTAAACATTTATGACCGTTAAAGTCCAATTTCGGGAGGACATTTGTATGGGGGCTAGGTGAAATAATGAAGCGATTTTAGCCAGTTTCAATAGGCTTGGTCCTTGGGCCAAACAAATTATATGTACTAAATTTTATCGAAATATCTTCAAAATTGCGACCTGTACTCTGCGTACAAGGTTTACATGGACAGCCAGACGGACGGACGGACATCGTTTAATCGACTCAGAAAGTGATTTCGAGTCGATCGGTATACTTTAAGGTGACTATACTTAGACTAATATTTTTGGGCGTTACAAACATCTGCTCAAATCCAATATATCCTCCCCACTATGGTGGTGTAGGGTATAAATATTAAAAAAAAAAATTATTTAATTTGTCAACTATTTAGCAAAAAAACTGCCGTAAACAGTTTCAAAGTTGGTAACAAACTAATAAAGAACACACAAGGCTATTTCAACGAAAAATTTAAGATTCTCTTACTATTAAAATTGAATTTTTCAAAAAATACTTGTATTTGCACCATATTTTATATAAAGTTTGGCATTCAACGGACTAATAAAATGTAGTGTTAATGTATTAATGTCAAACTGCATACATATACAATCAATTCTCACCAATTTGCCCGAATGGATTAATTTCTGTATCGCTTGCTTTACCATAAGGTTTGAGTCAATGGTCTAAAATATTATAGTCCTCTGAATAATGAATGAGTCTAATGTATTAAAAATAAATAATTTTCAATGAATTTTAACTTAATTTTTTATAAAATGTATCAAGTAAATTTAAAAAGTGTTTTTATGGTGTCATAGGTCCCAATGGGTTAGGTTCTGTTCTGAGTGTCTGCATTAAAGTGACAGGTTACTTTCATTTAAATTATTAAAACTAAAAGAATCCAAAGAAAGAACACACACATATTACTTACTTGTTCTGGTCACTTGACATTCCTACATTTATTTATTCGCACTCTGAGTTATGTAATGGGAAAAACTACATTGGTCTAAACCTCAAATGAGTTTATCCGTTTGAGGTTTAGATCAATGTATTTCAAGTCGTTATGAAATAAAGTGTGAATAAAAAAATAATTTGCGGTTAAATGCATGAAACAATAAAACGTGTTAAGTATTATGAAATTTGTGATTAAATTATAAAAAAAAGTTAGTGGTCACAAAACAAAATTTTGATCGGCTTCTACTAAAATGTACCACAGTGCGTCATGTGTCCGTGGTAAAAAAGGAATTTCCAAAAAATGTAGTGGAAAATATAATTGTACATATTTACCGTAACCATTTTAAAATTTTTACAAAGTTTTTTATAAATATTTGGTCAATTCACAAGGTCTCTTATCAGGTCATAATGTCCTAACATTTCACAATGGTTTTTATTGCTTTTCAAGCAAATGTGTCCTTAAATAATACTACTTTCTATACTATGTTTATTGTGTTATCGTAACGAACCAGCAGAGAACAAAGCCGAATGGCTAAGAGTCGGTTAAACCGAGCCGCCGCGGTTGTGATATATTAGGACATTATGACAATACGACTGATAAGAGACCTTTTGAATTGACCAATTGTTTTTAATGTAATTATTTATTGCGGCAACTATAATATGTTAAATTTACGATTCACATGATCGTAGCAATCATATATATGTTTGTAGTATATAAATATTTTTTTATGGCAATCATGTGCATGATGAATCATTCAAACAAATCAGTTGCGTTCGATAGAAGTACCCTGTGATGCTTTCAGCAGCTCATAATACATAGGACGCAGAGCCATTACCTTAGCGCCATGTGTAATTGGTTTTGGTATCGATTCGGTTGGTAGGGCTTCACATACTATCTCTTAAGCTTTGGGTTATTGTAATGGAGAAATTTTTCATCGCAAGTAATGATTCGGTACAAAAATGATTTTCTTTCATAGCGCTCAATTAACATTTCAGATATACAAAATCGTCTTTCAAGGTCTCTCAGCTTCAATTCGCTTCAAATTACCAAATTTCCCTGCTTTTGGATGAATCCTGCTACTGGCAAACGTGAAATTGCTATTTAAGCAGCTCCCAATGATTTAGCTAGTTCTTGTTGAGTTTTACAACAATCATCATGAAGTCATGCCTCCAATTCTTGGTCTTCAAACTTTTTTGGCTGGCCTGGGCGATCTTTGACTTCCATGTCAAAATCACCCATTTTTTTTCAAATTTCAAATTCAAATTTTAACTGTGGGTTCCTCCCTCCCCAAAACGATGCGATAAGCAGGGATTTTTGGAAATTCGAACGTTTGGGGGTAAAAACGGGTAAATTCGGTAACCTTATATCTTCAAAAATAATAAAGACACAAAAAAACTTAAAATTGCATGTTACTGCATTTAAAAAATAAGCTGACAGGTGTTTCGTACTTATTCGAAATTCGAACCTTTTAGGACAGAAAACGGGTAAAAACTTTATTTTGGTACTTTTTTGGCACCCTATGTATCTTTTAAACTAATAAACATAGAAACAAATTTTAAATCGTATTCTTTACTTATCAAAAAATAAAAAAATATAAGTTTGGTACTTTTTGGTAATTCGAACCCTTAAGCGATAAAAATTATGTTTATTTTTGGTACTTTTTCATAAAATATGTTTTTTTTTATAATTTGACATAGAGATACGAATATTTTATTATGAGCTCCCACCAAGATACAGAAAATTATTTGAGTATAATTTTACCACCGTAATGGGGATAAAAAAAAAGTACCAAAAAGGGGATAAAATTGGGAAAATACATTTTATTTGAAATTATTAAGCGAATTTTGATAATTGTTTTAACATTGGATTGATACAAAAATTAACTTAAAGGTTGTTATTTGGAACTCGAGTGCCAAGGTTTATATTGGGCCAAATCCGGGTAAACAGTTTGGTACTTTTATTAAAACATATTTTTTCTTGGGCACATTAACACAGATTTTAATCGTTTGAGACATGTCTTTAGCATAAACAATTTTGGCAAAATGAAATATTTTTAAATTTCAAACTTGAGGGCGGAAAAGGGAAATTGGTACTTTTCTCCTAATGGTACTTCTTTAATATTTTACATTATTTCACTTATCGACATTAAAGTTAGCTGATTTGTATCTGAGTGAAGTAAGTGTTAGGAATAGGGCATAATATTTAGGTTCCAAAATGTGAGAACTGAATTGTAGATACTTTTTTTACTAAGTTAGTGAGAATTCTAGGGGGAGACTTTTTGGTACTTTTTCTTAATTGGAATGGTACTTTTTGTAATTTCTACAATAATGAACCTAGAAACATGAAATAAAGCTTCTATGGACCCGAGTGAATGTGAAACGACAAGTGACTGCTTTTTGGTACTTTTTTATTCTTCTAATGGTACTTTTTAAATTTTCTATAACAATGGACTTAGAAACATGAAATTAAACATATATGGTCCTAAGTTAGTAAGAATTCTAGGGGGAGACTTTTTGGTACTTTTTCTTAATTGGAATGGTACTTTTTGTAATTTCTCCAATAATGAACCTAG
Source organism: Calliphora vomitoria (assembly GCA_942486065.2). Lineage (NCBI taxonomy): Eukaryota > Metazoa > Arthropoda > Insecta > Diptera > Calliphoridae > Calliphora > Calliphora vomitoria. The sequence continues at coordinate 18,275,254 of OW818031.2, read as the reverse complement.
AAACATGAAATTAAGCTTTTACATGGGCCAAGTGGGTGGGAATCCACAAGTGGCTGCTTTTTGGTACTTTTTCTATATTGTAATGGTACTTTTTGAATTTTCTATAATAATGGACCTAGTGTGTGAAAATTCAAGCGGATACTTCATGGTACTTTTTCTTTATTCTAATGGTACATTTATTAATTTCTTCACCAATGAACCTAGAACCATGAAATAAAGCTTACATGGGCCCGAGTGGGTGGGAATCCACAAGTGGCTGCTTTTTGGTACTTTTTTTTTCTTCTAATGGTACTTTTTGAATTTTCTATAACAAGGGACTTAGAAACATGAAATTAAGCATACATGGTCCTTAGTCAATGAGAATTCTAGGGGGAGACTTTTTAGTACTTTTACCTTATTCGATTGGTACTTTTTGTAATTTCTGCACCAATGATCATAGAAACATAAAATAAATGTTATATGGACCCGAGTGAGTGGGAATCCACAAATGGGGGACTTATGGTACTTTTTCTTTATTCTAATGGTACTTTTTGAATTTTCGATAAAAATGGACGTAGAAACACGAAATAAAGCATATATGGTCATAAGTGAGAGAGAATTGAAGGTGGGGACAATATGGTACTTTTTCTTTATTCTAAAGGTACTTTTCAAATGTTTTATAAAAATGAACCTAGAAACTAGAAATTAAGCATATATGGTCCTAAGTGAGTGAGAATTCTAGGGGGTGACTTTTTGGTACTTTTTCTTTATTCGAATGATAATTTTTGTAATGAATTCATAAACATGAAACTAGAGACATGTTATCCTGAATTAGTATTAATTCTCAAACGGAGACTTAATAGTACTATTTATTTCATCCAATTGGGGTGGCGAAGCGCACCGGGTCAGCTAGTATGGTATAATCCTTCATCATAAAAATAGTTGCCACAAACATATACAGGTGGCGCAAAAGTAATCCTCCTATCAGAAAATGCTATAAATTTTGCCGATTATTGGTCAAATAAATAGTCAGCAATATTCCTCGTTCTGGAGCAGTGTAGCGTATCATTGTTTATTAACGTGTATTTCGCATGTGCTTACTACACAAATGTCAAAACAGAACTGACATTAAGGGCCAATCGCAAAATTTATAGCATTTTCTGATAGAAGGATTACTTTTGCACCACCTGTTGCTTAATTACAACAGTCATATATATGGCTGCTTCAATCATGTGAATCGTAATATAAACATATTATGGTTGCTACAATCATATAAATTATTACAGTGACCATAATATTGTTAAAATTTTGAAAAGGTTAAATTAATCATAAACAACTATATTCTTTTGCTCTGTGCTGAACTTTGAGTTTAGTAAAACCGAGTTTAATAAATTTAAAATAAATATTATGAAAAATATCATTACATTTACTGCTATTTACTATCTTTATTAACAGCTGATTGTTGAAACACTAAGAAACAAATCAAAATTTTCAACTTACATTATAAATTACTAACTAACTAACCGTCATAATCTAAACTAATAATTCTTATCAAATCCAGCATACTTTAACTAACCCAAACAACTGCACCGCTCCTCTCCTCCTACTCCATCATTCATTATGGTTTATGTTGGTAATAAGAATTTTTGCACCACAATAAAAACTCATAAATAACAATCGACGATAAAGACATTTGTGTAAATAAAACTAAAGTGAACTAAAAGAAACCCACAGAAATTAATCCGAACAAATTATTATTATTTTTTTTTTTATCACAAATTTTTTGTTTGCAGATAAAAAAAAAAAGAAAAGAGAGAAAAAAGCACACGACAATCAACAAAATCACTTGAATACTTAAAACTATACACTTGAATACAGCAATAGACCCATTGTACTTGTATACAAACATAGATACAAGTGAGTACATTGTATAAGTAGGTGTGCATGTGCAGCAGTATAAAATTGAATATTGAAGTGAATGAAAGTGATGTGTGTATAACGAACGGAACAGCAGACTACAAGCTATATTAGTGATTAAGAAGTAGTTGGCGGAGAGCTACCGTAAAGAACACAACACAATTTAAAAAGAGGAAAACTAAAAAAGAAATTTATACTAAAAAAATAATATATATATAAGGAAAAAACGTGAAATAAATTAAGAACTTGTAATGCAAGCATTTAATTTCATAGGGACACTGGTTGTCCTTATGATTGTAACCAGCAGTGAGGCGCGCCGTACCAGTTTAAGAGCCACTCACATGATACAGCACCCACCGCATGTAGAGCCCCAAGCAGTGGCTTCTCGCCGACCTACCCCAGAGGCTTACAATTCACTGCGTGATATTTTCTTTCGCTATGAGGAATCTAAAACCCTGGGTGGAGATATAAGCCTGACCCAACGTGAGTTACAGGCCAATCAAATTATAATGGAAGTCAAGACCAAAGAGTATGAGGAAGGTTTGGTGACACCCCACCTATTTACACCCTCCCAACATTTCTTCGAAGTGCTGGATGAAATAAAACGTTCTGATCTCTTCAAATACATCTCGGCCATGCCCAAGGGAGCCGTGTTACATGCTCACGATACAGCGCTATGCAGTACAGATTTCCTCATAAAACTTACCTATCGTGAAAATTTATGGGTATGCCAAGCCATTGGTGATAAAAAGGCCATGGGTTTAAGATTCTCCAAAACAAAACCTTCGGCAGAACCAGAAAATGACTGCACCTGGGAGTTATTGTCGAAAGTAAGGGATTCACATGGAGCCGAAAAGGTCGATACGTATTTGCGTGAACATTTGACTATGTATCCCACGGTGAAATTTGCCGATAATAATGAAGCCTGGCAGCAGTTTATGGGTATATTTGGTCTGTTGGATGGTTTGCTATTATATGCACCTGTCTGGTCGGACTATTACTATAATGCTCTGGAAGAGTTCCGTGCTGATGGTGTACAATATTTGGAATTCCGTTCAACGTTGCCCATAGTAAGTATGGAGGATAAAGTGGCTTTAGTAAATAAAGAGGAGTGTTAAATTTAAACTTTATAGTCTTTGAAGTATTCCAGGAATAACACTGATTTCAAAATTAGTATGAAAATCACTTTGTTTTCAAATAATTTCTAAGTGTTTTTCATATAAGAATTTGAAAATTGTTTTCAGTTCGGTTATCTGAATTTAAGTATTTAATAGTGCAAGTGTTTGAAATTTAAAATTAGCAAAACCAACCAGAAAAGTGAGAGATTCACATGATCAGTGAGATATAATTCAATTAATGTTTAGCAGTTAAAAATGGTAGTTGAAGATGGTTCAAACTAAACATATCCTTCTTAATAAAAAATTATACTAAATTGTACTGAATTTCTACATAGAAATGGAAATAATCAGTTGAGTGATAAAGTCTATCGAATGCAAAACGATCGTTTTAAAAAGTAGTGATAAATATCGATCGATGCAAACAAATGCTTATTATTTTCTACGAAAATAAAGTCCAGGTTACAAGTAGCAAATAATTTAATAGAATTTAAACAACAACTGTGGAAATGAAATGTTAAGCAATGGACAAAGGTTAGGCAGCCTTCTATAAGTTCAATTATAGCTCCCGTTATGATACCTGGTGGCTTTTGCACCAGTCGTGCTATGTTTCTTTGCCGCCGTCATTCTTCACACATCCTTATGTTCTAATGAAGGTGTGAATCTTATTCATGCCACCCCTAGATAGACAAATGATGTCAATAAGTTTTTGTTGAGCAGACATTCTACGTCTGTGGTCCTCAAATGCCGGAAAGTAGTTTCGAAATTAGCTGTTTAAAGAAAGAAAGAAATACCCTAGGCGTATTCATTGTAAGGTGGTGTCGCTAGCACAGCTGATTATTATTTTCTTCACTTGTTTAGAGGCTCGGTACTGTCAAATTCAATAGTGTTTATACAAGGTGGCGCAAAAGTAAACTTCCGATGTTTTTTGGCTGTAATTAAAAAAAAAAAAAAATGAAAAACTTTGATTCTTCTTGTGGATTATTTTTATTTGGTCTTTTAATTTTTTTTACATCAAGTCGAGAATATGATGTCATGTAAATGGCCGCCGCCACAGTTGATTGTCATTTGAGCCCTTTTTATGGCATTTTCCATTACTTTGGCCAAAACTTCCGGCGATAGGTCCTCACATTCTTGACGGATATTGTCTTTAAGAGCTGCAAGAGTCTGAGACTTGTTGACATAAACCCCCGACTTCAAAAATCCCCACAAAAAGAAGTCTAGAGCGGTCAAATCAGGCGATCTTGCTGGCCAGTGCAAATCGCCAAAACGGGAGATTAGGCGCCCGGGAAATGCATCCTTCAGCATATCGGTTGTGGCACGTGCAGTGTGTGCCGTTGCACCGTCCTGTTGGAACCACATGTTTTCCAATCCCAATTCATCAAGTTGCAGCAAAAAGAACTCATTGATTATTGCTCTGTAGCGCTCACCATTCACAGTAACCGTTTGGCCCGCAACGTCTTCGAAGAAAAAAGGTCCGATGAGTCCTCCAGCGAAAACAGCACACCATACAGTGACTTTTAGCGGGTGTAATGGCTCTTCGTGGGTTACACGCGGATTTTCAGTGCCCCAGAAGCGAAAATTTTGCTTATTTACGTACCCGCTAAGATCACTCATGATTATTTTTGATGAAAAATCATCTTCCTCTTGGTGGTGATTAAGGATGGCTTGAGCGTATGTTAGACGCGATTGGCGGTCAACAGCTAACAGCTGATGCACCGTCTGGACTTTGTACGGAAACATCTTCAAATCTTGTACCAAAATTCGCTGTAAAGACCGTCGACTGATACCCATTTGTGTGGCACGTCGTCTGGTCGATGTCGACGGCGCTTTCACCAGTAGGTGTTGGAGGGCCAGGAAATCTGCGAAATTCGCGTTGTGCCAAAGTCACCGACCGATTATTGGTCAAATAAATAGTCAGCAATATTCCGCGTTCTGGAGCAGTGTAGCGTAGCATTGTTTATTAACGTGTATTTCGCATGTGTTTACTACACAAATGTCAAAACAGAACTGACATTAGGGGCCAATCGCAAAATGTATAGCATTTTCTGATAGGAGGATTACTTTTGCGTCACCTTGTATGAATACGCTTTGGGAATGTCAATATGAAGTCCGAATTCGTTAGAATTTGCGGTAGTGTCAACTTTCGAAAGAGCTTCAGCTGTTTAGTTTCCTTCTGTAGCCAGGAACGTATACAAGGGTTACCCATGAATGTTTCGCTGTCTCCTCTAGAGACACCCGGAATTATTGGAGAATTTTTAATGTTGTAAACACAATCTCTAAGAATAAAATGGCCGCTTTCCTTTCAGCTAATATATGTATATGCCTGCTCCATATCCTTTGATACTGAAGTTGAATTACGCTAGCGTAACTTGGTAGTCTATGAAACTATCCTCAAATTCCGTAAAGTGGTGGCGAAATTAGCTGTTTTACCTTAAAGAAAGAAATACCCTAGACGTACTCATTGTAAGGTAGTGTCGTTAGCACAGCTGATTGTTATTTTCTTCACTTGTTTGGAGGCTCCGTACTGTCAAATTCAATAGTGTTTATATGAATACGCTTAGGGAATGCCAATATGAAGTCCGAATTCGTTAGAATTTGCGGTAGTGTTAGCTTTCGAAAGAGCTTCAGCTCTTTGTTTTCCTTCAGTAGCCAGGAACATATACAAGGGAAACCAATCAATGTTTCGCTATATCCTCTAGAGACACCCGGAATTCTTGGAGAATTTTCGATGTTCTAAACACAATCTCTAGGAATCAAATGGCCGCTTTCCTTTCACTAAATATATGAATATACCTGCTCCATATCCTTTGATACTGAAGCTGAATTACGCTAGCGTAATTTGTTAGTCTATGAAACTATCCTCAAATGCCGGAAAGTGGTGGCGAAATTAGCTGTTTTCCCTTAAAGAACGAAATACCCTAGACGTACTCATTGTAAGGTGGTGTCGCTGTGCCGATTATTATTTTCTTCACTTGTTTAGAGGCTCGAACTCTTAAATTCAATAGTGTTTATATGAATACGCTTTGGAAATTCCAATATGAAGTCCGAATTCGTTAGAATTTGCGGTAGTGTCAGCTTTCGAAAGAGCTTCAGTTCTTTAGTTTCCTTCAGTAGCCAGGAACGTATACAAGGGTAACCAATCAATGTTTCTCCTCTAGAGACACCCGGAATTTTTGGAGAATTTTGAATGTTGTAAATACAATATCTAGGAATCAAATGGCCGCTTTCCTTTCAGTAAATATATGCATATTCCTGCTCCATATCCTTTGATACTGAAGATGAATTACGCTAGAGTAACTTGCATCTATCTTGAATTCAACTGATCCGAATATAAGGAGTGAGATCGCAAAATTCTTAACACACATTTTTCATTAAAACTTTTAACCCAAGTATAATTTGATTTTTTTTTTCATCAAGTTACCTTTGTAAAACATGTCAGTTATTATGTTTAATGTCAATTATATTCATTTGTTGTTAATCTGATTAAAATAAGTAACCAGAAAAAAAGTATGTACTAAAATGATTAAATATTTTCAACAAAATCCAACTTGATCCTACAAAAAGTTGGCGAAGCATTCAAAGGTCTGCCGTCAAACTGTTTCAAAAGAGCTTCCAACACATCCGGTAGGAAAGCAGCCCGGTTAGCTCAGTGCTCGGACTATTTGGTACAAAAAGTTAAAGCTAATGTAGGTTTAAAAACATACAAGGCTCAAAAAGTTCCTTACAGGAATGCTGCTAAAAATTTAGAGGCCAAAAACAGAGCATAGAAATCGATCTCACTCCTTATACCACATTCCACCTACTTGCGTGATCTTAATCCATTCATGTTTTGTGTAGTCAACAGGAAGCTTCATATTGAATTCACCTAAAATTTTGACATGTCCATAGTTTCTATATTTCAAAAGAATTTTCGTATAGTTAGTATACGTTTTTAGGGTTGATTCTTCAGTTTATGCCAGTCACCCTTGGAGTGTCACTTCCTTGATCCTTATGGTATCGAATTGTGTATCTTCATGTGAATAGCCTGTTTTGTTTTAGTTGGATTTTTAACCAGCCCATATCCCAGCCAACATTCTAACAATAAGTTTAGGCAGTACTTCCGATAGTATTTTTGGATCTTTACCTGTAGCTTTCACCGCTATTTCTTCCGCATAAACAATAGTCAAGCAACATGTTTTGTCCATGGCATCCAGCTAAGTTTTGTTACAATGCCATTTTGTAATTGTTCGAGCCGTCTAGATGTATTTGCACCTGTATTTTAATAATCTACAGAAAACATTACGTTATATGCACTACATCCTTAGGCGTAGTAAACAACTTCTAGTTACTCAACACTATTTACACACTCTTTGCCACGACAAAAGTTCGTGTCAAACAGGCTTCAAATTGTGCACAGTTTTCCTATAGTTTAAAGAACATTTTGGTCCCCAAGTCTGGTGGGTGTTTGCTTTCTTTCTTTGGCAGGAAGAGGAACTCGAGGAATGATTTGAAAATGCGGGATATTTTAAAATTTTTAGCTTTTATTTTGAAACATTAGAACAATACAAATTTATTCAAAGTATTGGCCACTGGTTGCTATGACCTTTTCCCGTCTTTCTGGTAACATATGGATTTCAAGATTGAATCAATCCAATATCAGATACTCTGTTTTAAAGTGAAGCGTATCCTAGATAGAGCTTTCTCCTTCGATCGAAACAAATAGTATTCAAACGGGGCAAGGTCTGGACTATAAGGCTGGTGAGGTGAAACTTACCAATCACTTGTTTCTGAATAGTTTTTAACAGGTATTGCAACATTTGGTCTAGCGTTGTCATGACAAAATATTACGGTTTCATGTCTGGCCGAATATTCTGGGCGATTTTCGGTCAATGCTCGCTTCAAAAGAATCAGTTGCATTCGGTACAGGTTCCTTGTGATGGTCTGTCCAAATTACATTTTCATGTCTGGCCGAATATTCTGGTCGATTTTCGTCCAATGCTTGCTCCAAAAGAATCAGTTGCATTCGGTACAGGTTCCCTGTGATGATCTGTCCAAATTTCATCAGCTCGTAATAGAGCTGCTCCCACGAAATACATAGCATTACATTAGCGCCATGGATATTTGGCTTTGGTGTCTATTCGGGCTTCACATACGATCTGTTACGATTAGCGTTCAAGCATCATCTACGACATGAAAAATCTTCTTTTGAGGTCTCTGGGCTTCAATTCGTATGGTACCCAATATCTCTGCTTCTGGATGAATCCTGCTGCTCACAAACGTTTTGAAATTGCTGATAGAGCAGCTTCATGCCTCCAATTCTTGGTCTTCAAACTTTTGTGGCTGGCCTGGGCGATACTGAACCGCACATTTATTGTAAATCCCGCATTTTTAAGTCCCACTCTCAATAGTTAGAAGCATTTGAGACTTATTGATAAGGAAATTTTTATCTGTGTTAAAAAATAAGTCAAATTGTTAACAAGGGATCTTCAAATCATAGGACTTGTATCCTAGGACATCAGTTAACAATTGCCCCTTTTAAATAATTTTGCTTAGTGGCCTATATTTAACTAGTATTCGATTTTGATAAATTAAGAATGAATAAATTTCTTCAACTAATTTAAAACTTACTGTGTTTTTAACTATATGAATATCTGAAAATCAGTTTGAAAACATCCTAGTATTGGAAAACCATCTTAGTGATCACATTCACCAGTCCATTTGTATCAGAGAAGCGTTTTTTTAAACCATTAGATCAGCACAAGACACTTTGTTTGAAAACCTCTTTATCTTGTTCAATTCATTAGTGTGGAATTGATTTATTTACTTAAACAAACTTTCTATAATTCCAGCTTTATGATTTAGAAGGCACCAATTACACTGCACTCGATACCGTGCGCATATATAAGGAAACTTTGGATAAATTTATGAACAACTATCCGGATTTCATAGGTTCCAAATTGATCTATGCACCCATACGTAATGCAGACAATAATAGTTTTGAGCAATACATTAAAATTTGCTTGGAAGTTAAGGTGAATTGAAAAAAAGCTAAAAAAGGAATTAATCTCAATACTTTTTACTATTGCAGGAAAAATATCCCGATTTTGTGGCTGGTTTCGATTTGGTGGGTCAGGAGGAAATGGGACGTCCTCTTAAGGACTTCATACCACAATTGCTGGCCATGCCAGATAACATAGATTTCTATTTCCATGCTGGTGAAACCAATTGGTTTGGTTCCTCGGTAGATGAAAATCTTATAGATGCGGTGCTTTTGGGCACAAAACGTATAGGTCATGGTTTTGCTTTGGTTAAGCATCCGTTGGTCGTGCAAATGCTAAAGGAACGTAATATAGCCGTGGAGGTTAATCCTATTTCTAATCAGGTATTACAACTAGTGTCTGACTATCGTAATCATCCCTGTTCACACTTCTTTGCCGACAACTATCCGGTGGTAATATCCTCAGATGATCCCTCCTTCTGGAAGGCTACTCCCTTATCACACGATTTCTATATAGCCTTCTTAGGCATAGCTTCGGCTCATTCTGACATCAGATTGCTTAAGAAATTGGCCTTGAATTCCATTAACTATAGCTCCATGAGTCCTGAACATAAACTTTTGGCCCTGGAGAAATGGCAAATGAAATGGGATGCCTATATAGCCAAAGTGTTGAAGGAAATGCCTTCCAATACTGCAGCTGAGAGAAGACTACACACCAACAAGATCGATTGACTAGCACGCCTGCTGTACGCTGTATTTTGTATAATCACTGTTAGATTCTATTTTGGTGTGTAAACCAGTAATTTATGGTCAATTGATTCCAATTTTAACAGTGGGCATTTTTATGGCGTTCAGCAGCAGCAGCCTATGTTTGATAAGCCAAACGGAATTTGTGTTAATAAATTTATATTTATATTTATGATTTGTGTATGACTTATAACTAATTGCTAGAATTGATTGCACGTTTTGCTTTTACGATTTTATTGTCTCCCATGTTTTTTTTATTGGATTTTTGATATTTTTTTTTTTTAGTTTTAAGTTTTGCTTTATTAGATAAGCTATTAAATAAACTGTATTACGTACAAAATGTTTAACTAAATGTGCAAAAATATAGCGTGTGGATATTAAATGGAAACCATTAATGAATTTAAGTGAAAATATCTATATTTTGTGGCTAATGCTGGACTTTAGTTTAAAATTTTTATATATTTTTATAAGAGTTGTGAATTTTTGTTTTTTTTTTTTATAAAAATCTTCAAATAAATGTGTAAAAGAATAACAAAAGTGAAATCAAAGATGTTTTTTTTTAATAAAATAGAGGTACATACTCTAAAATTGTTAAAATAGTTGGTCTGCATTTTTTACAAATATTTATTTGATCTAACATGGTTTTTGTAAACGCAAACAAAGCACCTTGGTTAAGTAACTTATTATTTTGGAAATAATTTGGTAGCTAGTAGGGTATTCAATCAATTAACCGTTCATTGGTTAACCGATTAATTTTGGTCGGTTAACTGTTCGAATAATTTAAAATTGCCGATTTTCAAATAACAAATAAACCGATTAATTTGTGTCGATTAACCGATTAACCGAAACTTCTTTTTTTTTGTACTTTATATAGAAATACGGTTTCAAACACACATATTTTATTTCTTAACTTATGAACATTCCCTGCTAGCAATATGTTTTTGAAGTATAGCTCAGAAACTGAAACTTTCTACAATATTCCATGATGTACTTTGTCCTAATCAGTCGGAGGAAGACATGATAATAGACGAAACTGAAGGCATTACTGAAACGAGTCTCTTATCAGAACTTAGCGAAACTATTAAAAGTATTAAAAATCTAAAAATCCCAAAAGGACGCCAATGGTATAATGGAGGATTTTATACGCTTAAAAAACTGAATAAAGAACTGAGAAATTGGATAGTCTTTCTCATGCCTTACTTTCGATTTCTCCAACATCTACAATCAATGAGGTAGTTTTTTCTAAGTCAAGTTTTAATAACACTAAAGAAAAATCGTTTAAAAGGAAACCTTTTAAATTATATTATTTTCTTAAAAGATATTTCAGAAAATGTCACTAAAGTCCTAAAATACCATATTTTTTTAATATTATTTATATTTTTGTGGATTATTTATATATTGCTATTTCTTCAATACAATCTTAATTTTAAAATGTTTTAGGTAAGCAACTCTTTCATATAATTGAATATTTTTGCAAATATTCTGATAATTTAGGAGTAAGATTCATACTTTGCCTTTAAGTTTATACATTTTCATAAATTATATTCTTCTCTTAAAATATATTTCAGAAAATTTCACTAATGTCCTAAATATAAAAAGGATCTCAAATATCATATATTTTTGTTGAAATGCTTAAATAAGTACACAAAATGCTTGGTTTTATATTCAATTAAAAATTAAATTAGAAATTATTCGGTTAATCGAATAATTTAAATTTAACCGATTATTAACCGATTAAACCTAAATCCCGATTAATTATTTGCTCGATTAACCGATTAAATTTGGAACCCGATTAATTGAATACCCTAGTAGCTAGTGCAGATGTCTTAATGAAATTAAATTGATTTGCAAGCTTTCGTAATTTAAAGGGGGACTAGTATTCGACTTTCCACAGATGGTCAATTCGGTTTTACAAAATAAAAAGAAAATTTTATTTATTTGGGTTCATTTAGAATTTGAAAATGATTTTGAAGGGAAACTAATGCTTTCAAAGTTTAAAGTTTAAAACCGTTTTCAAAGATTTTGAAACACCCTTAACATTTTGAGTTTTTTTGAAAAAACGGTTTTAGGGTAGGCCGTAATACTTTTGTACCTCTAATTCACACATTTTTAGACTGATTTAAGAATTTTAAACAATTATGGAGAGGCAAGAAATTTATCTTTCATAAAATGGATATTTCAAGAAATTATTTAAGTTTTTATAAAAAATTTAGCTTTTTTTTTTTCGTAATTTTTCAAATTCAACAATAGTTATTTTATTTTTTCTACCCTACACCACCATAGTGGGGAGGGTATATTGGATTTGTACAGATATTAGTCTAACACCCATCTTAAAGTATACCGATCGACTCAGAATCACTTTCTGAGTCGATTAAACGATGTCCGTCCGTCTGGCTGGCTGGCTGGTTGTCCATGTAAACCTTGTGCGCAGAGTACAGGTCACAATCTTGAAGATATTGCGACAAAATTTTGTACATATAATTTTTTCTGCCCAAGGACGAAGCCTATTGATACTGGCTGAAATCGGTTCATTATTTCACCTAGCCCCCATACAAATGTCCTACCGAAATTGGACTTTATCGGTCATAAATGTTTAATTTGTATATGAATCAACACAAGTTTTTCTCCAAATAAGTTTTGTATATACAGAATTCATGTCTCCAAATTTTGTTATGGTCGGTCCATAATTAGTCATAGCTCCCATATAGGCCTGCTTCCAATAATCACTTTAACGATCATAAATCTCCTAAAAATGTTGATATACACATAAAATGCAACATAAATAACTTTCATATGGACATTAATCACACCACCTAATTTCATGGTGATCGGTCCATTATTGGCCATAGCTCCCATATAAGGCCCACTTCCGAAAATCGCTCACGAATATAAATTATTGAAATTTTGAAAGAAAAATGTTTTTGCTCATTTACTTAGTGTAGGGTATTATTTCTTACTTGTTTTCTATGAAAACATTTTTTTTTAACATTGTTTTTAAGACGATTTTATATAGAAAAAAACTGACATTACTTGTTAAAATCGGTTTATATTTGCAAAAGTTAGTAAACTTTTTTGAAAAGTTCCAATCAATTTACCTTGTAAATTAAAAACAGTCTAAAAAATTTTTTTTTTTGTTTTTTTTATTCATATGCGCTGGGGGAGAAAATATTATAAAAGGTGTTAAACAAAACATTGAAAAACAATTTTTTTTTAAATTTCTGAGTTGCTCAACATTTTTGCTGCCTTTTGTTTATAGGCACGAAAAGGCAGCTAGTTTTGATATATCTTTTAGATAATAAGTTAAATTTTGATTCTATGTTAAAGCTAAATCTTAGTCAAAGTCGCGTAGGTAAGTCAAAAAGCATTATATATTTTAAATGAATATTTTTCAAATCTGCTAACAATATATACAAAAGTCATAACGAAAATGAAATCTGAACAAGATACCTTTTCCAACAAGGTAAAACAATCCTAAAATAAATAATTATAAATATTAAAAACACGCCCTTGAATATGGTAAAATTTTAACTCCCCAAATCTTTAAAGTAGAATGTAGTGTGTTCTGTCGCCATTTTCATAGAATAGAAAAAACTAGCAAGCAAGAAAAATCTTTCTATACCACTGTGTGTCAGTTAAAATTTAAAATTTTTCTTCATATAAAATCACTACATCAGGAAATTTCAATTATTTATTTATGGAAGGGATTTATAATAACCAAATAAAAAAGTACCAAAAAGAAGTACGTACAAATTTTTTAAGAAGGTCTGCAATTCCATTTAAATGTAATTTCTGGGATATGGAATACAAAAAAAGTATTAAAACTCGAGTTTCGCCCATTTTATCCCCTTAAATGTACAAAACGTACCACACACCTGTCCACTTATTTCTTGCATAAATTTGGATTTTTGGTGCTAGCTTTATCAGTTCCGAAGATATGGAGACACCGATTTTACCCATTTTTACCCTCTTAGTGAATGTACTCATCATACAAAATTTTAAGGTAAACCAATTTAAAATTGGTAAAAAATTTTGTTTGAGAATTCAAAGTTCCCGTTCGCGAATGGACCTATGGTGTCTAAAACCATCTTCTCAAAATAGCCTTTCCACTGATACCAGTTTAGAGCTAATCGGTTGAATAGTTTCAGAATATATAACGAGCATAGGCAGAAACATTTTTTGTGTTTTATATATATAGATAATATTCAGTAAATGGATAGGATACAGTTTTTCTCTAGAAGGTCACTTTTAGATTGGCCTTTGCTAAAGTTTTCACTAATAAGTACCAACAAATTTTCAACATCGAATGTTCTTTCCATAATTTCAAACATAATTTTATTTAAGACCTACCGGGTTTAATAACATAGATGACAACTAGATAGGTAACAGCGAGACAAAAACCTAAATCTGTTGTCAAAAACCTAATTAATGAGAATGTATTGCCATATATTTTGTTATTGTAACTCCTACATATGGATATGAGTGAAAAGAGAGACATTTTTTTTTAACTTTTTCATTTATATTTCTCTTTCCTTCCCTTCTATGCATTTATTCTAAAGTTAATAACCTATGAAAATTATACCAACTCCTAAAGGTATGCTTTAATATCTTGTTTTTCTTTCATTCTTATGCCCAGTTTTTGACTTCGTATTTAAATACGTATTTAGTTAATTTTTACTTAAATTTAAATGGTATTTAAATACAGTTTGAGTTTTTCAGTGCAATATAATTTTTCTTATTTAAATAAGATAAAAGTGTGGTAGCACTACTAAATATCAAAAAATTATCGATAGTTTTGTATAACACAGCTGTTCAAGCAAAACAAAAATTGATACATTTTGCCAAATTAGAAAAAAAAGGTTATTAAACAATAAAATATATGTAGGAAAATGCACAAAAGAAGCCCCAAACTTCACCGCATCGGAAGTGTAGTTTTTGTTAGATGCCGTAAAAAAATACAATAGAGTGAAAAAAAAAACAGACAACAAAAGACAGCTGTTAAAAACATATGGTAGTTTATGAAACTTAAATAGAATTTAAATGGCCAAAGTTGGCCACTTAAGTATAAAAAAGCACTGAGAAACCCATTTTCGTATTTAAATAGAACTTAAATATAATTAATATTTAAATACGAAGTCAAAAACTGGCACTTAGTGTCTAGGGGAAAATGTAATTTTTGCTCATTTCATGATGCTTTAACACTCATTGCGTAAATTTGATTTGTTGCTTGCATAAAATATTTGTACAACCATTTCCTATTTTCTATGTAGAATAAATCTCCCAAAAAATCCTTTCACCAGATCTTACGAAATGTTCTCGTAATTCTTTTTGTGTGTGTTTGTTTTTTTATCATCCCTGCAGGAAATGTCAATAGTGAAACTCTACTGACTTACTATTGACGCAGTCACCAGTACTAGTGACTTATTATACGACATGCAATGCTTTTTACTATAGACATTTAACATGTGCGTGTCATTGAAAATCTACTACTGACGTTAGTACTATTGACTAGGTACTTCTTTTGGGACCACATGTAGACATTGGAACCAGTAAATCAATAGTACTATTTAGCAGTTCTAGTCTACACTTTTGGTACTTTTCTGTAGTAAAAGTCGACAATAAAATTTAAAATTTTGTAAATATTTGATATTTTATTAAAAAATTATAAGGTACGATTTCATTGTTACAGCCTTTTTTTAAATTAAACAAAAAGGTACTATTATTCAGTCTCTCTTAAAACTATTTATAAAGGAACATAAAAATTTTACTAAAATTAGGTAAAATTACTAATCCTCTTTGGGAGAATCGTCGTCTTCACGATTTTCATTATTTTTGGTTTTGCTGCGACCCATTTGTTTAAAATATTTTTTCTTTTGACGCTGAAATGCTGCTCTAATTGTTTTGTCCGAATTTTCATTAAAAGTTGATATTACATCTGGATATTAAAAAACGAAACATATTGGTTAAATATTACAAATATGAGAACACAAGAAAGCATTTATTACCTATTATGGCTTTAAAAACATTTGCGTATTCGCGCAACCTCTTTTTGCCAAAAGAGCCATCAACATTAAAATTCATGATAATATTTTGGCCAAATATTTCATGTAGGTTTTTTTCTGCATTACCCGCAAGGAGTGATTTCATTTGTCGAATCTATTGAATATAAACAAAAAATAGATTTTATTCGTTGAAATATTTCCACAATAAAAGTAAATACTTACGTATGGGTCTGAATGAGTTTTCAAAATAGCATCAAATTCTCTTAGTTTTTCTTCAGATTCGATAGGGAAAAATTTCATAAGATTTGATGTAATTTGGTTTTGTTTCACAATTGTGTCTAATAAAACTTTATGTTCTGCTAGAATTTCAAGTAGCGTGTTGTAGCGTTTTTCAGTGGCATCTATAGAAATAAAGTAATAAGTCTACAAGTCAACAATTTATGCACAAACATTTAAACAAACCTTTATAAAAATTAAATTGTTTTGAAAGTTCTTCACAGCTAGAACATTTGGAAGTAACTGGAAAGAAAAGAATAATTAAGTATAATGTACATTTTAACATTATGAAATTGTAAAATTACCTTCTTGAGGAAAATATTTTAGTTTTCCTTTGGAGTGTTGTGGATGCTCGTTTGACATTTTTCTAGAAGACAGCTATGGAGAATCGGTATTATTACGATATGATTATCTATAGGTAGACTTAGAAATTTATATTGAATATCGCTAAATAAGAATTTTTCTTTTTCTCCTAAAACTAGTTTTGTAGTGAAAATGCCTATTTCGCAGGAATTGAGGGGTTCTTGAAAAAAGCTCTCTAAATCTAACAAACGTCGTCCTTGAATATATATATCGTCTTCTTTTATTATTGCTTCAATTTTTACAGGGATGTCTGATTTAACAGCACAAATATTGTTGGGTTCTTTGGATGAAATTAAACAATCATTGATTTGAGCTTCTACAATGACAGTTCCTTTGAACTTTAATGTTTCTTTTTTAGCTTCAACATATAATTCGTGTTGTTCTCTTTGCACAATTTGTTGATTTATAGAGGTTGGTTTTCGTACATGTTTTTTTAAAATTTGCAGTTTATTTTCGAAATCATAGGCCGAAAAAGATGTTAGAGGTCCGTAGTCTTCAGCGCAGGCTGCAATATGCAACAAATTGTGCACATTAAAGGAAACACTATTTGGGCCAAACACAATTGGAAAATTTTCAACAAATAACTCAAGCAATTCGTTAGCTACTTTCACGTTACTGTAAACATGCCTTGGACTACTAAGTAGCCGATAAGCAAAATGTAAAACCAAAAACTCATAGTATATATCTTTGTGAACGTTATTGCAAAGAACAATGGGACCAGTATATGCAAGGAACTGATGAAATTCAGTGGCCTTCCAATGATGTATTTCATCAAGAGATCTAGGTTTTCGTGGAAACTCCTTTGAGAAACATTTTCTTAACTTTAACAGCTCGGATGATATTTTTACTAAGTTCTCTTTAGGGGTCTTCTCTTCAGTTTTGTTGTTGATGATTCGAACAAGAATCTTCCGCATAACTCCAAGATCGATAAGATGCATACTATCTAAAGGTACTTGCTTTATCATATTAAAACCTATTTCTTCAAGGGGAGTTTTTTGATTTAGGAATGTTTGGCTGTGGTGGTTTGGATACTTTCTTGAAGAAAAGTCCGTATCGGAGATCAAAGTTCCGCTAGATGTGCTGTATGTTAGGACAATTTTTTTAGATATTTGGGTACACTTAGTGCATCCATGGGATGCAGTATGTCCTGGAACACCACAAATGAAAGCCTTAGCTGGCGTGTCACATGACAAACAACGAAACGAAATTTTAATTTTCTTGTCATTTAAAAAAAATTCACCATTAAGAGAAAGGACATCTTCAACAAAATCTTTACAAAAATCTTTAACACATTTTGGTTTAGAAAGGCCTACATATATTCCTATCGGAAATGGTTTAACTTTCTCCTGCACATTAACGATTTTTAAAAGAATTGGCCACAACTGCACTCGCGAACTTTTAAACAATGGGATTCCATCAATGTTGATATCCAGTTCAATTTCGTCGTAATTTTTCAAAACTTGCTCAAATTTTCTTAGCTGACTTTCAATTCCAATGTGGCAATAATTTCCTCCAAAAACTTTTCTGATTGAAAGTTCTTTCCTTTTACCCATCAGCGCAGCAGCTGAGAGAGGCACATCTAGACCTTCCTCCTGTAATATAATGAGAAGCTTTTCCAAACATTTTCTGGAAGGGCCTGTCTCAATATACCAATTTTTAATCTTCTCGCGCAAACTATATTTTGGAAAATCTATTTGAGACGACACGGAACATTCAGGCTCCACAAAATTTTCACAATTCACACTTGGACTTATAAGTATCTCATTTTCACCACTTCTATTTTTATATAAAATTGACTGTTTTTTTAATAAACGTTTATAATTTCTTTTACTCATAATTGTTAAATTAACTTACAAAACACTATTATTCACTTTTTCTTGATTTATTTTTTTTTAAATTTTGATGACAGCCGCCTTTTTTTCCACAAAATAATAAAAACATTAAGAAGAAGCATAGTTTTATTACAGAGCATACATTTTGTAGCTAAAAGTCGACTGGGATTAGCCGTCGAACTTTTTTTTAAAAAAGCCGTCGTCGTTGAATACAAATTTTTTATTTTTTGAATGAATTTAAGAAATTAAAAATGGTTTGTGGTATTTTTATACTTCTGTAGTTTAGAAACATGAATTTTGTGAATAACTTCTATACCACAATTTAAAAAACATCCCATTGATAAAAACGATTATGCCGCCGATACATTATTAATCAGCTGCCGCCACTCACTTGTTCTTAACAATTTTTTTCTCATCAAAGGCAAATTAAAAAATTGTTGACGCTTCGATCACAACGTCACCATAAAGTCACCAATATAGTCGACAAAACTGGTGACTTGGAGACACTTGTCGACAGGTTTCCTTCAGGGCAATTTCATTCAGTTTTGTTATGTATGTGTACATTTAACAAATTATACCATGTTTTGCAGATGCTCCATTATATTCAAATAGACTTGTTCAAATTGTATGGAGAAAAAAATTCTCAAGATTTCAATAATTAGAAAATTAGAATTTAATACAAAAAATTTGGAATAATATGATCTAGATTATAGGAAAAATTTTGCCAAATCGAAAAAGTTAAATACATAACTTTTACCTCGGGGATTAAAGGAAACTGTGAGTATTCACACTTTCTCTAGTGAATTAGGTGCAAATGAGTTGGTATATTATAAAAGTGGTAATCTTGATCTTCATATCTGGGGGCTAATTACCGCAGTCGAACACGATCGAGTACTTATTCAAACGTGCGAGTTTTTTTTTATTTTTGGGATTCTCTTATTCGATATCGAATAAAATGTATAGAAAATTGTAATGATTGTACTCGATAATTTCGAAATTTATTTCGTTTACGAGTGTATTTCGATTGCTCCCTGTATTCTGTTTCCCTGAGTGCTAATTCATTGATCTCTCAATGCGATGTTAACATCCATCCGTTCCACAGTTTTGTCTGAAGACGAACCATTTCTTACACAGTCTTCAGCCAATTCGTTCTTCTATGATAAGATACCCTTGCAAACCCGATATGTCAGTGCCTAATTTCCGACAGAAAAATATTGCAGTAGGGTAAACATTATGATCGCATCACACACGAACTGAGAGCCTTAAAGCTTCAAGCAAGATGTATAGTGAAGTTCCTGAATTCGCTTTATGACTGGGCTTGTTGGCCTCTTACCTCATGAAAATAAATGCAATGGTGTTACATTATTCAGTATAGGCAGACCAATTCTGATCACCGAAACGAGATAGTACATGACCAGAGGGCTAATTACCGCAGTCGATCACGATCGAGTACTTATTCGAACGTGCGAGTTTTTATTTATTAATGGGATTCTCTTATAAGCGTTCGAAATTTATTTCAATTACGAGTGCAAGAATTTGCCCCCAGGAAATGTCTCATACTGCAATACAATTGGGACTCTATGGCATATGGCACCGTTCACATGTTTTCCTCATCATGACGCGATATCAATCATCAGTAACAGTCACTGCTTGACCAGCCTCGATTTCGAAGAAGTATGTTCCATGGTTGTTGTACAAACGTCGGAAAATTAAAATCTTGCCTCTTTACAATGTGTTAAAATATACCAAAGGACATTTTGAGCCCGATAAAAGTGTTAAAGGAGCAATGGTCGATCGGTTAGCATGCAAGCTGATTTGGTCTTATATTCAACAGTTGTTATTGAAGCAATAGGAAAGAAGGAAGCCTTTTGTACATCTCTGCATTTGTATTGCTATTTATGTAATAATACACAGAATATCACAGAACACTTGATCTAGTAACTCAACATCCTCGAGTGGTATGGTCGTGTGAAAACAGGGTCATATCAATTGTACTTGATTGCTGTGAACTAACACGAGAATGATGTTGCAGATAATGGGAATTCAGTCATCTTTGGTTGATATTCAGACCACAAAGATTTTATCATAATTTAATGTAGGACATGAAAGTATAATCCATCTGCAGCTACAAGATTATGGCAGTGTTTCTTTAACATTAAGATATATCTTTTAACTCATTAAGATATTATGGGGATACATATTATCGTTTTCGAACCGGCTTAATAATCTACACTTTGTATATTCACGCAGAGAAAAAATATAGTTGTGCATGTTTACATTAACCATTTCAACATTTTTAAAAGTTTTTTAACAATATTATAGTCGCAGTAACTATTTATATGATTGTGGAAACCATAATATAGTTAACTTACGATTCATATGATTGTATCAATCATATATATTGTTGCAGTAAACAAGTATATGTTTGTGACAACCATTTTCATGTTTAAGGTTTTACCATATCATGTTGCTCTCTTCTAATTAATATCATAATCTGAGAACAACATATTATGATATAAAGATTCATCATAACAATGGTTGGCACAAACATATACTTTACTGTAACCATATATATGAACCATGTCTTTAGGTTTGGAAATAAGAAATAGTCACTCAGGGCTACATCCGGAGAATAGGGGGTGAATGAGGAGCAAGCTTACTCATACCCAAGTGATCATTCAAAATTGAAACCACTGAACCATTTCAGATCATTATAGCTTCCACAATCTCTTGCAATCTTTCGTGAATTTTTTCAATTGTTTCGGGTATAGAGACCTCAATTGGGTGTCCAGAACGTTCAGCATCTTTCGTGCTTGTACACCCACAAGGAAATGCAGTAAAACACTTTTTTACGGTTTTTTTTTATGGTGCAGAGTTCCCATAGTATTTATCAAGCTTAGTCCTGGTTTGAGTGATGGTTTTTTTTCCGCAAAAAATAATGATTTATGAACACATGATTCCCCATGATATCACTGTTGAACATAATTTTGTAACAAGAAATGTACTTACTAGCTTACTACTTACCTACCATCATTCGATCACCATATTTATTTTAAATTGATCTGGTATAGTTTTTGTGTTATACCAGTGCTACAATATGGGAAGATTTTAAAGATGTAAGACTATAAGCAGAAAGAAAATAATAAAAGCAAAACCTGCTTTAAGTTCCGATCGGTCAGCTATGCTGGAAGCAATCGAAAACGATTCACTAGACACTGACTTTCAAGAAGCTTTCTCATCTAATGAGTCAAATCTGCAATTTCAAAAAGATCTCAATTATTGGATACGTGAATTAAATTTGTACAAACAACAGGCAGAACTTTTGGCCTCTCGATTAATCGGCATGGAATTTATTACAACCCGAAACAAGAATATGTTACTATCGCAATCAAGATGAAGAGCAAAAAGGTTTTTTTCACAAGATTATCAGTTAATATTTTGTAATAATGATTATGGCGTAATGACTCCCTTGGGTGTTGCATACAAAGCAGAAGAGTGGCGCTTGTTTATCAATGGTTCGAAAGTAAGTTTAAAAGTTGTTCTTTTACATATTTTTTTTAATTCATTTATTTAGTCTATGGATATAAAAAATCCTTACAGACTAGAAACTTAAAACTAAATTTAACATTTATAATAAATTATTTAAGTGGGATTTAAATATAGTATTAGATTGACTTATATCTAAATATTGGCAGAAAGTATTAAATAACCTAATTGATTTATTAAGTGGTTCATTTTTGGCATAATCAGTTCTATGAAAATAAGTATGAAAAAATTGAAATTTCCTTAGAGATCTCTGAGGAACAGAAATATTAATATTATTTAATAGATCAGGACAGTCAATGGTACCACAAACAATTCCATGAAGGAATAATAAAGAAGAAATATTTCTTCTAGCTTCTAAGGACTTCATTGAAATCCAGATACATCTGTTTTCATATGAAGATAGAGGAGTTGAAAATTTTAAAGAAGAAAATACAAATTTTAAAAATTTAATTTGGATCTTTTCAAGACGATTAATATGTGTACAAGCATTTGGACTCCAAATAAATGAAGCATATACCAATATAGATCGGACAAAAGAAGAAAACAAAATCTTTTGCCGATGAACTTTCCTCTATACCATTAGGTAAAGCTTCTAACATAAAAGAGTCTTACGAAAATATTAAATTTATCTTGAATAGTCAATACAACGATCACAACTGAAAAGATTATTGTCCCAATTTTAGGGTTACAACTAGGGTATACAAAATACTGTTGTTTTCTTTGTGAGTGGGACAGCAGAATGCAAAAATTAAAGAAGGCATATTTAAAGGAAGAATTAGTGATTGAGAAAAATCACCTTGGGAATCCTTAATAAAAGTGACTTTGAACTTTCTCGGAAATCACCGATCAAGCGACTATAAAAATATTGTCGCGGAGCTGTTATCTACTTATAAGGATTTGGTCTGTAATATGCCGTTGAAAATACATTTCCTTCATTCTCATTTAGATTTATTTTCTAATAATTTTGGAGCCGTCAGCGATGAACACGGTAAAAGATTCTGCCAATACGTTACTACGATAGAACAAGTATCTTATATACCCTTCACCAAATTATACTTAAAAAAAAAATTAAAATTTTTTTTTTTTGAAATTGTTTTTTAAAAGTTTTTACCAATTTTTTAATATAAACAATTTTTTTTTTAATTTGTGAACAAAGTTTTGACAAAAAAATATTTTTTGTGAAAAAAAATTCGGGTTAAAAAATATTTTTCCCGATTTTAAGCCTTTGTAGGTCCAACTTATATACATCGTTACAATGGACTTTGAAATATCTATCATTAGATATCCATATTTTCTATATGTATGACTTAGTAATCGAGATATAGATGAAAAATAGGCCAAAAATAGAGGTTGTCTCGGATTTTTAATCATATCTCCGTTATTTATGGCCGGATTTTCCTGATTTAAAATAGGAAACTTCTCGAAAGCATGTCTGTCAGAATTATTGAAGATTTGGATCCCGAAGATATCTGGAGTCTTCAGAAAATTGTTTTCAACAGACAGACAGACGGACATGGCTAAATCGACTCCGCTATCTATAAAGATCCAGAATATATATACTTTATAGGGTCGGAAAATTATATTGTGGAAATTACAAACGGAATTTAAAACTTATATATACCCTTCTCACGAAGGTGAAGGGTATAAAAACGATATCAGGGACAGTAGTATATGAATGCTGGCGGACTACTATTGGACATTACAAAGAGACATTCTTTAAGCAAAATAGAGAAGAAAATCATAAAGATACATTTACGTTTATATTACATTACAACAATAACGTAATTTTGTTGAGAAAAACTGAGATTTTCTAATATATTTGGAATAAAATCAAATTACGGAAAAACTACTCTTATTTAAAACATTCTAATTATATTTCTGTTATCCTTATCTTTCTTCCAAACATAAATATACAAAAGTTTTCTTGTTACAAGCAAGAAGTGTTTTTTATATAGCAATACCACTGGGTTGTTCAGTTTTAAATTGGTAAAAAGTATCAATTCGGTCTTGTTTATATTGACTCCAGGATCGTTATATTTAATCTATTATAGCACGGACATACCTGAATCATCATAGTTTCGAAAAATTTATGAACCGAAAAAAAATTTGATATCGAACAACAAGTATTTTTATGTCCTTCAGAGCCACTGAACACTATACTGCACCTTGTGCCAATAGACCTTCACATAATGGCCACCTCTGCCTGCAGCGCAGCGAGGCTTCATGCATCCGGTTGTTGGAGATCGAGAACATATGGCCATGCGGGGATTCTGGGCCTATTGCCTCCGATCGTTCTCCAGCCTTCTGACTATATTACTCCATACACAGACTTTGATAGGGTGTTCAAGGTCTTGATTCCCTCCAGGAGAGAGTGGGGTAGGGGTAATCTCGTATACGAATACGACACTAGGATATATACAGACGGTTCTAAAATGAGCTGTGGTGTTGGTTCTGACGTTTTCTGTGACGAACTTGGGGTAGGCATCTCATATCGTCTTCCGAATGAGTGTAGTGTTTTCCAGGCGGAAATTTATACAATCATGGTAGCTTGCAAGAATTATATGTCAAGGCTAGGTTGTCTATCTGACATTACTTTGGTTTGGGTCCTTGTACACAGAGACCACTACGGTAATGAACAGGCAGACGAACTAGCCAGAATGGGATCTGCCTTAGACACTTCCAATGTGGTTTCAGTAGCAATTGCACTGGGGATTATCAAAGGCATTATCTTCAAACACTTGCTTACAAAGGCTGAGAATAGACGGCGTAAATTAGACACATATAGGGTAGCCAACTTGATGTGGCTATCTTTTAACGAAAAACGTAATATGCAACTGATAACCCGGAATAGAAGGCATATATCAAGGTGTCTGGCAGTATTAATGGGATACTGGACGTTAGGCAAGCATGCAAAAACTACTATTGTCGCAGTTTTAAGGATAGGGAAACGGAGGAAACGATTTTCCACGTTCTCTGCGAATGCCCAGCCCTAAGTGTCATGAGACATAAATTCATGAGCAACTATATACTTAATAACCTTGGTGAGGTAGCCGGGTCTAAACTCAATGACCTACTGAGATATCTCACAGCTAAAGGTTGGGTCTAGTAAACTCGACTTTTTTTTGCATACTTTTTGCATACATTATACAATGACCAAATTCTACGTCCATTTAGCATTGCCAAAAATGGCTAAAATTTTCAGAACAGAAGATATAAACAAGTGATCGGTACTAATAGCTAGCGAACATAATCTATGCTGCATAACCTCTTTATGTCGATCACTATTTTCACTTTACTGACCATCTTGAATTCACTGATGTGCCCCAAGTCACTCAGAGTCTCGAGTATTGAGAATATATGCTTTGGATAAACAGAACGTTTTTATGGAAATCATAATCTTTCCTATCAGATGTCTCCTTGATAATACCGACAATTTCACAAATTCATCAAGGGGAACTCATATTCCTGAAGTTTACATCAACTGGTCTCTCCAGTTGACAGACAAATTGATCTACAGTAATTGCAATCATTGCTTTAGAGATGTATTATTGAAAATTCTAACCAGCCATGAAAAACTTTAAATTTTAAATAAATGATTTGAAAATTCCCTAAAAAAAAATATTTCTTTCATTTTCAAAGTTTTTTTAATTCTTGAACAACTCTAATTTTATACGAATGCAGATATTTATAAAGTAGATGAAAACATATTCTTATACATACATACATATCCCATGCTGCAAGTAGTCGTAGCAAGTAGAACACTTCAGTCTTAGATTGCAATTTAGGATTTTATTTTGCGTACATTCAGCACAATTCTAGCAATGCAAGTAATTTACACAAATACATTCATATTCAAGGACACCCACTCACACATACAAAAACAAAAACATATTCATAAAATCCTGAAATGAAAATTGCTTAAGCAAAATTGAACAACGTTTTGAGTAAATGAATTGACTGACAGACTGACTGACTGACGCATGTTGCCCAATTGCTCTATGAGTATGAGCGTCGTTACATGTTCATACATATGTGACTGTTTGGGCATTTATGCTTTTCTTGCTACTTTCCATCGGTCATAGATTCATTCATTTATTCATTCATTCATTCGCTCAGCCATTCATGCATGTGCAATAAGTAGCAGAAGACTGGTATTGAGTTCAGTATCATAAAAATCTGTAACTGGTTCTATTTGGTGTTTCAGTTCAATTCAAAAGAATCTGTATTAAAGAAAATCTATATTGAGAAATATTTTTTTTTTATGTTCGAACCAAATATTCAGTCATAAAAAGAATGTGTGCAAGAGATGAGTACATTTCAAAAATCATCATTACGGTCTGCAGAATTCAAATATTTTTTATTTTACCATCAATATTCTGTAAATAAATGATTATTTATTTAAGTTGAGAAAATACTCCTAAATAATACAGATAATTAACTAATTGATTTTAATTAAAGTTGTCGCAAAATAGTGTCTACCTCTGTTTTACAATAAATCCAAAAACTAGCCTAAACATTAGTTTCCCAAAAAACAAAAAACTGACAACTGTCAATATCAGAAAATGTTTATTTTATATTTGATCACTATTTGCAACATTTGCAACTACATGTGTAAATTAGGGTGGCCCTTATTTCTGATGCTGATTTGAACAAAATCTAATAAATTTTAGATACAGTGCAAGCTCGGTATTCGTGACTAATTAAAAACCAGTTTTATTGAAAAAATGTATGTAATTTTTATAATTTACTAGCTTGACCCGGTGCGCTTCGCTACCCCTGTCGATGTAAAAATCGGTTCAGCCGTTTCGTAATTATTGTTTAAAAACTAAAGGTACCAATTTTACCCGTTTTTCCCCCTTTTTATCCCTTTCTGGTCCAAGTATTGAAAAAATTTGTAGCCTATTGACGCTTCCAAGTAAGGATTTATCTACGTTCCAAATTTCAATTAAATCGGTTCAGCCGTTTAGGCGTGATGCTCAAACAAACAAACAAACAAACAAACAAATAAACAAACAAACTTACAAAGACATTTATATATTTATATAGATAAATTGGGTTTATATATACAAGGTGGCGCACAAGTAAACTTCCGATGTTTTTTGGCTGTAATTAAAAAAAAAAATGAAAAACTTTGATTCTTCTTGTGGATTATTTTTATTTGGTCTTTTCATTTTTTTTTACATCAAGTCGTGAATATGATGTCATGTAAATGGCCGCCGCCACAGTTGATTGGCATTTGATCCCTTTTTATGGCATTTTCCATCACTTTGGCCAACACTTCCGGCGATAGGTCCTCACATTCTTGAAGGATATTGTCTTTAAGAGCTGCAAGAGTCTGAGGCTTGTTGACATAAACCCGCGACTTCAAAAAGCCCCACAAAAAGAAGTCTGGAGCGGTCAAATCAGGCGATCTTGCTGGCCAGTGCAAATCTCCAAAACGGGAGATTAGGCGCCCGGGAAATTCATCCTTCAGCATATCGGTTGTGGCACGTGCAGTGTACGCCGTTGCACCGTCCTGTTGGAACCACATGTTTTCCAATCCCAATTCATCAAGTTGCTGCAAAAAGAACTCGTTGATCATTGCTCTGTAGCGCTCACCATTCACAGTAACCGTTTGGCCCGCGACGTCTTCGAAGAAAAAAGGTCCGATGACTCCTCCAGCAAAAACAGTGACTTTGAGCGGTTGTAATGGTTCCTCGCGGGTTACACGCGGATTTTCAGTGCCCCAGAAGCGTAAATTTTGCTTATTTACGTACCCGCTAAGATGGAAATGGGCCTCTTCACTCATGATTATTTTTGATGAAAAATCATCTTCCTCTTGGTGGTGATTAAGGATAGCTTGAGCGTATGTTAGACGCGATTGGCGGTCAGCAGCTAACAGCTGATGCACCGTCTGGATTTTGTACGGAAATATCTTCAAATCTTGTACCAAAATTCGCTGTAAAGACCGTCGACTGATACCCATTTGCGTGGCACGTCGTCTGGTCGATGTCGACGGCGCTTCCATGACATCCTCGGCTACAGCAGCAATATTCTCTGCAGAACGGCTACTCCGGGATCTGCCACGCCTGGCAGCATCTCGTGTTGTGCCAGTCCCTTCGAGGCGAGCGGCTAAACGTCGCAGTGTTTCACCAGTAGGCGTTGGACGGCCAGGAAATCTGCGACGAAATTCACGTTGTGCCAAAGTCACCGACCGATTATTGGTCAAATAAATAGTCAGCAATATTCCGCGTTCTGGAGCAGTGTAGCGTAACATTGTTTATTAACGTGTATTTCACATGTGTTTACTACACAAATGTCAAAACAGAACTGACATTAGGAGCTAATCTCAAAATTCATAGCATTTTCTGATAGGAGGATTACTTTTGCGCCACCATATTAAACATTTTTAAAAAAATTGAGTTGCTTTTTTTGCAAATTATTTTTATAAACAACAGTTGAATCACGTAGTTCCTATAGTGCTGTTGTCGGCTTATCAGTTTCCAAAGCCCATTGTATGCATATGTTTATCGACGTTAAACAATCGTTCACTTTAATTTTGTTTTCTTCATGACCACTATCGTATAAATCCTCCGATTCCATATCAGATAATTCCATTTGCTCCTCATTACTTTCCACATGAACTTCTTCTTGAATCCAGTTGTTTTTGCCAGCATTCGTGAAAAGATGTTCCTTATCAATTTGAGTTACAAGTGTACCAATAGTAGAAAGAACTTCGGTTTCTTTCTGAATTATATTTTGTAAAAAATTTAAGGGCATGTTATCCTCTTCACTCCATTCAGTATCGAATTTGAGCCAGGCATTCCAGGATTTTCGGATATTGGATACAGATATTTTATCCCAAAACGTAGCTAGAATCTGAACTGCATTTTTGAGATTGAAGTTTTTTAGTTTGAGCTCCAAATTTGTTCCCTTCTGGTCAATCAAGTGGGTGAGCAGATGTTTTTTATAATTTAATTTCACAAAGTTGATAACGTTTTGTTCTAACGGTTGAATAAGTGCAGTGTAATAGGGTGGTAGATTCATTGCTATAATTAAACCATCATCACTTTTTAGTTGCTTAACTGGGTGACACGTCGCGTTATCTAAAAGCAAAACTGCTTTTTGCGGCAGACCTTTTGAACCCAGAAATTCTCATAGCTAAAAAATGTTTACTTATGAACAGCTTACTTTTACTAAATGGTGAAAATTAACTTACGTGGGTAACAAATTCGTTATGGAACCAGTCCTTGAATATAAATGATGTCATCCAGGCGTTATTACTGGAGTTGTATATTACAGGATTATTGCAAAAGCCTTTAAAGGCGCGTGGGTTTTCCGATTTTCCAACAACCAACAATTTCAGTTTGTCAGTGCCATTCGCATTTGAACAGGGCAAAAAAGTAATTCGTTCTTTACATATTTTTCTTTCGGAAGCCTTTTTCTCATTACATGTGACACGAGTGTGATTTGGAAGCATCATATAATATAAACCGGATTAGTCGGCATTGTAAATTTGGTGAAGAGTCAACTTATGCTCATCAACATAATCCTTAAACTCTTTCACAAATGGATCAATGAGGTTTCGAAGACAATGCCTCGCCCGTAATTTTTAAAAATCTAATTCCATATCGACTCTTAAATTTCTTCAACCATTCTTCACTGGCATTAAAACCTGAATTGGTTTGATAAATTTTTGAAAACAAATGACTGGCATTTGTTCGTAAAATCACTGCTGATATTTCAACATTTTTTTCTCTTTGTTTTACAAACCAGTTATAAAACACTTTTTCCATTCTTGGGTACCCACTTTCTGTTGTACGTATGAACTTTTTTATTGAATTTTCTTGCTTTATAAAGCGGTAAACCGAAGACCTATGTAACTTGTAATTCACTCAAATTGAATTTATGGAATCTCCACTTTTAAATTTTTTTAAATCTCAAATTTTTTAGAAATCGTTGTTGTTACAATATGTTGAACTTTTTCCATATTAAAAGATGTATTTATACAACAAATTACAAAAATAAACTGACAAAATTGAAGATCAAAAATCAACCAAGAAGGTTAAAAGACGAGGATTTCCCTTTTCTGGTTATAGACATTGTAATCAAATTTAAAACAAACAGATAAAAGTCGCGAAAATGGAACTTGTTTTTCGTAAACTGTCGCGATTATAGAACCAGCAATGTTAAAAAATAAGCCGTCGCGATAACCGGGTCGTCGCGATAATGGGTAATCGCGAATACAGAGTTTGCTTTGTATTTTAATATAATAACATTGTAAATACTGCAATTTAAGGGAAATGAAGCTCAATCTGTGATCACTCATATTTTATACCAAAAATCAATTTTTAGTTTAACAAGTAAAAGAGCTATATTCGGCTGTGTCGAATCTTATATACTCTTCACCAAATATTACTTTAAAATAAAATTTAAAAAATTCTTATTTTTTTTAAAAAAAAATTTTTTCAAATTTTTTTTTTTTTTAAGTTTTTTCCAATTTTTTTAAAATTTTTTTTTTAATTTAAAAATTTATTTTTTTTAATTTATTAGTGAAAAAAGAGTTTTTTGTGAAAAAAATTCGGGTTAAAAAATATTTTTCCCTATTTTGACCCATTGTAGGTTCAACTTACTGTAGCCTTCATACATCGTTGCAATGGACTTTGAAATATCTATCATTAGATATCCATATTGTCTATATTTATAACTTAGTAATCGAGATATAGATCAAAAATAGGCCAAAAATCTAAGTTGTCCCGGTTTTTTCCTCATATCTCCATTATTTATGGACGGATTTTGCTGATTTTAAATAGGAAACTTCTCGAAAGCATGTCTGACAGAAATTTTTTGTATTTTCTCTAGCTATATATGTGATTTACCACAGTGTGAAATGTTGAGAACAAAATACCATTAAAAGTAAACATATTTTGTTTGCATCATAAACATATTATGACTACGCTCATAGATACTTAACATTTAATGGTTGTACATAATATAATATGTTTACCTATTTATCATTATTTAGTTGTTCTAAAAATAATTATAATTCAGTGAACAATATTCATATTTATAATTGCGATGAAAATATAAACATTTACAGTAACTAAAATATTCCTGAAATTAAATTAAAACAACAATTATATGTTTACGACAACAATATATTGTTACAAAGAACATGGTATACTTGTCGTAACCATGTCTAACCATTTTTTCTCTTTGTGTACTTGGAAACATGAAACAGAGCATATATGTTTCTGGGTGAATAAGATTACAAAGTGCAAAGTAAGGGCCAGTCTAATTGTACATGCATTAACAATTTACCGAGTCATTTAAATATTTAAATCTCATTAAAATAGAAACTTTGTTTATGTCATGTGACCCCATCACAAACCCAAACAGACGTCAGTAAGTCTGTTTTGAACATGAGTGTGTGTGTGTGAATGTGTTATTCGGTAGATCAACCAAAAACTAATACAAATAACATTTCTATGCAAATTAGCAGACTTATAGAAAATCAATCAAATGTCAATAGTCCCTAAAATATATAAAACACAAAATAACCTCATGTTTCTGACATAATACAGCTACAGATACATATTCGTCCATACACAATCCTATTCCAGCAGTTTTTTTGGGGACAATGTACTAATTTTTTGCCAGTAAATGCCACGACTACTTATGGCAAAGAGTGTTCCTAATTAGGGGTCAATTGTCAACTCGATCCCATAATAATCGTACCGCTTGAGGCTATTGTGGAATCAACTTCCATTTTGCTATAACCCAGTTATCGATTATGAGGATATTAACTACTTATGTCTGGCGATAACACTGTACCTATGTTACTTTAATAGGGGTCAATTGTCAACTCCTACTATATTATAACATCTTAATAGTTAAATTGCAAAAGAGCCGACACAAAGTTCATATAGTATGAAACCAAGTTTTACTGCATCGAAATTAATGAGTGTGTGGTAAAATGACTACTTGCGAACACTCTTTCTGCAGCCTAGTTTTAAACATCCCAGAACTACAGGGAAATTCTATGAGCTATGTCAATGAGTTAGTGGATAAATTATATTGCTGTTTATGTTGTTGTCTATGTAGTTTCTGTTGTCTCTGCCGTTGGGCTATCTATCTATATGTCAGTCAGTCATCGACAATTTGTCAAATTAACTTAAAGCCACCAAAAGTTACAATAAAACCCTACAAAAATTAAATAAAATAATAAAAGCATCAACAAAATAAAAAAGAAAAACAACAGGGTAGAACTTAATTTTATTGCTTTTGACAGCTACGATGAAACAAAATATGAAAGAAAAACAAAAAAACATCAACAAAAAGGAAGGAAATTCAAAAGAAAGTATTATGGGCAACCCAACTAACCAACAAAAAGAAAAAAAATTAAATTAGGGTTTTTAACTTCAGGAACTTTTTTAATTTCCGGGAATCGGTAAAATTTCTTTGTACCATACCGGGTACACGTTTTTCCTTAAAACTTTTAACCCAAGTATTATTTAATTTTTTTTTTTTGATCAAGTTACCTTTGTAAATCATTTAAGTTATTATGTTTAATGTCAATTATGTTCATTTGTTGTTAATCTGATGAAAATGAGTGACCAGAAAATAGTGCGTACTAAATTATAAAATATTTTCAACAAAACCCAACTTGGTCCTACAAAAAGTTGGCCAAAGAATCAAAGGTCTGCCGTCAAACTGATTCAAATGTTATTAAACAGTATTGGGAGAACTTGTCCGTTGATAGAAAACCTGGTTCAGGTAGAGCAAATGGAACACATGATGTTTCTAAAGCTAAAAAAATAGAAAGCATTTTCAAAAGAGCTCCCAACACATCAGATAGGAAAGCTGTCCGGTTAGCTCAGTGCACGGACTATTTGGTACGAAAAGTTAAAGCTAATACAGGTTTAAAAACATTCAAGGCTCAAAAAGTTCCTGACAGGAACGCTGCTAAAAATTTAGATTCCAAAAACAGAGCACGGAAATTGAAGTCAAGTTTTATAAAAAAAAATATTATTGCTGCGTAATGGATGACAAAACGTATGTTGTGGCAGATTTTTCGCAACTTCCTGGTTAAAAATTTTATTTTGCTGATGCTCGAGGGAATGTTGATGAAAAGTTCAGGACCCAAAAGCAGACAAAATTTTCCAAAAAGTTTTTGGTATGGCAAGCATTATGCTGTTGCGGCAAAGGAACCCAAACATTTGTCACAAAGGTCTCTATAAATACCGAAATTTACATCAAGGAAAATTTACAAAAAAGGATATGTACTTCCATTTATAAGACTTCTGAATGTGTCCACTTATTTTGGGCCTGATTTGGCATTATGTCACTATGGTAAGCAAGATATTGAGTGGTACAAGAACAATAATGTGGTATTTGTACCAAGAGAGGCCAAACTGCCTGGAGCTAAGGTCAGTGGAGAGACATTGGGATCTTGTTAAAAGACAATTGAAATGCACAAAAACGGTGTCGAACAAATTGACAGAAAATTCAACAAAAACCTTAATGGAAAGGTTTTAGAAAAAGGTTCATAAATTCATCACTATTGATTAGAACAAGAAAAATATTATTTTTTGGAAATTTTAATAATAATTTCAATCAAATAAAAAAAATTAAAACGGTATGTTAAGATTTTTTCGATCTCACTCCTTATTATAGCCATATTTTAGTTACGAATGTGCAACAGTGATTTGAATTTAACGGTCCGTAACGACTGCCTGCAACATTCATCATGTTTATGAACACGTCCATTAGTAGAAGCTTCTACTTATCAACAATGTTGATAGCATGCGCTTACTAGCGTTGTTTGTAAGTATGGCAACACTAAATGTTTGAGCTGCTAACATTAATATCGAAAGATCTAGAATTCGAATGTTCTAGTTGTCCGTTAAGATCATTGTTGAAGATTAACGAAAGATGGCATGTGTATAAATCAGGGAAAGACAAATGATGGGCGCCGCGTTTTTCATTCACTCTTCTATTACGTACCTGTGTACACGCATTGCAGAGAAATAAACAACTTTAATCAGTCTAGCTTGAGCATTCAAACACGCAGGTTGTGTATTGCACAATTTAAGAATCAGCGTTGCCAGTGCAAAAAAAATTTGTCTCAACTGCTTAAGATGTATGATGAACAATTTGAGATTATTTTGGGAAAAGATATGAAAGTTTACTGGCAACACCTATTCGTGGTTAGAGCGGATAGAGAGTATAACTAATACAGTCGTATATGTTGCAAAGTATGCGGTTTATTTAAAGGAAATAAATCCCGTTTTTAAAAGGTAAAAACGTAACAATATAAATACTTAGTGTTAAAATCATTATGTATGTAAGTACTGCATACATCTACATAACGTCTTCATTTAATGTATTATTGTTTGCAAAATATAAAAATTTAGGAAGCTGCTAACGATAAATACATTATATACGAGTGCAAGTGGTTATTGTGTACTTCGAATCGGAAGAAAACATTTTCGAAACACAATGTATTAAACATACAAATTCGAACGATTTTTTTTTTAAACGAGTTACAAACTAAACCCCCCAGTATATTGTTCTTATAGTTTTCCTGTTAAAATTTAATTAATTCCATTTTTATACACTATTTTTAAATACATTTTTTTGGTGAAGAAATTTGAATTCCAAAATCGTGAATTCCCGAGATAAAAATCCTAACTGATATACATAAATACTTATCTACATACATTCCATATACATAAGATAATATCACATGCATATGTATATACATACACATGCACACAGACACAAAAATAGACAGACAAATTTATACACATCTTTATTACACACAAAATGTTAGACTAACAGTAAAGAGAAAATGTTGCTAGAGGACTTAAAAATGCAGGATTTTTTTTTTTTAAATTTTTAGATTTTATTGTGAAACATTTGTACAACATAAATTTATTCAAAGTATTGGCCATTGTTGGCTATGACCTTTTCCCATCTTTCTGGCAACATATGTCTTTCGAGCTAAAAGAAGTGCTCATCTTTTGAGCTCAAGAACGAATCAAGCCAAAATCGGACTCTATTCCAAAGTGAGGCGTATGTCAGAGAGAGCAGTCTGCTTCGATTAGAACAAATAGTAGTCTGACGGGGCAAGGTCTGGACTATAAAACAGCTGAGGCAAAACTTCCCAAACACTTCCTTTTAAATAGTTTTTAACAAGTATTGCAACATGTGGTCAAGCGTTTTCCTAATGGAAAATAACAGTTTCATGCCTGGCAGTTCGAAGCGGCCAATGCTCACTTCAAACGAATCAGTTCCGTTCGATACAGGTTCCTTGTGATGATCTGGCCAGCATTCAGCAGTTCATAATAGATAGGACCAAGTACAGAGCATTACCTTAGTGCCATGGATACTTATATGGCTTTGGTGACAATTCGACTGGTTGGCCGGGCTTCATATACGATCTCTTACGCTACGGGTTATCGTAAGTAATGATTCGGCGCAAAAATGGTTTTCTTTTATAGTGTTCAAGCAGCATTTCAAATATAAAAAATTGTCTTTCAAGGTCTCTCAGCTTCAAATCGTATTGTATGAAATCCTGCTGCTTGCAAACATTTTGAAATCGCTGATTGAGTAGCTCCCAATGCTTTTGCAAGTTCTTGTTGAGTTTAACTCATGGAGTAATGTCTCCAATTCTAGGTCTTCAAACTTTGTGGCTGGCCTGGGCTATCTTTGTCTTCCGTGTCAAAATCACCACTTCTGAACAGCACAAACTATCTCTCGTACATTGAAACCGATAGAGCACATTCACCATAAGCTTTGGTAAGCAATTGGTGGCATTACGATAACCCGAAGCGTAAGAGATCGTATGTGATGACCGGCCAACCAGCCGAATCGACACCAAAGACAAATATCCATTTCACTAAGGTAATTCTCTGTCCCATCTATTATAAGCTGCTGAAATCTGACCAGACCATCTCAAGAAACCTGTACCGAATGCAACTGATTCGTTTGAAGCGAGAATTGACCGAAAAATGAGCAGAATATGCGGCCAGACATGAAACTGTAATATTCCATAATGACAATGCTAGGCAACATATTGCAATACCTCATGAAAAGTATTTAGAATGAAGTGGTTAGGAAGTTTTGTCTCACCCGATTTATAGTCCAGACCTTGCCCCGTCTGAATACTATTTGTGTCGATCAATGCAGAACGCTCTCTCTGGAATACGCTTCACCTTAGAAACAATGACAGTCTCGGGATGCATTGGACGCTCTTGGATCTCATGTTGTTTGGTATCGTCCCAAAATTCGACAAGTTTATTTTTTGACGAAACCATTCATCCAGAAATGGGCGAAGCGCCCGGAACGTTGCACGAGCAGAACACCCATTTTGATAAAATAATTTTATCATTTTCACGTGTTGTTGAACGCTATAACCATCCATTGCGATTTGGAAGAACAAACTGAATAAACGACAGCCAATTCGATACAATTGGTAGATCTTAATTGGAAAACCCTTTATATCCACAACATGTCACAGTTAAGTGCTGATTATATATATAAATTATGTCCTATGGTTTCTATTGGGAACAAAAGGCCACAACGAATCTATCCCATTCGATTCGGTTTGATGATATTTGTTTTACTTCTCTCTAGCTTATATCACTACGGCTGACTTCGATGTTCAGTTGCCGACACCATGTGTGTAACGGTGTGCCTACTCTTCGTGACCTACCCTGTGGGTTCCAGTCAATGGCAATTTTAGCTGTGTCATCTGAAGGCCTGCGCAGTGTGACCAATCCAGCGCCATTTGCGATTCAATATATCAATATGGACTGGCCGCTGATTTGTTTGTCTCCAGAGTTCCGTATTACAAATAGTGTTAGGCCAGAAAACTTTTAATATTCTTCGGAGACATCGATCAACAAACACTTGTAGAGAGTTTAAGTAGTGTTCTGTCGTATTCCACGTCTCGCATGTATAAAGGAGCACAGACTTGACACAAGAGTTAAAGAGACCGATCTTGGTGAAGTGCTGATTATAGTCTGAAGGAAATAATTGGGCCTACTTCTTCGAAAAAATGGTTGTTTAAGTAGTGAGTGATACTCTATATCGCTATATGATATCAGAGTTCCTTCTGACTAAAATTAATGATATTGATATCTTCCATTTAAGTGTATTTAGAAAGGACGCCAATAATAATTATAAGATCGCCTTGTTATCTGAAAATATAAACATGTATTTTCAGAACATACAGTAAATATACATTTAAGTTGAGTTAATACTTAGATTTAGTTGTTTGGATATTATTGGAGACCCTAAATTATTGTAAGATATTCGGTACAAAATAGCTAAAATGTTTAAACTAATTTCGTGATCCGCTGTCATTAAGATCACTGCAATATTACGCACTAGGTTTTCAGAGGTTCTGAACACTATATGGTACCTCATCCTAATAGACTTACATTTCACTACTAACTATATCTCGCGGCACTAGACTATTTGCATCTGGATGATGAAAATCAGGGACTCATGGACACGCTTAGATCTACAGCCCGCTGTTCTCGTTCTTGAACCAACGTTTTGAATAAATAAAGCACAAATTGGTTCCAGACATGTGTTGTCATATCTTAGTAGACATTTGTGGCCCTCAAGTACTTTTACTTTAGTAAACTAATAGAATAGATTGAAAGAAATATGTGGCCCGCATATAACGAGAAATTAATTGTGTAACTCTTAAATATATAGAGGAAGGTTGTTTGCATGATAATGGATGTATGATGAGTAAAATGGATCATAAGCTTGAAATCGCTATTGATTTCCCTGTGTTAAACTGTGTTATCTTATTATTTACCTCAACGCCACAGTTTGGGTCTTGTATTCATTTTATTATAGTTAATCTGGTTTTGATATTTTCAAAAACTAATTCTGTTCAATTCGAATGAACTCATATATCAACCAGTGAACTAAAACATTAAAAAAAGATTATATACAGTGTAATGAATGTAAATTCATTCTCAACCAGACTTATAATCTACTAGCGAATACCTGGCGTGAAACACATTTTGTTTATTTGTTGGAAAAAAGGAAATTTTGTTTATTATAGCGGATAAACAATATTTTTAGTTTTTTCAGTAGGTGTGTAATAATAAAGATATTTCGGTGTTCCAACCAGCAAGACTTAGCGGTCAATCGAGCCTTGTTGATTGTTATGGCGAAAGCCAGATGCACTGGAAACTGTAATCGCTTGAAATCGAAGGGTAAGTCGGTTGAAAT
This sequence comes from Calliphora vomitoria, assembly GCA_942486065.2. Taxonomy (NCBI): domain Eukaryota; kingdom Metazoa; phylum Arthropoda; class Insecta; order Diptera; family Calliphoridae; genus Calliphora; species Calliphora vomitoria. Next base: position 18,237,261 of record OW818031.2, on the reverse strand, counting down.
CATTGGAATTCGTGGTATCAAGACACATTCTTCTTTACATTTGCCGCTGATGATTGTGGCTTCAATTAAATTTGGCGATAGTTTTTTAACAGCAAGACTTGATCCGTTGCATAATTTCCTTACTTTCAACTTGTAAAGTTAAGATGTGTGGTGGCATTCCAGATGGTTCCAAAGTGTTAAGAACCTCTATTGAATAGTTGACAGCTTGTTTCTCATCTATAATCGTGTCAGTCGATTTGTACTTGGCTTAAATTGAATTTGATTGTTTATTTTGTTGACATGATTTTTGGAATTGTTTGCAATATCTGGGAAAACTTTCTGCACAACATTTTGAATTGATAACTGCATTTGGCAAAAGTTCGGCGAAAAAGTTATTTCAAGTGTAGTTTGGATCAAACGGAAGTTTTCCATCGCCCATATCCAAAAGCTGTTTGGCGAATATTTGCGCAGCAGCATCTTGAAGTAAATGAACCCGCATATTTGTCGACAATGTAAGTTTCTCTACATGTCTCCAAAGATTTGACGCTTTCAAACATGCATTTTGTTCATTGGCTGGTATTGATCTTGAAATCACTGGCAAAGAGATGTCTTGTGTGCCATAGTGCATTCATCCTATACAATAAGTGAACATGTTTTTAATACTACAGCCATGCCAGAATTATTTCCGATGTTACATGTTGGTGTTTCGGTATGGTTTACTTTTAATGGAGGCTTAAGAGCTGAGAGCGCTGTACGCCCACTATCGAGTAACGTTGATGCTATTTCATTTTTCTATCGAATTTCAGCGAGTATCAAATTGAGCAAGAATGTTTTTCCAGTGCCTCCAGGTGCGTCAAGGAAAATAATTTCAACACTTTCGTTCACTACGTGTTGCTTTTTCTAAAACTTACATAAAAAATATTTTTGTAAAAAAAAGTACCAAAAAGAGGAATCAATGCCATAATCCATTTTCATTTTTTTAATGACTACAATTCCATTTCAAATAAATTTCTTGAATATGGGATACAAAAAAGTACTAAAACTTGGGTTTCGCCCGTTTTATCCCCTTAAAAGTCGATTAAGTTCGGCTTTTAGAGCTAGCTTTATTAGTTCGGGAGATATAGAGATGCCGATTTTAGCCCCTAAAATTTGATTTAGTTGATCTACACATCGTGTGAGGTACCTATGTACATACAAAATTTCAAGACATACAAATTTTCAAAAGTTTAAATTTGGAAAAAATTATTGTATGGAAAATTTCAAAAATCGGCTTTACGAAGAGACCGAATGGACCTAACGTAGTATCTTAGGTGTCTAAAACCATCTTCAGAAAATTTAATTTCCAATGAAACTGGTTTGGAGCTAATCGCTTGGATAGTTTCAGAGTCTATAACGGACATAGGTAGAAATATTTGTTGTATTTTATATATATAGATCATTCATGTACCGATGGACGAGTAAATGGATTTTTGTTCTTGACAAACTCGCTATATCTCTATTATACTTCACTGTATTTAAAAGACAAATGCATACGAGGGGATAATTGGAATTAAGACACTTTTTGAAATAATAAGCAAATAGCTACTTGTATCCATTTGTCATGATTAAATGATTTTGAAAATTATACCACAAAGACTTATCAGCACAAATTTGACATCATTGTAAACCGTAAATTATTTCACTTTATATTTTTATTGATTTAGGAGTGCTAAGTTCTAGAAAAATTCTGAATCATTAAAACTTATCGGTATTAAGTAGATGTTTTCTAAAACCTATTGTTTGAAATTTGGCTACTCAGTAGAGTAAAAATGGATGTTCGATCAGGTATTTTCCAAATTAATTTGAATGGGAATAGAGCTCGACTTTTTGTTAAAAATCATCCAGGTTAGAATAGATATCTTTTCATATTGTCTAAAATCATAAATTTTCTTTACATCCTTCGTAACCGAAAACAATATTCATTACACAGGCAGCCGTCTCCTCGCACTCGCATACACAAAGCATATGGTTCGCATTCAACAAAACCGCAAAACCCAATATATTCTTTATTACAAACTTTACGAATGTATTAGTCTGTCTGAGTGTATGTATCTATGTATGTTCCTGTGGCTATGTGTGTGTTTATGTGATTGCAAGACTGTGGTCATAGAAAATAGAAAATAAAAAACTAAACCACAACAATTTTTACATAAAAACCACAACACTATTTAACATTTAAGACACACACTACTGCAATGACTCACAAAACCAAACAAACATATACGCACACTAACAAACATTTGTCACACACACACACCCACACACACCCTAGTCAGGCTCATACTTCATACGACATGTGTTTGTTATAGTTGAGGCTGCCTAATAACTGCTATTCTAGAACATTTTGAGTGGGATGCCAGTCTCTTTTTGTGTCTGGTGTTGGGTTGTATGATTTTTGATATAAGCTTGTTGTTGTTGTTGTTGGTTTTGGCATCGTTTGCTTGGTAGCGGTGGGTTGGGGTGTCGAGTTGTTATTCATATTTAAGTGACATTTTGTAGAGGATTTTGTTTTTTTAAAGAGCTTTTGCATATTTTTGTTGTTGCTGTTATTTTTCAGTTAGTTTTTTATTCTGTTGCTTTTTTTTTTTTGTATAAGTTTACAAATGTTTTGTAACATTTAACATCCGTTTCCGGTATGTTATTTAAAACTATATTCTTTTTTTGGGAGGAGGGAAGGTTAACTTAGGTTAAGTATACTTCCTGAATAGCTCTTCATAAAAGTGAAAACTAGATTTTAATATTAAAATATGGATGTCAGGCATTTGTGTAACAATAAATTTTGTGGGTATGCATTAAATTTTTGCAAAAATTGCAAATGTTTTTTTTAGCGAAATGTAAGCTCCAGAAACTTTAGCATATTGTGTTAATTTTGGAACAAAACCTTAATTTTTTTATTTAAAACTATAACAATCTGTGGTCATGAACGGATTATTTAATAATGATCAATATTGCCGATATTCACAGAGATTTTTCAAAGTATTGATATATTTCCACAGTGCTTCTACATAAGTATTCATCTTTGGACCGTCTCATACAGTTTTATTCTCAGACTAGCACTCAGAAGATCAGCCGAACGCATGAAATGCTTTGTGTTGGTATCATGAAAATAGGTTAGGCGAGTAATATTTGTGGACATAGGGAAACAACAAGAGCGGAAACTAGATAAAAAACTCAAACCAAAATTTCAATCAAAATAATCAAACATACGCGAGTGTATTAGTAATTATTTGGTCAATTCACGAAGTCTCTTATTAGTCATATTGTCATAATGTCCTAATATATCACGACTCACAGTGCGGCCAAAGGCACCTTTGTCCGGCCAAAAGTCGAAAAATGCACAAAATGATCAACAAATTGGTTTTTTGGGTCTCTAATTACGAATCCGTTATCAGAATTAACAAATTCAAAAGGGCCGACCTAATATGGCGTCATTTCATACGAAAAAACTTGTAAAAAATTAAATGAAATTGCTAATTCATTAAAAGTTTTGTATATTATTGAAAATTTATTAAAAATTAACAAATTTACAATGATGAAATGCAATAAGGCGATGCTATATACTATGTATAAAAAGTTATGTATATTGAAATAATATTACATGAAAAAGTTTTTACTTACTACGTTTATACGCACGGCTTATTTGAGAATAAAAATATTGCAATTAGAAAAATTTGCCGCATAAACCGTGAATTATTTTTTTATTTGCGAAATAATTCCTGATTAACTTCACTATTTGCAAATAAGATTTTAAATATTTCATTGAGTTTTTGTATTACTTAAATGGATTGCAAGAGAAACAAGAATTTTTGATTTTTGAATTTTTGCATTTCAATCCGGCACAGAGACCTGAGCCGAACGGCTGTAAGCCGGCTGAGCTGAGCAGCCGATACATTTTAAAAGCCGCCGACATTTTTGCGGCCGTTTTTGATTTAAGTTCCTTTTAATTTCACAAAATTTTCTGAATTTCACTTTCAATTTTTTACAATTTAAGTAATTATTCTTTTGTCGGCTGACAGCCGTCTTTGAGCCGCCGCCAACATTTGTAAGAGTCAGCCGCCGGCGCCGTAAAATTTAGTCGGCGCAGGTTCACAATCATCTACAACTGTTTATGTCTCAGAAGAACTGTCAAAATATTGTTGTTCATTTTCTTTTTGATTATTTATAGGTGGAGATGCTAGCAAATTAATGCAGTCTTTGAGTGGTTTCAGAGGTAATTTGCGACAACTGGAAATTTGAGGATCAGATGCTATTAAAAATCGTTTGAAAACATCCTCCATAGTTTTTTGACGATAATGTTCATGATTTTATAAAAATTTATTCAGGCTTCCTGTGCATCTTCGGACATTTGTCTAATACCCGAAAACATGAACGACTAGAAAACGTGAACACTATTATTTTTTTCATGTACTACTCTAAAACATGTATAAACTCTAATAGCTCTAAAACGTGAACTAAATTTTCTGAGTTGTTTCATTTCATTTATTGCTTTTTTTTAATTTGGGGAATCCCAGTATCGGAATATATGTCTTATGTTTACGTTAGAGTGCATTCAACAAATACATGCATACGTATTTGTGTAGCTCTATCTTAGTTCAAGTTTTGAGAGTTTACTGTATATATATATATAAATGTGGCGCTGTATTTTATGTTTTTACATGTACATTAAAGCGTAACAAGCAAAAAAGGCGCCGTAAACCCTCTAGTATAAAGTATTTTTGCAAGGCAGTTACCATTGCCCTACGTTCTTTGCCGAACGTAGATCAATGTTCAGATACGTGCAGCTGAAATTTATTTTATTTGTTACATAATACTTTTACTTATTATCTCCAATAGCTTAGAGAGCAGGAATTAGCAAGAAAAATAAATTTCACTCAATCACATCAATTTTGTTTAAAAAATTAAAAAAATAGTCCTTACATATCACTTTCTAACAATTTACTATTTAGAAATTTACATTCAGGTTTTGATTTTGCGTATTGTACTTACCTTCAGCTGTAGAATCCATTTTGTTTCGATTGATTTGCTTGATTACATCAACATTGACACTTGTTTAACCGAAGCGTCTATTAGCCGATCATTCCTACGGTAGTGTGCCGTTCGGGTGAAGGCTTACTTCAAACTGAAATTATGAAGGGCATTTGAGGGAAGGGACCCCACCATTCATCTCCTAGAGCATTTCTTTAACAAACCCAATGACAAAAAACTGTTTTTTTCTACAGTTTTACAAAATTTTACAAAATTAATTCGGTGATGATCACCGATACTAGTAGTTGGAGCAATTCTATTATATTTTTAATAATTTCTTTGATTTATATCAAAAATAATTAAAATTGTTGGATTTTATTTATTTATCCACCAAAATTTCAATTGTTCTCAGATTATGATATTCATAAGCCGAGAGCAACATAAATGGTTGTCACAAACATATACTTGTTTACTGTAACCATATATATGGTTGATACAATCATGTGAATCGTAAATTAACCATATTAATGTTACCACAATCATATATATAGTTACTGAGACTATAATATTGTTAAAAAACTTATAAAAATTTTGAAATGGTTGCAGTAAACATGCACAACTATATTATTTTTCTACGTGTAGTTAAGGTGCCAGAACCCAACATCATGGGAAGAAAATTCACGATTAAATGGCTTATATTTGTGCTAGTGGCAAATTTCGGACTACAAAATGTATTTATCTCTAGTACTGTTGACGAAACAACACAGCCATTGAAAGTTGTCTTGGTGGTTGAACACTGTATTTCACGGAACAGAGTTGAGAACTCTATTGCATGGAACATCCAATGAGTAACTTAATTTTATGTCAAATACTGATCTTAATTAGAGTCGTTGCTTATTTTCTTTACGATTATCAAGAAAAAGCATTTTACTGTTCAAGGATGTTAGTTATAATCATAAACAAGATCCATGTTCCAAACTTCAGGTTTCCTTCCTTGAACAACAAAAACCTGAATTCAGCTTGCCAAGTTTTTTCCTAACAAAAATTCAATGACTTTTGAATACAATATAAGTTGTACCACTACCTAACGATTGTTGCTTGGTCTCACTGACAAAACTCATGAATTATTAATTTGTTGCTCTAGTAGTTTTTTGTATCCAGCAACATGTAATGGCATGTTGCTATAATATTTTTCATTAAACTCTTATATTTCCCTTAACAACAATAGCAAAAAGAAAACTTTGTTTACAATGGTGGCTTCCTTTTTTGTTACGGTCATTAGTAAAATAATGAAAAATATCAACAAAAACACAAAAAAAGACAAGATATTTAACATTTTGTTTTATTAACAAAATTTCGTTGTTGGCCACCAAACAATATAGTCCTTTTTATATTTTGGTGGTTTCCTATTAAAATGGTAAAAAAGTGAAGAGAAATCGTTTGAGTGACATTTTTATTAACAGCGACAAATCAACCACAACCGACTTATTTACGCTGGCGATTTTTCTTTGCTTTATTACGCCGAACAGCAGCAAGAACAAAAACAACATGTTTTGCTTCCTTTTTTGTTGTTTTACTTTCCATTAAAATCGAATGTTTGGCTTATCTCTCTGCAGCTTTTTATATGTATGTATGTGTGTCTGCTTATATCTGTTCTGTTTTTGGTTTATTTGTCTATTAAAACCAAGTTGGCCTTTAAGTTTTCTTGCCATCAATCAATCATTCAATCAAACTGGATTTTATTTGATTTACTATACAAACTGTCAGTCTCTTTTATACAACCAAAAACCAGTAACAACAACAACACTAACTACAACATCAAAACCATGTAAAATGTCTAAAGGAAATCAAACAGTGATAAAGGATTTGCTTAACTAAACACTTTTTTTTTTTTTTTGTTGTGTGGTGTGTCCTTCTTTAACTCATTTGAACAAACCACTTTAAAAAAAATATTTAAAATTGTAGGATACTTTTTTGTGCTATATCGTTTTTATTATCTTTATTATAAAGGAATATTTATTTAGTGGAAAAGATTGAAACATAAAAAGCTTTTTTTTATTTATTTAAATTTTAGATTTTTTTTAATGAATTTGGGTTCACATCACAATATTAAATGGAAAACATTTTAACCAAATATGCGAAATTTCTCACATGCAATCACACTCAAGTGAAATTCAGAAAATTTGAATTTAATGGAAAATTGTTTATGTGTTTGGAAAAACCTACGGTAAATTTGATTTATAAATATTTTATGAAGAATTTTTTAGAAATAATTGCACAAGTGTTTTTAAGTGCGGGTTAGTATGCTCTGATTTAAAGGATTTACAGAGTGCTGTAAATTTCTAGTTATTCAATTGAAGTTTCAATGAAAACATAGCTGGATCTGTATTGCAATGGTTTGAATCTACTTGAAATTTTTACAAAGATTAGTCTTGTTCACTATTCACACCAAACCTACACGCAGAAAAAATATATAGTTGTGCATTGTTACTGTAACCATTTCAACATTTGTGCATGTTTACTGTAACCATTTAAAATTTTTTAACAATATTATAGTCACAGTAACTATATATATAATTGTGGTAACCATACTATGGTTAATTTACGATTCACATGATTGTATTAACCATATATATGATAAAGGACTTACCATATTATGTTGCTCTCGGCTTATGGATATCATAATCTGAGAACAACATATTATGATAAAATTATTCATCATATAAATGGTTGTCACAAACATATACATGTTTACTGTAACCATATATATGATTGATATAATCATGTGAATCGTAAATTAACCATTGTATGGTTACCACAATCATATATATAGTTACTGTGACTATAATATTGTTAAAAAATTTTAAATTTTTACAGTAAACATGCACAAATGTTGAAATGGTCACAGTAACAATGCACAAATATATTCTTTTTATGCGTGTACATATTCCCAGCAAAAATTTTGTGAATTTTTGTAATGGCAACTAATTACCACATGCCTTCTTTTGTAATGAGTGGTGGTTATTTTATTTACTAGAAAAGGTACTTATTTTTGTACTGGTTGGTAATGAACTTTTGCATTTTGCACAGCTATCTAGTGTGTTTGACTGGAAAACGAGACGTTAGCGGTTCTACACCAGTCAGCGCCATTCATTTTTTTGTTCAGATTATATTAATTTATATGTTAATGTTAAAACCATTGTTAACTTACAATAAAATAACTCGTACATGGGGCAGTGAGTTAGCAGCTTGACTAGCAAACACAAGCAAATAATGTGACGGTTCGATACCCACATGAGGCAACATTTTTCTGTTTTTTTTTTTTTTAAGCTACATATTCTTATTGTGAATGTAATACTTATAATTGAGCTGAATGTAAGTATATTTATAAGTAGGACCCCTGAATTTTTAGAAAATCTCGAACAACGGTAACTAGTGTTTCAGCCAAATAATAAGTAGTTACCAGTTTGCTCCAATATTACTTGCTGGCTTACTAAGTAAGTAAAGTTTTTGCTGGGTTGTTTATAGAATTCCAATAGGTACGGGTCGATATTGAAATGTGTGCAGGGCTTTTCAATGACTCTGGTAAATATATCCAGGAAATTTAAGAGAATGAATGGGTTATATTGACTTTAGGGATATCTTTCGATAGATGTGCGACTTCAGAAATTTCTACAAAGTTTTGCAGGGTCAAATCTTGGTAACCAATTCACGTTGATTCGGCGAGATATAACCATACTAATACCCAAATTGTTCAAGAAACAAGTTCGGACCAATGATGGCGCTTTCTCCAAACAGTAAATCCTCGCTAAAGATAATTGTTTGGACAACGCAGCGGCTACAAATACTCATATTTATAACAGAGTGTTAAGAATTTGTAGAAAGTGAAATATTGAAAAGTATCTTCAAGAGCCTTCAGAACTCCCCCAAATTTTGTGAACAAATCCCAAAGTCTAGCAGGCCTTGGATCGATATCTCGTTGAATTGTTTGCTTTGGCTATTTTTAGTCAATGAGCGTCAATTAGTCGATTGATAGCCGAATAATTTATTTCATCGGATTCTTATCTTATAAAACTAGTCATTAGCAGATCGTGAGAGGATTGCATTAATTTCCTTTCGTAGTTTTTTTAATCAGAGCTGAAAAATTAATCCGTCTCTTAAATTGTCTGTAGTAATTTGCTGTTATAAACCAAATAACTGTATTCGAATAGAATTGAGAGAGAGATATATTCGGCTTTGCCGAATCTTATATACTTCAACAAATTATACTTTAAAATAAAAATTTTAAATATTTTTTGGTAAACAAAATTAATTTTTTTTTTTAAATTTTTAAAAGAATTTTTCAAAATTTAAAAAATAATTTTTTTTTTAATTTTTTTAAAACATTTTTTTTCGAAATCGTTTTTTTTAAATTTTTTCTTGTTAAATTTACTATGAAAAAAATTTGTTGGTAAAAAAAAAAACGCGTCAAAAAATATTTTTCCCGATTTTGGCCCATTGTAGGTCCATTGTAGGTCCAATTTCTATAGCCTTATATAGATCGTTGCAATGGACTTTGAAATATCTTTCAATAGATATCCATATTGTCTATATTAATGACTTAGTAATCGAGATATAGATCAAAAATAGACCAAAAAATCGAAGTTGTGCCGGTTTTTTTCTTATATCTCAGCCATTTGTAGGCCGATTTTCTCGATTTTAAAAAACAACCGAGCCGGAAGAATTCCCGACATATTGATGTATAAATTATGTTTGTAAGTTATTTGGGGGCTACGGAAAGTTGATTTCAACATACCAACGGACATGGCTATATCGATTCCGCTATCTACATCGATCCTGAATATATATACTTTATGGGGTCGCAAATGAAAAATGTAGAAATTACAAACGGAATGACAAACTTATATACCCTTGCCACTCATCGTGAAGGGTATAACAAGTAAGAGAGCTATATTCGGCTGTGCCGAATCTTATAAATTTTTTTTTAAATTGTTTTTCAATATTTAAATTTTTTTTTTCAGAATTGGTTTTCAAATTTTAAAAAATAATTTTTTTTAAATTTTTTTTTTCTAAATAGTTGTTTTTAATTTTAAAATTTTTTTTTGTTAAATTTACTAGTAAAAAATCGGGTTAAAAATTATTTTTCCCGATTTTGGCCCATTGTAGGTCCAAATTACTATAGCCTTATATAGATCGTTGCAATGGATTTTGAAATATCTACCTTTAGATATCCATATTGTCTGTAATAATGACTTAGTAATCCAGATATAGATAAAAAATTAGGCCAAAAATCGAGGTTGTCCTGATTTTTTCCTTATATCTCAGCCGTATATTGATATATAAATCAAGTTTGTAAGTTATTTGGGGTCTTCAGAAAATTGATTTCAACAGACAGACGAACATGGCTTAATCTCAAGAAGGCGAAGGGTATAAAAAACTTAATTATATTGCGAAGAATCAAAACTGCCAGTGGTAAAGTCGATTTCATACGCAGCATACTTTTGAGAAACCACGAGTAGTTACCCATAAGTTGGATGGGAACATAAACTGTATCACAACCTGGAGTCATTGTAAAGTTCTGGATACGAAAGGTTAAGGGTGAAATGTAGATCATCAGATATATAAGACTTAACTGAAGAAAGCTAAAACAATGTTCGCATCTTTTCGTATGAGTGTTGATAAAATTGCTCTAAATTCTTAAACTATCGTGTGGAGTGTGAAATATTTTCCAGGAGTATTATGATTGCAAATCGTTTATTGGACAGATATCTTAACAATTATGAAAAATGCGGATTGGTTAGAATCGAACGTTATATCGAACTTAAAAACCTCCTTAGACTTATCTCAACAATATGACTAACAGTTTAACGTTAGGATAGTTTGGGTTCCCAGGCGCGGAGGAATATTAAAGCGATTCATCTTTCAATGTATGTCCATATCTCCACACGCATTGACCTATCAAATATTGAACTGCTGAAATGACTGCATAAATGGCAACAATACGACTAAGATTATTTGAATTACCGGGCACAAAGAAATATTAGGTCATAGGTGTGCACATATCTACTCTTCTTGATCATTTTAAACTGGGCCACTAGAAATGACTGCATGATTACTGAAAACAATATCTGTATGTAAGTCCACGTATTTTTATGTTAGAGTATTTGATAACAAAACATGGCCTGATTGGGTACTTGTGCAACGATTGAGAGATTTCGGCGGGAGAGTCTGTATAAGGTTTAGGAGAAGAACGTTAATTACTTCCTATGCCACTATTCCGCGCTTAAGTTTTATGAGTAGCAATGTCAGACCTATTGAGCTTTGTGCTGGATTGTATTATGAGCTTGCTATCACAATGTACCGGTCAACAGAGCATAAATCAATTGGAATTGGACTTTAGGTGCGAATGTACAATTCTAAGGACTTTAAATAAAGGATACACCAATACAAATAACTATAAAAACCCGAAGAGAATTATTTCTTTGATTAAAAAGTTAATGTGCGTGAGATTTCTAATATCACAGAAATATCTGTATATCTGATATCTTATGTTTATAATATTGATTATCTAACGTTTGATTATCATTGATTCTTATGAAATTTTATATTAAGTAAAATGTGCAGAAACTAAAATTAAATTTCGGTACTAAATTTAATCTCAATCTGATAACCAGCTAGAATGTATGTGAATTTTGCCAAAAAAAAAAAGATAATTTTTGCAATTTACGTTGTCTGGTATGTGGCAACATGAAACAGCAACTTAAATAAATATTAAAGAGAGGGAAACATTTCAGCATTTTCATGATGTTAACATGTGCATTTTGATGCGTGTGTAAGTGTTCACACATACATACATATGTACATAGATGGAGAACAACAGTTTCAACATCGATTTAAACAACAATGACGACGACAGCAGCAGCAGGAACAACTACAACAAAATAACCACAAATGATGGGCCATCAAATTGATGTTACAGTTAATGTTTGTTAAACCAATCAAAATAATGTTGATGTTGTAAACAGATAAAAAAAAAATACAGGCAGAAATAAACATAAAACAACAATCTCAACAACGAAATACTTAATCGCATAAATGGAAGAAAAATTGTGACAACAAGGACAAGCGTAGAAAGGACGACACACATGTATGTATTATATGTTCACACACACACATACTCACTCTCACATAACAAGTAGTTTTGCGAATATTGGTTTTAGCCTACCATTTAATGAGGATGCGGATGTGTGTGGATGTATGTATGTTTTTGGTACGTGTGGTAAGTTCTTGTATGTGCTTTTAAATACTTAAGCGTATTTGTAAGAGAATTGCATGTCTGCGTCTGTGTGAATGTGTGTGTTTATAAGAATGTAAATTATTTGATGACATAAATAACAAGTAAACACGCGTAAACATTTCGAGGATAAAAACACTGTATTGTTTTTTGTTTTTTTTTCCTTTAATTCCAAATGTCTGTCGTTTTTACCAAAACATGCACCAACATTTTTATCATTCATTATACATGGCTGTAAGCCAACAGCAAAACAACATGATATACAATTTTTGTAACAGCATTTACGAGTTTATATATATTTTTTTATTATTCTCACTTCTGCTTTTGGTCGTATTTCATTAAACAGGAAGCGATATTTTACACCATTTTTCATTTATACTACTCAGTTTTATGTCGGTTGGTGTTGAAGGTTTCTGTTTTGACCATTTATAAACTGACAGGGCTTGAAAAGTTTATGGTGTTGCAATGTAGAACTAGTTTTAAGGAAGTGAAATTAGTTTTCCCATTAACACTTCGATGCCAGATTCTTTAAAAGCTTCATTCTGATATGAATTTATCAGTGTTTATATTTTAGTTCCCCATACTTCAGACAAGTCTTTCAGAACCATTTACATAATGAGCAGGACATTTTAACTATAAACATGTTGCTGCAATATATTTAATACAAAATATGTTGCTGCAACATTTTTAATATAAAACATTTTGCTGCAACATTTTTAATACAAAACATGTTGCTGCAACGTTTTTACTATAAAACAAGTTGCTGGAAAATTGTTACTACAAAACATGTTGCTGCAATATATTAAAAAAAAAACATGTTGCTGCATCATCTTTACTACAAAACATGTTGCTGAAACATTTTTACTATTAACATGTTCTGCAACATTTTTTATAGTACAATTGTTGCAGCAACATGTTTTGTAGTAAAAATTTGCAGCAACATGTTTTGTATTCAAAATGTTGCTGAACATGTTTATAGTAAAAATGTTTCGCTGCAACATTTTTAGTACAAAACATGTTGCTGCTACATTTTTACTGTAAAACATGTTGCTGCAACATTTTTACTATAAAACATGTTTCTGCAAAATTTTGACTATAAAACATGTTTCTGCAACATTTTTACTATAAAACTTGTTGATGCAACATTTTTACTATAAAACTTGTTGATGCAACATTTTAACTATAAAACTTGTTGCTGCAACATTTTTACTAAAAAACTTGTTGCTGCAACATTTTTACTAAAAAACTTGTTGCTGCAACATTTTTATTGCAAAACATGTTGCTGCAAGATTTTTACTATATAACATGTTGCTGCAACATTTTTACTATAAAACATGTTGCTGCAATATTTTTACTATAAAACATGTTGCTGCAACATTTTTACTATAAAACATGTTGCTGCAACATTTTTACTATAAAACATGTTGCTGCAACATTTTTACTATAAAACATGTTGCTGCAACATTTTTACTATAAAACATGTTGCTGCAACATTTTTACTATAAAACATGTTGCTGCAACATTTTTACTATAAAACATGTTGCTGCAACATTTTTACTATAAAATATGGTGCTGCAACATTTCTACTATTAAACATGTTGCTGCAATATTTTTACTATAAATCATGTTGCTGCAACATTTTTACTATAAAACATGTTGCTGCAACATTTTTACTACAAAACATGTTGCTGTAACATTTTTACTATAAAACATGTTGCTGCAACATTTTTAATACAAAACATATTGCTGCAACATTTTTTTTATAAACATGTTGCTGCAACATTTTTTCTATAAATATGTTGCAGTTTCCGTTTGAAAGTTTCATTAGGAAAACGAAACACACTTTGACTTCCACTTGCATTATAACAAATACCATTCATTGAAATCTTTCCATATTTGTACAAGTTTTTCTTAAAGCCTGTGTCCTCTTCTACTATTCATTTATACATCATTTTGCAGTTTAGTAGATCCTGATTTATTACCAATCCAAAAAATGAAAATTAAATGTCTATTACATACAAGAGATAATTTAGAGGGGATAAATATGTACGGTCGTACAACATTTTGGAATTTTTTTTTCCGCTCGAGCCCACTGTGCGTTGGTACACTCCATATATAAGACCAGCGACTTTTCAATCCTTGCAGAACGAGTAGTAACTATAACTGTAACGAGTAGCACTATTAATGTTCATGTATCATCTCAATACAAGTTCATGTAAAAAGACAAATATATATATGTATGTGTGTGTGTATTGGATATGACAAATGTCTGTCTGAGTGTGAGAATGTATCATTGATAATTCGCCAACTGTAGCCGGAAAGCAAAATGTTCAACATGAACGCTTTTGAAAACCTCCAATAGCCGGCAGAGCGTAATGTGTACTATATAAACCCTTTCTCTATCTTTCTCTGGCCACCACAACAATTCCATTTAATGCTGTAGTGGTAATAGAGTTGATGATGATGGTGGGAATGAACGTTGGACATTGTAAATGATTATGACAATGACACTCCGAGGAATAGCAACAGTAAAATAAGCGTAAGTTAAGCACAGACAAATGCAGTTTAAACTGCATTTTGTGGCAACATCATGCAGGAAGGGCATGACCGGTTTGATGGTAAAAATCTCTGTCGATTGTTGAGGTTTTTAAGTATGTGAATTATTTTAAATGTTTCCTGTGGTAAGTAAGTGTTTTCTGTTATTGAATAGATGGTATGTAATAAACAGTTTGGTTAAAGTTTGGACAATTATTTTTGATATAAGTTTGCAATATCTATTACCATGTATAACTTATTTTCATAAACCAATTATCTTATATTCTCTATACATATGGCATTACTCATTGTATATAATGGAACATACATAGTTTATACATAAATTTATTCCCTTTAATTTTTCTTTTTCATTTTGTAATTTTCTACTTCATAAAATGGTTTTTAGCATTTTTACGACAAATAAACTTTATTTCATGAGTTCATTTTTGTTTAACGAACAGATACAATATATTTTATATTTTGGGCTTTAAATGTAGTCACAAAAGAATACGTTTATTTTTATTATTATTCTATTTTTTTGTATTTTCGTGAAAATGCTTACTTAGCGGTCTGCTAAAATTTTTTTTACAACATTTTGGTTTTTATTTTTATGTTTATTGACATTTGATTTTGTGTTGTGTTTCAAAATTTAGTAAACGTCTGATTTTCTTTTCTTTTTTTCCATTTTTACGATTCATTCTATCTGTCTGTTATATTTTTTTTCTTTGTTGGTAAGGGCGATAGTAAAATAAATCAACTGTAAAATGTTGTAAAAACAATATGTATTGAAAGTTAGTAAGTATAAAATTTTAGAGGAATTTTATCCATAAATATATATTTTTTTTTAATAAAATGAAATTTGAATGAAAGTATTAATATTTATTAAATTTTTTGGTGGCAAAGTAATCTTTATAGTGTTGATAAGCAAAAAGAGGTAGAGAAGCGGAAATGCTTACTAGTGAGTTGTAAAAAATTCACAGTAGAATAGATTTTTATATAAAAAAATGGAACTGAATCATGGATTTAATTTTAAAAAAAGTTAAATGATTTATATTGTAACTAGCAGACCCGGTGGGCTTCTCCACCCCAAATTTGATGAAATTAATAGTAGTATTAAGTCTCCGTTTGTGAATTAATACTAATTTCGGATAACATGTCGCTAGTTTGATGTTTATTAATTTATTACAAAAAGTACCAAAAAGTCTCCTTCTAGAATTCTCACTCACTTTAGACCATATATGCTTAATTTCGTGTTTCTACGTCCATTATTATACGAAATTCAAAAAGTACCATTAGAATAAAGAAAAAGTACCATAAGTCCCCCATTTGTGGATTCCCACTCACTCGGGTCCATATAACATTTATTTCATGTTCCTAGGTTCATTGGTGAAGAAATTACAAAAAGTACCATTCGAATATAGAAAAAGTACCAAAAGCAACCACTTGTGGATTCCCACACACTCGGCCCACGTAAAAGTTTTATTTCATGTTTCTAGGTTTATTGGTGAAGAAATTACAAAAAGTACCAAAAAGATTCCCCCTGGAATTCTCACCACATATGCTTAATTACATGTTTCTAAGTCCATAGTTATAGAAAATTTAAAAAGTACCATTAGAAGAATAAAACAGTACCAAAAAGCAGCCACTTGTCGTTCACATTCACTCGGGTCCATATAAGCTTTATTTCATGTTTCTAGGTTCATTATTGGAGAAATTACAAAAAGTACTATTCGAATAAACAAAAGGTACCAAAAAGTCTCCCCCTAGAATTCTCACTAACTTAGGACCATATATGCTTAATTTCATGTTTTTAAGTCCATTGTTATAGAAATTCAAAAAAGTACCATTAGAACAATAAAAAAGTACCTATAATTCAGTTCTCACATTTTGGAACCTAAATATTATCCCCTATTCCTAACACTAACTTCACTCAGATACATATCAGCTAACTTTAATGTCGATAAGTGAAATAATTTAAAATATTAAAAAAGTACCATTAGGAGAAAAGTACCAATATCCCTTTTCCTCCTTGAACAGCCCTCAAGTTTGAAATTTAAAAATATTCCATTTTGCCAAAATTGTTTATGCTACAGACATGTCTCAAACGATTAAAATCTGTGTTAATGTGCCCAAGAAAAGATATGTTTTAATAAAAGTATCAAACTGTTTACCCGGATTTGGTCCAATATAAGCCTTGGCACTCGAGTGCCAAATAATAACCTGTTAGTTAATTTTTGTATGAATCCAGGAACCAATGTTAAAAAAAAATGATAAAATAAAATGTATTTTCCCGATTTTATCCCCTTTTTGGTACCTTTTTTATCCCCATTACGTTGGTAAAATTATACTCAAATAAATTTCTGTATCGTTGTGGGAGCTCATAATAAAATATTCGTATCTCTATGTCAAATTATAAAAAAAAACATATTTTATGAAAAAGTACCAAAAATAAACACAATTTTTATTCCTTAAGGGTTCAAAATTTCCAAAAAGTACCAAACTCGTATTTTTAGTTTTTTGATAAGTAAAGAATACGATTTAAAATTTGTTTCTATGTTTATTGGTTTAAAAGACACACAGGGTGCCAAAAAAGTACCAAAATACAGTTTTAACCGTTTTCTCCCCTAAACAAACCGAATTTTGAAAAGTACCAGATACCTGTCAGCTTATTTTTTAAATGGAGTAACATGATATTGCAAGTTTTTTGTATCTTTATTAGTTTTGAAGATATAAGGTTACCGAATTTAGGGTTCGAATTTCCAAAAATCCCTTCTTATCGGATCGTTATGGGGAGGGAGGAACCCAGAGTTAAAATTTCATGATTCTAGCTTCAGGTCGTTTGGGCTGTGCGATGATGAATCAGTCAGTCAGTCAGTAACGTTACTCTTTTATATATATATAGATATATATATATATATATATATATATATATATATATATATATATATATATATATATATATATATATATAGATTCAAAAATATCCCATTTTAAAACTCCGTTCTTCAAAAATATTTCACATTTTCATATAGAATGTGATTAAGTCAGAACCATTGAATTGTTGCTGAAAAAATAGTATTAAGAAAATTTATACAAATTTTTTAGTATGATTTTTATATGAAAAATTGATTTTTATATGAAAAATTTTAAATTAAATTCATAATTCGTTAAATAGTGGTCCTAGAGCAAATAGGAGGATATTATGTGATCACTCAATTTTCTATCAAAATTATTTTTTTAATTAGCTTTCTAATGCATGCAATTAGGTTCAAATCCGTTAAGGACTGCTTGAGTTAGAGACTAAAGCAAGATTTTTTAATTTTTTCGAAAAAAGACATTTTGACTAAAAAAACGAAAAAACGATTTGAGTGGTCTCTCCCGTTCATCAATATTTAAGAGTTGTACACCAAAATTCTTGGTTTTTAGAGTAGATTAAGAAAATCGATGTTCATGAAGGAATTTCGAAAAAAAATAAAAAGTGAGACGGTCTATTATATATACACTCCTCACGAAGGTGAAGGTTATATAAAAAAATGTAATTTATTAGTGAACAAAATTTTCTGGTAAAAAAAAATTTTTGGTGAAAAAAAAATCGGGTTAAAAAATATATTTCCGATTTTGACCAATTGTAGGTCCGAATCAGAGATCAGCAATGAATCACTTTTTTTGCTATTCATACGCTCTTATGAAATAATAAGTATAAGTGAGTAGTCATCATTGAAATTAAACTACTCTGACGTACTCATACTCACAATAGCATTGATTTATAAGTATGCGTAGCATTAAATATGAATCCGACGTCGACATCATACTCATACGAACTGAAATCTGTTTGATTCATATACGACCTCAGCCTGACTTATAATTTTAGGACAATACTTATGATACTCACTATTGCTTCAACTCATTCGACTTATGCATGTTTTTTTTTTTTTTTTGTGTAATTATACAGAATTCGGTAACACACAACCTCATAATGAGTATTTTAATGTTCGTATTCGAATCATACTTATTTTGCATCGTCTATACAAATTGAGCTAAGTTGAGTTGAAATTAACAACGTCATAAATGTTGTTAAGTATGAGTATGATGACTACCTCAAACTTTACTAGTGAATATGACTCAGTATTCCAGATATAGATCAAAAATAGGTAAAACATCAAGGTAGTCGTGGTTTTTTGCTCATATCTCAGCCATTTGTGGGCCGATTTTCTCGATTTTAAACAGTAACCAAACCGAGACTATATCGGGTATATTGATGTTTAAATCATGTATGTAAGTTATTTGGGGGCTACGGAAAATTGATTTCAACATACAGACGGACATGGCTATATCGACTCTGCAGAATGTATATACTTTGTGGGGTCGCAAATGTTGAATACAAATTTATGTATACCCTTGCCACTCATGGTGAAGGATATAGTAATACTTATATCAAATTCAAGCTCATTTCAATATCTTTGTAACGAATTAACCTTTCAAATGACTTACTCAAAAAAATAAATATTCCAAAATCGTAAACATCCTGTTAATCTTTTTCTTCTTAAATATCATTTTTATTCAATATCAATTTTAATTCATGTATGCAATATATATAATTTTATTTCATTTGTATTTTTATTCTTTTAAATTTAATTTCACTTTATCTTAAATTATTATGTATTTTAATTTTTGTTTTTTTTTTACAGACACATTTTATTAAGTTTCACTTAAATAACTACAAAAAGTTTTGTTGTATTTGGGTGTGTGTATGTTTTTTTTTTTTTTTTTTTGTTTTACAGAAATATTTTAAAGAATTTAATTACATTTTACTAATTGTAGGTGTATGTTTATGTGTAAGACAGCATATTTGGGGAGTGTGTGAGTGTGGGTTGAATATAGCATACATGTACAAAACCCTGCAGTTTTAAAGCTAGTAAATAACAAATTTCCGCCAACTAGCTACTTTTGAGTCCACTGCTACTGTTTAATGTAATGAATTGACTAGTTTTATAAACAAATTTATTGTGATAATTATTTCTAGTTACTTCACTATTCCAATTTTGACATGTTATAGAAGAACCTAATAATTGGTTAGTCAAAGCCCTTGATAGTAGATTGGTGGGTAACTAGTTCCATGAACTGCAGGGAAATTTTACTCGTACATACATATATATTTTATAATTATACATGTGTGTATTCGCCTGTCTGCCTGTAAGTATGCACAAGTTTGTGTGTAAAAGTTGAGGTAAAACATTTCATGTGTTAAAAAAGTCAAGTCATATAAATATTTCATCATCACAAAAAGTACATGAAAATGTATGAAATGAAATATTCTCGGGTGTAATGATGTGTATAAGTATGTGTCTGTGTGTGTATTTGTTTAAGGATCAGTAAATCCTTGAGAGGGTGTAGAAGAATTAGTGACAGAGTGTGAGAGACACAGAGAGATAGGGAGTGTGTAAATGCTTTAATAACCTATTAGAACCATAGCCATTTTGTGATAGAGCATTTGCATTTATTTTCAAATTTATTTCTAGAGTAAAAGGTGTTTACAATTATTATTATTTTTATGTCAAATATAAATTTTTCTAAAACATATTGTATTTGTTGTCAAATAAAACTTATATTTAAATATTTGTTTAGAACAAAGTTTCTTTTGGGGGATTTTTTTATACTAGTAATTATTTATATATAATAAATAGATATGCAAATGTTACATGTATCTTTCTCTTAATAACGAGTTTATAAATTGCCAATATTTTAGTAAAACTTTAAACCAAAATATTTTAGTTGGTTGTATTTGTAAAATAATAGTTATATAAATGTTGTTCGTAACTATCTTACAATAAAATGTCATTTTGGTTTTTTTTTGTAGTATTTTAATATCAAGTTTCACTGCATTTACAATTGTTGTGTTTAAATATGGTTTTAAAAAACTTTTTATATTAAAATATTTTGTTGTAGTTTTTTACAATTATTTAGGTGAAATATGCTTTTTGGAACAGGGTATCAAATACATTTTGGTTTGGCTGCTACATTTTTACTATGAACATGTTGCTGCAACATTTTAACTGTCAACATGTTATTGCAGTATATTCCTAGCTGCAACATTTTCTACTTATAAACATGTTGCTGAAACATTTTTTATTATAAACATATTGCTGAAACATGTTCATCTTATAAAAACCATAAACATGTTGCTACAATATTTTCACTATAAACAGATGCTTGAGTATTTTTTTTGTTAAGATGTCTCAATATTATTTTAATTATAATTTAGATATTTTTACTATAAACATGTTGCTGCAAAATTTTAAGTTTCAACATGTTATTACAATATATTTCTTGCTGCAACATTAATATGTTGCTGAAACATGTTTTATTATAAACATGTTGCCTCAATGTGATTCACATGATTGTATCAACCATATATGTGGTTACAGTAAACATGTACAGTGACTCTCATTAATATTCGGTTTTTATATATGAGTTTCTGAAATCCGAAAATTCTCAATGAATATAATGACATCTTGTAAATGTTTATTTTTTTACTTAAAGGTATATATTTAGAGCTCACTTTTCACTAATTGGTTTTTAATTAATATTGATTGAATGTATTTTAAAATAATAAGAAACTAAAGTACTACAGAAATACATGCATCATTAATATTCGGTTTTTTGTTTTACCATAAAATTCTCCGCTGTAAATCTGTATATTTACATAAATTATTTGTAAAATTGGGATACACTCATTAATTAACATCAAACAAATAATGTTAGCTGAATAAACATTGTCATTCTCAAGGTTTTTTTTTATAAAAGCCGCGTTGGGTCGTAAAGGAAAAAATACTTCGTTAGAGCAAAGAAAATTAGTGATTTTCATTACAAAAAAGGAAAAAAATATAAAAATATTGCTGAAATATTGAATATGAAGCCAAATACTGTCGGTTACATTATCCGAAGATATAAAAACCAGGTTCGAATTGATTTTAAAAAACCAACTGGGCAGCCAAAAAAGCTTACCGAGATGGATGTGCTCCGTTTTGTTAAAAAAATCAAGGCTAACCCACGCTTAAGTGCCCCCAAAATTGTTACTGAAGTTAAGGCGGAATTTGAAAAGACAGTTTCAGAAGCAACAATAAGTCACGCCATTAAAAAATAAGGGTTCAACGGCCGTATTGCCCGTAAAAAACATTTCGTGAATTTAATGGCTTTTTTCGGGCAATACGACCGTTGAATAATCGGTTAAAATTTACTAAGGAGCATATAAAAAAAATATGTAAATTGGTGGGAAGACGTAATTTTCTCGATGAAAGCTAATTTAACTTATTTGGAAGTGATGGACAAACTATGGTGTGGCGGTAGCCGAATAAAGAGTAAAAAGTAAAAAATATTACTTTAACACTTAAGCATGGAGGAGGAAGTGTAATGGTTTGGGTCTGCATATCAGCGAAAGGGGTTGGGAAACTTGTATGAATCGAAAGCATTATGCACAAGGATGTTTATTTGAACATTTTGAGAGACAATTTGAAACAATCTGCAGAAAAAATGGGAATTGCAAGAACTTTTGAATTCTATCAGGACAACGACCATAAGCATAAAGCCCACGTTGTTCGTGAGTGGTTGCTTTATAATTGTCCAAAAGTGATTAATACGCCTACTCAGTGCCCAGACATGAATCCCATAGAAAATTTATGGGACTATTTAGATCGCTGAGTCAGTGGAAATCCATTTTCATCGAAAAACGAACTCAAAAAAAGGCTACAGGAAGAATGGGATAAAATCAGTGTTGATTACTTGCAAACAAATTTTTATAACATGACAAATAGTCTTTCTGAGGTTATAAAAAGTAAGGGCTATCCAACCAGATATTAAATTATTTTTTTAAATTTGTATTTAAACAATAATGTTACATGTGCTAAAAAAAACCGAATATTAATGAAGTGTGAATTATTTAAGTTTTTTTGTTTTTGTTTTTATTTCTGTTGCTTGTTCAATATTCAGAATTCTGAAATAAGATTTTTTTGATCTCTTAATATGTCTTATGAATAAAAAAAAAATAATATCACCGGTTTTTTATTATTTTCTATTAATTTTGTTGACTTTTAATAACTCGAATGAAAAAACCGAATATTAATGAGAGTCACTGTATATGTTTGTGACAACCATATATATGATGAATAATTTTATCATAATATGTTGTTCTCAGATTATGATATCCATAAGCCGAGAGGAACATAATATGGTAAGTCCTTCATCATATAAATGGTTGTCGCAAACATATATATGTTTACTGTAAGCATATATATGGTTGATACAATCATGTGAATCGTAAATTAACCATATTATTGGTACCACAATCATATATATAGTTACTGTGACTATAACACTGTTAAAAATGTTGAAATGGTTACAGTAAACATGCACACATTTTGAAATGGTTACAGTAACAATGCACAACTATATTTTTTTTCTGCGTGTAGTAAAATGAAATCGAACTGAAACATAAGCCTGGCTATAGGTCGGTATATCGTGGTGCAAATGGAGAAAGGACGACAATCTGTGATTTCTTTATTTTCAATCTAAAATCAATTCTTCATATGAAAATGAACTAAAATATAAAACCGGATATAAGTAGATAAATAGTAGTCTAATGTCCGTAATTTAAACAATTAGATATCTACGGACTAAAATACCCAGCAGATAAAGTTACCTAAATGGAAACGTGGCATTAATTCCAAATCAATATCTGCGGGTAAAAACTACCAAATATTTTTAGTCCATAAGTAACTAAGCACTGATAGATATCAATTTGTTGAAATTACGGTCATAAATAAAACAAGTAAGATAGCTATAATCGGCTGTGCCGAATCTTATATACACCAAATTATACTTTAAAATAAAAATTTTAAATATTTTTAGGTAAAATAAATAATAATTTTTCAAAATTTAAAAAAAAAATTTTTTTCAAAATTGTTTTCAAACTTTTTCTTTTA
This sequence comes from Calliphora vomitoria, assembly GCA_942486065.2. Lineage (NCBI taxonomy): Eukaryota > Metazoa > Arthropoda > Insecta > Diptera > Calliphoridae > Calliphora > Calliphora vomitoria. The sequence continues at coordinate 18,213,471 of OW818031.2, read as the reverse complement.
AATATTTTTAGGTAAACTAAATAATGATTTTTCAAAATTTAAAAAAAAAAAAAATTTTCAAAATTGTTTTCAAACATTTTTTTTTAAAATTTTTTTTTTAAATTTACTAGCGAAAAAAAATTTATGAAAAAAATTTTTTTTTGCTAAAAAAAAACGTTCGGCTTAAAAAATATTTTTCCCGATTTTGACCCATTGTAAGTCCAAATTACTATAGCCTTAAATATATATCACTCGATCCATCAAGTGTGGTGGCGGGCATAATCCCAATAGAAATAACAGCACGAGAATTTTCAAAAATACACTACGAGAAATCCAAGAATACAGAGACGCAGTACAGATATATTCGACAAACGAAAAGGAGATTGTCTATGCAAAATTGGCAGAGAGGGTGTGATAATTCCACCGCAGTCGAGAGATGGGTAAATCGCAGACATGGAGAGGTCAGTTACCACCTGACGCATTTCTTAACAGGACATGGGGGATTCAGGAGTTCTTTATACCGTTTTGAACATGATAACTTACCAAGGTGTCCAGTCTGCATAGAGACTGATGAAAAGGCAGAACATGTCATATTCGTATGCCAAAGATTTAGAGAAGAACGATGAAGGCTTGAAAGACAGCTTGGTAGCAGTTTAACATCCCAGAATATCGTAGATGCTGTGTTGGATTCAGAGATAAACTGGGATCGTGTAAAAGGGTTTATAAGAGGGTGGTGTTGACGATGGAGGTGGTTTTAGTCGGTATGAATCCGACATACCCAACTGGAACCTATGTAAGGTTTCCACCTCCAATAAAAGAAAAAAAAAAACAGACAGACAGACATGTAGTAGCAACATGTTTATGAACAAAATAGCCTTATATACATCGTTGCAATGGACTTTGAAATATCTATCATTGGATATCCATTTTGTCTATATTATTGACTTAGTATTCCAGATATAGATCAAAAATAGGCTAAAAATCGAGGTTGACCAGATTTTTTAATTATATCGGAAAAATTACCGATATATTGATGTATGAATCAAGTTTGTAAGCTATTTGGGGTCTTCAGATTTTTTGATTTCAACAGGCGGACATGGCTTAATCGACTCCGCTATCTATAAGGATCCAGAATATAGTTTATACTTTATAGAAAATTACAAACGGAATGACAAACTTATACTGTGATATTTAAAAAAAATCAATTTTGTGGATATAGTGGTCCAAATGAAAAAGGAGGAGTTTGTTAATAAAAAATACAATACTTACTAACTTCAAACTGATATATCTCGATTCCTAACAGAGATGTGCATAAATGCCATTCAAATGATATATTTATTATTTTGCAAAAGTGAATACTGAGTTATCACTATACATAAACTAAAAGAAAACTGTCATTACATGATTCACCACAGTAAGTGTTTTGTTACAAAATGCATATAATTGCTTGCATATTCTGTAAACTCTTTTCATTCACAAAAGCAGCGAATCAATATGAGTGTTATGAATATAAGAAGAGCTTTTTGAGTTAATATACACTTTCCTATAAGAGTATGTATGAATTAATTTAAGACTGTATTTAGAAGTATTTTTCTTGCATATTTCTATTTTTAACAATACGGAAAACACCATTTTCAATATTTTTTTTATTTCGGAGTTTATTGTATTAAAATAAGACGAAATTTAGTTCTTGAACCACGCGCGAAAAGTTATTTAAAACAAATTAATGCACTGATTTTGTGCTATGCATTCAACTTATCATCGAGCTGTTATGAATCATTTGAATACTTTGCATACAAATCAAAACACAGTAATCATTTTTGAGTTGTTATTGCTAACGGCATTTAAAAAATGATTGAGAAAGTGGCAATCAATTGTGAGGACGCAAGCAATATAATTAGCACATGTTGATGATTGAAAATACAACAAATGCAGTGATTTCATTCATATAGAAAAAAAAGCGAATCAACTCATGTACATCACTGATTCCTAGACCTGACCCAGTCAAACGCCATGAGTTATTTTTTTGCCGCTATAACTTTCCCGTTGTGCATAACCTCTGCCGATTTGCGCTGTCGCACAGTGTTGTTTTAAAATATTAAAATAAAATGCCATTGGAATAAAAAAAAAGTACCATAAAGGGTTCCAATGGATTTTAACTCATATGTGCTTAATTTCATATTTCTATGTCAATTATTACTTATAGGAAATTCAAAAAGTTCCTTTAGAGGAACACGCTTTCCTTAATTCTTATTTCACTCAGAAGTTATAATATTATAAATAATTTAAAATATTAAAAGAGGTACCATGAGGAGAAAAAGTACTAATGGTCCTTTCCATCTTAAACACCCGTTTGGCTTTAAAATGGTATCATAAATTATGCTGGTCTTTGAGTATTATCAACGTTATGGGCAATAATGTGTATATACTTTTAGAAAATCTTTACATGTTTTTCAATTTTCAAATCGCCATATTTTTACATCGGAATGAGTTTCCATTGAAAATGTCACTGATATGAGAAACATATTGGATATATTATGTGAGTGGTAAATTTCAATAAAATCGGAGATGGTAAATCCGACTGCTGTCCGCTTTCACATGGATTCTCCCATATCGTCGCCCGGTATTTGATGTGCTCCATATGATATTTTGAGTTAAGGATGCCACCTTAGGTTTTCGACCCCAAATTTTTCAAATTTGCAATCTCGTCTCTATATCTTTCAAAACAGAACATTTTTGTGCCATTTTGCTCTATACGTCATTTAGTGGCGGCGTATAGGGCAAAATTTCAGTACAAAATGATGTAATTGATTACTGCTAGACATTTTGCTCTACGTGCAATCAATATTGTGAAATGATAATATTTTTCAATATATTTTTCTGTTATAAAGAAGTTCTTCCTAGAATACTGTTGTTAAGAATAATTTCTCTTACAACCAAAACTAAATAGGCGTTGCATTAGACTATATAGCAATAGTGCCCAAGCCCTATACTCTTGGTGCTCATTTGTTTTTGTAAATGCTCTTAGCTATAGGCTGTGTGTTTCTATACTCAATTGGGCACTCAGCACTAGCAATACGAAATACACAAACAACTTTGTCTTTTTTGTTTTTTTGTCGATCTTCACTGTCTACACCAGCGAAAGGCATTGAGCTCTCAAATGAGCTCTGTTGTTGTGTAGACTCTACACGCAAGTGCAAAAGCAACAACACTTTTGTATGCTCTGCTGGTAAACATTGACGACAGCGATCATCAATGTAGATTTTGTTTTTGTTTATCGTATGGTATTGTTTAAAAAAGTGTGTATTTTTTCTTTATTCTTTGTATGTTTTGGTTTTTACAACAAAAAAAATTGCATAAAAATTTGTTTCTCTTTACATGTATTGGTGTTTGCTCTTCCATAAGGAACTTTTGGGCACCCCTGCTATATAGTAACTAATTTTTCATTGTTAACTGCTTGGAGCAGTTATTCTGGTTTAGCTGTTACTCCATAGCGTGCATGTGCCCATTTACAAGGAGCAATAACCATCCAACCCAGTTTCGGAAAGATTTTATAGAGATAAGTACAACCACAATTTTAATTTTTCCTTTACAAAAGCCTACAAAAGATTAATGTGATCGTTGCGTACAATTTTCAATAAAAAATAATCCAAGAAATCGATATTTACAGTAATGAAACGAATGACCTTAATGGGGAACGTGACATATATCACCGGAAACAAGACCCTTTTTCTGTTGTTCTATGTTTTGCTTTGCAAATCGTTTTCAACCTTCCTAAGGTTTTGCATTGTCTTTTTATAAAAAACGCAAAATAAATGTTTATATAGATATATAGTATGTAGATCAGATACTGGCAAACATATTCTTACACGTGCATGTCCTAAGCTGGGGGTCAATTGACACTTTTTGACTACAATGAGACTGTCTAATAGCTGGTCCAAAGTAGTCAACGCACTGGTTTCACATACTGGTTAAATAGCGTCAGTTACATTACTAGCTGCCTAATGATCAGCTAAATAACTATTTTAACAGGTAAGTGACATCAAATAGTCAGCTAAAAAACATATCATAGGCAGTCCAATAAACGGTAGCTTGTAAACAAACCTTTCTTTGACAACTCTCCAATGGATTGCTTCTGGTAGGTAAAGTAACTACTTTCTAAAGCGTAGTACAAAATAGACTTTTAAACTGACTTCGCTATAGGTTACTAGGAGACACTAAAGTGACTATTGATTTCATAATATGTTAAATGAGATATCAGTATACTTAAGCAAAAATAAAAATTAACTGTATGAGAATTATATCAACAAAATTTGTATAAAACCAGTTTGAACGATTTACATACAAAAAGTTTAAAGTGACTAATCTCCAGATTACTTAGAGACACTTAAGTGGCAATTGTCTGCACGCTACATTACATGGGATGTATAAAGTTACCAATTGTCTTTTCTCTGCACTACAAAGAGCACATAAGTGTCAAATGACCAAAATACATAAATTGGGTCACCCATGTGATAAGACATTTATGACAATTACTGTCTATAAGGGACACATTGACTTCTTGCTTAACTGCTGGGTTTTTACAAACTTTGAGCGAATTTTATTGTGATAAAAAAAGCATGGTGTAGTAGTTTTGCTGGTCTCAGATATAGATCATTTACTTGGGAATAAAAATGTTGAATTAATTGAATTCAAGCAAATTCTGTATAAATCGTGGTTTCGACTTGACCGCTACTCGAGTTATTGAATGTTGAAAGTTTTAAAACACAAAAAATAAAAAATTGATTACCCTGTTCCTTGGCAGCTATCACTTAAATAATGTTTAGCTATTTATATTATTTTTGGGAAGAGGTGGAGGGGTTTTTTGTTTTGGATTTTCTTTTGTCTGAGTATAATTTTCCATAAATACATTGATAATATTTGTTCACAAAAATACATACGATTTTATCATCATTTATTTATCTATATCTTTGGGATTTCTATTTCTATTTATAAATTTAACTTTTATTTTAATGTATATTGTTTTTTTATTCCTTAATATTTTGCAAAGTTCTGTTTTCGATATTAGTTGTGGTAAATATTTGCATTATTTTATGAATACAATATATAAATTGTCTTAAACAGATTACAGATTTCGTAATCTAATCACACATGTAACAAAATAACATTTATTTATGTTTTGCTATTATTACAAAGTTTAATAATAAATAAGTTTATTTATACAGAAATTGTTTATTTAGGTAGATTTACTTATATAATTAAAATACACATGTAAAAAATGTAGTAACGGTTGAAGTATAAATTACAAATTCAAAGAAAATAATTAGCATAATTTTAGGGATGGATATGTTAACAAAATTCATATATAATAATTTACTTAAATCAATCATTAAGCTAAAATGTCATTGTTATTTTAGCTTTTTCATTATTACATTTTTGTTATTGTTTTTTTTTTTTTGCATCAAAAGCCTAATTTTTCTAATTTAAATATTAATAAATGTTTTTCTTATTTTACATAAATATTTAAAATCCTGCCTAATTTAGTAATTCTATAATGTTTTTTTTTGTATTTTACCTTTTTTTATTGTACAAAAATATTTATTTCTACTTGCTAAAAATTATAAATTATTATAAAGCTTGAATATATTGAAGAAAATGTATAAAAATAATAAAATTAAAATATTTATGTATTAATTCCAGTAGGCATCAAAGCTTTGTTTAAGAAAATTTCCTAATTATTCTAATAATTTAAAAAAAGTAAAACCTAATAAGCTGATATTTAGGCGGCAAAACTTTATATAAGTAGATTACAATTTACTATAAATATTTTACAATATATGATACAACTTTATATATGAGATTCCCAAATATTACCAGTTGTTAATTTTACTACCCTTTCGCTGCCTTAATCAAATAATTAAATAAATGGCGACAAGTTCCATTAAAGTCAACAAAACCTTTGATTTTCTGATACCAACTTCTGATTTTATGGTGCACACTTAAGCTTAACCCTGTAACATATTTGGCTGCATGAAGGCAGCTGCTCTGTATTATTTCAGTGTTTAGAACAGAGGTGCGCAAAAGTAAATTGTCTCACCAACACATTAATTTCTTTATCTTCTTCACGGCACCTACAAGCAAACAAATACAAAAACTGAAAAAATAAAGAAAAAGTCATACACCCATGCTCATTCGTATTTGTAGTTGTCTCGTTGAATGGACAACGACTACTTAAATGTAAGAGCATAAAAATACGTGTGATTTGGACTATTGGTTTAGAAAAACTTAAACATTTTAAAGGTAATTTTATTTATGTAATCCTGACTTGCGGTCATGAAATCAAAATTTTTTTATTTTGAATTAAGTTTTCAAACAGATTATAATTAGCTTTGCTTTCTAATGTTAGATGGTTAAGGTTCGAAGGACCATCTAAAATAGTAACTCATTTAAAAGGTTCCAAATAAATGCGTTGCTTGTTACATATCAAATTATGATCTAGTTATATATATTTCTTAACATATATTTAGAATAATATGTTTGAAGGACCACTTCAATCGTTGTTCACATTTATTAAGAATTGTGTTTGATTTAGAAAAATAAACTTTAATTCAAAGCTTGTATTTTTATAGTGTGTGGCATTCCAATTTCCATTTCTACAATATTCATTTAGAACCCTTTGAAGTACATATTCTGCATCCTTATTTAACGATTCCTGTATAAATTACTTACATACATATTAAATACATCAATTTATCTTGTCTGCTGTGCAGTATTTCAATATTAATATTCAGAAATGTTAAATTAATCTGCTAGAAATACTTTCAAGAAAATGTTTGAAATAAAATCGGACTAACTGGTTTCTTAATGATCGAGATATTGACGAAAATCCCTTTTTTTTAAAAAAAAAAAACTGGTTTTTGAACATAAATTCGGTTTTTCGCTAACAAAAAACTTGATTTTTCACTAAAATTCAGGCTTTATACAAAAAACAACTGTATTTCTCACTAAAACCGATTATCCTCTAAAAACCGGATTGTCATAAAAATCGCCTACAAAAAAAATTTCAGAAAAAAAACGGATTTTCATAAAAAACTAATTTTACAAGACCTTTTTACCAAAACCCGATTTTAATAATAACACGCAATTTTCAAAAAAAAAACTTATAACAAACCGGACTATCATGATTTTTTCTTACTAAACTATTTTATTAAAAACCGTTTTCAACCTATTTTAAAAAATTTTATTTCACAAAAAACCCAATTAAAAAAAAAGAAAAACCGGAATGTCCTAAAACCTGATTTTATTACAAAACTTGTTTACCATTTAATTCAAAATCGATAAAAACCGGATTGGCATAAATACTATTTTACTACAAAACTATTTACAAAACGTGTTTGCCACAAAACAACTTTCTATCCGGATTAACAAACATTAAAAAGTGAATTGTTATAAACATTTCTTACAAATAGTTTTTACCAAAAAGCGGATTCTTCATAAAAATTTTTATTAAAACAAGTAAGAGAATCTTATATACCCTTCACAAAATTATACTTTAAAATAAAAATTTTAAATATTTTGACGTAAACACAATTAAAATTTCTTTTTTCAAAATTAAAAAAAAAGTTTTTTTAAATTGTTTTTCAAAATTGTTAATTTTTTTTTTTTCGAAATTGTATTTTTTTTAATTTTGAAAAATTTTGAAGAATTTATTTTTTTTAATTACCAGTAAAAAAAAAAAATTTTTGTGGTAATAAAAAATTATCGGGTTAAAAATTAATTTTCCCGATTTTGACCCATTGTAGGTCCAAATTACTATAGCCTTATAGAAATCGTTAAAATGGACTTTGAAACAACTATCATTAGATATCCATATTGTCTATATTAATCCAGATATAGATCAAAAATAGGCCAAAAATCGAGGTCGTCCCGGTTTTTTCCTTATATCTCAGCCATCTGTGGGCCGATTATCTCGATTTTAAATAGCGACCGAGCCGGATGAATTCCCGATATATTGATGTATTAATTATGTTTGTAAGTTATTTGGGAGCTATGGATAGTTAATTTGAGCATACAGACGGACAGACGGAAATGGTTATATCGACTTCGCTATACATAATGATCCAGAATATATATACTTTGTGGGCCGCATATTAAAAATGTAGAAACTTATATATACCATACCAAACTTATATATACCATTGCCACTCATGGTGAAGGGTATAACTAGCCTGTCTTAAAAACCAATTTTTTTAAACAAAAAAATATTGAAAATGATTTCAAACAAAAAATTAATTTTTTATTCAAAATCGGATTTCGGAAAAAATAAAATTCATCAAAATTAATGGAATTTTCACCAAAATAAATTTTCCATATGGAACAATTTTTTTTGTATTAAATTTTTTTTTTATTTTTTTGACTTTTTTGTCTATGACTTAAAAATGTGGGTACTACAATAAATGGCGTATCTTTTGAACGCTGTATTTGTTTTTAATAAGATATATGCCATTTTGAAGGCCATTTATTCTCACTTAGTAATTAAACATTATAGTGTAAAAAACAACGTTTTTTTGCTACAAAAATGTTGAATTTTGTGGAAACAAAGCGTCATATGCGGGAAGTTTTGCTTTACTTCTTTAATTTGATAAAAAGTGTCGCTGTAGTACACCGATTTCTCATCGAAGCTTATGGTGAATGTGTTCCATCGTTTTCAACGTGCGGTTCAGAAGTAATGATCGCCCAGGCCAGCAAAAAAAAAGGTTTGAAGACCAAGATGCATTACTCCATGAAGATTATTGTAAACCTCAACAACATATCTTTTAAAATCATTGGGAGCTGCTCAAGCAGAAAATACAAAACATTTGGGAACAGCAGGATTCATTCAAAAGCAGGGAAATTAGGTACCATATGAATTGAAGCCGAGAGACCTTGAAAGACGATTTTGAATGTCCGAAATTATGCTTCAAAACTATAAACAAAAATAAATTTTGCACCGAATCATAACTTGCTATGAAAAATGAATCCATTTACAATAACCCGAAGCGTAAGAGATCGTATGTGAAGCCCGGCCAACGAGGCGATCTACACCAAAGCCAAATATAAACTCCATTGCAACGATGTATATAAGGCTATAGTAAATTGCAATGGGTCAAAAATATTTTTTATCCCGAATTTTTTTTCACAAAAAAAAAAAATTTTTTCACTAATAAATTTTAAAAAAAAATTTTAAAATTAAAGAAAAAAATTAAAAAAAAATTAAATTTTTTTTTTTTTTAATTTATTATTTAAAATATAATTTTGTTAAGGGTATATAAGAACCAGGCGATCTACACCAAAGCCAAATATAAAGTCCATTGCAACGATGTATATAAGGCTATAGTAAGTTGGACCTACAATGGGTCAAAAATATTTTTTGTCCCGAATTTTTTTTCACAAAAAAAAATTTTTGTCACTAATAAATTTTAAAATAAAAATATTAAAATTAAAGAAAAATTTTAAAATTAAAGAAAAAAATTTAAAAAAAATTAAATTTTTTTTTTTTTAATTTATTATTTTAAATATAATTTTGTTAAGGGTATATAAGATTTGGCACAGCCGAATACAGCTCTATTACTTGTTTTTTTAATTCATTAGTAAATAGCTACCGAGTGAACCCCGTGCGGTCAACTAGTTTACGATTTATATTAAAAACTTTTGGTTTAAAAAAATTAGGTGAAAAAATAGTTGGTGAAAGAAATATTTTGCTGAAAAAATAAATGTTTGTGTAAAACAGTGATGCGCGTTCATATTGTTGAGGTTACGAAGATTTTCGTGAATTTACACGTACACAACATGATTGTAAACCAGCGAAAGGCATTGAGCTCTCAAATGAGCTCTCTTGTTTTTGTTTTCACATGTACGCAAGCACATACATTGTATAAAAACAATCAAAACCAGTTAGTCTCGCATGAGCATTGATAGAAGCAGGTTGTGTTACGCTTTTCGCTTTTTATGCTTGTTTATTTCAGTTATTGTTTTTGTTTTTTTCTCAACTTTTTACTCAACTCATACAACTACAATATTTAAAAACTGTAGTGGTGTGAGTTTGCCTTTCGCTGTTGTAAACAAAACACACAGCAAGAGCGTAGAAATACAAATATTTCATTCAGTTCCTTGACAGCATTCAACGATGCAAGTGTGATGCGGATATTTTATAGTTTTACCCATATATGCACACAAATTAAATTTCTCTTTTTGTCTATGAACGGAATCAAGATATTCGCACTTATATATCTAAGCCATGTGAGAGCCGATGTATCAATCATGTATGAAAGTTATTTGAGGGCTTCACTATCTATAACGATCCAGAGTACGCGTATTTTATGGGGTCGCAAATCAAAAATGTAGAAATTACAAACCTAAATATACCGTTGCAAGTCATTGTAAAGGGTATGAAAGATGTTTTGCATGAGAAACCCTTTTTGGCTGCCAGTAAGATTTCTATGGGCAATGAAAACTGTAAAATAAAAAAATAGTTTAACAACGATCTGTTAACATACTTTAAGATAAAAATTGAAAATTTGGTGGAAAAAAAAAAAATTCAGGTTAAATAATATTGTTCGCGATTTTGACCCATTATCGGTCCGAATTTCTAAGGCGTTTTATACATCTTTGGAAAGGTCTTTGAAATGTCTATAATTATATATCCATATTGTAGTTATATATAATCTAGATATAGATAAAATATATTTTAAAAATCTTGGTTTTTTGCTTATAACTCAGTCATTTGTGAACAGATTTTCCCGACTAGCCCCGAACCGGGACTATAGCGGATATACTGATATATTCATCTTGTTTGTAAGTTATATGGACAAAGCTATATCGACACTGATATCTGTAACAATCCAGAATATATATAGTTTATATAAAATTCAGAAATTATACCCTTATCACTCATGGAGATTGGTATAAGAACGATATCTATTTTCACATTGCTTAATTATTGCTTCTATTGAAAATGTACCACCAAAAGAGAAAACATTTAGTTTAAGATACTTACATTAAATAATATCGCTACATTAACTAAAATATTTAGCAATAAGCAAATAATTTATTTATTAAAAAAAAAAAAATTCAATTTAATTAAATTATTTTCATTACATATTTTTTCAATTTATTAATTTCTCTTAAAATTACTCTATATGACTTCAAGTAACATTTTTCTTAATTTAAATTTGTTTGTTATTACTTAAAACTATCAAGATATATTTGTGTTTAGAGATATGTAACTGTGTAAGTTTCTTTTCTTTTTTTTTTGTTTAAACATTAAAATCCTTTGTTTGAAACACTAAAAATATAAATATAAAAGTAATTTTTACAATTTAATATTTACACAAAACCTAACAAAAAAAATCCATAATATGTTTGTATGTAATTGTTTCCCTTCGATGATAATTGTTTGGCTTTCTCCAAAACTTGTTTATTAATAGAAATTAAATTAAATTTATTTAACTAAAACATTTTAAATAAATAAGACTTTATTTTTGAAATAATAAATAAACAAACAAATAAATAAATAAGAGATAAAACCATAAACTTGTTGTATACGGTTGGTTTTATTCCGCTTACTTGCTTAAGGTGGTTGTTATTTTATGCTGAAATTCATTTAATTTCTTTTTTATTTATTTATTTGTTGTGTGACATGCCAGTTGCCACAAGAATTTTCCTTTTTGATGTTTGTATATTTTGTGTTTTTTTTTTTTATTTATATCCTTCACTACAGGATCAAAGTTGGCATTATGGTCATCAGTAGTCGTATGAGTATTTACGTGCTGTTGGTTTGTGGGTTTGTGTTTGAATTTAAGCCTTTATTTAATACTTGTGTCTGTCAGCAGACTTTTAAATAATAAATAAATCTTAATAGTACTTGTATAGTTTTTATTTAAATGTTGTTTGTAAATGTTAAATTATATTATAAAGCAATCTATTTATTTGTTACGAATCAAGGATTCGCACACACACAGTGCTTTAAAAACTTTTTTTTTTTTTTGGAAATAATTGCATGAAATATATGAAAAAATTTAAAAATTTTCCAAGGGGGGGCAAGGTGTGTGGAACTTCTGGGGAGTAATTAAAGGCTTTTTATATAACTATTTCATATTGTTGAAAACCTTAGAACTTGAAGATTGATTTTCTAGTAAAATTATATAATTTTATAATTTTTTGCGACGTCATTTACTTTAAAAACTTAAAAAATTATAATATGATGATTTTCCATGAAGAAAAATATAAAATTTGAATTAATATAAAATTTTAATGGTTAAATATATCACAACAAAATTTGGAACTAATATAGACTCAATTATCCTTAAATCAACAACATTACAATTTTTGAAATTTTCTATTTTCAAATACCCAAATTCCTAAACAGGGGAAAATGTGTTCCAAAAACTGAGTTTTTTTAGAAAATTGGCTACTGTGACGTTATTTAGCGTGTGATAGTAAAAAAGACTATGTAGATATTTAAGATATATAAGGTGTAATACAAATATAAAGCTTTTTCGAGGATCGTTGCTTCGCCTTTTTAGAATTTTTTACTCAAATCTTCAATTTTTTTTTTTTTTTAAATTGTCCAAGTTTGGATAGGTCTGGGGGGTGTTGTGTCCGCTTAAGTGAGCCAAAATTTACTTTGCACGCTTTTGCATAAAATTCTCTTTCCGGATCATATAAAAATTGTATATACTCCAGAAGAAATTTTTTTTCTACAAAAGAAAAAATATAGGGGCTTTTTTGGGAAAAAAACTGGAAAAATACGTCTCCTTTTACATGTTTCAACTTTGGATGCGTTTAACTTTTTATAGGGATAAGATAACTGTTAGCAAGTTCTCTTTATTTTGTTTGGAATTTTATCGCCAATATAGGTGATATTTTTGAAAAAAATTCGACCCTCCGTAGGCCCGCCACATCTAAAAAACCATAAAAAGATCGAGGGAAATTAAAAAAATAAATCAATAAATCTAAATATCTCTTCAACTAATAGAAATAACCTACTTATGATGGTCTTTTATATTTTAAATTTCATGTCACTATTTATATTTTAAATATTACCTTATTCGGAGCATTTTGTTTTGCGATTTTTTTTGATCAACTTTTAGGGGCAACCCGGGCCAGTGGGCTAGCGCTAGGACGCTGAACAACTGCAAATCAAATCGAAAACACTTTAGCTCTAACTATGTGAAATTTCGTAACAATATCTGTAATGGTTCCCGAGATACCGAATTATTTCCAAAATAAAAACTTTTCTAAACCACTGTGATACAGTAGATAGAATTAAGAATTATATTGTGAATTTTCAAATGTTGGTAAGAGAGATTGACAGGATTTTAGTAAAGTATATAAATATAAACTATATCACCAGCATTTCTGAAAGAGAAACATAGTATGAAGTTAATGATGGAATCAAAACTTAGTTATCGAAATGGTATTTTATAATACAAGAACTTTCGGGCTGAGAATCCTTTAAAAACATAGTTGAAGATATCAGTCGCCCAATTCGTATTTTCATGGGCAATTAAGTTATTTAATACGAAATTAATTCTACACACAGAAAAAAATATAGTTGTGCATGTTTACTGTAACCATTTCAACATTTTTATAAGATTTTTAACAATATTATAGTCACAGTAACTATATATGATTGTGGTAACAATAATATGGTTAATTTAAGATTCACATGATTGTATCAGCCATATATATGGTTACAGTAAACAAGTACATGTTTGTGACAATCATTTATATGATTAACCATACTATTGTTACCATATAATAGTTACCACAATCATATAAATAGTTACTGTGACTATAATATTGTTAAAAATGTTGAAATGGTTACAGTAAAAATGCACAAATGTTGAAATGGTTACAGTGAACATGCACAACAATATTTTTTTTTCTGCGTGTTTAAAGAATTAATTCTTAAAGGTATGAATTCAATACGTTTGAAGTAATAAAGAATTATATGCCTTGGAATTAATTCATTAACCCTCTAACCCGCAAACTTTAAAAAGCTAAAAAAGTTGTCGAATGATTTTTTAGGGTAATTATGACTCAATAAACTCAGAACAGTCATCAGAAACTAATTTGCAAATTAAGTTTAGGAACCAGGTGCAAAAAGGTGAAGAGTGCCTCAGGGCATTGTTGCCGGTTTAGGTGTAAAAAACGATAAGATGTAAAACAGTAATTATGATACGATTTTATTGAAAAACTAATGAAAAAGATACAAAAGATAAGTTTTACTTTATACGATGATACTCATAAAAACAATGTTTGTTCTTTGAGAAGCACAAATGAAGATCGCATTTTGAGCAAATACACTGTGTTTCCGACTTTTTGTATAGTTTGCACCATCTTTTTTGCCTAACCAGATTGGAAAGTGATCGATATTGTCATAACGGAAGTCTTTAACTGGATGTTTTGCTTTTTCGCCAAGTTTTCCTGGTTGTGGATCTTCTTGTGGAGTACCAACTGATCATGAGTCAAGGCGGATAATTTAATCCGTCTGTGGGTTCTATCTGCCATTCCTATAATCTTTATTTATCAGGTATGTTGTGCAAATCACATTTTATAAAAGTGGTTTGAAATCACATAAAAGGTGTTCTGTGCACATAATTTTGTGATTTTAAAACGTTCAGCAAAGTCACTAATTTCTGCGGCTATTACATGGAAAATATTAAAATAAATTACTTAAACAAATTAAACAATAAGTCCTTTATTGATTTTCTTAAAGAATTACTTGTTTTATTAAAAAAAAACACTTAAAATTTAATAAAAATCTAGAGACTCCTTTTTTGCTGTAAAAAGTTTATTTGCTTTTGTGATTTCAGGATTGTTTTCAGTTGTCAGCTGTTTATGATTTTCGAAAATACATGGAAGCTTGCCAGACTAAAATTTTTTAATGGTTGTCTAAAATATGTTCAATATCTTTAAATTAATTATAGAATTCAGAATAAAATCTATAATATTTGATATATTATATTATAAGTTATTAATATGTGTTAAGTTTTTTGTGCTAATTGGAAAAAAACTGCAACAAAGTTGAAGCAAGTGGTAACCAAAAGCTATTGTGTACTGTGGCAGCTTTGCTGTTTTGTTTGCTTGCGCCATAGTTTTTGCCTTCTTTTTAAATCCATTAAAGATATAACAGAAGCTCCAGGCATTTTTTTTATTTTCACTTTAATATTTCTATACAATTATTTGAAAAACAAAACATTTAAAATAAACGAATCAGCTGTTTTCTTGTGCTTTCGAAAAATTAAAATCACACCGAAAAATTCAATAATGGTGTGATTTACAGAACAGGCACAAATCACACGTGTGATTTTAAAACGGTATGTGATTTGAAATCACGTGGATTGCAGAACAGGCCTGTATATAACAAAAAATATAAAAACTAGCTGAACCCGGTGCGCGTTGGTGGCCCTTAGAAAACATCTGTTTTATATTGCATCTCGTTCTCGATTTTAATATACAATGTCGGACAAAGTCGGTGATCCAACCTTCAATGTTCGGCTAATTCCAATGAATCCAAAAATTTAGTAGGATAATCGACGGCTTGTTCTTCGTTCATTACTGTGTCAATCAATTTTTATTTTATTGTTTCGCCAGGTAGTTTCAATTGTATTTCCTTATTGAGCTTGTTAACATCATAATTTGTTGGTGCCAAAATTGCATGTTCCCACAGCCAATCGAAATTTTTGTAGTTAGTTGTAAGACTTGGAAATACCTTGTCGACAACGGCTTGAATATTAATTTGCGTTTGGCAGAAGTTCCGGAACGAAATCTAATTTGTGGCAGGATCAATTGGTATGTTTTCTATTTCCAATGTCCAACAATTGTTTTGAGAAGGTTTCGGCAGAAGGATATTGCAGCAAATACAGACACATGTTCATTCATAGCGTTCGGCTTCTGTAGCTTCATTTCAGTAAAATTAATTTAAAGATACTTCGCATCATCATTGGGAAGCGGAAGCAATGATCCAATTCTGTGGTACGTTTGGCCTTGAACTTTAAAGTTTAAGGTGGTACAGTATACAAATTTGATTTTGCCACACCATTCCGTCCACTGACTGACTTACTCGCTAGGCTTTTCTGAAACCGTTTTTGATTCCATACAGAACATACATATAAACATCCATTTTTACATATATAAATAATATAACAAAATAGTAAAAAACTATACAATAAACACACCGATAATTTTAGCCGCAACCCGCAACAGTGCCCTGAGGCACCCTCAACACTTTCTCAATACACTTTTTGTTAATTGTTTAACATTTACAAATTCATAGACTGAAGGAAGATTATCTTGCCTTTAAAAAAAATATTTCGAATAAGTAGATCGGGCGACTAAAAGTTAGTAAAACTCACACACAAAATTTCACGTGCTAAAATTATGACACCACTCACATAACAGCTGATAGAACAAAATCTAAAAGTCAGAATGCATTTCGATCTTCGAGGGAAATGTTAACAAATCTGTAACTAAAGTCACCGTTAAATTTAAAAAAAAAAAATATATAATTACTTTTTGAGATAATTGGTGTTTTGTAATGCATGCCTTGAGGCACTCTTGCCGTTTACGTCTTTAGGTTCATAATTACCCTAACAGAGTATTGGTTAATTTTGAGCTCAAGTGTATTTTTTTTGTTTTATTTAAAAAAAGTCCATCATAAACTGCTGTACTCTTCATCTTTCAAACATTTCAACTAGACTGAGTTTCTAAAATTTTTGAAAATTTTGATTTTTTTGTCCTTAACGCATATCAAAGGTTTTATTTGGACTTCAATTGTATATTCAGGCCTCGTGGAATATTACACTGAAGTGCCTGCCCAATCGCCAGTTCTCAATTCCATAACAAAACTATGGGAAATTGTAGAACACAAAATACCGACTCAAAGTTATACCACGCAAGAAGCTTTATCAGATGTGGTTATAAAGGAATGGAAAAATATTTTAAAGGAGACGATATTTTAAGAAGATTATTTTGCATAAATAATAACGTTACAGTTATAACTAAATATAAATATTTATATTTAATAACTATTTTAATGCAAACACTGGGAACTAGCTTTCATTTAACTAGCAAATGTTAGAAATGTTTTTTTTTATTTGAAATAATTCGGTGTCTGGGTAGGTTTGAGCAGAGTTGCTTTTGAGTCGTTTTGCAGTTGTTCAGCTTTGTAGGCGAAATGGAGACCAATTGGCGGCCCCTCAAAGTTGGTCACTTCGGGTCTCACATTTTTAAAAAAAATTGTTCTTGAGAAAATCTACAAAAAAATTGTATTGTACACTCTTTAATAACTTTGTCAATTTCCAATGGATTTTTAAAAGCAATATTGCGTTTTACGCATAAATAAACTTATTTTTTAAATCAGTGCATAAATAGTACGTTTCCCATATAAAATACTATGTAAAATCTTCTTCAAAGTAGGAAAATGGTGAAAAAATAAAAACAAAAATATGTTTGCTGAAGAAATGCATACAAATTTTGTCAAAATACTTAAATAATATATACATCATTGGAAAGGCCACAGTTTCTTTTTTTTAAATCCGTTTAAAAAATTAAAATTGGTTGAGAATCAGTTTAGTTAATGGCTTATAGGTGCTTAAAGGTATGAAAAATCGGTTATTTACCCGTAACTCAAGATTTTGGAGGTATTTTGCAAATTCAAAAAATATATTCCTATTGTACTCGATAAAGCCTCTCAGAAAAACAGTATTACTTTCCAGGTAATTCTACTTTAGTTTTTATACCCTTCACCTTCGTGAGAAGGGTATATATAAATTTGTCATTCCGTTTGTAATTTCCACAATATAATTTTCCGACCCTATAAAGTATATATATTCTGGATCCTTATAGATAGCGGAGTCGATTTAGCCATGTCCGTCTGTCTGTTGAAATCAATTTTCTGAAGGCCCCAGATATCTTCGGGATCCAAATCATCAATAATTCTGTCAGACATGATTTCGAGAAGTTTACTATTTCAAATAAGCAAAATCCGTTCATAAATAACGCAGATATGAGCAAAAATCCGAGACAACCTCTATTTTTGTTGCTTTATTTTGATCTATATCTCGATTACTAAGTCATAAATATAGACAATATGGATATCCAATGATAGATATTTCAAAGTCCATTGCAACGATGTATATAAGGCTATAGTAAGTTGGACCTACAATGGGTCAGAACCGGGAAATATATTTTTTTACCCAAATTTTTTTTCACAAAAAACTCTTTTTTCACTAATAAATTAAAAATCATAAATTTTTAAATTAAAAAAATTTTTTAAAAAAAAAATTGGAAAAAATGTCTAAAAAAAAAAATTTCGAAAAAAAATTTTTTTTTAAAAATATGAATTGTATTTTAAAGTATAATATGGTGAAGGGTATATAAGATTCGACACAAACGAATATAGCTCTATTACTTGTTTTTGTCTGAGAGTGTAGTTTGATTTAAATTTAAAATTGATTTTCTTATTTTTGCTGCATTCTCCATTTTAAAAAGCAACCTAAGTTGGCCTAAAGCTTATATCACAGATTATTACAGATATGAAACAAATGCCAGTTCTCACAAAAGTTCTACAACCACTTTTCAATGGTTGTGGTTTGCAGAGCGTGAGAAAAAATACAATTTTCCATAGGCAACGAGTTTGATATATATTTGTGCCTCTTTCCAAACCACAACCATTTTGACATTTTCTTTTGTTTTTTTCCTATTGCCATATTATTGGAATCAGCTGATTCATATCTGGGTAATATGTGGCTTATATATTTTTACGAATGTGCAATGACGATTTGAATTCAACGGTCTGTAACGACTGCCTGCAGCATTTATCAAGTTTGAAGGCACGTCCATCAGTAGCATGTGGTTATTGGCATTGTTTGTAAGTATGGCAACACTAAATGTTTGGGCTGCTGGCAATGACATCGAAGGCTCTGGAATTCGAATGTACTAGAATGTCCGTTAAGAGCATTGTAGAAGATTCCCGATAGATGGCGCGTGTATAAATAGTGGCAGAGCTGGCAGTCGTGAGTTGAGTTGATCATTGTCGCTGTTAGAGTTAACATCAACTGTCTTGTACGTGTATACTTGTACATTGTAAACTCTATGTGTGTATTTCTGCGAATTAATATACGTGTATAAAGACACTGAGTGAATATTTGAACTGTTCTTGGTGTTCATTCAAATAAATAAAGAGTTGTTACAATTTTAAACTACTGAAACTGCTTTTTATAAAAAATTTTTTTTTAAAAATATGAATTGTATTTTAAAGTATAATATGGTGAAGGGTATATAAGATTCGACACAAACGAATATAGCTCTATTACTTGTTTTTGTCTGAGAGTGTAGTTTGATTTAAATTTAAAATTGATTTTCTTATTTTTGCTGCATTCTCCATTTTAAAAAGCAACCTAAGTTGGCCTAAAGCTTATATCACAGATTATTACAGATATGAAACAAATGCCAGTTCTCACAAAAGTTCTACAACCACTTTTCAATGGTTGTGGTTTGCAGAGCGTGAGAAAAAATACAATTTTCCATAGGCAACGAGTTTGATATATATTTGTGCCTCTTTCCAAACCACAACCATTTTGACATTTTCTTTTGTTTTTTTCCTATTGCCATATTATTGGAATCAGCTGATTCATATCTGGGTAATATGTGGCTTATATATTTTTACGAATGTGCAATGACGATTTGAATTCAACGGTCTGTAACGACTGCCTGCAGCATTTATCAAGTTTGAAGGCACGTCCATCAGTAGCATGTGGTTATTGGCATTGTTTGTAAGTATGGCAACACTAAATGTTTGGGCTGCTGGCAATGACATCGAAGGCTCTGGAATTCGAATGTACTAGAATGTCCGTTAAGAGCATTGTAGAAGATTCCCGATAGATGGCGCGTGTATAAATAGTGGCAGAGCTGGCAGTCGTGAGTTGAGTTGATCATTGTCGCTGTTAGAGTTAACATCAACTGTCTTGTACGTGTATACTTGTACATTGTAAACTCTATGTGTGTATTTCTGCGAATTAATATACGTGTATAAAGACACTGAGTGAATATTTGAACTGTTCTTGGTGTTCATTCAAATAAATAAAGAGTTGTTACAATTTTAAACTACTGAAACTGCTTTTTATAAAAAATTTTTTTTTAAAAATATGAATTGTATTTTAAAGTATAATATGGTGAAGGGTATATAAGATTCGACACAAACGAATATAGCTCTATTACTTGTTTTTGTCTGAGAGTGTAGTTTGATTTAAATTTAAAATTGATTTTCTTATTTTTGCTGCATTCTCCATTTTAAAAAGCAACCTAAGTTGGCCTAAAGCTTATATCACAGATTATTACAGATATGAAACAAATGCCAGTTCTCACAAAAGTTCTACAACCACTTTTCAATGGTTGTGGTTTGCAGAGCGTGAGAAAAAATACAATTTTCCATAGGCAACGAGTTTGATATATATTTGTGCCTCTTTCCAAACCACAACCATTTTGACATTTTCTTTTGTTTTTTTCCTATTGCCATATTATTGGAATCAGCTGATTCATATCTGGGTAATATGTGGCTTATATATTTTTACGAATGTGCAATGACGATTTGAATTCAACGGTCTGTAACGACTGCCTGCAGCATTTATCAAGTTTGAAGGCACGTCCATCAGTAGCATGTGGTTATTGGCATTGTTTGTAAGTATGGCAACACTAAATGTTTGGGCTGCTGGCAATGACATCGAAGGCTCTGGAATTCGAATGTACTAGAATGTCCGTTAAGAGCATTGTAGAAGATTCCCGATAGATGGCGCGTGTATAAATAGTGGCAGAGCTGGCAGTCGTGAGTTGAGTTGATCATTGTCGCTGTTAGAGTTAACATCAACTGTCTTGTACGTGTATACTTGTACATTGTAAACTCTATGTGTGTATTTCTGCGAATTAATATACGTGTATAAAGACACTGAGTGAATATTTGAACTGTTCTTGGTGTTCATTCAAATAAATAAAGAGTTGTTACAATTTTAAACTACTGAAACTGCTTTTTATTTGCAATCAAAAGTATCCGGTTTATTTAAAGGAAATAAACCCCGTTTTTAAAAGGTAAAAACGTAACAATATTGATGTATCAATGGTGTATGAAAGTCCGTTAGACAGACGGGCACGGACATGTAAATGTATTTTCAAATTTAAGAAATATTACATCAAATTTGAGAGTTTCACTCTAAACCGATCTGCACTCCTAGAAATTCGAAAAATTTTCATCCAATTTGTCTTAAAATTCAAGAATTTAACCAAGTATCAGTATCAAGTATCAGAATTCAAACTCATTACTTGAAAGTTGTTGTTGCTTATTTTAAAAGGTTTACCTAAATACCTAAAATGTTTTGAATCCCATTGTATACTTTGATCCCTAAGTGTAGGGTATATAAGTTTCGTAATTGCCGCACAAAACAAAAACCCCTTTAACATTTTATTAACATGTTTCTTTTTAAGCTTAAATAAAAATAAAAAAAAATTCTAAAAATTTCACTTCCTCGAAAACAAAGAGAAAAAAAGAAAGAAAGAAAGCTAAACTAAACTAAATAGAAACATCTGACATTTTAGCCATTTGTTATTTTATCTACAAGTTTACTCTTCAGCTGCTGTTGTTGTTGTTGTGTTGTTTTTGTTGTAGAGCGAGCGCATTCTACTAAAAACTATCAAGTTGATGTTTATGGTAATTCTGTGACCATTTTAGATGCTGTTCCTTTTGCTGGTGCTGATGATGCTGGTGATGGTTTTGGTGTTGGTGCTGTTGCTGTTGCTGCTGGTGGTGGTCGTGGTATTGTTTTTGTTTATGCTTAATTTGTTTTTGTTGCTGCTGATAGTGATGCTGCTATGTTGCCAGGCTTTCTCTTTGATATGGCTTGTTGTTGTATTGTTGTAGTAACCAGTGTTCATAGTATTGTTGTTGTTGTTGCTTATGTTCTTGTTGCTGATGTTTTTGTTTACTATGCTCTAGTTTGAATTTCTCTTTTAGCCAGTTGTTTGTTTGTGTATTTTTGTTGTTATCATTACCATTATCATTATTATTGTTATTATTATGTTTACTGTTACTGTTATTGTTATTATTTTTGTTGCTATTGCTGTTGTTGTTATTGTTGTTGCCACCGCCTGTATGCTTATTTGCGGAAAATGGTGGTGGCGGATATGGTATTATATCTGGTTGTATTTCATCCGATGATATAGCCCCACCAACAACACCACCACCACCACCGCCACTACTACCAGATGATGATGATGATGATGGTGCTGATAACAACGAGGATGACAATGAGGTTGACCATTCTTCATCCTCTATGTCTTCGGGTTGTATTTCCGGCTCATGGTCTTCATTGTTTTTGTTTTCATTTTGGTATTTCCTGTTATTGTTATTGTTGTTGTTGTGTTTGTTATTTTCATTATAATCTTTTGTTGTTTGCTGTTTGTGGTTGTAGCTGTAAATGTGTTTGTTGCTATTGCTGTAGCTGTTGTTAATGTTTATGTCGCTGTCATTATCCGCATCATCGTCATCATCATTCTCATCCTCATCAAAATTCTCATTTTCATCATCATGCTGCTGAACATTGTTATTGTCGTCGTCGTCGTCTGGTATTTTAGCAATGTGTGTTGCTGCTGCTTTTGATGCTGCTGCTTTATGTTGTTTATAGTCCTCATAGTACATTGAATGTTTCTTATTGCTGTTGTAGTTGCTGTTTTTATGGTTAAGCTTAAAATAGTTGATATTTTGCATATTTTTGTTGTTTGTGTTGTCAGTGTCAACATTTTCATTGTCATCCTCATCATAGTCATGATATTTGTGGTTGTTGCTGCTGATGTCTCTGTGTCTATCTCTGTTGCTGTTGCTGCTACTGCTACTGCTATTTACTGTTGTAGTTGTGTTAACAATCCGTTGACAATTATCCTGTAATTGAAAATCATAAAATATTTAAATTGTTAATGCTGAAAAGTCTTTATTGTAATGAGCAAATAAAATGTTTTGTTCACTTTTTTAGTTTTTTTTTAATTTTTGGTTCTTTAATTTATGGTTATGGTTATTGTGTTGCTGTTTTTGTCTTTTGTCTTCTGGCATTTTATTAATGGAATTTATAAATTAACAACTTATAATTTTGCAACATATTTACATACAGTATAATTTATTTTATCCTATACGTAAGTACATCAAAAGACTGAAATATATTAAATGTTCTTTGAAGAATAATAAAGAATTTTTTTTTAATAACAAAAAAAAAGTTAAAATTATTGCTAATCTTGTGGCTTAACTTCATGGTTCAGCTTGTGTTTTATATAAATGTTCAGAAATTATTTTAAATTACATAAATATATGTCATATTAAGATAATTTTATAGTATCCTGAAACTTTTTAATATCATAAAATGTACACAGATCATACATTTTATAAATATCGTAAAATAAATCCCTGAAAAATATATATAGATCGGAAACTCTCCTGTTAAAGACCTAACCATAGATAAATACACACAGATCGGAAACTCTCCTGTCAAAGACCTAACTCAGTTGTCAAAAACCTAAGTGGTGAGAATGTATTTGTAAAAAAAACTTTTTTGAGTAATTTTTTGTTAGAATTTTTTTCTAGTTTCCACTCTATGTATATTTTCTCTATGGACCTAAGTCTGTTATCAAAAATCTAAACTATGTGAAAACAAAAACAACACTCGTTCATATGAATATTTTGAGTAATTGTTTGTTTGAGTGTTTTTCTAGTTTCTGATCTATGTGTATTTCTCTATGGTTCTGATCATGTTTTGGTCATGTTTGATTTATGTTGATTAACATTGTCGCTCAAATATTTGAGTGCCACAAAATGTTTGCTATAACAACAACTAAGGGCCGTTTTCTCATTAGGTGATTATCTTTTTTCCCAACGAAAAACTGCAGATTAAAGAAATTTGGTTTTCTCAATGTCTCATTTGCTTCTATTCTATCGCAAAGCTAACCCGACCTCATCTGCCAATTATTTATTTATCGTACAGATAAATAAATAACAGCTGACTGCTGTTCATAGTTTTTATGTGTTTGTGTTTTTGTAAACAAAATTAAATAGTTTTTATAAAAAAAAGTTTAATAACATTAATTTGATGGAGGACGAACTCAAATAACATGAGTTCCAAGTGAATGCTGAAAGAGTTTATCATGCCAGCTCTAACTACTTGGCAGACATGGAGGATAATGCACTTTTCAAAAGATTCCGGCTGTCGATGGCCACATTAAACAGCTGATTTATGTAAACATGTTGTCACTTGAAGGCAGGGTTCCCACCTTTCACATCTATTTTGAGAGGTATTGCCAACAGAAAATAATGTTTTTTGTCGGCATATTGAGAAAACCAAAATTGTTAACGGAGAGTTTACCGGCCTAATAAATTTATGTCGACATTTAGTAACAGGCAGTTTGTCGATACATTGAGAAAACGGGCCTAAGTCTATTAAAACACAAACAAATTAATAAAAATCAGTAAACGGTAAATAATTAATTTGCTATTATTCATATTCTAATGTCACGTTCGTGATGGAAAACTATCATTTATATTAGTTACAAGTTTTTAATTTAATTTAACACAAGTTTAGTGTGAGAAATTTAATTTAAAAAAAAAAACTCGGAGATATATATTATTAAATTTCAATCTTTGTCACAAAACGTCACTTGGTAAATATTATCTTAAGTTTAACTTCTTACATGTTTAACTCATATATGGTTTAGGTAGATTGGATTTACTTTATCTCTAAAGATCCTCTTCTCAAATTTGATGCCCTAAAATTATATCTAAGAGAGTGACATTAATTACTACGCTTATAACGCAAGAACGTCTTGACCGATTGCGATAATACATACCAATTCGGACTGGTCTCCGGCCAAACAAGAAGAATACCCAAGAAAATTCCCGAAATATCACCGAAAAAAAAAATTATGAAGAAAATATATTTTCCCATACAAGGCTTTCAAGGTCAGTGATTTTAAAAATTTAATTCACAGTGGTGTACTCTGAAGCGAATGATTTGGTGTAAGCGATGAAAGGAATACATTCCAGCACATATCCAGTATATACTAAGTTTTCATATCATTCGATAAAACAAGTAGGCCGCGGTTAATGCAACATTGTACTATAAAAGTCTTTTAATATATTCAATCGATGATTAACAGTTTTGTTTACTCTTGCATATTAGGTGAATGAATAAGAAATTTTCATGTGAAATCTAATTAAAAATTTTTTGATTGAAAATTGCCACCAAACGCGATTGCGAAACACGTCTTCAGGAAAATCAGGAACGGGCATCTACGTCTAGAGACGCGGATACAGAAAGTGAACGAGAATCACTTCTTAGGGAAAATCGCGAAAGCCGAAGAAACGGAAATAGAACGCGAATCACGACTTCAGCAAATGGATCGCAGTACATTTTCATCGAGAGCTGCAAAGACACCCCAAAAGCATATCGAAAGACAAGAAGCGAATAGGATTATCAAGAGAAGGAATCAATTTAAAGTTGTCGGCATTTCATTACAATAATAAAACAGTAATCACAGGGTCGTACTGATTGGCACAATGAACAAACTTTTTCCAAACTCTTCTTTCAATTGCTCCCGTTAACAAGCTGACTGAGCAAATTCAATTGAAACTGCCTGGCAAAACAATGAAATACAAATCGATTGTCACATTAATGAACGAAGAACAAGTCTATTGTCCTACTGAATTTTTGAATTAATTGGAACCAGCTGGAATGCCACCAGATGTATGTAATAACATTGAAGGCTGAATCAACGATAATGCTTCCCCTCAACAATCATCGGTGGCTGATTTGAAGGCGAAGACGTACTGATTCCACGCATATCGATGATTTCCATTGACTTTGATCATTTAAATTCAAGCCAATACTTTGAATAAATTTATATTGTACGAATGTTTCAAAATAAAATCTAAAATTTTTAAAAAATCCCTCATTTTCAAATCGTTCCTCGAGTTGCTCTTACTGCCAAAGAAAGAAAGCAAACACCCACCAGTCTTGGGGGCCAAAATGTTCTTTAAACTATAGGAAAACTGTGTATACTGTGCCCAATTTTAAGCCTGTATGACCGAATTTTTGTCTTGAAAAGAGTGTGTAAATAGTGTTGAATAGAAGTCGTTTAGTACTCCTAAGGATGTGGTCCATATAACGTAATTTGCCGTTATAACCTGACCAATAAAGCAGCATATCTTTACTTGGTTTTCTGGCAGTCACTCAATATTTTGCATTTAATAGTTGCGTAAAATACTTTTTTCCAAAATTCCAAAAATTTTCTGAAGCCTTTATCTTTCCAAGTGACCTTTGCCAGAAACTTGAACTAAATGGTCGAGAGCTTCCACAGGACTTTTAAATTTCTTAAAGTTTTCTAAAAATTCTAAGGCTACTGAACAATCTACTTTAATTGATAACACAGGGCAACAAAATCGAAAAAATTGTAGAGGCTTTTTAAGCCACTAGACAATTTTGATGTTTTGTGGTTCCAATCCTACAAATATGTTCCAAAATTTAAATTCCATGGAGAGGTTTTTTTTTTAAATTGTTTAAGTAAAATTGTGAATTTTGTTAGACGTTTCTCTACATAATTAATGATATCTCAAAAAGGGTCAGTCCGGTGTTATATAAATAAACGTAGAAAGGTTTAGATTTACATAACCTATAATCTATTTATATATAGCGTTACAATCGGCTCAGTAGTCTCGGAGTTATAATAACAAATTGAAGCAAAAAATATTTTTTTTCCTTGAAAATAGCAAATTTTTTTGTTTTAAAAAATCATGAAAAATCGAAAACGGCTGAAATTCTTCAGATTTATTACTTTATCGCAAAGCCACATGTAATTGGAACAAAATAAGATATCGAGCATAAAAATCGATTAATTTTTTTCAAATTTATTCACAATTAAGTGAATTCGCTCATTTTCACTAAATTTCTGTTTTTTGTTTGATTTACATGAAATTGAGTAGTTCTTTCAATTGATTTAATTTTGAAAACATTTTTCTCATGCTATGTAAAAATTTTCACACATATATTGCGTTTCAGTTGGCTCAGTAGTTTCGGAATTACAGTAACAAATTGAAAAAAAAAATTTTATGTGAAAATAGCAATTTTTTTGTCTTGAAGAAATCATGAAAAATCGAAAACGGTTGAAATTCTTCAGGTTTATTACTTTATCGCAAAGCCACATATAATAGCTACAAATTGAGGTATCGAGCATAAAAATCGATAATTTTTTTCAAATTTATTCACAATTAAGTAAAGTCGCTCATTTTCACTAAATTTCTGTTTTTTGTTGGATATACATAAAATTGAGTAGTTAATATTCTTCTTTCGATTGATTGAATTTTGAAAACATTATCCACATACTAAGTACAAATTTTCACACATATATTGCGTTTCAATTGGCTCAGTAGTTTCGGAGTTTTAATAAAAAATTTAAAAAAAAAAATTTTATGTTTTTAAAAAAAAATTTTTGTTTTGAAAAAATCATGAAAAATCGAAAAGGGCTGAAATTCTTAAGATTTATTACTTTATCGCAAAACCACATATAATAGCAACAAAATAAGGTATCGTGCATAAAAATCAATTGATTTTTTTCAAATTTATTCACAATTAAGTAAATTCGCTCATTTTCACTAAATTTTTGTTTTTTATTTGATATACATAAAATTTAGTAGTTAATGTTCTTCTTTCGATTGATTGAATTCTGAAAACATTTTTTCCATGCTATATACAAATTCTCACACATATATTGCTTTTCAATCGGCTCAGTAGTTTAGGAGTTATAGTAACAAATTGAGGAAAAAAATATATTTTTTATGTGAAAATATAAATTTTTTTTGCTTTAAAAAAATCATGAAAAATCGAAAACGGTTGAAATTCTTAAGATTTATTATTTTATCGCAAAGCCACATGTAATAGGCACAAAATAAGATATTGAGCAAAAAAATCAATGGATTTTTTTTCTAATTTATTCACAATTAAGTGAATTCGCTCATTTTCACAATATTTTAGTTTATTGTTTGATTTACATAAAATTGAGTAGTTAATATTCTTCTTTCGATTGATTGAATTTTGAAAACATTTTCCCCATGCTATGTACAAATTTTCACACATATATAACGTTTCAATCGGCTCAGTAGTTTCGGAGTTATAGTAACAAATTGAAGAAAAAAATAAATTTTTTATGTGAAAATAGCAATTTTTTTTGATAATCGCAAAGCCACATATAATAGGAATAAAATAAGATATCGTGCATAAAAATCAATTGATTTTTTTTCAAATTTATTCACAATTAAGTGAATTTGCTCATTTTCACAAAATGTTATGTGCTTATTTTGTGCTTGTTTTGTTATTATATGTGGCTTTGCAAAATAGCCATAAATCTGAACAATTTGTGCCGTTTTCTAAGTTTATTTTAATAACATTGGACTGATCATTTTTGAGATGTCATTAATTATGTGGAGAAACTTTTAACAAAATTCACAATTTTACTTAAAAATTTAAAAAAAAAATCTATCCATAGAATTGAAAAATTTGATAATTTTTGTCTGTCTCACGTTAATATTTATCCGTAACTTAGGAACCCAGTTGCTTCCATTGGCCACCAAACCATCTTGCGACAATAAGTGAGACCTCGATTTTCCGTAATGGTCGGGAACGGGAGCATTCTGGATTTTTGTAGTTTTTTAATAATGACAGTTTTTCGATAATGAAATTTAAAGCTCCATATTGCACTCTGATCCATCGGTTGGATCAAATTCGTCCAATTTGGTGGAAAAAATTTCACAATATTGTTTACAACATTTAAATCCTGCATATCTGGATGTTGTTCAATGGCAGAATGATTTTACTATCATCTTTTAGACCGATTTTCTTAAAATTCTCTCTCACTTCTGGTACTAAGTTATTGTTAAACCATTCTCATGGACATTTTTTAAAACTCTTTCCAATAATTTATGCTGTGCACTTGTGTGTACCTGCAGCATTAACGCAAACTAATGAGGTTAGTCTCTCCTTTGAGACCTTGTGTTATTCTATGAAATTTTCATTATGCCAAGCGAAACTTCTCTCAAATAAATACTTTCCATTCTTCATTATCTCATTGGTGAGTTTTTTCATTGATTTGAATTCATTTAATTTTTCCACAAAAATTGTGGCAGCTGAATATTTTTCTCCTGCAGCATTAAGTTTGTAAATATAATGTAGTTTTTTTTCTTAAATATTGGGTGGAATATTTTAGACTTTCCTTCACTGTTAATCTAGAAATTGGAGTTCCTTTAAATCGTTCTTTCCGGAACCATTCATAAACTGCAAAATCTTCTTTTGGTTCTTCAGCAGTTTTTCGGTTTCCAAAGCCAATAACGGAATCACTTTGTCTTTTATAATGTCTAACACTCCTCACGCCAAAAGCTATCGAAAAATCTATTGCACAATATCAAAAAATGTTGGCCTTACAAGTCGATCGAGGGAATTCCCTTTTTTTGTTTTATTCACATTGTGTTTGATTGTTCAAAAATAATCGAAAAAAAAAAATTTAATCCCGGATAATAGAGGTAATTATGGTTAATCGATGCTAAAAAAATTAAATCGATCCAAAAACATTTTCTTTTTCTTTCCCGGATAATTGATATTGCGAGGCCTCACTGTATGTGTCATTAACGATTTATTTTTTTTTTTTTTAATGAATTTCCGCGTGAGCCTCGTAAATCTTATTAAATACTTCAGATAATATTATTTTAATCAAACTATTTGTTATCATTAAAATTTGCCATATGTAGAAATTTAATTTTTAGTAAACTTTAAATTCTGTAGCAAGCTAACTAATTTAACTACAATTAAAAATAAAATACATATTCCCACTTAGAAGACTTTACTGTAAGTTAGTAAATTATCTTACTAACTATTGGCTATGTATTATTTGCTTGACTGCTAGCAGTAAATTTGATAAGATTTGTTCATTTGATATGAGTTACAAGGCGATTTGTAAATGCACAGATTAAAATATGAGAGCAAAGACGACTTTGAAGTGTTCTACGAGAAAATCAGTATTTTATTAATGATATTTTATTTTTCAACTCTCATAACTTAGAAATATTGTTATCTTTAGAAGGAGTTATTTGTATAGGCTGCAGACAAAAGCCTTATGTTTTGAATACAATTGTAGAACTAAGTTTGAAACTAAAAATCTTAGAGATAAACATAATTTTGATCAACACTCTTTCCATAAAATCAAATATTTTTCAACAGAATACCAAATTTGTAGTCAGATGTCATTTATTGGTTTCAAACTAAAGTACTCTTTTTACATCCCAAGTGTCACCAATCGATGGGGAAATACACTGCAACCGAAATGTAGCAAAGGGTACCTACACCTCAAATATTTAAATTTATTACACCTTTTGTTATAATTTATTATACCCTTCACCATGAGTGGCAAGGGTATATATAAGTTTGTCATTCCGTTTGTAATTTCTACATGTTTCCTTTGCGACCCCACAAAGTATATATATTCTGGATCGTTATATGTATGTTGAAATCAACTTTCCGTAGCCCCCAAATAACTTACATATATCGGGAATTCTTCCGGTTCGGTTGCTATTTAAAATCGAGAAAATCGGCCCACAAATGGCTGAGATATAAGGAAAAAACAGGGATAACCTCGATTTTTTGCCTATTTTTATCTATATCTGGATTACTAGGTCATTAATATAGACAATATGGATATCTAATGATAGATATTTCAAAGTTCATTGCAACGATGTATATAACGCTATAATAATTTGGACCTATAATGGGTCAAAATCGGGAAAAATATTTTTTAACCCGAATTTTTTTTACTAATAAATTCAACAAAAAAATTTGGAAAACAATTACAAAAAAAATTTCGAAAAAAAATTTAAAACATTTTTTAAAAAAAATTTTTTTTTAAATTTTGAAACAATTTGAAAAAAAAAAAAAATTTTTAAATTTTGAAAAAAAAAAAAAATTTATTTTAAAGTATAATTTGGTGAAGGGTATATAAGATTCGCCACAGCCGAATATAGCTCTCTTACTTGTTTTTAAATAATTTTATTACGGTTGTTACTTTTAGTCTATTTATTTACATGTTTAATAAGATGCAAACATAATATTATAGCTTACTTAGTTATACATATTGTATATTTTACCAACTAGGAAACTAAAAACATTCTAACGCAATTTAAGAGACTTTTCCAACACACTCTCTTAATTTCCATAAAATACAATAAAACTCTTGCTAAGTAAATACACTCAGAGATAATGCGCATTTATTAAATAAAAAAACAAACTAAAAATATTCAACAAGAGTAATTTTATAAATTAGTAGCAAACAAAGTGTTGAATAGACACAAACATAAAGTGGAAATCGTGCGTGTTATTTTATTATTTAAATGAATTATTAACAAAGACTATACAAACAAATAATAAATATTGTTAATTGATAAAATCAATTATTAAAATACTAATAAAAGCTTTTAACCACCATGTCTGCAGCACCCAGTGTAGCTCGCAAGTCTTTGCAAACTGTTCGCGTTGTTATAATCGGGGCCGGACCTTCGGGTATAGCGGCCGCTACCAAATTACTACAGGCCGGCTGTCAAAATGTTATCATATTAGAGGCTGAAAATCGTATAGGTGGTCGCATACACACCATACCCTTTGCCGACAATGTGGTGGATTTGGGTGCCCAGTGGTGTCATGGTGAGAAAAATAATATCATCTATGAGACCGTACAAGAGTTAAAATTAGATGTGTTGGAGAGCACGGGTTCTATTTACGATGACTACAAGTGTATTAGATCTAATAAAGAGATTCTGGATGACAACTTGGCTGAGCAATTAAAATCAATTGCTTTTAACTCTATACCAGAAAGGCAAGATGATTTGGTGGCTTATGAAGGCTCCTTGGGTTCTTATTTGACAGAGAAATATTGGCGTGAGTTGGAAAAATTACAAATTAAAGTAGATCTTTCGGTGGCTTTAGAGTTTTTGGAAAACTTTAAGAAATTTGAAAGTTCTGTGGAAGCAGCCGATCATTTATTTGAAGTTTCTGGCAAAGGCCACTTGGAGTATTGGCTATGTGAAGGGGATCTCTTACTCAATTGGAAAGATAAAGGTTTTAAAACCTTTTTGGAATTACTAATGAAAACGGAAACTGAAAAACCCTGGGGCATATTGGAAAAGCGCATTTTACTCAACCACAGAGTGCAAAATATTGACTGGTTGCAAGAAAACCAAGTCAAGATACACTGTTTTAATGGCCAGGTTATAACAGCTGATCATGTTATATGCACCACTTCCTTGGGAGTGCTAAAAGAGTTGCACTCTACACTATTTACACCCTGTTTGCCAAGACAAAAAATTCGAGCCATAGAAGGCTTAAAACTGGGCACAGTAGACAAATTTTTCCTGGAGTTCAAAGAAGCATTTGGGCCCCAAGAGTGGTCAGGCGTATGTTTCCTGTGGCTGGAAAAAGAACTCCAGGAATTAAGAAACTCCGAGTTATTCTGGCTAGAAAGTGTATTTGGTTTCTATCGGGTCTCTCATCAACCTAGAGTCTTGGAAGGCTGGATTATAGGACCACATGCCCGTCATATGGAATCATTGTCGGAGGAAGAAGTCTTAAATGGTATTTTGTGGTTGTTTAGAAAATTCTTTACATTCCCTGTACCCCAACCTATCAACTTTAAACGTACTCAATGGTATTCCAATGCCAGTTTTCGTGGCAGCTACACTTTCCGTTCCATGTATACGGATGAGTTGCGTACTGGAGCCTGGGATTTGGCTTCGCCTTTAACTGATGTTCAGGGCAAACCTAAATTGCAATTTGCCGGGGAAGCTACGCACAATCATTATTATTCCACTGTGCACGGTGCTGTGGAGTCTGGCTGGCGTGAAGCTCAACGTTTAGTGGATTTTTATAAACTGGTGCCATCTCAGTTGTAAATTTTGTTAGAATAAATGCATATAAGTATACATATATAGTTTGAAATTGTCTTATCTTAAATCATTTATAAATGCAATAGAAATTTAAAAGTTTGTACTCATTTTTTTATGGTTTAATATTAAATTTTATGTTATGCCTAAAATTATGCTTTCTTATCTATAATAAGAAATATTAATATTTGTTTACTAAACCTAAAAGACTTCTCATGTGTAATGAAATTAAAACAAATCTATTACAAATATATTTAAAATAATGAAAAAATGTTCAGTTTAATTTAGTTATATTCTCTCAGAAAAGCACAGTGGGACTTGAAATGGTAATATAATAAGTAGGGGGCGGATTTCTATGATAATGCATGTTTTTTCTCGGTTTAATTATCTGTCATGTTTGCATATTTTATTAATATTGTATATTTTGTTATATTTTTCTACAAAACGCATAATTATATGCAAATTATCCCGATTTTTAATAAAAAAATAAAATTTTTTGTCGTCAATGTGTTTTTGTGTAATTTGTCATAGAAATAGCAACAAATATTATCGATTATCTTTATTCCACATCGAGTAACTGAGAGGAAAGTTTTTTTGATTTATAAATTGAAAATTATTATTTCAAAACATTTAGCTTCAAAAAAGTTTAGAGATTTTTTTTACAGTATCAAAATTTTATTAGATTAATTAAAAACATTTATATTTTTTTGGATTAAAACAAGTAACAGAGTTATATTCGGCTGTGCCGAATCTTATACCCTTCCCCAAATTATACTTTAAAAAAGAAACGTTAACTATTTTTAGATAAACAATTGGTCAATTCACAAGGGTTCTCATCAGTCATATTGTCATAATGTCCTAATATATTACGACTCGGCGGCTCGGCTTAACCGACTCTTAGGCATTCGGCTTTGGTCTCTGCTGGTTCGTTACGATAACACAATAAACATAGCATAGAAAGAAGTATTAGTTTAGGAAATTTTTTGCTTGAAAAGCAATAAAAACCATTGTGAAATATTAGGACATTATGACATGATAAGAGACCTTGTGAATTGACCAAATATTTAAAAAATTTAACAAATTTTTGTTCTTAATTTATTTGCGAAAAAAATTTTAGGGCAACAAATTTTTTTTAATTTATTTATAAGCCATATTGAATAAAACAATATTTAAAAAATTAAAAAAAAAAAAATTTTTTTTTGTTTGCGAAAAAAAATTTAGGGCAAAAAAATTTTTTAATTTATTTTTAAAAAGGTTTTTTAATTTAAAAAAATATATATATGGGCAATTCCATCATGTCGCACGGGACCGTCGTACACATTTAAAGTAAAAAAAAAGTCAAAATAAATCGGATTTTTATTTTAACAAAAGGCTTAATATATAGCTCTTAATTAGCCCTATTATTGGTGCTAAGTTTGATTTTGGGCAAATTTTCATTTTCAAGATAATGACAAAAAACCGAGGCAGTCGCACGGGACAAAAACAGAAGTCATTTTTGCGGCTAACAATTCAAATGAAAATTTCAGCGAAACCTGAGGCAATATTTCAATGTGACAAATTTTAAAATGTTGTGGATTGATGTCTCTTAAAAATGGTTTTGATTTTATGCAAAAATTAGTTATCCTTTTTTTTTTAATTAATTTTAATCACAGTCGCACGGGACATGTCGCACGGGACATTTTTTTCCATCATGACATTTGTGTTGTTTTTGTTTTTTTTACGAAATAATATATAAATAAGCCTAGTATAAATGATTTAAATTAACAGAAGTATTCAATTTATTTATTTCCATATATTGTAATATCAACAAATTAAACACTTAACAAAAATATGTATTATGAATAAGGATTGAGTAGTAGTAAATTCAATAAAAAATGTAAATGAAAATAGTATCAGAATTATAAAATATAGTTTTTTTTAGAATATGCAGTCCTAGCTGCTTTTATTTCTTGTCCATCGCAACAAAAAAAGTGAAATTGGGATATACCTGGAATGGTTTTTACTTTTTTCCATTTTATGTCTAAGTTATATAACAAGGAATGCTTTTCAATCTGATCAGATGACATAAAATACATTCTAACCCCATTTATGTTATGTT
Source organism: Calliphora vomitoria (assembly GCA_942486065.2). Classification (NCBI taxonomy): domain Eukaryota; kingdom Metazoa; phylum Arthropoda; class Insecta; order Diptera; family Calliphoridae; genus Calliphora; species Calliphora vomitoria. Next base: position 18,178,351 of record OW818031.2, on the reverse strand, counting down.
GTGCACATTGATAAAATGAAAATGCATCGGGTATAACAACGTTTTTGGATTTTGTTATCTGCCAAACTTTCCTTTTGATAACTGCTCCGACTCCATCGACGGCTCCCTTTCCATGTGAGCTTGCAAAAAAATTCCATTCTACTGAGGAACATCCCAATTCATGTATTACATCCACTAGGCTTGATAAAATAAACTTGTTTTTAAACTGAGAGCGGCTCCCATCAGAAAAAATAAATATTTTTGAAAAACATCCATACGATTTCTTAATTTCAATTAAGAGCTTTATCAAAAAAATAAAGACATCGTGTTTGTTATGCGTTAGCTTATCGCTTATGACTGCAAACGATTTTGTATCTCCTACCGACCAAGCTACACAAGTAAAAATAGATACCTGACGATAGCTAAAATGAGCACTTTGGATCTCATTTTGGTTTATTAACCTATAATTTTCGGCAAAATCTATTTGAATGGCTAGTTCAGTAGGCTTTAAGTTGCTTTTGGTTTCCTCAAAATACTTTTGCTGAGCTCTTTTCACAAAAAAAATGAGTTTTAAAAGAGGGTAATTTTCTTTCCACATCAAATATTAGATCAGAAAAAGTTGCAACGGTATTGGTAAGAGCTATATGATTACCCATTTTTCGCCATTGCTGCCACTTTACTTCATCCTCCATATTTGGTAAATATGCTAGAGGAATAAACTCATATTTTAAATCCATTATGCACTTCTTACAATTGCTTGTCATGCAATTTTCATTATAAATATTGCAACAAACAGATTTTAGAAAGCTTTCGAAATTGCTGGGAAACGAAGGTATAATTTTTGCGCAGCTTTCCAACAAATAGCCGAAATTGGCATGGTACATACAAACACACATATTGTGTGGCATTTTATTTATTAATTGAATATAGCGTGGCCGGATTTTAAAAAAAGTAGATTTGCCTACTGCTTCGTTTGGGTAATCTTTTTTATACAGCTCATATGCTTCAGACACTGTCATTATCATAAAGCGTTTTGCAATTAATTCTCCTTCAAATAAAATTGTGTCCTTCTTCCCCGAAGCTTGTACACTAATGTTTTCGTTCATATAAAACAGTTTGATGGAATTAACTACACTTTCTTGTAATTTATTGCTGGAATTGTTTTTGTTTTCTTGATTTGGTAGATTATATTTTTTAAACAAAACTTCAAGTATTTTAAATTTTTTGTCCATGTCTTTTGGGAACGCATTCTCCACTTTTTTTACAGCTTTCGCAAAGGTTTGCTTACATTTGTAAGGCTTGTTTTGTGTTTGTTTTGCATTTTGCATTTCTAAGAGCTTCTCCCGACTTTGCCTCTTACGTATGCGCTCATATCGCTTGTTCTCTTCAATTATTTCAGTTTTCCCTTCAGCCAACGCTTTCCACTTTTGCCTAGCATTCCTCATTCTTTCCTTGTTTTTTAATTTATTGTTTTGTAATTTTATTTGATCTACCTCATATTTTCTCTCCACCGTTTGCAACTTTCTTTATTTTTTTCGGCACCGTTTTTGCTCATCTATATTTAAATAATTTAAAAGTATGTATTTACTTAAATAAATCATTTATTTAAGAAAAAAAATTATTTTAAAATTTTTAAATTTCACACTTACGATGTCGCACGGGACCAACTTTATATAAGTTCCAAGATCATAAATCATAAAAGGTTTTTTTTATTTTATTTGTATAAAATATCTGTGTTTGCATTCATTATTTGATAAGTTTTCTGCAAGTACTTTCGACGCACTGATAACAAATGTGGTTTTTCAATGTCGCACGGGACATTGAAATATGTGATAATGCAAACCAAAAATTTACAGTTATTTGCAATCGCATAGTTTCTTATGCATTCTTTTTTGACTCTTTGTACCCCCAGGAAGATTTTAGATATCCAAAGTCAATGCATAATGTCTCTCTTTCAGAACTTGTATCAAAACAAAACGTGCATTATAAATATTCAAATGAGAAAAGTTGCCCTTGAGCGGCTTTGCATTCGAATATCTCGAAATGGGTTATGAATAAATGAAAAATTTCTTTACATTATTTAAATTTGATTGTTTACCTATGAAAATATGATAAAAAAAAGTGTTTTCAAAAACTTTTAATTTTTTGGTCTCGGTGGACCTTTCGGTGGAAATGCCCATATAAAAAAAAATTTTGTTGGTGAAAAAAAATTCGGGGTAAAAAATATTTTTTCCGATTTTGACCAATTGTAGGTCCGACTTACTTATATACGGCGCGCCGTATATAATATTTCTATTATTGGATGTCCATATTGTCAATAACTTAGTTATCCAGATATAGATCAAAAAAAGGTAAAATATCTAGGTTGTCCCGATTTTAAATATCAACTGAGCCGGAAGAACTCCCGATATATTGATGTATGAATCAAGTATGTAAGTTATTTGGGGGCTACGGAAAGTTGATTTCAACATACAGACGGACATGGCTATATCGACTTTGCTAACTATAACGATCCAGAATATATATTGTGGGGTCGAAAATGAAAAATGTAGAAATTACAAACGGAATGACAAACTTATATATGGGGCATTTCACGTCAAGTGAACCAACTTTTGAAATCGATGTCTTCCGATCGGGATGAAATTTGTACCAATGTTAGTTCTATTGGATAGTAATTCGGACACAATTTCAACAAGATCGGTCAAGAACTCTCTGAGTTATAGGAGGTCAAAATTTTACATTTTGGCCTAACAGGTGTTTTTTCTTATCCATATAACTTATTACCTATTATTCTTAGCAAAATGTGTCCCAAATAGTTTAGATAGCTATTTATGCATTCTTTGGAAAAAAAAATTAAAAAAAATTAATAAAATATTTTTGACTTTTTTTTTAAAAAATCAAAAATATTTTTGACTTTTTTTCAAAATGGTCCCTTTTTATTTTTTTTTTTTTATTTTTTTTAAGAAAGCTTAGGTCTTTTCCTAAGCGACCTATATGGTCGCTTAGTGGGATGCGAGTGGGATATCTATCAAAAAAAATATTTTGTAACTCAAGATATAAAATTTTTGACTTTTTTTTTTGCAAAATCAAAAACTTTGTTGACTTTTTTTAAAAAAATGGACCAATTTTTTAATTTTTTTTTTTTTTGCTCAGAAGAAAGCTTATGTGTTTTCCTTTAACACCTTTTTTTGTCGCTTAGTGGGATGCGAGTGGGATATCTATCAAAAAAATGTTTTGTAACTCAAGACATAAAATTTTTTACTTTTTTTTTGCAAAATCAAAAACTTTTTTGACTTTTTTTTCCAAAATGGACCCTTTTTTATTTATTTTTTTTTTCTCAAAAAAAAGCTTAGGTCTTTTCCTTTAAAATCTTTTTGGTCGCTTAGTGGGATGCGAGTGGGATATCTATCAAAATAAATATTTTGTAACTCAAGACAAAGGTTTTTAAATTTTTAGCATATGCACTATTTTGATTTTTTTCGTATTTGTGTGTAAACCCTAAAAATTAAACTTACGCAGAGAAACTAGACACATTAGCCTTTCCGATGGTATGTAACATACCTAACTAAAATTTCATAGCCTCGATACTGTAATACCCATAATATATTAACCTCAGGAATAAAAATCACTTTTTATACCCTACACTAGAGTTTCCAATTCGGTTTTAACCGAAACCGAAACCGCGGTTTTTCAAGGCTTAAAACCGAAACCGAAACCGACAATTTTTCTTCGGTTTTCACTTTTAATCTATTTTCACTAGAAAAATTTTAAATTTAGAAAAGAGAAACATACTTTTTCATCCAATTATTCATCCAATATCTCTAAACACAGATCGGTAAAAATATCTTAAGATTTGTTTAAATTTTTTAAATTGTATAACAATAATTGCTTCAGATGATGTATCAGGCTACCTTTCGCAGGCTATATAATGCAAAATTGTTGTATCAAAGTCTTAGTTATTTTCAAATATCCGTATAGCAGTTCCTATATTATCACAGATTTAAATGTTAATAAATTATCACAAAACCGAACCGAAACCGATCGGTTTTCAATTTTTTAAAACCGAAACCGCGGTTTTGAAATTCTTCGGTTTTTTGGAAACTCTACCCTACACCACCATAGTGGCGAGGGTATATTGGATTTGTGCAGATGTTTGTAATGCCCAAAAATATTAGTCTAGCCCACCTTAAAGTATACCGATCGACTCAGAATAGCTTTCTGAGTCGACTAAACGATGTCCGTCCGTCCGACTGGCTGGCTGGTTGTCCATGTAAACCTTGTGCGCAGAGTACAGGTCACAATTTTGAAGATATTTCGATAAAATTTGGTACATATAATTTGTTCGGCCCAAGGACCAATCCTATTGAAACTGGCTGAAAGCGGTCCATTATTTCACCTAGCCCCCATACAAGCGTCCTCCCGAAAGTGGACTTTATCGGTCACAAATGTTTAATTTATATAGGTATCTACACAAGTTTTTCTCGAAATAAGTTTTATATATACGGAATTCATGTCACCAAATTTTATTATGATCCGTCCATAATTAGTCATAGGTCCCATATAATGCCTGCTTCCGATAATCACTTTAACGAGCATAAATCTCCTAAAAATGTTGGTATACACATAAAATGCAACGTAAATAACTTTTATATAGACATTAATCACACCACCTAATTTCATGGTGATCGGTCCATAATTTGACATAGCTCCCATATAAGGTCCACTTCCAAAAATCAATCACGGATATAAATTATTGCGCTGAAAACTAACTATAGGATTAACTAAAAAAAGCCGCAAGATACAAAACTCAGACAAATTTTGTGGGTGGAAAATTAATAGCGGTCGGCCTCACATTGCACCCCTCCAGTGGCTGTTATCGGTCAGTTGTGGTGGTTTTTATTTTTAAGGTTTTAGAAACACTTACACACAAATATGAAAAAAAATCAATTTAAAAACCTTTGTCTTGAGTTACAAAATATTTATTTTGATAGATATCCCACTCGCATCCCACTAAGCGACCAAAAAGATTTTAAAGAAAAAGACCTAAGCTTTATTTTGAGAAAAAAAAAAAAAATAAATAAAAAAAGGGTCCATTTTGGAAAAAAAGTCAAAAAAGTTTTTGATTTTTCAAAAAAAAAAGTAAAAAATTTTATGTCTTGAGTTACAAAACATTTTTTTGATAGATATCCCACTCGCATCCCACTAAGCGACAAAAAAGGTGTTAAAGGAAAACACATAAGCTTTCTTCTGAGCAAAAAAAAAATTAAAAAATGGGTCCATTTTTTAAAAAAAAGTCAACAAAGTTTTTGATTTTGCAAAAAAAAGGCAAAAATTTTATATCTTGAGTTACAAAATATTTTTTTTGATAGATATCCCACTCGCATCCCACTAAGCGACCATATAGGTCGCTTAGGAAAAGACCTAAGCTTTCTTAAAAAAAATAAAAAAAAAAATAAAAAGGGCCCATTTTGAAAAAAAGTCAAAAATGTTTTTGATTTTTTAAAAAAAAAGTCAAAAATATTTTATTAATTTTTTTAATTTTTTTTTTCCAAAGAATGCATAAATAGCTATCTAAACTATTTGGGACACATTTTGCTAAGAATAATAGGTAATAAGTTATATGGATAAGAAAAAACACCTGTTAGGCCAATATGTAAAATTTTGACCTCCTATAACTCAGAGAGTTCTTGACCGATCTTGTTGAAAAATTGTGTCCGAATTACTATCCAATAGAACTAACATTGGTGCAAATTTCATCCCGATCGGAAGACATCGATTTCAAAAGTTGGTTCACTTGACGTGAAATGCCCCATATATATATTGATTTTGGTAGCGAAATACTTTGTAACTTACAGTAATTTATTACGAGATTAAAGTTAAGATTGGATGCTATTTTACAGCACGATCATTTATTTTGAACGCAGTTTTTGTTTTTAATAACTTATATGTTATTTTGAAGGGTACATATCTGTCATTTATTCTCACTTAGTTATTGAATACTATAGTGTCAACAACAAAGTTTTTTGTTGTTTCGAAAATGTAAAATTTTGTGCCTATGAAGCACACCGATTGCTCACCAAGATATGGTTTATGCGGTTCAGAAGTGTTGATTTTGACACGTAAGACAAAAATCGCCAAGGCCAGCCAAAAAAGTTTGAAGATCAAGAATTGGAGGAATATCTTAATTAAGATTGTTGTAAATCTCAACAAGATCTTGCAAAATCAGTTGGACCTACTCAAGCAGCAATTTCAAATCGTTTGCGAGCAGCAGGATTCATCCAAAAGCAGAGAAATTGAAGCCGATAGACCTTGAAATACGGTTTTTCATGTCTGGAATGATGCTTGAACGCTATAAAAGAAAATAATTTATGCACCGAATCTTTACTTGCGATGAAACCGATAACCCGAAGCGTAGCAGATCGTAATTGAATCCCGGTTAACCAGCCGAATCGACACCAAAGCCAAATATTCATGGCGCTAAGGTAAATATCTGTAAAATTGTCCTATCTATTATGAGCTGCTGAAATCTGACCAGACCTTCACAGGGAACCTCTCTACTGAATGGAAGTGTTCTGTATGAAGTGAGCATTGGCAGAAAAACGCCCAGAATGTGCGGTCAGACATGAAACCGTAATATTTCATCATGACAACGCTCGGGCACATGTTGCCGCTCGGCCACAAACCTGTTAAAAAGAAAATGAAGTGCTTGGGAAGTTTTGTCTCACACGCTTTATAGTCCAGACCGTCACCCGTCCGACTACTGTTTGTTTCGATCGATGCAGAACGCTCTCTGTGCGATGCGCTTTACTTTGGAACAGATTATCCGATATTGGCTTGATTCGTTCTTGGCTTTAATAGATGATCACTTCTTTTGCTTCGGAATCCATATATTGCCAGAAAGATGGAAAAAGGTCATAGCTAAAAATGGCCAATACTTTGAATAAATTTATGTTGTACAAATGTTTCAAAATAGAAGCAACAAATTAAAAAAAACTCAGCATTTTTATGTCATACACATAATACGATCAACATTTTAAAATATAAGTCGCATGAAGGAGGATCGAATGGAGGCTCTTGATTACGTATTAGTCCCCATTTAGAATTAATATATCCATCGTTTTGTCAAAAGAACAATTATAATTTTACGTGTTTTAACCCTTTCAGACTATTTGGATAAAACTAATAATTTTTTCTATTTAATGTGAATCAGCTAGCGACAAGAAAACATATTTTGAAATTAAAGCAAACAAAATTTTATCGGATTTAATGGAATTTAGGCCGTAAAGTGCAAATGTTCGTTCTACATACTCATGTTTATGGACTACGTAGCAATGAACTGAACTTACCAGGCCTAATATATATCCCAATATAAAATTTAAAAAATCAGTTTTACACTCAAAAAAGACTTGGGTTCTTGAACACAGTACCAAAATAAAACTGTCAATTTTCAAAGCCAATCAAAAATAAAGGCTATAACCGAACTTGTTTTAATCTAAACACATTAATAAGAGACACGTTTACGAACTAATTAAAATGGCACCCATTCAATTATTTAGTTATTCAATATTTTTGTGTTGGGACACTGGTGTTCCTGTGGTCGTCAAAGGGTTAAAAAGACGGTGTAACTACATGAGACATTCATTGGTCGTGTACTCTCTAATTTCGGAGATCACATTTCCATCCTTGATCGTGTGACTTAACACCATTGGATTTCCTTTTATTGGGTTATTGGAAGTCCAAATTGTATGCTAACAAGCTCAAAACCACAGTGCACTGAAGGAGGAAATTCATAATTGCATCAACGAAATTCAGTCGCATGTATTCTAAATAATTATGGAAAATTTTGACGAAAGAGGATAATTTTCCGTATTCGCTATTCCACTTATAAGTCTATTCTATGTACTTTATGATTCAATAAAAAAGACAATCTAAAAAAAATGACTAACGGTCTATAATTGATCATAGCTCCCATATAAGACTCACTTCCGAAAATCTCTTCAATCAATACAAATATGTTTCATATAGAAAGAGAACACATGTCTAAATTTCATTATGATCGGTCAATCCTTTCATAATAGCTTGCACATTAGCACCACTTCCGAAAATAACGAATAATAAATTATTGATATTTTAATACACAATTTTAATACATTTGTAATAAGCATATCATTTCAGCGATACCAAACACTTATGCCAAAGTCTTGGGAGGACTTCAGTAGTTTCTCCACAATGAGCCTTGTTGGATTAAGTTAAACTATTAATCCCTTTTTAAGTATTTTCTTTAACAATAAACTAAAAAGTTATAGTTTATATTAACAGTTCCCCCCTGCCAACCTGTGGTGTTGCATTAAATTACAATTTATAATTTCAACAAAATTTCTTTGTCTAACAGTTTCTAAAAGTGCCAGTAGTTTTGCTAAACCAACACTAACTAAGTAGCAAGATTATTTTTCAAAAATGTCTGACATTTAAAATATTTATTTATCTAATATCCATTACAATTTTGTTTTTGCATACACCAGCTGGCTGTCGGGCTATTATGCATAATAAGCTTTTTCTATTTTCCTTGCACTTCTAACACACACACACAAATAAAAGCAACTAAAAATGCAAATTAAATACAATGATATTCTACCATCAACGCAACTCACACACAGCTAGCAAAATTACACAAAAAAGAAAATGGCGGTAAAACATTCATTACGTTTTTGCACTTGACTGCTGTGTCTTTTATGCACTCTTTCTATAACACACACACACAAACACACGTTTTGCTGTGAGTAGCTGTAAAATGCGAAGACAAAGAGAGCAAATTTGTTTTTTTGTTTGGTTTTTACAGTTACGAGGTGCTTGTCGTGCTGTTGGTGTTGATTTCTATTGTTGTTTTACAGTTTTTGTCTAGATGGTGGGATTGTGTGTGTGTATATGCGTGTGTGTGTTGTAATTCTGTTTAAGCTTTATTAGCATTTTAGATTGTTAAAAGTCACTCAGACTTTCATTAGAACGGAAATCAAAAAAGACAAATTAGACGTTGTACATTTTACGCTTGATGAAAGTGATAAATGTCAAATAAATGTTTGTATTTCGTGCTCAACTGTTTCTGTTGTGTAAATAATGACTGGTTGGATTTGCTGAGAATTCCGCAATAGAAATGTTAATTTTTTAAAGTCTGCATAAGACATTAGCTGGCAGAGCAGTGTTGCCGTAAAATAAATTTCAAAATATGCTAAAATGTATACAAAAAAATCCTAAAACGATACTTTTTTCACATACAGAGTACTAAATTTAAAATTTTGAAATTATTTTCATATTAGTGTTGTTTTTTGGCTGTTTCTATAAACTATTACTATAAGCTGTTATAAGCAAAATTTTCTATAAAAAACCTTATTTGTAGGACATTTTCTATAAAAAAATGTTACACATTATATTTTCTATATAATAAAGTGTTGTACGAACATTTTTTTATAAAAAAAAAACTGTTATACAAAAAAAGTTCTGGATAATAAACTGATATACATATAATTTTCTATAGAAGAAAACTGTTATACACAAATTTTTCTTTAAAATAAAATGTTATATACAAAATTATATGTAGAATATATCGTTATACATCACATTTTCTATAGAATAATCTGTTATGTACAAATTTATCAATAGAATAAACTGTTATACGCAAAATATTAGAATGAAAAACTGTTAAACACAAAACTTTCTGTAAAAAGACTGTTATACGGAAAAAAATTCTGCAAAATAGACTGATATACAGATAATTTTCTATAGAGAAAATTGTTATACACAAAATGTTCAAAGAAAATATTGTTATACACATCATTTTCTTTAAAGAAAACTGTTGAACATGCAATTTTCTATTGAAAAACTGTTATACATAAAATGTTCTATATAAAGGATCATGAAATTTTACCACAAAATAAATAGGATTATGACACCATTGCTTCTTTACAATCAGTATTGGGTTTGCAATATGACGGAATTAAATGAAAACGAAAGAAATTAAGATTAACACGACGAAAAGAACATGCTTGTATCGAACATCAAATCATTGTGAGTCTATAGAAAGTTGTAAATTTGTGATTTGAAATTAAATACGGAAATGTGTTTGAAAATATCAAATACGTCGCGAGAGAACTAAGGTCCTTTTAAACATAAAATAGTATCAAAAAAGCTACGATCGTATACATTTTTCCATACCTGGACATATCTCAATAAATTTTTGGAACGATTTAATTAAAAGTTGCCACAATAATACCGAAAGTAAATAACAATTTAATATTTTAAAAATATTTTGCAAATTGCAGTCAGTTTAACACAAAAAACTGTTATACAGACAATTTTCTATAAAAGAAACTACTATATCGAATATTTTCTATTGTACCCTATACAAATTTCTGTAGAAAAAAACTGTTATACAGAAAGTTTTCCTTAGAATAAACAGCTATACAGAAAATTTTTCTTAGGAAAACTGTTATACAGAAAATTTTCTTAGAAAAAAACTGTTATACACATTATTTTATGTAGAAAATACTGTGGTACAGAAATTTTTTAAAAAAAATACTGTTATACACTAAATACGTTACAAAAAATACAGTTTTACACAAAGATCTTGTAAAATTTTTCATCCGTGATGTCGGGGTAATAATTTTAAGAATTTTGTAATTGTAAAAAAAATAAGTAATTAAGGAATGAGATCGATAAATTCTTAACGAACATATATGTTAATAAAAACGAAACTACTAAACTTACAGTTTTAATTTTTTTTTATTCGATTGAAATTATTATTACAATTTACAAAAAAAAAAAATATTTTTATAGTTTTAATCACTAGTGACGCAATTTTTAACCTTTTTCGGAAACCCTTCCATTAACGTTTTTATAAAGCTTTCTCTCACTTTGCTCGAACAGGTAGTCCATCTCCGTTTTAAATCTACCACACTTTTGGACACCTTTTTTGTGCTCTTCAATTCTCTTTTAATAAGACCCCAATATATCTCCACTGGCCTTAGCTCCGGGCAGTTTGGAGGATTTACCTCTCTTGGTACAAATACCACATTATTGTTCTTGTACCACTCAAGGGCTTATTTACCATAGTGACAGGATGCCAAGTCAGGCCAAAAATAAGTGGACAAATTATGAAGTCTTATGAATGGAAGCAGCCTTTTTTGTAAACATTCCTTGATGTAAATTTCGGTATTTATAGAGCCCGTTGTAACAAATGATTGGCTTCTTTTGTCGCAACTGTATATTGGTTGCCATACCAAGAACTTTTTGGGGAATTTTTTCTGCTTTTGGGTACTAAACTTCTCTTCAACATTCCCTCGACCATCAGCAATATCAAAATTTTGACCAGGAAATTGCGAAAGATCTGCCAGAACATACGTTTCGTCATCCATTATGCAGCAAGAATATTTTTTTATAAAACTTTTCTTCAATTTCCGTGCTCTGTTTTTGGCGTCTAAATTTTTAGCAGTGTCCTGCCAGGAAGTCTATGAACCTGCATTAGCTTTAACTTTTCGTACCAAATTGTCCGAGCACTGAGCTAACCGGGCTGCTTTCCTACCGGATGCTTTCCTATCGGATGTGCTGGGAGCTCTTTTGAAAATGCCTTCTATTTTTTTTGGCTTAATAATCATCATGTGAACCATCCCTTCTACCTGAACCAGGTTTTCTATCAACGGACAAGTTCTCCCGGTACTGTTAAATAACATTGGAAACAGTTTGATAGCAAACCTTTGATTGTTTGGACAACTTTTTGTACGACCAAGTTGAGTTTTGTTGAAAATATTTAATAATTTAAGTTCGCACTTTTTTCTGGTCACTCATTTTAAACAAATGAACATAATTGATATTAAACGTAATAACTGAAATGTTTTGCAAATGTAACTTGATAAAAAAAAATCAACTAATACTTGGGTTAAAAGCTTTAATGAAAAACGTGTGTTAAAAATTTTACGATCTCACTCCTTAGTTCTTTTTTTGTTTAGTTCTTTCTGCATTTATTTTCTTTCATATTTCCGACCACCTATTGTGAGCTAATGGCTTTATTTTTTAGTTTATAATAAATAAAGGAATTAATACTGCACAGTGGGGCAACAATTTTTTGGATATAAATCTGGCATTTCTTAACGGCTTGTCCGATCTGGGCGTAGCCAAGGTGTATTTGAGTTAAAATTTTTAAAATGGGCCCTTCAAATTTTCCAGGGGCGGCGCTATGGGGGCTCTAAGTAGGGTACCTTTTACCGATGTAAAAATTTTCAACTCGTGGCATTTTTTTGTTTCCCATCTGATTTCAAAGATTTTTATATTTTTGGAAAGCTCTCGGCTGGGTCTTGAGAAAATATGCTTCCGACTGCTATTTATCTCTTATAATTTCCAAGTTATAGGCATTTAAATATTGAAATTTTAAAATGTTGCCATACCTTGGTCCGCTTTTTTAATAATATATTTCGTACATTTGAACCGAATGGACTCGAATTTCTTGTGTTAGGTAAACAACAAAATTATCAATAATATACAAATGATTTCAGAGCAATATCGATTGTGGATCCAAAATATACGATCTTGAATTTAAAAATTCAAAAATATCTGTTTTTTGGGCGAAAATGTGTATCAACTCTTCTTTTATTAAAAAAAAAAACTTTCTTTAAGAACATATAACTATTTTATATTTTTCTGTAAGGTATCTTTACGGAAAACATTTTGGTTTAAAGAACATGTCCCACTTTTTGAATAAGTCGCCCGTACGCCCTTCGGAATTTGACCTATTTTTTTTAGCAAAATTTCAACTTTGGGCCACATGTTCTCAAGTTCTAAAGCTGGGATCAGAAAACGGAAAGCAGCTTTGGAAACTTTGATGTGTTCCTTATTTATCCCCAAAGTATTTTCCCAGTCCCAAAGGAAATGTGGACAATATAAGCATAATTGAAAAAAAAAACTATTTCTGGGATTTTCGCTTCAATTTTTAGGAATTGCGGGATTATTTAGAATGACAAACGTTGAAATTTTCAATGAGTTTTGTTAATAAATAAAGATTTTTTTACATTTTTACATATTTATTGAGCTTCTTAAACCAAAATTTGTATCAAAATTTTGATAGGATTGCAAATATTGGGAGCAAATTGATCCACTTTTACTACGAACTAATTTTTTTTTTTTCTTAAATAAGATAATTTTTTGTTTAAAAAAAAAAATCAAGTCAATATCTCAATTAGATTCAAAAATATGCCACGTTGAAACTGCGTCATTCAAAAGTATTGCACTTTTTCATGTTTTAATGCTCTTTGGCATTGGAAATGCCAGATTTATTTCCGAAAAATTTTGATTCTGCCCCACTGTGTAATGTTATTCGATTTTTGTTAATTTCAATACAGTTTTCATTATCTAGCAAAATATCTGTATTATATGAATGCAATATAAATTATTGAAAATTTAATTTTGCTATCTTTAGGTCTTATGTTTTTTTTTTTGTTTTTTTTGCCATTTCAATGAATATTTAATTCCATTAATGCAAACAATTTGTATTAATTTTCCTCTGCTTTGTAACTCAGCCAACATAAATTCAATAAAAACCCAGCGAAACAAAGGAAACTACAAATCGTAGAAGAAACAATATTTGTGTATGCACTGATAAAACAACATGAAATGACCTTATTGCAATAAAAAGTAAAAAATAACAAAAATATAGTAAGAATTTTCTATTTCCATAGCCATTTCTATTGTCTTGCTGATAACGAAATCTTTGCAAATTCAATGCGAACTGGCATAAACAATTGTTTTTTCTTTTCTTGTGATGTTTTCTTAAGTTTCTCATTCTTTTCTCTTTAACATCTATTGTTAGTTTGATTTATATTTTTCGATTTCTCACAAAACAATCATGACAAATAAAAGAAAAAAATATACACAATTTATTGTTGCTGTTGCTTTTTGAATAACAGTTTTTTTACAATAATATTGTTTGCATTCTAAAAGGATTTTCTTTAACATTTTACCATCTGATGCGGAAATCTACTAGCAAGAAGTAAAAATAACATTAAAAATCTTATTTTAGCATTTGAAGATAATGAAATTCCAACCAACAAAACATTTGCGAACAAATATACTTTTGTTTATATGTATTTTTATTAACGATTTCCATTCAATTTATTGTGAAGCACAGAACGTACATTTATTTGATTGTTTTATGATTATATATGTACGTAAGTATTACCTGCAGTTCATATCAATTTGCAAACTTTTCTCGGTTCGGAACGCCACTACAACTCACAAGTTATCTTTAAAAACCACTGCTAATATTTAAAGTAATGTTTCATTTATAAATTAACTATGATCGCTATAACTAGTCTGGAAACTTCGGAGAGTTAATTTCAACAGAATGATACTCATGGCAAAGATATAGAAAGTTTGTTGTGTTAAAAATGAAGGTGTCAAAAGACATTCAGTTAAAATTTTAGTAATGGTTCCATGAACTGCCGGGCAGTTATAAATACATTGAAATATGTATGCATAGATGAATGTTGCCATTGTTTTGTACATTAAGTTATAACATTGTAATGATTTTAAGTGATTTTTTGGTTTTATGACTTTCGTTTTATTGTTACTTCCATTTCCATTCCATTCCACTTTGATTTTTATTATTTTTTATGTATTTGTTATATTTCATCATATATTTGAATGTAATGGTGTATTATGTACTTTCATTTTTTCTGTTACTTCTTTATCTTATAAAAACGATTTCTTTAAACAAAAAATTAATGTTTGTACCCTACAGTACCTATTGGGAGTTAAGAATATTGTGGTTAAAATAAAACTACCCGAAGGCAGGTTACTTGGAGATAGACACGAACTAACTCTTTCAACATGTTTGGGGAACATTCCATTAGAAAACAAGTAAGAGAGCTATATTCGGCTGTGCCAAATATTATATACCCTTCACCAAATTATACTTTAAAATAAAATTAAAAAAATTTTTCTTTTTTTTCAAAATTAAAAAAATTTTTTTTTTTTTTAATTTTTTTCTCGAATTTTTTCCAAATTTTTTTAAATTTTTTTTTTTAAAGTGTTTCTTTAATTTTAGAAAAAATTATTTTTTTTTTTTGATTTGTTAGTGCAAAAATTGTTTTGTGAATAGGCCAAAAATAAAAGTTGTCCCGGTTTTATCCTTATATCTCAGCCATTTTTGGGCCGATTTTCTCGATTTTAAATAGTAACCGAGCCGGAAGAATTCCCGGTATATTAATGTATGAATCATGTATGTAAGTTATTTGAGGGATACGGAAAGTTGATTTCAACATACAGACAGACAGACGAACATGGCTATATCGACTTTGCTATCTATAACGATCCAGAATATATATACTTTGTGGGGTGGCAAATGAAAAATGTAGAAATTACAAACGGAATGACAAACTTATATATACCCTCAAAATGTACATCTCTGAAAAGAGATATGAAAAAGTGCAATATTTTTATCTTTTCTTTTTTTTTAAAGTAGCATATTTTTGAATCTAATTGAGAAACTTGATTGACTTGAAAGTTTTTTTGTAAAACCAAAAATTAAGTTATTTAAACAAAAAGTAATTAGTTCGGAAAAATGTGTATCAAAGTATTCCTAATATTTACAATCTTATCAAAATTTTTATACAAATTTTAGTTTTAGAAATTCAATAAATATGTAAAAAGTAATAAAATCTATATTTATTAACAAAACTCAATGAAATTTTCAACGTTTTTTAAATTTCTCATTCTAAAAAAAAAAGTGAAAAAATAGTAGTCAAAAGGAATCCATCAATTCTTAAAAATCGGTGCAAAAATCCCAATGATAGTATTTTTTACAATTTTACCCATAGGGTTTACATTTCTTTCGGTGCTGGGAAATTACTTTGGAAATAAATAGGGAAAAATCAAGGTTTCCAAAGCTGCTTTCCGTTTTCTAATCACAACTTTGGTATTTTGGAACGTGTGGCCAAAATTGAAATTTTGATAAAAAATAGTTAAAATTCCGAAGGGCGTGGGGGTACTTATTCGAAAAATGGGACATGTCACCAAAATGTTCTCCGTAAAGATACCTTACAGAAATAAAATTAAAAAAATTTTTCTTTTTTTTCAAAATTAAAAATTTTTTTTTTTTTTTCAAATTTTTTTCTCGAATTTTTTCCAAATTTTTTTAAATTTTTTTTTAAAAATGTTTCTTTAATTTTAGAAAAAATTATTTTTTTTTTTTTTGATTTGTTAGTGAAAAAATTGTTTTGTGAATAGGCCAAAAATAAAAGTTGTCCCGGTTTTGTCCTTATATCTCAGCCATTTTTGGGCCGATTTTCTCGATTTTAAATAGTAACCGAGCCGGAAGAATTCCCGGTATATTAATGTATGAATCATGTATGTAAGTTATTTGAGGGCTACGGAAAGTTGATTTCAACATACAGACAGACAGACGAACATGGCTATATAAATAGGGAAAAATCATATATATAGTGTTGCAACAACAACTACAGAAAAACATAAAACTGTTATATGTTCTTAAAGAAAGTTTTATTTTTTTAATAAAAAAAGAGTTGAGTCACCTTTTCGCCCAAAAAAACAGCAAAAATCTACTATTTTTTTAATTTTTTAATTGAAAATCGTTTATGTTTGGATCCATAACTGATATTGCTCTGAAATTTTTTGTATATTATTGATAATTTAGTTGTGTAACTTACATTTTTAAAAAAGCGGATCAAGGTATGGCAAAATTTTTAAATTTCTATTTTTATGCCTATAACTCGGAAATTATAAGAGATAAATAGTTTTTTCAATACCTAGCCTAGCGCTTTCCAAAAATATAAAAATCTTTGAAATCAGATGGGACACAAAAGATGGCACGTGTTTAAAATTTTACATGTCGAAAGTACCTTACTTTGGAGTATTTATAGGGCCCATTTTAATAACTTAAATTTGAATACTCCTTGGCTGTGCCCACGTCAAATTTTATTTCGATCGGTCTAGTCGTTTAGAAATGCCAGATTTATTTCCAAAAAATTTTGATTCTGCCCCACTGTGCGCTGTTTGACAATGTCACCAGAAATACACAAGAACTGTTGTCTCTATCGTATCTCTACTGAGGCTTAATGGGAATTTGTCGACATTTTAACTAGTGCAATTATCGATAGAGAAAGAATGTTGACATAGTGAGATATAGTTCTAGATTGGCTACAGGGAAATTATTATTCGAAAACGTAATCAGTGGATGTTTCTAACCAATGTTAACATTTATATCATTAAGCAAATCAAACAGTACTTACAAAAGAATGATGAAGTACCATTAAACTCCATTTGCCGGTTTTCTACTTGACCCAGTAATATATGTGCGTCGATAGGGTGGGTCGATTTTTTTTCACGAAAAATGGTATAGCAGAAACGCATTCTACGGAAAATTCTAAGAAATTTTACCCAAGAAACCATAGGTTGCATTTCTTATTTCTTGCAATGATATTTCAGTAATATTTTATTTTTAATAGTTTTTTTTAATACGAAATGCGCAAGATAGGGTTTTATTTTAGACCTATAGTTGCTTGAGGAAACTTTCTTTGAATTTTCCATAGATTTCGTTTCTGCTAATGTGCGTGCTAACGCTTATGCTGTTAGATTTATAATTCATCTAAAGTACCATCAAGTCCTATTTGTCTGAACATGAATAATGGAAACTCAGTTAGGAAAAAAAGTGCTGACACTTATGTTGGTAGGTTAATTTTATTATTTGTGGTTTCGAAAAGGCACTTTTAAGTAAGGGATAAGGTATTAATTCACAAAAGTTTACCGGTCTGAATATTCATCAACCTTTTTCGTCGAAATTTAAGTTTTTTGTGTTAATACAAGTCTCATAAATTTTATGAGAATTATGGTAAATTTTGAAAGTTTTTAACAAATATTATTTGACAGACTAAAGCTAGGGTCACACATGGCAAAGACGTAACCAATAAATAAAATATATTTTATTGTAATTCTATTATTTTATAACCTCTTTTTATTAAAGACAATTCAAAACAAATAATTAGTTTTATTTTATTTGACGCTGTTTGATCTTACAAATCACTTGTAAGAGCAAACAACGTCAAACAAATTTGTGCTAAAAGAGTGGTTACGCTTTTTTGAGTAAATATTTGCCATGTGTCCTGGACTGCGTAATATGGACATTTGTTAAGGTATGGTCACACATCGCAAATATTTACTCAAAAAAGCGTAACCACTCTTTTAGCACAAATTTGTTTTGTGTGAGCTTTTTCGTTTTTTATAACCTTTGTATGATTTAGTATGTGACATATTTTCGCGTCACGGATTAGTTCAAGTTATTTCAACAAAAGCTTCTTATTCATTATTTATTGTTTTGTCTACCTTTTTATATAGTGTTGCAACAACTTTAACTCCATCTCACTCTACAAAAAACTTACGCTGTTTACCCTCCAGTGTTGTTTTCCACACATCGGTTATGAGTACTCTTAAATAGTATACCTTTTTAACAGAAAAACCTTTTTTGACGATACAGAATGCTATACCTTGTGCAAAGGCATAGAAATTACATATGTGTGGAAAACCACACACCAGGGAAGGCAACGTAACTTTTAAAAAAATTTGAAGAATATTTATGAACATCGCTTAACACATTTTTTTTAAATGTATAAGAAATATTAATTTTTAGTGGTTTCACACACACGATAGAGATGAGGCTTAACGACGCTTTAACCACCATGAGTTGCAAGAGTATATAAGTTTGTAATTCCGTTTGCAATTTCTACATATTTCATTTGCGATCCCACAAAGTATATATATTCTTGATCGTTATAGATAGCGAAGTCGATATAGCCATGTCCGTCTGTCCGTCTGTATGTTGAAATCAACTTTCCGTAGCCCCCAAATAACTTACACACTTGATTCATACATCAATATATCGGGAATTCTTCCGGCTCGGTCGATATTTAAAATCGAGAAAATCGGCCCAAAATGGCTGAGATATAAGGAAAAAACCGGGACAACCTCGATTTTTGGCCTATTTTTGATCAATATCTGGATAACTAAGTCATTAATATAGACAATATGGATATCTAATGATAGATATTTCAAAGTCCATTGCAACGATTTATATAAGGCTATAGTAATTTGGATCTACAATAGGTCAAAATTGGGAAAATAATTTTTTAACCCGAATATTTTTTTTTACCACAAACAGTTTGTTTTTTTTATAAATTTATTTAAAAAAAATTAAAAAAATATTGGAAAAAATTAAAAAAAACAATTTCGAAAAAAAAAAAAAAATTGAAAAAAATTTGAAAAAAAAGAATTTGAATTTTGTTTTTTTAAATTTTGAAAAACAATTTAAAAAATAAAAAAAAATTAATTTTAGCTCTATTACTTGTTTATAATAAAATTTTTTTGGGGGGGTTAATTTCCATGTTAATTTCCTGGATTCTCGCCTGCTTTTACTAATCCTTTTTCTGCCTGCTATTCTGAGTTTCCCAATGTTTGCTTACAAGTACTGGGATCAAACTTTTTTAGCATAATATTCCTTTCTATCACAGAACTTGCTATTTTCTGCTTAAACGTTAGTTTTCCGATATTCACTTGATGTCTCGTCATATATACAGCTGTTTTATAGAAATATTCTTTAAACTTTAGTTTATATACCGCATAGGTTTACCCATCTAAATACAAAGGTTGTAAAGGATATACTTATGATAGCGAACGAGACACATTTTGAAAATTAAGTGAAACATTTAGGGCCATTATTAAAAATTACCTGTATGTTCGTAATTCTATTACTTAAGTTACCTTTTACTATTACGAACATAAAGGCAATTTGTTATAATGGCCCTAAATGTTTTACTTAATTTTCAAAATGTGTCTCGTTCGCTATCATAAGTATATCCTTTACAACCTTTGTATTTAGATGGGTAAAACTAAATTTTGAATTGAATTGTTAAGTGGAGTGCAGATCAAGCAGAGTACTGATAAAAGGCGGTGATTTAGGTACAAGAACGCGACATAAGAACATTAATCTTGGTTGGGCCACTTTTAGTTTGTTTGTATTAATTTTTTGTCATGATATAAATATGTAAACCTTACATATTAAAGAGCAAATGTCATTCAAAGTTTCTCTGAGCAAATAAATTTTCAGACCTTTTTAAACTTTATTATACAAGCCCACCATATTAAAATGTCACCAAATAATCCTTATTACACAACATGCTGCCTTTTTTAATAAGGCAAAATCTACCAGGGTTTTTTTTTTTTTTTTTGATTTTCTTCCCACTCATTTACTTATTTTTATTTCAATGGTTTCCTAAGTATATAGCAAACATAAAGCCAAAATATATTGAATGTGAAATGCGTGAATAATGAGCGTTTTTATTGTGCGACATCCTATTATTGTATACGACAATAAAAACGAATTTCAAATAAAAGAATCAAACCAGAAGCTAAGAAAAATGCATACAAATTGCTGCGATAATATAATGAGAAAACAATAAAATTTCAAGTAAATTTTCGATATAATAATAGATAAATGGAGAAATAATGTGACATTTTAATAAGGATATTAAAAATATTTGTATAAGTGAAATTTCAACAAGGAACATAACAAAATATTTAATAGAACCAAATAATATATTTTTAACTACAGGCTGTGCATCAGCAGTTTTAGTTGCAGGGTATTTGTTTATTTAACAAATTTGAAGAACAGATTGTAAAATATTAAATCTTCTTATATTTAAAGTGACTACCTCGCCCATTTTTTAGAAATATTAACATTTTGAGTTAGAAACATCTCTTTCTCATAATGCCATAATAATAACTATAAAGCAATGTTAATATTTTTCAAAGAAAGCTTTAGGCTAAACTTCCAGCTACATGTTGTCATTTATCCATAAAAATCCTTGACTAATATTATCCCTTATAAATACCAAAACAATTTCTAAAAGTATTCTTTGGAATCTTGCACTTTAATCTGTGTATTTTTTTATCTTTTGTTTAAAAAATTAGTTTTGCAACTCAAGTAGAAAAGCAGTTCATGGATAGGAAAAAAATAAATAAATTTCCTTTTAATGATTTCCAATGAAATTGATGTCTTCCTCTTCAAATTTATTTCATTTCCTTCCTGTCTGCACTTTAGCTACAACTTTTTATCTTTATCTGTTGTAAGTAACTTTTTTTTTCCTACAAACACACTTCAACTAAGACGTCCTGTATTCATCATTTATAAGGATATACTTACATTTTTTGTACATTCACATTTTAAAATCCATTCGACTGCAATAAATTTATTTGCAATTTGTATTTGATGCGACTGTAAATATTCCTGATCGATGGCATCCAGTGACTGTGTATCCCATAATGATGTCAATGTTGTTGACGATGATGATAAAGTTGGCGCTGAGTCTGCTGACACTGATGCTGATGTTTTTGGATAATAAAGTTGCCCCTGTTGCTGTTGTTGTCCTGCAGTTAATTGCTGCTGAACAAAACTAATTGGATCGATGGCATTTAACGGACAAAGTAATTCCACCTGATCGGTTACAATGTTAAAGTAAAAACACAAAATTTGAGAAATTAATTTAAAAATATTTGAGTGCTTGAATAAACAAAATTAAATGAGAAATGAAAAACTGAAATAAGAGTGTTACAAATGAAACAGCAAGCTTGTAGCAAACTTGTCCATCAAATAAGACTAAAGTCTTAGTATAAGACTAAAGTCTTAGTATAAGACTAAAGTCTTAGTATAAGACTAAAGTCTTAGTATAAGACTAAAGTCTTAGTATAAGACTAAAGTTTTAGAATAAGACTAAAGTCTTAGAATAAGACTAATGTCTTAGTATAAGACCGAATTCTTAGTATAAGACTAAAGTCTTAGTATAAGACTAAAGTCTTAGTATAAGACTAAAGTCTTAGTATAAGACTAAAGTCTTAGTATAAGACTAAAGTCTTAGTATAAGACTAAAGTCTTAGTATAAGACTGAAGTCTTAGTATAAGACTGAAGTCTTAGTATAAGACTAAAGTCTTAGTATAAGACTAAAGTCTTAGTATAAGACTAAAGTGTTAGTATAAGACTAAAGTCTTAGTATAAGACTAAAGTCTTAGTATAAGACTAAAGTCTTAGTATAAGACTAAAGTCTTAGTATAAGACTAAAGTCTTAGTATAAGACTAAAGTCTTAGTATAAGACTAAAGTCTTAGTATAAGACTAAAGTCTTAGTATAAGACTAAAGTCTTAGTATAAGACTAAAGTCTTAGTATAAGACTAAAGTCTTAGTATAAGACTAAAGTCTTAGTATAAGACTAAAGTCTTAGTATAAGACTAAAGTCTAAGTATAAGACTAAAGTCTTAAGATTAAGATTAAAGTCTTAGCATAAGACTAAAGTCTTAGTATAAGACTAAAGTCTTAGTATAAGACTAAAGTGTTAGTATAAGACTAAAGTCTTAGTATAAGACTAAAGTCTTAGTATAAGACTAAAGTCTTAGTATAAGACTAAAGTCTTAGTATAAGACTAAAGTCTTAGTATAAGACTAAAGTCTTAGTATAAGACTAAAGTCTTAGTATAAGACTAAAGTCTTAGTATAAGACTAAAGTCTTAGTATAAGACTAAAGTCTTAGTATAAGACTAAAGTCTTAGTATAAGACTAAAGTCTTAGTATAAGACTAAAGTCTTAGTATAAGACTAAAGTCTTAGTATAAGAATAAAATCTTAGTATAAGACTAAAGTCTTAGTATAAGACTAAAGTCTTAGTATAAGACTAAAGTCTTAGTATAAGACTAAAGTCTTAGTATAAGACTAAAGTCTTAGTATAAGACTAAAGTCTTAGTATAAGACTAAAGTCTTAGTATAAAACTAAAGTCTTAGTATAAGACTAAAGTCTTAGTATAAGACTAAAGTCTTAGTATAAGACTAAAGTCTTAGTATAAGACTAAAGTCTTAGTATAAGACTAAAGTCTTAGTATAAGACTAAAGTCTTAGTATAAGACTAAAGTCTTAGTATAAGACTAAAGTCTTAGTATAAGACTAAAGTCTTAGTATAAGACTAAAGTCTTAGTATAAGACTAAAGTCTTAGTATAAGACTAAAGTCTCAGTATAAGACTAAAGTCTTAGTATAAGACTAAAGTCTTAGTATAAGACTAAAGTCTTAGTATAAGACTAAAGTCTTAGTATAAGACTAAAGTCTTAGTATAAGACTAAAGTCTTAGTATAAGACTAAAGTCTTAGTATAAGACTAAAGTCTTAGTATAAGACTACGAGTCTTAGTATAAGACTACGAGTCTTAGTATAAGACTACGAGTCTTAGTATAAGACTACGAGTCTTAGTATAAGACTACGAGTCTTAGTATAAGACTACGAGTCTTAGTATAAGACTACGAGTCTTAGCATAAGACTACGAGTCTTAGTATAAGACTACGAGTCTTAGTATAAGACTACGAGTCTTAGTATAAGACTACGAGTCTTAGTATAAGACTACGAGTCTTAGTATAAGACTACGAGTCTTAGTATAAGACTACGAGTCTAAGTCTTAGTATAAGACTACGAGTCTAAGTCTTAGTATAAGACTACGAGTCTAAGTCTTAGTATAAGACTACGAGTCTAAGTCTTAGTATAAGACTAAAGTCTTAGTATAAGACTAAAGTCTTAGTATTAGACTGAATTCTTAGTATAAGACTAAAGTCTTAGTATAAGACTTAATTCGAAGTATAAGACTAAAGTCTTGGTATTAGACTTAAGTCTTGGTATTAGACATAAGTCTTAGTATAAGACTAAAGTCTTAGTATAAGACTAAAGTCTTAGAATAAGACTAAAGTCTTAGTATAAGACTAAAGTCTTGGTATAAGACTAATATATTTTTCTTAGTATATGACAATTATTCTATGGGTTAGTTTTACAAATACATAATGAAAAATCATAAAATACTGATTAACCCACCTGTATAGTGGTTGATACTGAAGGCACACAACATTTTGTATTTTGATGACATCGTCCACAGATTTTCGGACGATACAGTTTCTTTGAAACACACTCTCCCAAACGTATACGCGCAGGTCCCAAACGCTGTATACTGCGGCATTCATGTCCCTTCTGTTCCAAAAAGTACCAAAAAAAAAAAAAATACAATAAAAAATTTAATAACCCCAGAAAATAAACATTTACGAGTAAAAAATAAATAAATTAACAATTTCAATTCATTATTTATTATGACTTTTAAAGATAACCAAGAGTAATTAATGTTCCATAATAATCTACTTTAACTTACTCTTATTCTATGTTCATGCTCCGGCTGTTCCTGTTGCATTTGCTGATGCTGCTCTTGCTGGTGTTTGATATCATGATGTCGTCTTTGCTGTCTTTTTAATTTATGCTTCAGCTGTTTTGTTTTCATTAAATAATTGTGTTTTTCTTTAGTTTTCTTTTCCTGTTGTTGTTGATCAGCGTTTCTCACATCTTCTCGCCGTTTATCTGTATTGTCTTGTTGCTGTTGTGTTTCGCATTTGCGATTTTCACATAATCGCAAATTGCTTAATTGATTACAACCTGCTGTTGTTGTGGTAAAACGCGTTGATATGCCAAGGCCGCACATTCGACTGCACGGTGTCCACGGGCTGCTTGATGAATTGTGACAGGTGGCATAAACTGCAAATCATGTATAAAAGAAATAATAAAGTGAATATATTTATGATTAATTGTTGCGAAATAATTAAGAGAATTTTAAGTAGGGGTTTATATTAATATAATGTATGTGCTAAGGATTTAAAATGTTTAAAATTTAATTGTATTTAAGTTTGAAGTAAGCGTTTATTATGTTTGTGGAAGTAATAGACACAGTAATTCCTCCAACTGTTGACAATATTCAAAACTAGTAGTCTGTCATGTGCTAGAAGTAAGGCGTGAAGTTAATGTGGTTTTTATTCCAAAGTCTAGTGGCAAAGTCTTGTAGACTTTTCAGCCTCAGCCTGTTGATGAATGGTGAAACTATTAGATAGTTACATATGGGAATGCTGTTTTTCCCTGAATCCCAAACTGCGCTTTCAGTTTGCCTATCAACCGGAAAAATTCATGTGATGACGTTAATTAAGAAGGCTCTATGCTTCTTTAAAATAGCCCTACGTGTATAATCTGTTCCAAATATTAAAAGGAACTGGATATTGGAGATGTTCGCTACCTCCAACTTGAAAGAATAGCATCATCGTAAAGTTACCGAAAAGTGGCGACTTGAAAGATCGCAACAACTGGAGAGGAATTACTCTGCTTAACACCATATACAAGATACTAGCAGTCATAATACAGGGAAGGCTTCAAATTAAAATGGAGAACATTCTACGAGATGAACAGGCAGGTTTCCGGTCAAACAGGAGATGCCTAGACCAGGCCAAGACTCTGCGCATTATAATAGAACAATCTCTAGAATGGCGTACTCCCCTGTACCTACTGTTTGTAGATTTCAAGAAAGCCTTTGACACCATCAGAAGGACTGCCATATGGAAAGCATTGAAAAGGAAAGGAGTACCCCAGAAAATAACGCGAATCATCAGAGCTATGTACGAGGATGTAGAACTATCAGTTTTTCAACCATTTCACATAAACGCTGGAGTAAAACAAGGATGTCCCCTATCACCTCTGCTATTCACTATATTGCTGGATAACAGCATGAGCGAAGTCCATGCAGAGAGAAGATGAATAACATGGAGCCTCTCGCGCAAACTCGAGGATTTGGATTATGCGGATGATATTTATCTACTCTCGCGTAAGATCTCCAACACGCAAGCAAAGATAGATGATCTGAAAAGACTAGCACGTAATGTTCGACTTGAGCTAAATATCAAGAAAACCAAAGCTATGAGAAACAACAACGTTAGCACCGATAACATCGTGCTACAAGTCCAACCAGTTGAATATGTAGAAAGCTTCTGCTATCTAGGCAGTACAGTATCAACAAATGGCGGCGCTGAAACAGACGTAAAATAACAGGCTTAATAAAACGAGAGCGGCATTAGGAAGACTACAAGCAGTATGGAGAAACTCACAAATATTCAGACGATCCAAGCTTAGAACATTCAATGCCTGTGTAAAGTCTACTCTGTTGTACGGAAGTAAAACTTGGTTAGTATCGAACTCCATCACGCAAAGACTACAGGTATTCATTAACAAGTGCCTCAGAATCACATGCAGAATATTTTTGGCCTAACAACATCAGCAATACTGCTCTCTGGAACCTCACCAACAAGGAATCCATACTAACGCAAATAAAACTTAGGAAATGGAGGTAGATCGGCCATACTATCAGAAAGAATCCTAAAAGTATAACAAGGATGGCGCTAGAATGGAACCCTCAAGGTTCAAGAAGCCGTGGTCGAGCAAAGAACACGTGGAGACGCACGATACTTCAAGATCTAGAACAGTGCAATCTTACATGGGTAGACGCGAAAACAACTGCTACAAATCGTGTAAGACGGAGATGCTTTGTAGAAGCTATATGCTCCTAAGAGAGGAGAAACAAAAATGGAGAAACAAAAATCCTAGTAAAAAAAAAATTGCGGATTCTATTTCTTAATATTATAATTGAAATAAGGATGTTTACAGACACTGAAATAACCAACAACTCTTTGTTAATCCAACATTGCTTTGCCATGACACATCTTTAAATTTTATGATTAGTGACTGCGTTTTATGTTATTTTTTATATATAAATATTCCTGTTCTAACATTTTATTTCTTAATTTTCCCATACAAATTTTATACCATTCTGAATGATATCCTTTTTTCTATTAAGACATTTCAATAAGATGTTACCACAGTCATCTTGTTGTGCAATTTTTTTTAACTCATCCAGACATGTTGGCATAATCCATAAAGATTAAGAAATCTCATAATTTGCTTTAGAAATACACATACAATATCTGATGATTTCTTCTCTTTTCTTTAATAGTACAACCGGAAATTACAAAGCAACCTCATTTTTATTATCCCTACACGTATGCAATATAAAATAACCAACACACTGGCATAATTATTGTGGTACATACATACACATATAGACAACATGTTAACGGTTTCATGCAGTAACATTTTGTTCAGTTTAAACATTAGACCGGCTCGGATTGAAAATAAAATACGGAAGTATTTTATAATGCCGAACTTTCTGGCCGACTAGTTGAGGTCTCTACACCCGAAACAATTGAACTCTCAATATGGTGTTCCCCGATCTCCCGTATGGTGTTTAGCCCCTCAGATGGCTCTCACATGCTTTAAATTTTGAATGATCACTTGGGTATGAGAAAGTTTGCTCACAATCGACCACATAAGCAATCGTGCATACATGTGCAGCTTCTATAACAAAAATCTATGAATTAAGCTACAAATTGCCCTCTCATCCACCCTATTTTCCGGATTTAGCCCCAAGTGACTATTTCATGTTTCCAAACCCGAGAAAATGGCTCGGCAGAAAGAGATTTGACTCCAACGATGATATCATCTCCCAAAAAAATGCTTGCATTTTGAGCAATTATCACAATTTTCCCGCAGCAAAATAATCCTATTTTAATCATTAAACTAAAGTATTTTAAGACCACATTTCCTTTTTTAGTGAATGATTTTTAATGAGCCAATCTAATGTAGTTGCTTTTACACGTGTAAGTATGTATTTTAAATACACACGAGTTTCCTTAAAGCTTATTTATGTTTGAGTCTTTGTGTATGTATGGGATTCAACATATCCTTTCTCAGTTGTTTATTTGTGTATGTTGAAACTTGCTTTGCTCATTTCATGAATACGTATGAATGTAGGTATGTATGTACTTACCATCAGCTGTTGGATTCTCACACAACCACATTTTGCAACAGTGACCCGGCACTTCTACCAAACGTGGGCTTCGGCATGATATTGTATCCTCCGGTGCCGGAAGTTGTTCTTTCGGACACAACGAAGAGCAGGCATGGCGTCCATTCTAGAAATTAGAAAAAAAAGAAGAGAAATATAAGCATAAAAGTTAATGTGAACAAGAATGTGAATGAAACTGTTGTCGTACAAATATGAATGTTAAATTTCTTAAATTTTCAAATAGCATTTTAAAAACAAATGTTGCACAGCAAATAACTATAACCACAAGAAAGAAAATTATTATTAGTAACCCAAAAATTAAACTTGAATTTGCCAAAAAATTTATAAAGTCATGACTTTTCGCAAATGGTTTTGTAAAGTGGAAATATTTTATTCCTTTTTTTCCCCAAATTTTATTTGCAACTTGTGCTTTCTTAAGCCAACCGCAATAACAGTAATAACAAGTGGTAGAGATATTCATAGTTGCACAATGTAGTAAGTACATTCAAGTGTTGCTGCCTTGGTTTGGTTGGTGTAGTTACTCTCGCATTATTTCCAGTGGAATTGTTGTTTTGTGTTGTGCTCAGAAGTTGTTATTCTATTCGGATTATAAATTCATAGAAAAACACTTGCCAGTCAAACAGTGGAAGGCAACAAAGTAGTGCTAGCTAAAAGGGTTTATTGAAACAAAAAAATTAAAATTTTAATTGTTGTACCTATTATGGGACCATTTTTATATTCTCCGCTTTTGAGGATATTTAGTTTTTGGTCACAAATTTGTTAAAAATATATTTCGTAGCCTATTTTCTAATATTTAATTGCAGATTGTTTCAAGGACATTGACATTAACTCTTTTATACCTCTACACCAACAATTTTGTTGTTAAGAGCAATTTCTGTATTTTATACTGGGTGTTAAAAATGCGGGATTTTCAATGGATGGTGTATCTTTTGAACGAGGTTTTTGTTTTTAATACATTATTCTCACTTAGTTATTGAACATTATAGTGAAAACAACAAAGTTTTTTTTTTTGCTTCGAAAATGTCGAATTTTGTACCAACAATTTGTTATATGCGGGAAGTTTTGCTTTACTACTTTAATATTGTTACGAATGTGCAATGACGATTTGAATTTAACGGTCTGTAACTACTGCCTGCAAACATTCATCATGTTTATGAACACTTCCATTAGTGGAGACTAGCATTGTTTGTAAGTATGGCAACACTAAATGTACGTGTATACTTGTACGTATAGAGTGTGTGTGCATTTCTGCGAATTAATAAACGTGTATAAAGACACTGAGTGCCTATTTAATTATGTTGTTGTTGTACATTCTAAATAAATACAGAGTTGTTACAATTTTAAACTACTAAAACTGCCTTTATTTGCAATCAAAAGTATCCGGTTTATTTAAAGGAAATAAACCCACGTTTTTAAAAGGTAAAAACGTAACAACATGAAAAAATTAGCGATTGCTCACCAAAGCTTATGGTGAAAGTGTTTCATCGGTTTTAATGTGCGAGAGATATTTAGAAGTGGTGATTTTAATACGGAAGACAAAGATCTCCCAGGCCAGCCAAAAAAGATTGAAAACCACGAATTGGCGGAATTACTCCATGAAGATTGTTGTAAAACTTAACAACAGATTGCAAAATCAATGGTACCTACTCAAGCAGTAATTTCAAAACGTTTTTGAGCAGAAGGATTCATCCAAAAGTAGGGAAATTGAGTACCATACGAATTGATGCTGAAAGATCTTGAAAGACGATTTTGCATGTCCGATATGATGCTTGAACGCTATAAAATAAAATCATTTTTGCACCCAACACGTAAGAGTATGGTGAATATGTTCCATCGGTTTCAACGTGCGGTTGAGAAGTGGTGATTTTGACACGTATGACAAAGATCGCACAATACAGTCAAAAAAGTTTGAAGACCAAGAAGATCCATGAAGATTGTTGTCAAACTCAACAAGAACTTGTAAAATCACAGGAAAGTACTCTATCACCAATTCCAAAACGTTTTCGATCAGCAGGATTCAACTAAAAGCAAGGAAATTGTCTACCATACGAATTGATTTCAGCTTCGAATCATTACTTGGGATGCATATTGGCTCCATTATAATAAGAGATCGTATGTGAAGCCCGGCCAACCAGCTGAATCGACACTAAAGCCAAATATCCTTGGCGCTAAGGTAATGCTCAGTATTTGGTGGGAGCCAAAGGGCCTATCTATTATGAGCTACTGAAATCTGACCAGGCTATCACAGGCACCCTGTACCAAACGCAACTGATTCGTTTGAAGTGAACATATGCTGAAAAACACACAGAATATGCGGCCAAACATGAAACCATAATATTCCATCATAATAACGCTCATGTTGCAATTTAGAATGAAGTGGTGTGGAAATTTTGTTTCAGCAGCTTTTTTGCTTTGATCTACCAGACTGCTTTGTCTGGGTTACGCTTCTCATTGGAACAGGGTATTGGCTTGATTCGTTCTTGGCCTCAAAACATGAGCAAATCTTTTGGCTCGGAACCCAGCTTTTCCCAGAAAGATGGAAAAGGGTCATAGCTAACAATGGCCAGTACTTTAAATATATATATATATACAATTCTGTCATTCCGTTTGTGATTTCTACATTTTTCATTTGCGACCTTACAAAGTAGAGTTTCCAATTCGGTTTTAACCGAAACCGAAACCGCGGTTCTTCGGTTTTCACTTTTAATCTATTTTCACTAGAAAAATTCAAAATTTAGAAATGAGAAACAAACCTATTCATCCAATTATTCATCCAATATCTCTAAACACAGATCGGTAAAAATATCTTAAGATTTGTTTAAATTTTTAAATTGTATTACAATAATTGCTTCAGATGATGTAGCAGGCTACCTTTCGCAGGATAAATAATGCAAAATTTTTGTAACAAAGTCTTAGTTATTTTCAAATATCCGATAAAAGTATGGAGTACTAGCTGACCGGAGCGCTTCGCCACCTCAATTGGAATAAAGAAATAGTACTATTAAGTCTCCCTTTGTAAATTAATACTAATTCAGGAAAATATGTCTCTAGTTTCATGTTTATTGATTCTTTGTAGACGTATTATTAGAATAAAAACAGTACCATAAAGACCCACATTTTGTATTCCTACTCAACATCATGAATGTTTAATTTCATATTTCTGTGCCCATTATTATAGAAAATACAAAAGAAAGGTACCACTAAAATCACCTTTTGTGAATTCTAACTCATTCAGAATCATTTGTGCCTAATTTTAAGGTTTATTATTATAAAATATTCAAAAAGTACTACTATTTCGAAAAAGTACCTGCAATTCCCATTTTTATATTCTAACTCAGTCAGGATCATGTGTGTTTAATATCCTGCTTATAGGTTCATTATTATAGAAATTTCAATAATTTCAATACCTCAATATCATTATGCCCTCTATCCTTGATTCTTTCTTTACTCAGAAGAATATCAGCCAACTATTATGTATATACAATAAGTAAAATAATTTATTTTAATAAAAAGTATCATTAAAAGAAAAAGTAAAAATTTTCCACACTTAAACCACTGTCAAGTTTGAAATTTCAAAGTAATTTCCTGATTCTAGGTTCAATATTATAGAAAAATCATTTTGAAGAACGAAAATGTACTCCTTAGTTTGGTTTAGTTCTCCATTTTTGGTATCATAATACAATTGAGCACCCTATTCTTGATTATTTCTTTACTGAGAAGCATATTAGCCAACTTTAACTAATTTAATATATTAAAAAGGTACCATTAAAAGAAAAGTACCAATTTTCCTTTATCTTCGTAAACACTCGTCAAATTTGAACTTTAAATTTGTTTAGCAGTTCCTATATTATCAACTGATTTGATAGTTTATAAATTATCACAAAACCGAACCGAAACCGATCGGTTTTCAATTTTTTAAAACCGAAACCGCGGTTTTGAAATTCTTCGGTTTTTTGGAAACTCTACTACAAAGTATATATATTGTGGATTGTTATAGATAGCGAAGTCGATAAAGCCATGTCCGTCTGTATGTTGAAATCCAGTTTCCGTAGCCACAAACTAACTTACATACATGATCAGACATCATTATATCGGGAATTCGTCCGGCTTGGATGCTAATTAAAATCGCCACAGTCGGCTCACAAATGGCTGAGTTATAAGGAAATAGCAGGGCAACCTCGATTTTTCACCTATTTTTGATTTATATCTGGATTACTAAGTCATAAATATAGACAATATGGATATCTATTGATATATTTCAAAGATCTTTGCAATGGCGCATATAAGGCCAAAGTAAGTCTGATCTACAATCAGTCAAAGTAGGGAAAAATATTTCTTACCCCGAATTTTTTTTCACCATAAAATATTTTTTTTTTTATAGTTTTAAAAATTTTGAAAATATAACTTTAAAAAAAATGTTTGCCCTAAAATTTTTTCGCTAATAAATTTTAAAAAAATTTTAATTTTGAAAATAATGTTTTTTGGAAAATTTTTTTTTTTTTTAAATTTGGAAAATTAAATTTTTTTTTCTAAAAAATATTTGTTATACTACTTTCCTTAACCATTTTGACTGTGCTATTTACCCAACCGCCTCTATACATTCACAACACTCAAATAAATTTCCATTCATATTTTATTTGCCAACTCTCGTGTACTGTGTTTTATTTTCATCTTATTTAAATATTATTTTGCTTTATTCTTCTTTTTAATACAAAAACAACTGTATAGATAAATAAAAATAAAATTGCTTTGTTAGTTCAGCAATATCCATATTTTAAAGATTTTTTTCTCACTCCAACATAAATATAAAAAAATATTTATTTTTCATATTCTTCCCACTATTATAGAATGTACGATTGCGTTACGCTATTTGTAGTGAGCTTTTTGCTTTTTTTTTTGTTCTTTTTTTTTTTTTGTGATGGCTTAAAACATTTTGGTGAACAGGATTATATTACAAGTAGAATGAAGGATTATTTAAAATGTATGTCTGTTTGTTTGTTTGTATGTGTGTGTAAACTTTTGTTTTTTTTTTGGTTAAACTTAAATTGAGGATCATAAATTTTGTACAACACAAAGTCTTTTTTAAGCATGATGTAGTGGATTTTTTTTGTTTGTTTGCTTGTTTGCCACTCGTTTTGTGGCTTAGTGTGGAAAAACACCTCTGTTGTGTTATTTTGCATATTTATTATTATTTTATTTATTTATTTGACTGGAAAAACTGCATGAAATGAATTTGGTTTGTAATTCCAATAATGGAGCATTTTATTGTTAAGAATCTCTTCTGACTAGGGATCAGGCTTTGTGATATGATTTATAACAAGTAAGAGAGCTATATTCGGCTGTTCCGAATCTTATATATCCTTCACCAAATTATACTTTAAAATAAGAAATAAAAAAAAAAATTTTATTTTTTTCAACAATTTTTTTTTTTTCAAAATTGTTTTTTAAAAGTTTTTTACAATTAAAAAAAAAAAATTTTAAATTTATTAGTGAAAAAAATTTATGACAAAAGAATGTTTTTTGTGAAAAAAAAAATTCGGGTTAAAAAATATTTTTCCCGATTTTGACCCTTTGTAGGACCAACTTTGTACAGCCTTATAGACATCATTGCAATGGACTTTGAAATATCTATCATTAGATATCCATATTGTCTATATTTATGACTTAGTAATCCAGATATAGATAAAAAATAGGCCAAAAATAGAGGCTGTCACGGATTTTTGCTCATATCTCCATTATTTATGGACGGATTTTGCTGATTTTAAATAGGAAACTTCTCGAAAGCATGCCTGACAGAATTATTGAAGATTTGGATCCCGAAGATATCTGGGGTTTTCAGAAAGTTGATTTCAACAGATAGACAGACAGACGGACATGGCTAAATCGACTCCGCTATCTTTAAGGATTCTGTATATTTATACTTTATAGGGTCGGAAAATTATATTGTGGAAATTACAAACGGAATGACACATTTATATATACCCTTCTCACGAAGGTGAAGGGTATAAAAATTATATGGAAAAACTATTAGAGTTATATGTATATTTAGATGTGTATTAATACATAAAAATGTAGAACATTTTTAAATTTAAGAAAAACTTAAATGTCATAAAATATGTAAAATAATATTTACATTGAAATGAGTTTGAAGCAATGCACATTGGGGCTTAACTACTTAAAAACTAAACTAAATTCTTTACATTTTACAGGATTTTCTTTAATTTTTTTCAAAAATCACATTGTTGCTTCTATTGTGCTGTCGGCATAAGCTTTACCAGTTTTAAACAAAAATACTTGCAATAGCGAACGCGACACACTTGTCGTTTTTTGGGAAAATGTTTATTGATTACAATTAAAGACGTAAAATTGATGTTAATTTTAAACAAAATAATCAAAAATAATTTTATACATAAGTAGTTACTTTGGAGGCCCATAGTGCTGTCAAAAGTTAATATTTTAATGCTTTTAAATACTTATATTTATATTTTTTAATACTTCAGCTTCATACTACATACATTCATGTCTGCATATGTGCAAGTAGCCAACTTTCTTAGCTGCCGGAAACACATTAAAACTTTAAGACTTCGCTATTAAATCCAGGCTGTTTGGCTTCTATTTCTTTTTCTTTAATATGAGAAAATAAGCTTTTGTTTTATGTGTAAACTCCTTGAATGAAGTTATAAATATTAAAAGAATAACTTGCAGATAAAACTTTTGTTCTTGCTTCTGTTTTAACCTAGCTAGCAGTTAGTTATTAAATATGCAATTCTTTTATACCAAAAAAAAAAAGTAATAAAGTAAAACAGAAGAAAATATTTGACTTTATTAAAAAATATGATATAGAAAACATTAAAGCCATTCGTATGAAAACAATATAAATATTAATAAGAAATAAAATAAAACATTAGGCAACAATTAACCCTTAAATAACAGAAACAATTTGCTTTTAACAATTTTTGGTTTTCCTCAATATCTATGCGTGTTTAAAATAATCCCCACACATTAATAAAATATACAATATTTTTTTTTAATTTTTTTTTTTTTTTTTTTTTTGAAAACGCAAAACATTGTTAAGCCATTAAAACAAATTTTTTTTTTATTTACATTTTAAATTCTTCGATAAGAACGCCCTCTACTAAATGGTCATTTCCAGTTGAAAGCAAACAAACTAGAAAAAACAGGGAAAAGCTAACGAAATGAGAAAAAGGGTTTTATTTAATAAAACCCATTAATCTTAATTGAAATGTTGTTAAAATGTCCTAATCTGTGATGGAAAATGAAATACAAATACATACATTCAAAGAGGACATAGAAATGGAATATAAAGCAACAAAATAAAACAAATCTACACAAACACACATACTTTACTCTTACACACACACTCATACCTAACAACAAAATAATACCAGGTAGTTCGTGGGACGAGAACTGATTATACAAATGTACACTGGCATCTCCATGGACAAGAAGGCGACATTTGCAATTTATTGAAGTAAAAAAAACGAAATCTTTACAATTTCTTCAATTGTTTTTTGGAATTTCGATTTTTCCAATATATACGCAATAAACTTGGAATCAAGAACGTGACTAATACTATGCAAAAAGTGCTTTGATTTTTTCAATATATTAGCAATAAACATGGGATCAAGAACGTGACTAAAACTTTGCAAAAAATGTGCTTTGATTTTTTCAATATATTAGTAATTAACATGGGATCAAGAACGTGACTAAACCTACAGCTCGTTTTCGACTTCATCTAGAAAAATGCAAAATGTCTGCGTCATTTTTTAGCTGATATGGAACAATTTGGCTTTCTGTTGATGTTTTTCATGTTGAAGTATTTTGGTAACTAATGTAATATTAATTTTAAGTTGAAGTTAATGTAATTTTAAGTTGAAATTAGTTGAACTAAATTTTATCACGAACGTGACAGTAAAATATATCGCGTGCTAAACATGCTAAAGATTGTTGTTTTCTACAACTTTTAGCATGTTTAGCACGCGATATATTTTACTGTCACGTTCGTGATAAAATTTAGTTCAACTAATTTCAACTTAAAATTACATTAACTACCAAAATTGGTAATAGTGCTTCAATAACTTTCAATCTTTAACTAGGGAGTGAAAAAATCGAAAAACCACTAAATCAACATGAGTGGTAGGGTTATATATAAGTTTGTCATTCCGTTTGTAATTTCTACATTTTTCATTTGCAACCCAATGAAGTATATACATTCTGGATCGTTATATATAGCGAAGTCGATAACGCCATGTCCGTTTTTATGTTGAAATCAACTTTCCGTAGCCCCCAAATAACTTAAAAACATAATTGATACATCAATTCTTCCGGCTCGGTCGCTATTAAAAATAGAGAAAATCGGCTAACAAATGGCTGAGATATAAGGAAAAAGCCGGGACAACTTCGATTTTTGTTCTATTTTTGATCTATATCTGGATTACTAAGTAATTAATATAGACAATATGGATATCTAATGATAGATATTTCAAAGTCCATTGCAACGATTTATATAAGGTATACAATGGCTCAAAATCGGGAAAATTATTTTCTAATCCAAATTTTTTTTTTAACACAAAAAATTTTTTTATAATTTTTTTTCACTAATAAATATAGAAAAAAAATTTTGAAATAAATGAAAAAAATTGGAAAAAATTAAAAAAAAAATTTTCGAAAAAAAATTAATTTTGAAAATTTTTTTTTTTTTTTTTAAATTTTGAAAAAAAGAAATTAAAATTTTTATTTTAAAGAATAATTTGGTGAAGGGTATGTAAGATTTGGTACAGCCGAATACAGTTCTCTTACTTGTTTTAATTTGATTGAAATTATTATTACAACTTACAAAAAAAAAAAATATATATTTATAGTTCTAATCACTAATGATGAATTTATGAACCTTTTCCTGAAACCCTTCCATTAAGGTTGTTATAGTGCTTCCTGTCACTTTGTTCGAACAGGTAGTCCATCTTCGTTTAAAATCGACCACACTTTTGGACAACTTATTTGTGCTCTTCAATTCTCTTTGAACAAGAGCCCAATATCTCTCCACTGGCCTTAGCTCCAGGCAGTTTGGAGAACTTGACTGTCTTGGTACAAATACCACATAATTGTTCTTTTGTCACTCAAGACCTTTCTTACCATAGTGACAGCGACAGCGACACAGGGTGCCAAATCAGGCCAAAAATAAGTGGATACATTAAGAAGTCTTATGAATGGAAACATCCTTTTTTGTAAACATTCCTTGATGTAAATTTCGGTATTAATAGAGCCCAATGTAACAAATGATTGGCTTCTTTTGCCGCAACTGCATATTGCTTGCCATACCAAGAACATTTTAGGAAAATTTTCTGCTTTTGTACACTTTTCTACAACATTCCATCGAGCATCAGCTACATAAAAATATTGACCCTGAAGCTGCGAAAATTTTTTTTATAAAATTTTACTTCAATTTCCGTGCTCTGTCTTTGGCCTCTAAATTTTTAGCAGAGTTCCTGTCAGGAACTTGTTGAGCCTTGTATGTTTTTAAACCTTCATTGACTTTAACTTTTCATACCAAATAGTCTGAGTACTGACCTTACCAGGCTGCTTTCCTACCAGATGTGTTTTGAACTCTTTTGAAAATACTTTCTATATATTAGCTTTAGAAACATCATGTGGACCATTTCTTCTACCTGAACCAGGTTTTCTATCAACGGACAAGTTCTCCCGATACTGTTTAATAACATTGGAATCAGTTTGACGGCAGACCTTTGCTAGTTTGGCCAACTTTTTGTAGGACCAAGTTGGGTTTTGTTGAAAATATTTAATAATTTTAGTACGCACTTTTTTCTGCTCACTCATTTTAATCAGATTAACACAAATGAACACAATTGACATTAAACATAATAACTGACATGCTTTACAAAGGTAACTTGATAAAAAAAATTCAAATAATACTTGGGTTAAAAGTTTTAACGAAAAATGTGTGTTAAGTTTTTTTCGATCTCACTCCTTAAGTCACTGGTAATACATTTTCTATTTTCTTTATCGCTTTTCCCTATCGCTCAACATTTTAAGCTTTATACTATATTTTCCATCTTTTTTCGACAGCGACTCATTCTCAGCAGCTTCATCGCAATATTCATTCAACTCTCTTTTAATTTCTCCAAACTACCGCATTGTTGCTTGTCTGCCTTCTCTCAGCACATGTTTTACCAACTACATAAAGATATATGTATGGCATACATTTTATGTATACTAAAATAATAAACAATTTGTTTTTAAAACCAAATTCACTTACAATAGCGAACGCGACACTCTTTAAAAATCAGAATTAAACGTTTAGTGTTCTTTTTCTAATTTAATTGCAATGAAAGTGGAACACTGATAACAAACGATTAGGTACTTAGGTACAAGTACGCGACATATTTACCATTTGGGCTCCATTTCATAAGATGTTTGGAATCATAATATAAATATGTGAACATTAAATACTAAAGATAAAATGTCATAAAAAGTAGCTGAGATCAAGAAATTATATATTTTCAGTGATCAGGCCAATTGTCTCATGATAACAACTAAGATTACCTATTTACCTAAAATTTATAAAAATTTGGAATTTTTTTTTTTTTTTATAAAATTTTGGAAAAAATCATTTGTTATTGTAGTCACTATATGCATTGTTATATATATAGTATTTTCGACCATCTACCAGACTGTCTCTTTGTAATCAAATTTCTAATGCGACACTTATGTACTTCAATACAAGTTTAATAGCCAATTAGCTATATAGTGGTAATCTTGAATGTTAACTAGATCATTGGTTCGGTATCAGTAACCAGAACTGACGGACAAACTAAACAAAACATGCTAGCAAGTCATGATGAGTACAGGTACGTATGGATTACCTTGAAAGGCAATATTTAAATGTATAAGTATCTATGCGAGTAGCGTTGATAACGTTAGTTAGAAAAGTAGTTACAGTAGTTACTGAAATATATAAAAATCAATTTAAGTTTTTTTTTATAAATCTTTACTGCATACATAAATACTAGGGTGGCACTTATTTTACATTTTTTTGATTTTCGATGCTTCCAATATTGTTCTCCGTCATATACAAATGCTGAAAATTTGAGCAAAATAGGATTACGTTTAGAGGTTTCACTTTTTGTTTGAAGTTTTGAGTTTTAAGTCAAGGTGACAATATTTTCAAAAAATTGCAGTCTGTTCCTTTGTTTGGTAGTTTTAGTCTTGTCCAATAATTTGTTTATTTCTTGTATTGAAAATTTCCAAAGCTAGTGAAATTAGTAAAAACGAGCAAGCAACAAAGCCTGAGTAAAAATATGTTTTAAATTTGTCTCAATTTAGTAATAATACTTCAATAATTTGTTTCAGGATAGAAACTAATTTTATTATTTATAAGTTATTCGAGTTTGCTGCAATTATCAGCATTTGGTTTTGAGAAGACGTTGAACATTTTTTGATCTTGGAAGAATTGAAAATCTAAAACGGGCAAAATAAGTGCTTCCCTAATATACTCATACATATCTATACTCTCATATTTATGCATGTAGTAACACTATAAGGGTACATGTTATTCTATGGGTCTAGTAAGTAAGTAGAACTTTTATAGCAAAATGTATTAGGTGTGTTAGGTATTGTATTCCATACACCTATATGTTGTTGTTATTGCTTTTATAGTTTAAACTATGAATGGTTTGTTTATTGGGTAAGGTAAGATTGTACACACAGAGAAAAATTATACATATTAACATTTTTAAAATTTTATTTAACAATATTATGGTCACCGTAATTATGTTTTTAATTGCAGCAACCATAATATGTTTAAGTTACCTATCACATGATTGTACCAATCATATATATGATTGAAGTAATTAAGTATTTATTTGTGGTAACCATTTTAATGATGTAATACTTCAACATGTTGTTTTGTTCTCGGATTATGGTTATCATACTTACTCTAAAAACAACATATTTTGACATGAGTCATCATGGACTTTTGAAGCTTTTATTCTTTGACATTTGACTAAGAATGGAACGATACACGCTTCAACAACGCATTGAAATTATTAAAATTCACTAATGGTGAAAATCTTGCAGTCACAGTTCGCAAAACTAAAGCATTTTTGGGTCGTCGTGAAGCACCTTGTCGGACCGCAATACAGAAATTGGTGGACAAATTCGAGCTAGTGATGTGATGAATAAAACCCGTGCACGTCGCTCAAGAACAACTGAGAATATTGATGCTGTGGCCCAAAAGTGTTGAAGAAATCCCAGGTTTGTCCATTCCTCGTCGTTCTTTGGAATTGGGCATTCCACAAACGTCATTACACCGTATTTTTGTCGGAGTTGGATGATATTGATCTGGACATTGTTTACTTTCAACAAGACGGCGCTACGTGCCACACAAGACACGAAACCATTGCTCTTTTACGGGAAAAGTTACCGTGTTATCTCCCGAAAAGGTGATCACAATTGGCCACCGAGATCTTGTGATTTAACACCTTGCGACTTCTTGCTTTGGGGCCACGTGAAAGATGAGGTCTACGTCAACAGCCCAGAGTTGATTCAAGATCTCAAAGTTAGAGTTCGTGAGGCTATCAAGGACATAGGGCAGCCACTATGCGATTTGGTTATGGCAAATCTCTTGTAAAGGATATAGTGCTGTAAGCGTTGTCGTGGTGGCCATTTGGCTGATGTTGTTTTTCATTATTAATGGCATGCCTTCCTCTTTATTATGAAAAAAACATCCGATCATTTATCTAAAAAAATGCAATTTTTCTTTGAATACCAAAATAACACATCTTGTTGAAAAACCCTGTGTGTCATTTTGAAGGGTACATATATATCATAGTTATTAAATATTATATATTAAACAACAAAGTTTGTTTTTGCTTCGAAAATGTAGAATTTTGTACCAACAAAGCGTCATAGGAGGGAAGTTTTGCTTTACTTCTTTAATTTGAAAAAAGTGCCGCTGACCGCTGCTCACAAAAGCTTATGGTGAATGTGTTCCATCGTCTTTAATGTGCTAGATATGGTTTGTGCGGTTCAGAAGTGGTGATTTTGACACGGAAGACAGAGATCGCCCAGGCCAGACAAAAAAGAATTGGACGCATTCCTCCATGAAGATTGTTGCAAAACTAAACAAGAGCTTTGCAAAATCATTGGTAGCTACTCAAGCAATTTCAAAACTTTTGCTAGTAGCAGAATTCACCATACGGATTGAAGCCGATATATCCATAGTTCTAAGGCAATTCTCTGTATTTGGTGAGTTCAAAAAGCTTATATCTATTATGAGCTGCTGAAATCTGACCAGACCATCAGAAGGACTCTGCACCGAGCGCAATTCGTTTAGGGCGATCATTGGCCGACTAATCACATAATAATATGATCATATCAGCTATCATGTTTTACATTAAATTATGGTTGCAATAGCGATTTGAATTTAACAGTCTGTAACGACTGCCTGTAGCATTCATCATGTTTATAAACACGTCCATCAGTAGAAGCTTCTACTTATCAACAATACTGATAGCATGCGGTTATTAGCATTGTTTGTAAATATGGAAACACTAAACGTTTAAGCTGCTAACATTGACATCGAAAGCTCTAGAATTCGAACATACTAGTATGTCCTTTAAGAGCATCGTAGAAGATTGCCGAAAGATGGCGTGTGTATAAATAGTGACAGAAGTTGCTTTTGTGAGTGAGTTGATCATAGGCGCTGTTAGAGTTAACATCAACTGCCTTGTACATTTGAGTTTGTACATTATAAAGTGTGTGTACATTTCTGCGAATTAATAAACGTGTATAAAGACACTGAGTGACTATTTAGACTGTTGTTGTTGTACGTTTGAATAAGTA
Source organism: Calliphora vomitoria (assembly GCA_942486065.2). NCBI lineage: Eukaryota > Metazoa > Arthropoda > Insecta > Diptera > Calliphoridae > Calliphora > Calliphora vomitoria. The sequence goes on along the minus strand of OW818031.2, from coordinate 18,136,634 downwards.
AACTGCTTTTTACTTGCAATCAAAAGTATCCGGTTTATTTAAAGGAAATAAACCAACGTTTTAAAAAGGTTAAAACGTAACAATATTATGAATGTGCTACTATTATAAAATGATCGATGAACCATAATGTGATTATTAAGCGATTAAATTATGGTAAAGTTGGATTATAACAGGTGGCGCAAAAGTAAACTTCCGATGGTTTTTTGGCTATAATTAAAAAAAATAATAAATAGTCAGCAATATTCCGCGTTCTGGAGCAGTGTAGCGTAACATTGTTTATTAATGTGTATTTCGCATGTGTTTACTACACAAATGTCAAAACAGAACTGACATTAGGGGCCAATCGCAAAATTTATAGCATTTTCTGATAGGAGGATTACTTTTGCGCCACATTGTACTATAAAATTTTAAAATGTATACAGCAATTATTAAATCCAATCATAATATGAGGCTGTTCTTTGCACGTAATTATACCTCTGACTTTTGTGTTTTGGTGACTGCATTTTCACTTAAGCACTTTATAGTTTTTTTTTTTTTTTTTTGTAAAATTTAAGGAAATTACATTTTCTCTTACCCGATATATTTTGAAATGAATTTTATTATTGTTTTTTTTATTTGTTTTATTTTTTACTGTAACTTACCTCACAAACACATTGTGTTTTACAATCCAATTTAAATGTCTCTCCATGTGCATACGTTGTATTGGCAACATTACAGTTTGCTACATCAAAGTATGATTGTTGTTAGTGTTAGTATTGTTGTAGAAATCGTTGTAATGCATTCAGATACCAAACCAGGGAATAAAACGGAAGTCAACATCATGTAAAAAGAAAGAAAATTAAAAAAAATAAAATGAGAAAACAAAAACATTGAATAAGTATCTTTATTCGTACAGTTACAATGACTTGTACAGGTATACAATACATAGAAATGTTTCTAAAAAGAAGCGCTGAAAAAATGTAGTAAACGCAGCACTAAAGCAAAATATAAAGTAATGAAATTGAATTGCATTTTGTTATAGTTGTATGATTATTTTTTTTGTTTTTATTCAAGTCTTAGCTTTTGTTTTTCTTTTTTTTACTTTTATACTACTAAAAGAAAATTCTACAACAGATTTAGTAACAGAAAAGCAATGATTAGAAATTTAAAATAAATATTTTTTAAATAATTTAGTGAACTTTTGCTAGGATTCACATCTCCAAAATTCTTTTCCATTTATTAAAAAATCTTTAGCAATTTTAAACATTTTTTGCTACGATTATTAATCTGCCAATAATTAATAGTTTGTAAAGAACAAGAACAGAGTTTACCCTTCTTTCCAATAACTATTTAATTTAACCTTCTCCTCACCCCATTGTGTATTTCTTTCATTAACTCTATTAGTATCAGCTTGTATGATTAATTGATTACTTTCATTTATTTATTTTCTATTTTTTTTTTTTTATTTTTCTTAATTAAATATTTTTCATTTACAACAGCTAGCTAGGTTTTCATTAGTTTAAATTAGAAATGTTGTAATTGATTTTTAATGAAACTCAACAGCAACAGAAAACAGTTGAACGTTCCTAAGAATGTGGCAAAATGCACTCACTGAGTTTATGTGAAACCTGTAGCAAGCAGCACAAAGTAAGTAAGGAAATTAAAATATTTTCTAAGGAAATTGATTGTATTGATGCAGGAAATAGATTTTATAGTAAATAATATAAAAAAAAGTTTTACACTTACTAAGAGAATAAACAAGAAAAACTTATTTTTCAAGTCATTAATATAAATTTAAGCAGTATTAAGTAATATTAAACAGAATAGGGTTTTTTATAGAATTTGAAGAGTTTGTTGCTAAAACTTATTTTCGCAAAAAGCTTTTACTTAAAATTTTGCAAAAAAAGTTTTATAAGAAAAATTTAGTTTCACAAAAAATCTTTAATTTTTAACCAAATAACAATTTGTTTTCTTAAAAACCCTGTTTTTCTTATAATAACCCAAAAAGAGCTTTTTTCACAAACATGATTTCTTTGAAAAAGCTTTTTTTACAAGTCTTCAGAAGTGTTTTAAAACATTTTTGTGAAATTTAATAAAACCGTTTTATGCAAAAAGCTTTTTTTACGGCCAAAAAATTTTTTTAAAAAAAAGCTTTAATCACATTTTTCTTACACTTTATTTTACTCACAAAATGTTGTCTAGAAAAAAAAAAAAACTGTTTAAAGAAAAATCTTATTTAACTTTTTGTGGTTTAGTGGTCACTTTACTAACCACCTTTTCTATAGTCTTTACAACATAGTTTATAGGCATCTATTGGCATTTGGCTAAACAATTATATATGTTTTGAAGTCATAGTTTATGTTTTTACGTAATACTTTGCCATCAGGGTGCTTTGGTTAGATAAATACATTAATTTGAAAATGTTGTAAACCGCAGGTTTTTAAATGATTTTCACGCATTCAATAAAAAAAGAACAGAGTGTTTATTGTTCATCGAATTCAGTTTAACTTTTTACTATTTCGTTTGTTTGGTCTTATCTAGTCTTATCTAGTGCCATGGGGATCCTCTGACCTGTAGGATCAATGGTGAGGTAACTTCGGTGAGCGCGTGGTGGCTGTGGTTAAGACCCAAAGCGGCTTAAAGCTCGTTTGTTAAAAGACTGATATTTGGGCTAGAGCTAAATTTCGGACTACCAAATGTATCTTACTAAGTGCTGTTGCTGACTCAACAGAGCCATTGAAAGTAGCAGAAAACAACTGGCGTTTGTGCTCAGGAAATGCATTGAGGTCAAAAGTGTGTGTTAAAGTACACTCACTTTGACTTTTACCAACTGGGAATTTTTGAAGTCAGACTTGATTACCAGACCGGATGTTGCAGCTTTGATAATTACCCGGGCTTGTTAGTTGACTAGCTAGCTATGGATGGCAGGGATTAGATAACCCGAGCTCTCGAGCAAGGGGTTTGTGCCTTGATCTTTGCAATCAATGTACAAGAAGTTGCCAATTGAGTGTTCCTTGCAAGTCACTCAATGGCGGTGAAAGACGCATTGTTTCTATCCTGTGTTAAGACCACCGTGCGGTTTAAGCCTATGCGGCAGGTACCCGCGTAAATCGTAGACACACTTCGTTTGTTTGGTCAGAAAATTTGTATCATAATTGTATTAAATGCCAACCGCCAAGGTGGTTAGTAAGCTAACCACCCCACTCCACAAAAAGTCATGGAATGGGGTGGTTTTTTATGTTTTGATTTATTTTTTCTTACTTTTTGTAATAAACTAACCTTGATTTTAAACTTATACACAAAAAACCTTGACTGAAATAGTTAACAATAAAGCTTTTATTATTATTTTTTCTACAAAAAGCTTTTCACAATTAAAATTTATTTGCATTATAATACTTATGTATAAAGATATTTTTAACATGTAAAATTATATACGGAAGTAAGTTTTTTTCCCAGAAATTATTTTTTTCAAAAAAGCTTTTTTTTTTGCAAAAGTCTCAGGAGGACTGTTTTAGGGAATTCAAAGGAATTATTGTGTTTTTAGATACGAAATTAAAAAAACCGTTATTTTGACAAATATTTTTTTTTTCAGAAGAGAGTTTTTATTAAATTTTGTAGAGAAATTTTATTGCTTTCTAAAAGTTTTTTCGAGAAAGATTTTTTTTATAAATTTTTTTTTTTAGAAAAAAGCTTTTATTTTTCACACAATAAAATTATTTTTGTAAAAATCTGTTTTACTCCTTAAACGAAAGATTTTTTCACAAAATTTTTTTTTTAGAAAAAAGCTTTTATTTTTCACACAATAAAATTATTTTCGTAAAAATCAGTTTTACTCTTTAAACGATTTTTAAAAGCAAAAAGTACAAAAAAGCTTTTTCACAGAAAAAATTTTGTTTTTAGGAAAAAGCTTTTATATAATTTTTTTTTTTAAGTTTTTAACAAAAATTTTTATTTTTTTGTCATATTAAAGATTTTTCATAGAAAATTAATAGTTTTCATAAAAAAAAAATTCGTGAAAAAAGCTTTTTTTTCTAAAGATTTTTTTTTTTTTTTTCCAAAAAAAAACTTTTTCATGAAAATTATGTTTTCTTAAATGTTTTTTTTTTACAGAAAAACTTTTATTAATTTTTCAATTAAAATAATTTCTTCATTTAAGCGATTTTTAACATGAAAAAATCACCAACGAGCTTTTTTTCCCACAAATGTTTTCTCTCCCCAATTTGATTTTTACATAAAAAACCTTTGAATTCAATTTGTTTGGCAGTTTTATTGTCAAAAAAATTAATTTCCCACAAAAACTAACAAAGCTCATCCATTTATACTTTTACCAAAAACAAATTTATCGCTAAAAAAAAATCCAACAGCTTTATATGTTTATCCCAAATTGAATTTTCTTTACTAAACAAACATGTCTCTGTTAGCCTTTGCTTTGACTTTTGTGTTAAATTTCTAAAAACTTTTATATAATTAATGTGAAATATTTTTGATTTAAATCCTCGCATGTTCAATTTAACTTCAACTTTAATTAAACAACAAACTATTTAAGTACTTACTCAACTAACTTTTTATACATACAAAACAATACTATATAAGTATTTATCATTATTTTTTTTCATTTTTATTGCAAGTGCTTTTCATTTAAATTTCCATTATCATTATTATTATTACTTGTATTTGGCAATTTCCAAAGAATAACACTTACTGGTACCCTCGCTCGTCACACATTCACATGTTAAACGGCTGGACGGACAAGTTCAATATATGAAGTTCAATAAGCTAAAGTGCCATGACTAACAATTTACCAGCGTAGTTTTTCTTTATTGTGTCATGGTCAGTTTGTTAAAAAATAAATTTAACTTTAAGCCATAAAAACTGACAGACACACAGACGGACGGACAACAGAATGAGAGTTAAGGGCAATGAAAGAAACTGGAAACTACACTCTCACAGTACTGAGTACGAGTAATGAAAATGGCTGTTTAAAATTACACAAATACATAAAAACACCAACAAACACAATAATAAAAAACAGAAAAACAAAATCATGTAAAGTTAAAAAAAAAGAAAATAAAATGAAATAGCATGTAAGAAAAAGGTAAAGTTGCTGAAATAAAAATTCAGTAAAAAGAATGCAGGAGAAAACATTTTAAATATTTTGGTTGAGAAAACAGAAATTCTCAACATACGTAACGTATACTTACTATTTAATAATGTTCATAGGTGTTTGTTGCTCATACGTAATGGTGTCACAAAATTAAGTGTTAAGACAAATAATTCTTTTATTAGGAGAAAACAAAAATTTTTAACAAGAACCCGTTCCAAACTTGCTAAACCTTATTATATTATAAGACTAACTATAGTTTGGGTTAAAACATAACTATACATTATGATAATGGGGGTTGACTTTTGTGTTTATAAAAAAATGGACAATTAGTTATAAAAATATATACAAATATTTGATCCCATTATGAATATTGCAATGTCTCATATTTAAGGACAATCATTCGAAAATAAATAACATTTTGTTTTACTTAGTCGTGGGACACCCTGACTTACTTAGAGATATACATATATATTTAACAAAGTTACGTCAAAAACAGAACTAACAGTAGTACGAGTATAACGGAAGCGTATAAAAAAACATCACACAGACAAAAATAAGCAATACATATTAGTCCACAATGGTATTTCAATGTATAAACTTTTCAGCATAAGTATAAGCAAAAGTTTATATAAGACAGCATGTGTGTGAGTTCATATATTTATCAGACAGTAAAGTAAAATGTTATAAGGCTAGAAAAAAGGATTTGTTTTTATGATCACAGACAAAGACAAACATACAGCAACACATATAAATACATATGCATGTATATGTTCTGACTGTAGCAGAATTTATATATTCGTCTGTGTTAAAAACATCATCATTCTCACAAGTCTATTTACTTAAAATATATGAACACGTTCGCATATATTGGTTTCCTTGGCAAAAAAAAAAAAAAAAATAAAAAAAAAATAGTGAATAAAAACTAATACACTTGCATACACATTTTTACCGTTATAGCTAGTAGCTTGTATGTGTATGATGGTATTTATATATAAATCTTTAGACAAGACAACGTAAACGAAAGTAATATTGTCGAAAAATCTGTCTGTACAATCAATCAATGTTATGGCGGGCATTTAAATTTGTATTAAACATAGACTCCAGATGAATGATATTTCAACATATTGACACAAGTGAGAGAATCAATCAATTAAATATTTATATACTAAAGGTGGCAGAACATTTTGGCAACAAATAAGTAATTCCTTATAAGTCAAAGTTAAGTTAATATAAATGTTAAAGAACCCAATTTTTAGGGAAAAGATAATGGAGTATTTTCAAAGGTACATACTTTCTTTATAAAGGTACTTTCCTTAAAAGGTACCTTCTTTAAAAAGGTACTTTCTTAAAAAAGGTACTTTCTTTAAAAAGGTACTTTCTTTAAAAAGGTACTTTCTTTAAAAAGGTACTTTCTTTAAAAAGGTACTTTCTTTACCAAGGTACTTTCTTCAAAAAGGTACTTTCTTTAAAAAGGTACTTTCTTTAAAAAACTACTTTCTTTAAAAATATACTTTCTTTAAAAATGTACTTTCTTTAAAAAAGTACTTTCTTTAAAATGGTACTTTCTTTAAAAAGTATTTTTTCAAAAGGGACTTTCTTTAAAATGGTACTTTCTTTAAAAAGGTACTTTCTTTAAAAAAGGTACTTTCTTTAAAAAGGTACTTTCTTTAAAAAAAAATACTTTCTTTAAAGAGGTACTTTCTTTAGAAAGGTACTTTCTTTAAAAATGTACTTTCTTTAGAAAGGTACTTTTTTTAAAAATGTACTTTCTTTAAAAATGTACTTTCTATAAAAAGGTATTTTCTTTAAAAAGGTACTTTCTTTAAAATGGTACTTTCTTTAAAAAGGTACTTTCTTTAAAAAAGTTACTTTCTTTAAAAAGGTACTTTCTTTAAAATGGTACTTTCTTTAAAAAAGTACTTTCTTTAAAAATAAACTTTCTGTAAAAAGGTACTTTCTTTAAAAAGGTACTTTCTTTCAAAAGGTACTTTCTTTAAAAAGATACTTTCTTTTAAAAGGTACATTCTGTAAAAAGATACTTTCTTTTAAAAGGTACTTTATTTTAAAAGGTACTTTCTTTAAAAAGTATTTTTTCAAAAGCTACTTTCTTTAAAAAGTATATTTTCAAAAATTACTTTCTTTAAAAAGTATTTTTTCAAAAGGTACTTTCTTTAAAAAGTATTTTTTCAAAAATTACTTTCTTTAAAAAGTATTTTTTCAAAAGGTACTTTCTTTAAAAAGTATTTTTTCAAAAGCTACTTTTTAAAAAGTATTTTTTCAAAAGGTAATTTCTTTAAAAAGTATTGTTTCAAAAGGTACTTCCTTTAAAAAGTTTTTTTTCAAAAGGTACTTTTCTTCAAAAGGTACTTTCTTTAAAAAAGTATTTTTGCAGAAGGTACTTTCTTTAAAAAGTATTTTTTTCAAAAGGCACTTTCTTTAAAAAGTACTTTTTCAAAAGGTTCTTTCTTTAAAAAGTATTTTTTCAAAAGCTACTTTTTTTAAAAAGTATTTTTTCAAAAGGTAATTTCTTTAAAAAGTATTGTTTCAAAAGTTACTTTCTTTAAAATGTATTTTTTCAAAAATTACTTGCTTTAAAAAGTATTTTTTCAAAACTTATTGTTTCAAAAGTTACTTTCTTTAAAATGTATTTTTTCAAAAATTACTTTCTTTAAAAAGTATTTTTTCAAAAGGTACTTTCTTTAAAAAGTTTTTTTTCTAAAGGTACTTTAAAAAGTATTTTTTCAGAAGGTACTTTCTTTAAAAAGTATTTTTTTCAAAAGGTACTTTCTTTAAAAAGGTACTGTCTTTAAAAATGTACTTTCTTTAAAAAGGTACTTTCTTTCAAAAGGTACTTTCTTTCAAAAGGTACTTTCTTTTAAAAGGTACTTTCTTTAAAAAGGTACTTTCTTTAAAAAGGTACTTTCTTTAAAAATGTACTTTCTTTAAGAAGGTACTTTCTTTAAAAAGGTACTTTCTTTAAAATGTACTTTCTTTAAAAGGGTACTTTCTTTAAAAAGGTATTTTCTTTAAATGGTACTTTCTTTAAAAAGGTACTTTCTTTAAAAAGGTACTTTCTTTAAAAAGGTACTTTCTTTAAAAAAGTACTTTCTTTAAGAAGGTACTTTCTTTAAAAAGGTACTTTCTTTAAAATGTACTTTCTTTAAAAGGGTACTTTCTTTAAAAAGGTATTTTCTTTAAATGGTACTTTCTTTAAAAAGGTACTTTCTTTAAAAATGTACTTTCTTTAAAAAGGTACTTTCTTTAAAAAGGTACTTTCTTTAAAAAGGTACTGTCTTTAAAAATGTACTTTCTTTAAAAAGGTACTTTCTTTCAAAAGGTACTTTCTTTCAAAAGGTACTTTCTTTCAAAAGGTACTTTCTTTAAAAAGGTACTTTCTTTAAAAAGGTACTTTCTTTAAAAAGGTACTTTCTTTAAAAAAGTACTTTCTTTAAGAAGGTACTTTCTTTAAAAAGGTACTTTCTTTAAAATGTACTTTCTTTAAAAGGGTACTTTCTTTAAAAAGGTATTTTCTTTAAATGGTACTTTCTTTAAAAAGGTACTTTCTTTAAAATGTACTTTCTTTAAAAGGGTACTTTCTTTAAAAAGGTACTTTCTTTAAAAATGTACTTTCTTTAAAAAGGTACTTTCTTTAAAAATGTACTTTCTTTAAAAAGGTACTGTCTTTAAAAATGTACTTTCTTTAAAAAGGTACTTTCTTTCAAAAGGTACTTTCTTTCAAAAGGTACTTTCTTTCAAAAGGTACTTTCTTTAAAAAGGTACTTTCTTTAAAAAGGTACTTTCTTTAAAAAAGTACTTTCTTTAAGAAGGTACTTTCTTTAAAAATGTACTTTCCTTAAAATGTACTTTCTTTAAAATGGTACTTTCTTTAAAAAGGTATTTTCTTTAAATGGTACTTTCTTTAAAAAAGTACTTTCTTTAAAAAGGTACTTTCTTTAAAAATGTACTTTCTTTAAAAAGGTACTTTCTTTAAAAAGGTACTTTCTGCAAAAAGGTCCTCCTTTAAAAATGTACTTTCTGTAAAAAGATCCTCCTTTAAAAAGGTACTTTCCTTAAAGAGTATTTTTTCAAAGGGTACTTTCTTTAAAAAGTATTTTTTCAAAGGGTACTTTCTTTAAAAAGTACTTTTTCTAAAAGTCGCTTCAATTTCACCTATATTTAATATATACTTCTGAAATGTAACCCACCTTCTGTTTATATTGGCCATCTCTGTCTTCATATTGATATATTTATTTCCTACATGTTTTCTACAATCAGTTTAAAAGTTTTTCAAAATGAAACAAGATGAATGAAATAAATAAGGAAAAGAGAAATAAAAATCAGTAAAAACTAAAAGTAGTAGTAATGGATGCCGTTGCAGTACATTAACCAAACGTACTACTTATGCTGCTACTACAGAGTATGGCCAGAAAAGAAAAAAGTAAAACATTAGTGTTGCCAGTTCTTTATTTCTCTGTTATTTTTGTTCTTTTTTTTTACATTTTCATTTTGATGAAAAGGATTTATATTTGAACATTCGATGAAGATTTATTTATGTCTTTTAATATTGATGTATGGGCAAAAGGTTGCATGTAATCGCAGGTGGTCAATAACTTCAATGTTTGCTAACGAGCTTAAAGTGATTTGGAAAATGTAAAATAAATGAAATGATATTAAGTAATAAAGCAACATACACTGTTATACTTTGTTGAAAAAAAAAAATCATAGGAAAATTTATGAAATTAAAAATGTTTTATTTAAAGCATGGTATTTCTAAATTCTTAGTTAAATTAATAACAAAATATATGTAGGATAATGGAAAATATTTATTTTATTAATCAACTGGTATTTAAAGTCACATTTATGTCATTATGCCAGCATGAAACAAAATAGAATCTTAATTAAATTTTGCACAGGTCTTCACAAAATCAGCAACCGTCACAACCACAAACACATCATCATTGCAGTCCAATTTATTATAATCGCGGTTGTTTTCAGGATAATAAAGATTTCGGTGATGGCATAAAGGAAATGTTTAAAAAAATATAAATCATGTGGATGGAAAATATTATTTTATTCAAACAAATTTATGAAATTTTAAAATATCTGGTGAAAAACAGTAACCAATAAACGATTTTTTTCTTATAAAACATAGTAAGGTCCACCATTAGATAGTGTATACTTTTAGGCATTTCAGCCAATATTTACTCCTTTTTTTAAATAATAAAGCTTTTATAAAATATTTATACTTTGTAATAAAAACGTAAAAAAAAGTTTTTGTGGGTAGGTCTGTTAATAAAATTCATTTATTGGGGTTTTTATTGCGCAACACAGTGGGAATGTTGGAAAATAAATGGAGGTAAATCCCAATTTAATCGTCCATAAGAATGCAAATGTGGGCTTAATTTGGAAATAGGATTTCGTGCCTATAATCGATTTGTATATCCTTTAGCATGATGGGAAATGTATAAGAATATCTTTTTGCTTAAATGTGCTAACTCCACTTTATATAGAGGAGTATTTCCACGGTCCCGAACATAGCTTTTGAAAACCTTTTAAGTAAGAAATAAAAAAATCCTAAACATTTTTAATAGCACTACTTATGTTTACTCCAAAAGTTCGGCTCCGAACGTGACATCGATAGCATTTTAGTACCACTATGTATAGTGAAAAAGGTAGGTTTTATCGTTTCCAATATATAAGCAATAAACATGTGATCATGAACGCTACTTAAAATGTGCACATTGAATTGGAAGTATTTAAAGCAATTTGGTTTAAACTAAATTAAAAAATGTGGCTTTCTATTGATATTGGTTAAGCTGATATATTTGCACTCAATTATTTTTCAATCTTTATTATGATTTAGCACGCGACATTCATAACTTGGGTAATAAGGATTACTTCAAGGAATTTCAACAAAACCCTTGTATTTATTATTTAATTATTGGTTCAATATACTTCTTATTTATTCTATAGAATATAAAATTTTAAAAACCTGCGGATTAGAACAAAAATGTTTAAAGCGATCTTTTTTAAAATAAAGCAGATTAATGTGGATTACTGTTGATAGTTGTCATGTTGAAATATTTATTGACGTGTTCTAAAACCTGTTGTATGATTTAAAACGCGACATTTTTCCCGTCTCGTTTGTTATATAAATTAGTTCAAGTAATTTCAACAAATGCTTCGTATTTATTGTTTTTTTGTTATCTCTTTAACCCTCCGTTAGTCGCAACTGATCTGGTTGATACAAGCAAACATTTTTTATTGTACATTTTCTTAAATTTACTGCACTTTTATTATTTATAACCTTCGTGAGAAGGGTATATATAAGTTTGTCATTCCGTTTGTAATTTCCACAATATAATTTTCCGACCCTATAAAGTATATATATTCTGGATCCTTATCGATAGCGGAGTCGATTAAGCCATGTCCGTCTGTCTGTCTGTCTGTCTGTTGAAATCAATTTTCTGAAGACCCCAGTTATCTTCGGGATCCAAATATTCAGTAATCCTGTCAGACATGCTTTCGAGAAGTTTCCTATTTGAAATCAGCAAAATCCGTCCATAAGCAATGAAGATATATGCAAAAATCCGACACAACCTCTGAAAATTTCATCAAAAAATACAATTTATTGCATGCTTTGACATTGTTGTTTATTTTTGTTTGGCATTGTTGTTTATTTTTGTATATAAGATTATCATTTCGTTTGTAACTTCTACAATATAATCTGTTCGTCAGCAATTAAATATAAAATTTGTAAAGGTTTTCTAGATATATTTAGGATGCTGTACGCAGAAAGAGGGCAATTAATGCATCCACAACAAAGGTATATAGCACTCTTACTTCTTTTTATTACTCTTTTAAAAACTTTTAATTTTATATTGTTTTTATGTTTACGAAATAAAAAGTGAAGAGATTATTTTCAAACGCGGCATTTTCTTTATTGATATCAATTTGATACATTGCTATTAGTCATAATTGGAAATGATTGCGACTAACGGAGGGTTAAATATTTCCCAAGTACCTTATAAAAATAAAAAAATTTTTGATAGCGAACGCGACACATTTTGAAAATCAAAATAAAGCGTGTTGAGCGTGATTATTATATGTAGTCTCATTTTTTAGTTAAAGCAACTGTTTAATTTGAATCACAATTTCAGTTACATGATTAGAACTATTGTGGGTACTGATAAAAAATGGTAATTTAGAGAACAGCATGCGACATAAGGAAAATCAAATAACAAATTTACCGTTAATGAAGTATTGATTGGTCTGTTTAAGATGCCATAAGATATGCACAATAAGCAGTAAATATAGCGAACGTGACACACTTTTAACATGTTTAATGTGATTATTACATGCAGTAACTTAATTAAATCTACTAAATTTTGATTCGAATTTAAATTGTCAGCTACTCCAATCGCGGATTACTGAATACAAGCGATGATTTAGGTAGCAGAACGCGATAATACATGAACAAAATCAAATGAGAAATTCATGTTTGTTCCCAGTGGACTTTTCTATGGAATACCTGTCACATATAGGTATGCAATAAGCTATAAAAATGCTACAATTAATCTGAGTTTTAAACCCGACAATGCGTAGTGTGTCAGCAGAACATGACATAAGGAAAAGCAAGTGAAAAATTTACCGTCAAAGGAGCATTGTTTGAAATGCTTAAGATGTGAAAAAACAGTACTAAATATAGAGAACGTGACACACGTTTAACATGTTTAATGTGATTATTACATGCAATAACTTGTTAGTTTAGTTATATCTATAAAATTTTGATTAGAATTTAAATTGTTAGCCAAACCGATCGCGGAGTACTGATAACAAGCGATGATTCAGGTAGCAGAATGCGACAATACATGAGCAAAATCATTGTTTGTTCCCAGATGACTTTTCCATGGAAATTCCTATGACATATAGGTATGCAATAAGCTATAAAAATGCTACAATTAACCTGAAAAGCAAATGAAAAATTTACCGTCAAAGGAGCATTGTTTGAAATGCTTAAGATGTGCTAAATATAGCGAACGTGTTTAATGTGATTATTACATGCAGTTATTTGCTAGTTTAGTTAAATCTAGTAAATTTTGATTAGAATTTAAATTGTTAGCCAAACCGATCGCGGAGTACTGATAACAAGCGACGTTTTAGTTACCAGAACGCGACAATACATGATAAAAATTAAATGAGAAATTCATGTTTGTTCCCAGTAAACTTTTATATGTAAATGACATGTCGAAAAAACGTATAATTTTTGTTCGTTAATGTATTTTTTAAAAATGTTACAATTAACCAGAGTTTTTAGTTCCGCAGTGCCTAGTGTGTCATATCGTGCATGTTTGAAAAGCTCGGCATGACTTGACAATGTTTTTTATGACATTCGCCATGTAAAGCTATTTTTAGCGCACAACAAATTATATAAAACAATTTTTTAAATTTATATTTCTATTTGAATTTCAAGATTGACATCTTAAACCACTGTCCACTATGGCAGGCTGGTTAATGCTCCATGCTTCTACGAACGAAACAAAAATCAAACCAAAATGAGAAATAACTTTGTCAGATTCCCGTTCTTTTTTTTTTTTTGCTTGTCTGTTGTACTTTTCTCTTTGTTTTTACTGCTGTTTGGCTTTAACACACACACACAATATAAAATAAAGGAAAAAACGGAATTAAAAAGCATTGTTGTAATACTGTCTGTGTACGTGTTATAGCCGCGATAATTGACAATGTTCAGCTTTATAGAGACACAAACACTGATACATACACACATTCTCGTTTACTTCTGTATAAAGCAATACACATACATACAAACTTTATGAAAAGGGTGGCTTGATGTTAGTGGCGATGAGAAGACTGACTGATGTTTCTTTTGAGGATGGAGAGGATGATGACAATGATGACTATCCTCTTTTTATATTTTATTCTGTGTAATATTTTGATTGACAAGATTTCATAAATATTCTCACACATACATAGACCAACAAATGTAATAAAGCACTCACACAAAGAATACTACTCCTTTATATGAATGTATGTATGTGTATATATGTATGTATATGCGTTAGAACCAATAGATTTATATACATTTATAAATGGTGTCCCAAAATTCATACTATTTGTACAGTGCAGTGTTTCCCAAAAATAACAGTTTGAAAGCTGACAGTTTAGGGTTTCTACAACTGTGAAGAGAATAATTCAAGTATTCAGGGAGCTTGAATCAATTGGAGATGATCCACATACGATTCGTCCGAAGTCTGCGTCTCTAGGGCTTACAAAGTTAAATTAATATAAGAACTGAAGCTTAATGACCATGCACACCAAATAGTAGGGTGTTTCATAATTTGCTCTTTTGGAAAGTCAAATGGGTATTACAACATGCCCTGAGAACTCGTCCACACTGCATTAGCGTGATTCAGCCACATATTTTACCTTTAGCGTTAGCTCTCTCATCTGAGTTGATGGTGAGAAAATGAGATTCAAGCCAATGACATTTAGTTCACCAGATTTGCATTCACTATACATTCTAAAAGCTTTTTTAAATTTGCTCTTCAGTCGAGGTTGTTAAGCTCAGATGAGAACTTAGATAATGTAAAGGTGGTTTAAAGAAATATGTATTACCAAGCTAAAAACTCATTGCAGAATAACTATTTTTGTATCCTTATCTTTCTTGTTATGAAGGTTGTGTTTTTGATATAATTTGATCAGTTGGCTATCTTTGCTAGGAATAAGTGCTGCTGCGAGATGTACCAAACGTTATATTACGGTGCTCAAATCAAAGATAAAATAATAGTACGTTTATCGTTACAGGTGTAACACTGGTTAATATTAATTTATGACTGCACAAATTGCATTATTATTTAATTGTTATGAAATTCTAAATTTTGTGTGTGTAAAACACGCTTGCTTCTAAAATACACAATAGAATGCAATAAGATTTATCCTGAATATTTGTCACAGTATTAAGCTGGCTGCTATTGAAAATCAGTTAAATCTGATTATTAGAAATAAAGTTGTCAAACAAGATTTAAGACCACCTCGAAATTTATGGATTGAACTTAATATATTTTTAATATTTCACATTGCCAAGAAGCCCTCGACTAAGAGTGTATGAATGAAGGTATCACAGACATCACAGAATATCACACACATTTATCCTAAATGATCATGGAAAATTTCGACAAAAGAGAGCAAATGATCCAACACAGCAAATGTGATATTTCATACATAACCATACTGGGTTACTGGGTAATTTATGATTCAATTGTTTTATCTAAAGGAAAAAAAAACATTGTTCTATATTTAATTGAAATCTTGTGTAAATTTTGGGACACCTTTTACCTAGTGAGTCTGCAGATGTATGTTTCAATCAACAACAAAGGAATGTTAATAAAATTGTTACAGAATTTTGTTTGTGACAAGTGGTTGTTAACAAATTTCTCTATTTTTTTCCATCATATTTTAATAAAGAAACGCCAACAGAGGAGAGATCTATAGTTTCTATAACCTCCTCCCACATTTATAATAACAAATTGAGTGCGTGTATCATGAAAATGACAAACTACAACATTATTGTTCGAAAGGACAAAAGGCTTCCCTTTATGGCTTTCTTGGTTTATCGTACTTTAGCTAATTCACAAGAAAAGAAAATTTAATTATTTAATAGTTCACCAAGAAACGCCAATAAAACGAACTCTTCACAGAAAATACATTCTGAGACAAATGAAATTTGTCAAATTTTTTTCTTATTTTAGCATGTAAAGGATTTCTTAATAACATTCACGAATATTTTATCATTGTGTTATTTATAAGAAAAAGCGAAAAAAATGTTCCAACCCCATCTAAAGGGTTGAAGTTACATCTGACTGTAAAATGTTTAGTTTGTTTTTCCAAAACTCCATGGTCAGATATAGCGTTCAACAGCACAAGCAAATGATAAAATTGTTTTATCAAAATGGGTGTTCTGTTCGGGCAACGTTTCTCTTCGCCCATTTTACAGTGAGGTCCATTTCTGGATGAATTGTTATATCAGCAAACAAAATTGTGGAATTCGGGGCGCTACCAAAACACATGAAATCCAAGATAGTGAACTTTGAGCTGGCGGCGCACATTGGCTGAAGAGTGAACAAAATTCATTTTTTTCATGTTCGCCGATTTGGATAATTTTTTGGTATTTTATTGTCAGATATCTGAATATTATGATTCCGTAATATTAGGCTGATATATTTATTATTTGTTTGGACAGACACGCTCGAAGTTCATATATGTTTGCTTGTTTAAAAAGGCATGCAAATTTATTGTATATTCAATCTTTTGGTACAATCAGATTAAACTTATCATTTGACTTTGTTGTATATTTTCGTAAATGAAAATTGTCATAGATGAGATTTGCATTAAAAAAAGTGTCATACAAAAAAAAATCGTAGAACAAAATATAAACAACATCAAAATTTAAATGTTCATCAACTTCAGTGGACTGCAACTTATTAGCGCTGTGGAGCCCTGTCTGACGAAAGATGTCAAATTACAGCTTAAGGTCTCAGCTAAAAGTTAAAGAAAAATTCAGCTGCTCCTACCTATTCTTTTCCAAAAAAACAATAAAAACTATAAAGTGATAAAACATGAATTTCCGTTCATGTATGGTGTTATTGCCATTTTTACTGTTCAAAATTATTACATAATGTAATATACATACTAGTCAAAAAGCTATTTTTTACATTTTAATTGATTATTTGTATCAGGTGCTGTCCGAGGAAGCTCAGGAAGCGAGGAATAAATACTATAGAGCCTATAGATTACATCATTCGCGAAGAATTGGACGTGTAGCCACTAATGAAGACGTTAATGCATGATCTTTTATTGTTTTCAGTCCCATTTATAAATAGATTTCGCTCAAAGCGGCAAATCCAAAAAATTGGAGTACGATGATGATGTTAAAAAATTATTAAAATACTATACTTTAATTACTTATTCATGTTTTTTCTATGGGAGATGGGCGTAAAAGTGGGCGGATCAGGTATATATAAATTTTTTTTTTTTGTGAAAATTGAGTTTATGCATTAAAAATCAATAGAAGTTGTATGGGAAGTGGGCGTAAAAGTGGGCAGATATTTTTAAAATTTCACACAAATGATTCTGAGTGTTTAGAAAAGCTATGTGCCAAAAAAAAATGCCGTAGGTCAAAATTTAATTTTCCCTTTGTATGGGATGTGGGCGTAAAAGTGGGTGCATCATTTTGACTTTTCCATTTTTTTCTTAATTCAAATAAAAAATGCCTATATGTCAAGTTTCATTGTCTTTCGACAACTTCTTTTATTTTACGCCGCTCGTTCTATGAACATCAACCAATTTGCGGCGCACAATGGCACAGAACTCAATTTCATACGCCAAAATCCAAATTTTTGTTAACATCGATTTCAAAAATTTTAATGCCATTCAATAGTAAACACATTAAAACTAAGGTAGCCAAAAAAAAAAATTAGGTAAAAATATTGTCAATTGTATGCGTTGTCATTTTATAAAAAAAATTTGATTTTTGTAAATTTGATCAATATATCATTACTCGCAAACTATTATCGATAATTGGATGATTTTCTTTTGTTATGTTGGTAAAATAATTGTCTTTAAGAACTGCTATGATCTGTCACTGTACCGCTTATACCTGATGTGTTATAAATTTTTGTTCTCAGGTACTATATTTTAGTCAAAGTTTAATAAAAGAGCTTAGGGTCAAAAGGGGTTAAACAAGTTTTACTACCAGGAGAAAGGCCAAAGTGTCCTCTTAAAGCCCATATATACTTGTTAACCTGTTTGTTGAACACTTTTTTCATTTGAATGAAATTACTCCCAAATTTTTATTTATTTTACCTGTTCATATGACACAAATATAAATACACCAAGCAATATAAGTTGTGATAGGTATCTTAAATAATTATTATTTTATTACTTTTTTATTATTACTATTCTTGGGCGTATTTTACCTATTTTTGGGCCTTTTAGTTTTTAATCAAACTTATTTATGCTACCTAGGACATATTATAACGTAATGATAGAATAGGATTAAAGCCAGCGGTATTCGAATATAGACTCAGTTGCTATAATTATCTAAGCAATAACAATCAAATTTTAAAATCTTTATAAAACATGGAGTACCTCAGCTATAAAGAATTATCCAAAGAGTATTTTAGACATCAAAAGCGGGAAGATGTACGGATTTCGTCAAAAACCTAACAAAGCGCTTTGCCGAATTTATATACCCTTCACCAAATTTTACTTTAAAATAAAAATTAAAAACAAAATTAATTTTTTTTGTTTTAAAAAATTAAAAAAAAATTTTTTTTTCTAATTTGTTTCCAAATTAACAAAAATATATTTTTTTTCAAAATTTTTTTTTTTCCAAATTAACAAAAATATATTTTTTTTCAAAATTTTTTTTTTTCAAATTTTTTTTTTTTTATATTTTTCCAAATTTTTTTTTTTTTTGAATTTTTTTCCAAATTCTTTTTTGGTAATACATCGCTGCAATCGATTTTGAAGTATCTATCATAAGATATCCATATTGTCTATATTAATGACTTAGTAATCCAGATATATGTAACAAACGAGGTTGTCGCGGTTTTTTCCTTATATATCAGGCATATGTGGTCCGATTTTCTCGATTTTAAATAGCGACCGAGCCGGAATAATTCCCGATATATTGATGTATCAATTATGTTTGTAAGTTATTTGGGGGCTATACAGACGGACAGATGGACATGTCTATATCGACTTCGCTATCTATAACGATCCAGAATATATATACTTTGTTGGGTCCCATATATGTTCATGGTGTCATTCGTACCATTGCGATTGATAAAAAATTTGGAAGACTTGGAGCCTTCGACCACTAGGATCCATACAAAGGATAGTTGGAAAAATCAAACACCATCTTCTACAAAATACTCCAGACCAATTAAATTTGAATTTAAAATGGAAACTCATGAAGTCATTAAAAAAGATGTCAGTGATATTAGAGCCCAAATTGCAACACTTCAGCCATTCGCCGCGGCGACTGCTTAGCAAGTGGTCAAAGTCATTGTTTGTGAGTAAAGTGTTGAAAGCAGTATATACAGTGCAATTATGACGAATTTTTAAGTATATTTGAATAGTTAAAAAACAGACATACATTTAAATTAAATGTGGAAAACAAAAGTGGTAGTAAGTGCTTAATAGTTTAAGAAAAAGATTTTGTAAAAAAAAATAGTTTTTGGCGAAAAACTCGTACTCTGACATAACCTTTAATTTTATATATATTTTTTTTTAAATTTAAAAATAGACAATCAGAAAGAAGCATGTTAAATGAAGAATTTTGAGTTTAATTTGTCAATTTCATGTGGCACTTTTTTGCATTTTTTGGCTGACAAAATAGCGAACTTGCGGAAGTTTGGTTGGATGAGCAAAACAAAGAGGAGTAGAATGCTGCTGTTTACAATTCTATTGTTGGTAAAGTTGAATGCGGCAATGTTTTGAATAAGGAATCGGATTCTGTGAAAGAAAAAGTTCGGATTTTTTTGAAAGAATATCTCAGTTAGTTGGGAGAGTTCCCGCCATTTTGAATCAGAAAAATTTTACCTCAGATTCAAAATCAGCAATCTGGAATACCCCCGTATACCGATTTTCATGTAAATCAGACGACATTTTAAAATTTACGCCGCCATATTGGATGCGCCATTTTGAATCTGAAAGATTTTACCTCAGATTTGAAATCATCAATTTTGAATACCCCCGAAATCAGAATACATTTTAAAATTTACTCCACCATACTCCCGTATACCGATTTTCATGTAAATCAAAAGACATTTCAATATTTACGCAGCCATATTGAAAATCCTCGTATACCGATTTTCATGAAAATCAGACGACATTTTAAAATTTACGCCGTATACCGATGTTCATCTTTTTTCAGTGATTCCTAATAGTTTTGGTCACAAAAATGGGTGAAATTGCCTTAAGTGCATCGGTCAAATTCAGCCTGACTTATGCCCGAGAGTCATGGAAAATTTTACATTTCGTATGCACGTCACCCAGTGAAACCACGGAGGACATATGCAAGATGTTATAACATCCATGCATAATGGAATCGATAGGTCCTTTAAACGAATGTAAAGTTTCGAATAAATCTCACACTCACTTTGTTTTATTTAAATTTAAAAAACCATTAGTTTTCAAATAAATTTTATTAAAAAATTTTGTTTTAATGGTGTTAAAACTAAACAACTAAAATAAATAAACTTTTTTCTAATTTTCCATACATTACAGCAGTGTAATTTATTTATTTACTATTAAACTAATGTCGAGGGTTTTTCCATATTTTACTTAAATTTTTTTTTCTAGGGTTTAGTAAACTGAAATAAAACTTTCCATATAACTCCAAATAGTTCCCTATGTTTGCAATTTAATCCCCTTAACATGATGTCCGGTTATATTTTAACTTAACTGTTAAAATAATGTTTGTCAGTATAACTTTACATACATTGTGATAACGGGGTGTAAAACAAAAATAAATTTAATTTTCAGTTTAAAATCATTTAACTAATACTCATTAAAAGTTTGTTAAACAACAAAAATAAAGCAAATGAAAGTTTATTAAATAAATTCATACTTATTTTAGTTTATTAAACAAAATAATGTAATAAAATGAAATATTAGCTAGTAGAATGTTACAAATTTATTTAAATAAAATAATATTTTATTTGGTTAGTAGTTTTCTGGTTAAATGGTTGGCTGGTCAAATGTTTGGTTGGTTGGTTCATTGGCTGGCTGGCTGACTGCATTAGTTGGTTGGTTGGTTGCATACACATTTAATTATTTCTACTGGCAACTTGGCAAAAAGTTACTGATTAAATTTGGTTTTTAGTTTGTAACCATCACAATATAAGTTGTAAAATTTAATATTGAATTAAATTAAGAGGCTAGTATAAGATTTTTATATATTTGCATAAATTTCAATTGATTTTTAAGTTAGACAAACATACAAAATGCAATTCAATTTTATTTTATAAATCAGTACAGGTTTTAGAATAATTTTTCTACTTACCGGGTTTGTGATTGGCGGATATCTGGAAAAGGGATTAAAAGAGTAATAGGAGTTATTAGTATTAAGAAAAAACATTATTAATAAAAAAAAAACAATTGTCTCAAGGGGATTCTCTTTCTGTAATTCTATTTCTCATCCATAAAGTCTGTATTGTCACCTTTAAGTTTTGCATTGTTGATACTTTTCATTGTTGTCCCTAAAAGAAATTATAAATATTCCCTAATATCCCCAAGAGATATAAGCAAAAATCACAAACTAAGTCATATACCTAAAAAATGTGACTTATTAACGCATACTCAAATCAAATGAAATACTTCCTCTTAAATTATACATTTATTTTATTCATATACAAGTACTCACCTTGGTTACTTTAAAGTCTAGAGTAAGATTTGCCTCAATACATTGTAAAAGAATATTGAATATTATACCCAACACAGGCACTGCAACAATATGCATTTTCTGAAATGACAAAGTAGCAAAAATACAAAATTAATAAAAATTTTAAAATTGAGTTTATAAAGGAATAAAATTATGGCATCACTCACAAAACAGCTGACAGAACAAAAACTAAAAGTCAGAATGCATTTCGACCTTCGAGAGAAATGTTAGCAAATCTGTAACTAAAGTCACCGTTAAATTAAAAAAAGAAAATGTAATTACTTTTTGAGATAATTGATGTTTTGTAATGCATGCCTTGAGGCACTCTTGCGGTTTAGAGGTTTAAAGATCTAAAGTTATTATTGGTCCATATTTTTTTTTAAGATAAAGGTAATCGCTATTAAGTTCCTTATCGTACCACGTGGCCCTGCATTTGATGGACTTGACATCAATGCTTTGTGGAACTAGTTTAATGTCACATAGCTGCTCAAACAATTGGCGATATATCGAACGTTCAAACTGATATATATAAAAGTGTTCAAAGCATCGATGCAAATATTAAGGAGGTAAATTTCATTATGTAAACTTAACGAGTGTACTACTGCACGTATTGGAAATATACTTAATCTCCATCTCACCTTCAAAAAAACTTACATTATTTACCCGCTTGTGTTATTTTCCACACAACATATTTTTTAGTCAAATGCATCAAATTAGTTTACCTTCCACAAATTTCCAAAATGCTGTTCCTAGTGCAAAATATATAGAAATAACATGTGTGTGGAAAAGCACACACTTGGGTAAGCAACGTCACTTTTTAAATTTTAATTGGAATTTATTGGAATTAATTAATGCGTTTTAATACTAAAATAATGTGACATGAAATTTCATGAACAATTTTTTTTGTTTGAAATGTATAAAAAATATTCAGTTTGTGTGGTTTTCCACACAAGAATGAAGGCTAATGCCAGTAAATAAATAATACAGCTTTTTTTGCAAATTGCTGTTCCTGAGCAAAATATAAAGAAATTTCATGTGTGTGGAAAACCACACAATAGGGTAAGCAACGCCACTTTTTAAATATCTCGTTTTAAAAAATTTATTGGAATTAATTTTATATTAAAATTTCATGAACTTCACTTAATTTTTTTTGAAATGCATAAAAGAGATTCACTTTGTGTGGTTTTCCACACAAGGATGAAGGCTAATTTCAATAAATAAATAATACAACTTTCTTGCAAAATGCTGTTCCTGTGCAAAATATAAAAAAATTTCATGTGTGTGGAAAACCACACAATAGGGTAAGCAACGCCACTTTTTAAATATAACGTTTTAAAAAATTTATTGGAATTAATTAATGAGTTTTTATACTAAAATTTCATGAACTTCACTTAATTTTTTTTTAAATGTATAAACAAGATTCAGTTTGTGTGGTTCCCCACACAAGGATGATACAGCTTATACAGTAAATAAATAATACAGCTTTTTTGCAAAATGCTGTTCCTAGTGCAAAATATATAGAAATTTCATGTGTGTGGAAAACCACACACTAGGGTAAGCAACGCCACTTACTTTTTAAATATCTCGTTTTAAAAAATTTATTAATGCTTTTTAATTAACGAATTTCATTAACTTAACTTAATTTTTTTTTGAAATGTATAAAAAATATTCAGTTTGTGTGGTTTCCCACACAAGGATGAAGGCTAATTCCAGTAAATAAATAATACAGCTTTTTTGCAAAATGCTGTTCCTAGTGCAAAATATATAGAAATTTCATGTGTGTGGAAAACCACACCTAGGGTAAGCAACGTCACTTTTTTAATATCTCGTTTTAAAAAATTTATTGGAATTAATTAATGCGTTTTCATGCTAAAATTTCATGAACTTCACTTAATTTTAAATAATAAAAAATATTCAGTTTGTGTGGTTTCCCACACAAGGATGAAGGCTAATTTCAATAAGTAAATAACACAAGGCTGAATATTTCTGTTATATTTAACAAAACACTATAACTGAAAAACTTGCAATAATACATTACTGCGTACAAACTTTTGTTCTGTGCTTTTAAAATTTATAATGATGAAATTATTAAATTTATTAATTTTTTCAAAATCATAATAGATTTTATGTCCAATTAATTAATAATTATGATTAATTTTATTATAATTAATAGGACACATTCCTATTATAAAAATCACTAATTGTATTATTATTTTATTTTTAGATGTCAAAAAAAACAATATGCCAGCACTTTGTGGTAAGTTCTATTTATGATGACATTTTTCTCTTCTTTTTAAAACCTTTTTGTTACTTAATTAATGTTTAACACACACAAATTGTATTGCATATACAATAGGGTGGCTATGTTTAAATGGAGCCAAACTAAGTCAAATTTAAAAAATTTGATTTATAAAACTAAAAAATAATAATTCTTTAATATAGGATTTTGATATTTCTGTAATGCTTAAGCATGCCTCAAGGCACTCATCACAAAAATGTAACAGTTTCTAAAAAATGAACTTAAATATTTTAATAAGCCTTGAAATCTCTCTTCTTGCTTATTTACTGCACTTTTTACAAACTAAGTGCATTAACAACCAAAAAATATGGGAAGTCCATGTTGTGTTATCAAACGTTGATTACAATGAAAACTTATATTTTATATATTGGAGTAAATATTTATCTAAAAAAAGGTAAGCTACTCTTTAGAGACGTGAATTATTGATGAGTGCCTTCAGGCACTGTTGGTCACTGCAGACTAGTTTAGCTGTCTCAATTTTTTCCTTATATAACAAAATGTTGTTTGGTTTTTTTTGCTTTGATTTGCAATTTTAAAAATAAAATTTTAAGAAATGGCTGGTCGGTTGATCACTCTTTTTAAATTATCTGATTTGAGTGATAAACAATTAGAAAACTTGTTTTCAATACAAATTTACAAACTATACTAACTAAAACCCGACAGACTATGTTTCAAACTCAAAAGCCCTAAGGGTGCCTTAAGGCACTCATTTAGTTTTTCCCTCCTGGCCGGTAAACCATTGATTTTTACAAATTTTTAAATGTTGTTTTTGAAATCAGATGCCCTAATTTACCATAAAAGAATTAGTGCCAACGTTTTTAGCAATTTTTTTAAGAAATTGGCTTTAGAGGGTTAAATTTGATTTTAATTTTTCTGTTATGAAAAAGTTTATCAATGTAAAATTTTTGAGAAAAATACAACAGATTTATAAAAAATATGTTCGAAAATTTGTTTTCATGAATAATCAACATTAAATAAAGTTTCTTTGCAAAAAAGGTAAAAAAAAATCAAAAAACAGAAAAAAAATAATTTTATTTAATGATCCATCTCTTTAATAACTAATGTTAGAATAAAACTACTGAGAAATTCTATTTTAATTGTGAAAACACTCAACTTATTTAGGATTCACCCTAATACACACAGTTACAAAAAAACTCACAAAATCACCTTAAACACCCATTTCAATGACTACCAAAAAAAAGTATCAACAAATTTCCTTTCATATTACAAAAAAAAAAATAAAAAATACAAACAACATTTAGAAAAATCCTATGTATTGTAATTTTTTTCAGGTTCCCATTGTGCCAACAATAAGAATAAAAGAAAATCCTCTCGAACCCTTTACAAGGCATAAAATTTTATTTAATGTTTAACACTTTATTACAAATTTGTCTAAATTGTTTTCTTTATTTTATTTTATTATTGGAGTGTAATAAGCTGCCTTTTTGTTTGTTTGCTTGCGTTTCGTTACGTTACGTTTTCCACAGCGGATTACATTCGTTCATTCACTTTATGTTTTTCATTCGTTCTCATTTATTTAAACCTTTTTTTTATATATATGTATAGTATATATACATTTGTAGGTATATTACTTACCCAGCAGTTCTAGGAGAGACAACTAATTAGATAACTAGCTTCGTGTCTAGTTATTTTTATACGTGCATGTCCTAAGCAGCTGGTCAATTGAACCTTTTGGTTTACAATGAGACTGTCTGATAGCTGGTTCAGTGTAGTCAACATATCGGTTACTAGCTACTTAGCTGGTTACTAGATAAGCTATATAACTAATTATTTTAAAAAGACATCTCATAGACAGTCCAATAACCGATTGCTTGTAAACAAACTTTCCATCGACAACTCTCCAATAGATTACATCTGGTGGGTAAAATAAGTAACTACTTTGTAAAGTGTAGTACAAAAAAAAAAAAAAAAACGTTTCAAGTGCCAACTCTCTAGGTTACTTAAATACACTAAAGTGACAATTGACTTCACGCTGGATTACCTGGGATGTGTAAAGTAACCAATTGACTTCTGTCTCCACTACAAAGAACACAAACGTGTCAAATGACTCAAAATATACAAGGTGGCGCAAAAGTAATCCTCCTATCAGAAAATGCTATAAATTTTGCGATTGGCCCCTAATGTCAGTTCTGTTTTGACATTTGTGTAGTAAACACATGCGAAATACACGTTAATAAACAATGTTACGCTACACTGCTCCAGAACGCGGAATATTGCTGACTATTTATTTGACCAATAATCGGTCGGTGACTTTGGCACAACGTGAATTTCGTCGCAGATTTCCTGGCTGTCCAACGCCTACTGGTGAAACACTGCGACGTTTAGCCGCTCGCCTCGAAGAAATAGGCACAACACAAGATGCTGCCAGGCGTGGCAGACTCCGGAGTAGCCGTTCTGCAGAGAATATTGCTGCTGTAGCCGAGGATGTCATGGAAGCGCCGTCGACATCGACCAGACGACGTGCCACGCAAATGGGTATCAATCAACGGTCTTTACAGCGAAGTTTGGTACAAGATTTGAAGATGTTTCCGTACAAAGTCCAGCCAGTGCATCAGCTGTTAGCTGCTGACCGCCAATCGCGTCTAACAACTCTCAAGCCATCCTTAATCACCACCAAGAGGAAGATGATTTTTCATCAAAAATAATCATGAGTGATGAGGCCCATTTCCATATTAGCGGGTACGTAAATAAGCAAAATTTTCGCTTCTGGGGCACTGATAATCCGCGTGTAACCCACGAAGAGCCATTACACCCGCTCAAAGTCACTGTATGGAGTGCTGTATTCGCTGGAGGAGTCATTGGACCTTTTTTCTTCGAAGACGTCGCGGGCCAAACGGTTACTGTGAATGGTGAGCGCTACAGAGCAATGATCAACGAGTTCTTTTTGCCGCAACTTGATGAATTGGGATTGGAAAACATGTGGTTCCAAAGGGACGGTGCAACGGCACACACTGCACGTGCCGCAACCTATATGCTGAAGGATGAATTTCCCGGGCGCCTAATCTCCCGTTTTGGCAATTTGCACTGGCCAGCAAGATCGCCTAATTTGACAGCTCCAGACTTCTTTTTGTGGGGCTTTTTGAAGTCGCGGGTTTTTGTAAACAAGCCTCAGACTCTTGCAGCTCTTAAAGAATGTGAGGACCTATCGCCGGAAGTTTTGGCAAAAGTGATGGAAAATGCCATAAAAAGGGCTCAAATGACAATCAACTGTGGTGGCTGCCATTTACATGACATCATATTCTCGACTTGATGTAAACAAAATTAAAAGACCAAATAAAAATAAACCACAAGAAGAATCAAAGTTTTTCATTTTTTTTTTTTTTTTAATTACAGCCAAAAAACATCGGAAGTTTACTTTTGCGCCACCTTGTATAAATCGGAGTCAGCAAAGTGATCAGACATTAGTGATGCATTGACTACTTGCTTAACTGCTGGGTATGTATACATATATACATTTTTTTATAACACAATGACCTTTGGTGGCAGAGTTACTTAAGGAAGTTTCATATTATTTTTCCACCTTCAGCTGTGTAGACCATTTTTGTCCCTTTAGTTAATGCTTGAATACTAATTTAGTTGTTTACTTTTGCATTAATAAATTTCCTGGACATTTTAACAAAAATATTTTGATATTTAAAAAAAAAAACCTTTAAAAGGTCTTTAAGTAGAAAAGAATTAGTAAAAGTAAATAAGTGGAAATATAAATTTTTGGTTTAAATGCATTAAAGTACTTTTTAGTAAGTTAAAGTTTCAGTTGTTAAACAAATGGTTTAAGTAAATGTTTCAAATGTTATCTTCAAAATAGTTTAGTACCACAAAATTAATATTTAGTAAAAAAGCATTTACATTTGAACCCATTACGAAATAAATTTGATAAAAACTATCGCCACTCTATCGCTAAATTCTTCAATAGAAGATAAAATTCAAGTATATTTAAATTTTTTAAATAATTTATATTACAAGTAGTTTTGTGTTTAATTTAATATAAATTTGTAAACATTTCCTTTAAAAATCAAAATATTATAAAAACTATCTTCACTTTATCGCCAAATTCATAAATAAAAGATAAAAAATCAAGTCTTGTATTGAGTTTTTTTTTCATATTAAATTTTCCTTATATATTTCAGCCCAGTTTAATATTTCTTTGTAAACAATTGAACATTTCTACAAACACACTCCATTTCCGCTCAATTTAAGTTTTCCCCAACAATGATTGAACAGTTTTAAGAAGAATTTTACAAGAAATAATTAATTTCATTAAAATTATTTTAAACTTAGTACTTGCTTGTTAAACTGTCTTAACTAATTTCTTATAATTTAAGCAAATTATTATAAACAACAACAATAAGAATTTTTCATTCTTCAAACTAAATAATAAAATTGCGCGTTGAATTAGTTTTTAATATTTTTTTTGTATTTTACCTTCAACTTGTTCTTTTACTTGTATTTGTTCACCTTGTTGTTTTCTTTTTTTTTGCATACAAAAAATTAAGCAAAATAATATAAAGAAATTGTGTTAAAGAATAAACTTTTCTGTTTGGATTGTTTTAATACTATTTTGTTTTCTTCGTGTTGTAGTAGCAGTTGTACTGTTGGTTTTGTTGCTTTAGTTTTCCATTTGTTTAAGTTTCTTTCTCTGATTCACGGAACTAACTGTTTTGCTGTGAAAAGTACAACAATTCAAAAAGTTGTTTTTATTGCATTTTATAGTTTTATTGCAGTTTTTCTTTAGTTCTATTTCTTGATTTTTTTTTTCCAACATTTATATTTGTTTTGAGATTTGTTTTTTCTGTATTTCTCATACTTAAAGGTCAAGATGAAAACAGTTGTTATAAGTGTTGGGCCCAACTGAAGAGGTTATTAAACTGTATAAAGGCAGGAGGGGTTTGAATGCTAAAGGTGTGTGTAAGTGGGTAACATAAATGTAATATAAATTATAAATCAAAGGAATTTGGGTTCGAAAATTTATATTCAGGTATTAAAGGATTCGTTTTCTAAAGGACCATGTATAGACAATATTTATTTTAAAGGGATCTTTTGAAAAAACGTTTTAAAAATATATTTTATAGAAAGTAATTCCTAAAGAAATTACCTTTTTAAAGACAGTACTTTTTTAAAGGAAGTACCTTTTTAAAGAAAATGCCTTTTTAAAGAAAGTACCTTTTTAAAGGAAGTACCTTTTAAAGAAAGTACCTTTTTAAAGAAAGTACCTTTTTAAAGAAAGTACCTTTTTAAAGGAAGTATCTTTTTAAAGAAAGTACCTTCTTAAAGAAAGTATGTACCTTTTTAAAGAAAGTACCCTTTTAAAGAAAGTGTATTTTTGAAGAAAGTACGTTTTTCAAGAAAGCACCTTTTTAAAGAAAGTACCTTTTTAAAGAAAGTACCTTTTTGAAGAAAGTACCTTTTTGAAGAAAGTACCTTTTTAAAGAAAGTACCCTATTAAAGAAAGTACGTTTTTAAAGAAAGTACATTTTCAAAGAAAGTACCTTTTTAAAAAAATACATTTTTAAAGAAAATACATTTTTAAAGAAAGTACCTTTTTAAAGAAAGTACCTTTTAAAAGAAAGTACCTTTTTAAAGAAAGTACTTTTTAAAAGAAAGTACCTTTTTAAAGAAGTACCTTTTGAAAGAAAGTTCCTTTTT
Source organism: Calliphora vomitoria (assembly GCA_942486065.2). Lineage (NCBI taxonomy): Eukaryota > Metazoa > Arthropoda > Insecta > Diptera > Calliphoridae > Calliphora > Calliphora vomitoria. The sequence goes on along the minus strand of OW818031.2, from coordinate 18,107,123 downwards.
AAAGAAAGTACCTTTTTAAAGAAAGTACCTTTTTAAAGAAAGTACCTTTTTAAAGAAAGTACCTTTTTAAAGAAAGAACCTTTTTAAAGAAAGTACCTTTTTAAAAAAGTACATTTTTAAAGGAAGTACCTTTTTAAAGAAAGTAGCATTTTAAAAAAGTACTTTTTTAAGAAAGTACCTTTTTAAAGAAGGTACCTTTTTAAAGAAAGTACCTTTTTAAAGAAAGTACCTTTTTAAAGAAAGTACCTTTTTAAAGAAGGTACCTTTTTATATAAGTACCCTTTTTAAGAAAGTACCTTTTTTAAGAAAGTACCTTTTTAAGAAAGTACCTTTTAAAAGAAAGTACATTTTTAAAGAATATACCTTTTTGAAGAATGTTGCTTTTTAAAGAAAGTACCTTTTTAAAGAAAGTACTTTTTTAAAGAAAGTACTTTTTTAAAGAAAGTACCTTTTTAAATAATGTACCATTTTAAAGAAAGTACCTTTTTAAAGAAAGTACCTTTTTAAAGGAGGACCTTTTTAAAGAAAGTACCTTTTTAAAGAAAGTACCTTTTTAATGAAAGTACCTTTTTAAAGGAGGACCTTTTTAAAGAAAGTACCTTTTTAAAGAAGTGCCCTTCAAAGAAAGTACCTTTTTAAAGAAAGTATCTTTTTAAAGAAAGCACCTTTTGAAGGAATATATTCCTGAAAAATTACAAATACAAAAGTAATCCTCCTATCAGAAAATGCTATAAATTTTGCGATTGGCCCCTAATGTCAGTTCTGTTTTGACATTTGTGTACTAAACACATGCAAAATACACGTTAATAAACAATGTTACGCTACACTGCTCCAGAACGCGGAATATTGCTGACTATTTATTTGACCAATAATCGGTCGGTGACTTAGGCACAACGTGAATTTCGTCGCAGATTTCCTGGCCGTTCAACGCCTACTGGTGAAACACTGCGACGTTTAGCCGCTCGCCTCGAAGAGACTGGCACAACACATGGAAGCGCCGTCGACATCGAGCAGACGACATGCCACGCAAATGGGTATAAGTCGACGGTCAAAAATAATCATGAGTGATGAGGCCCATTTCCATCTTAGCGGGTACGTAAATAAGCAAAATATACACTGAAAATCCGCGTGTAACCCACGAAGAGCCATTACACCCGCTCAAAGTCACTGTATGGTGTGCTGTTTTCGCTGGAGGAGTCATCGGACCTTTTTTCTTCGAAGACGTCGCGGGCCAAACGGTTACTGTGAATGGTGAGCGCTACAGAGCAATGATCAACGAGTTCTTTTTGCCGCAACTTGATGAATTGGGATTGGAAAACATGTGGTTCCAACAGGACGGTGCAACGGCACATACTGCACGTGCCACAACCGATATGCTGAAGGATGCATTTCCCGGGCGCCTAATATCCCGTTTTGGCGATTTGCACTGGCCAGCAAGATCGCCTGATTTGACCGCTCCAGACTTCTTATTGTGGGGCTTTTTGAAGTCGCGGGTTTATGTCAACAAGCCTCAGACTGTTGCGGCTCTTAAAGACAATATCCGTCAAGAATGTGAGGACCTGTCGCCGGAAGTTTTGGCCAAAGTGATGGAAAATGCCATAAAAAGGGCTCAAATGACAATCAACTGTGGTGGCTGCCATTTACATGACATCATATTCTCGACTTGATGTAAAAAAAGACCAAATAAAAATAATCCACAAGAAGAATCAAAGTTTTTCATTTTTTTTTTAATTACAGCCAAAAAACATCGGAAGTTTACTTTTGCGCCACCTTGTATTTCAGAAGTAAGATTTTGACCTCTGCAGTGAAATTGTTAAAGATATTTAATTTTGGAATACTCTGGCGTATAATCATTTTTAAGCATAACTTCAAATATTAATCATACAACCAGTAGTTCAAGCTATTTTTATAATATTTCCTTAAATTCTAAAAATTTGTGCAAATTTTTTACTGGCATAATTATTCGTCATTAAAATGAAGAAAAAACACATTGAAGCATATTTGTCTTGTGTTGTTTCTAGTATAATTTTTAATGATAACTATTTTTCAATACAAAAATTACTTAAATATTCTGGTTGTCAAACAAACTAAAATAATATATGTACATATAAAGAAAAGAAGCAAAAAAACTGCTGGCATAAACAGAACAAAAAGGACAGCCCCGGTAACATCATCATTACTTAAATGTTGTAATAGATGTAAATAAGTGTTTTTGCAGCAGTCTAGCGACACCAAAAGCAGCAGCCGTTACAAATATTGTACGACAAGAACAACGACAAACAAAAATGTTTCATTAAAATGCAAATGTCGTAGTTTAACTCATCCCTAAACCCACTCCATCTCCACCCAACACACACAAATACTAACAAACAAACAAACAACTAAATTCAAATTGTAGGAAATACAGGCAAAAAAATGAAAGAAAAAGAAAACATGGCTGCAAAACAACAACAACAACAAAAATTAAATTAAATAAAACAGCAGTTTGTTAACAGTTTGGTGGCATTTGAACACTCATACTTGCGAACACTTAAACATTGAATAGATAGTTTAGTTACACAATTTTGTTGCTGCTGTTGTTATTGTATATGTAAGTGTATTTGTATGTATGTGTGTTCTTAGTTGTAAGGATGTTGCTCATTAAAATTAATGATTTTGCAATACACACTCACTTAAAACCTTGTTTACCTTTCCTACTATCATTTTCTATTTTTTATTTAACTACTACTAGTTTTATTTTGTATTTATACCCTTCACCATGAGTGGTAAGTGTTTATACTTATAAGCTTGTCAATCCGTTTGTAATTTCCATATTTTTCATTAGCGGTTCCATAAATTATATATATTCTGGGCCATTATAGATAGCATATAGCCGTATGCGTCTGTATGTTGAAATCCACTTTCCGAAGTCCTCAAATAACTTTCTTATATGTTTGATAAATCACTATATACGTTATATTTCAACTTAGGTTGCTAATGAAAATCGAGAAAATCTGCCCATAAACGGCTGAGACATAAGCAAAAAACTTATTTTTCACCAAAACTTTTTTTCGCTAAATATTGATTTTTACATATATCATAAATTATACTTTGATGAAGGGTATATAAGATTTGGCACAACCGATTATATCACCCTCACCTGTTTATAGTTTTTTGTAAGTTTTTCTTCTTACTATGTATATTGTTTAAAATAATGTAATTTTGTGTTGTTTTGTTTGCTCATTTCGTATTTAACAAGGATGGTGTTGATTATTTAGATGGCATAGTTATAGTGAGAGAAAAATATGTTACTTATGTTTATAATAAACTTTATAATTATTCATCATTCATGACAAAACTCATCAATTGTGTAGTTTTACGTATTCATATCTTGGAAAGCTGTTGTCGGATTTTCTTGATTCAGAAACTATATGTTGGGCCAATGACTTAAAAATTCGGGACTTACAATAGATAGCGAATGAATTTTTTTGTTTTTAATAACTTATATGTCATTTTGAAGGTTACATAGCTGTCATTTAATATCTCTTAGTTACTGAACATTATAGTGTAAACAACAAATTTTTTTTTTTTTGCTTCGAAAATGTGGAATTTTGTACCAACATAGCGTTATATGCGTGAAGTTTTGATGTACTTCTTTAATTTGAAAAAAGAGTGTCAAAAAAGTGAAGGGTATAAAAGCAACAACGCCAAACGAAACACCAAAAAACAAAATACGCAAAGCAATGAAACCAACACACATCCACACATTGTTGCTTTTTTGTCAAAGCATGCAATAAATTGTCTTTTTTTTATGAAATTTTCAGAGGTTGTCTCGGATTTTTGCTCATATCTCCGTTATTTATGGACGGATTTTGCTGATTTAAATAGGAAACTTCTCGAAAGCATGTCTGACAGAATTATTGAGAATTTAGATCCCGAAGATATCTGGGTTCTTCAGAAAATTGATTACAACAGACAGACAGGCGGACATAGCTCAATTGCATCCGCTATCTATAAGGATCCAGAATATATATACTTTATAGGGTCGGAAAATAATATTGTGGAAATTACAAATGGAATGACAAACTTATATATACCCTTCTCACGAAGGTGAAGGGTATAAAAACTTTATAAAAAAAGGGATGGAATTGCATTATGAATTCACTTTTGAACTGACTTTCAAATTGAGTTTATAATGCCAAATACTATTTAAGCAAATTAAAATATGACCTTATTATCTTATCTTCAAAATTATTTAATATTGATTTGGCGAGCCTAACTAATTAAATGTTGCCTATATGTGAAATTTCTAAATTCTGAAAGAATTCTTTAGTATTTATATAACAAGTGTTTTTAATTGGCTATAATATACAATATATTTGAATAATAATTTGTGCTCCATTAAACAGCAATATTTTGCTAAACTCTTAATTTGATTTTAAACAACACAAAGGAAACTTAGTAAAGCAGAAATTACTACATAAATTACTTAAATAAAATTGTTGGTAAAAAGTTAGTTTTTATATGAAAATTTATCATGAACATTAGGGAAGTGGTTTTATTAAATTGTTTCGATTTTAAAGGAGTTGAATTTTCAAAACTTCTGTTTACGAAGTTATATTATTTTAATTATAGACAATATCATAATATTTTAAATCATTGCAGTATATGCTGAACAAAGTTGCAGTAATTCCACATGTGATGAAAAAGTGTAATTTTGTTTGGTATGGATTTTGGATTATATAATATTATAATATTGATGTGGATGATTAACAGGACGTTGTCGTACACCCCGAGAAACAATTCAATTACCGCATGAGACATTTCTTGGTTGTGTACTCTCACATTTCGATGAATAGAATTTGATACTAGATGATGTGTTAACTACAATCATATATATGATTGCTACAATCATGTTAATGGTAACATAAACATATTATGGTTATCGCAATCATATACATAATTACAATGACCATAATATAGTTAACAAGTAAGAGAGCTATATTCGGCTGTGCCGAATCTTATATCCCCTTCACCAAATTATGCTTTAAAATAAAATTGAAAAATTTTTTTTATTTTTTTCGAATTTTTTCGAAAATTTTTTTTTTAATTTAAAATTTTTTTTTTTCATTTATTAGTGAAAAAATGTATGACAAAAAAGATGTTTTTTGTAAAAATTATACTTTAAAATAAAATTGAAAAATTTTTTTTATTTTTTTTCGAAATTTTTTTTCGAATTTTTTCGAAAAATTTTTTTTTTAATTTATTAGTGAAAAAAAAAGTTTTTTGTAAAAAAAAAATTCGGGTTAAAAAATATTTTTCCCGATTTTGACCCATTGCAGGTCCAACTTACTATAGTCTTATATACATCGTTGCAATGGACTTTGAAATATATTTCATTAGATATCCATATTGTCAATATTTATGACTTGGTAATCGAAATATAGATCAAAAATAGGCCAAAAATAGAGGTTGTCTCGGATTTTTACTCAGATCTCCATTATTTACGACGGATTTTGGTGATTTAGGAAACTTCTCGAAAGCATGTCTGATTGAATTATTGAAGATTTGGATCCCGAAGATGTCTGAGGACAAACAGACAGACATAATGGGTAAACTTTCTTCCCAATTATAAATATTATTTGGATAAATTCAATGAAATTTAATGTTGAAGAATAATCTGGTTCCTATGCGCATTTCACTGATTGCTTAGATCAGATAATCAGGAAACCTTCTCCGAAAGGCTTTAACTAAACTAAAGATATTATACAAATAAAACAATATATCGAATTATAATTACAAAGACTCAAGTTTAACTTGTAAAAATATCAAATCTTAGACAAAACACCAACAATAAACAATGATTTTATCTTTTCTTACATTCCCTACTACAATTGGTTGGGTGTTTTCCGTATCTTAATGTAGTTTGTAAGTGGATAAAGAAAAAAAAAATCAATGTCTCACAATCCGTCCTGCACTCCTCAAAATTCTCAAAAAGTCATTAAAAGACACCTTAATACATAAATAACAATTCTTCTATTTCCTTTTACAGATACTATAAAACTACATGTTTGTAACACAAACTAGTTATTTGCCTAAACAGTTTGACATTTAATCAATTATTCAATAACAGGCTTTTATACATTCGTAAATAAATCGATAGAAAATAGAACAAAAGAATTGTTATAAAAATTCTACATAGATAAAATAAAAATATAAAACTACTACCATAGACACACAAACCCTCAATAATCTTATTAGATTTTTAGCTTAAAAAAAAATCAAATATAAAATAAATAATTTATTGCAAATATTTAACAAAACATACACTATGAAATATTCAGTTTTAAGTGCAATATTTGTATAGATTTGTTTTTTGTTTTAATATTTCTGTTAAATTTATTGAATTGTTTAAATTGAAAGCTTTAGGTAAATATAGTAAATAAATAAATTTTAAGTAAATATATTTTAACACTGTAAAAAGCCAAAAATGTGTTAAGTATTATATTCATATTAATCAACCAAAAGCACTAGCAAATGTTTAAAAAATAAGTAATTTTGATCAGTAATTGATCCCCTAATTTAATATTTTGGCTATTATAACTCCGAAGCTACTGAGCCGATTGAAACGCAACATATACATGAAAATTTGTACTTAGCATGGGGAAAATGTTTTCAAAATTCTATCAATAGAAAGAAGTAAATTAACTACTTAATTGTATGTATATCAAACAAAAAACTAAAATTTTGTGAAAATGAGCGAATTCACTTAATTGTGAATAAATTCGAAAAGTGTCCATCGATTTTTATTATCTATCTTTTATTTTGTTCCTATTACATGTGGCTTTGCGACAAAGTGATAAATCTGAACAATTTCTGTAGTTTTCGATTTTTCATGATTTTTTTAAAATAACAAAAATTGATATTTTCACGTTAATAATATATTTTTTGCTTTAATTTGTTATAATAACTCCGAAACTCATGAGCTGATTAAAACACAATATATAAACGAATTAATGGTTATGTAAATCTCAACTTTTCTGAGATTATTTTAATAACATCGAACGATGTTATTTTTGAGTTATCATTAATTGTGTGGAGAAACCTATACAAAAATTCACAATTTTTAAATATTTAAAAAAAAACTCTCCACAGAATTTAAAATTTGGACCATATTTGTACTACTGGAACCACAATACTTCAAAATTGTGTAGTGGTTTAAAAAGCCTTTAAAATTGTTTCCAGTTTGTTACCCTGTGTTATAGACCGATCCTCACAAAAGTTAAAGGCTCATATAAAACTTGTTTACGTGCAATTTCATCACGATATTAATTAAGTAAGACAATTATGAATGTACAAGTCATTTTCAGACAGGGACCTTATATGAGAACTAGAGACAAATGTTGCCCGATTTTAGCCATACTTTGAAGTGATATTTCACAGTAGTAAAAACTAATTGTGCAAAATTTCATCAGGACTACCGCATAATCAAGATATTTAGGGTATTTGTATGGGGGCTATGTGAAATCATGGACCGATATTGCCCATTTTCTATACCAAAAAAACCTTATCAACAGAGAGATGGCCCCCTTTCGTTGGAGCGCTACCGTGTTTTTAACAGACAGACAGACGGACGGACATAGCTAGATCATCATGGAAACTTATGAGAACCCATGATATATTGTATGTATATACTTTTTGGTTCTACGGTCAATATTTCGATATCTTACAAACGGTATTACAAATCAATATATCCCCCAAAACATTATTTCAACATTTGTTCCAATAATCATACATATATTAATTAACATATACGTCTGTCCGCCTGTATGTTGAAATCAACTTTCCGAAGCCCACAAAAAACCTACAAACATGATTGATACATCAATATATTGGGAATTCTTCCGGCTCCATCGCTATTTAAAATCGGTCCACAAATGGCTGAGATATATGGAAAAAACCAGGACAACTTAGATGTTTGGCCTATTTTTTATCTATATCTGGATTATTAAGTCATTAATATAGACAATATGGATATCTAATGATAAGTATTTCAAAGTCCATTGCAACGATTTATATAAGGCTACAGTAATTTGGACCTACAATGGGTAAAATCGGGAAAATTATTTTTTAACCCGAATATTTTTTTTACAACAAAAACATTTTTTTATAATTTTTTTTCCACTAATAAATTTAAAAAAAATTTGAAAATAAAATTTAAAAAAAAATTGGAAGAAAAATTGGAAAAATATTTAAAGAAAATTTGAAAAAAATTTTTAAATTTTGAAAAACAATTTTGAAAAAAAAATTAATTTTGTTTACGTAAAAATATTTAAAATTTGTATTTTAAAGTATAATTTGAAATTTAAAAAAAATTTGGAAAAAAATTTGAAAAAAAAAAAATTGGATAACTATTTTAAGAAAATTTGAAAAAAAAAAATTTAAAATAACTTTGAAAAAAATTTTTTTTTTTTTTAAATTTTGAAAAACAATTTTGAAAAAAAAAATTAATTTTGTTTACGTAAAAATATTTAAAATTTGTATTTTAAAGTATAATTTTTTATTTTAAAGTATAATTTGGTGAATATAAGATTCGGCACAACCAAATATAGATCTCTTACTTGTTTTAATTGATTAAAGTCGCAATTTATGCAGAAATCTTACAAATCAACCCAAAACCAAAAATTATATTTTCTCAATAACTTTAAATGCATACATGCTAAATATAATTATTATATCAATATTTTTTTTAAAAACCTTTTTACCTTTTACTAATATTAACAATAATAACCAGAAAATATCATATCATTGCTAAAAAAAAAGTTTATGTATGTAGTAGGTATTATGTAGCATGTATACAACAATAATTGGCAAAACTGAATAAATGATAACATTGATTGAACTTAAAGCACACAGAAACTGCTAAAATGCTACAAAATTATATAAAAAAAATCGATCAATATTTGTAATAGAGCTTATACTTCCTCAATTTCCACCCAAAAAAAAAAAGGTAAATAAATGTTCATATGTCACTCTTATATGAATACATTGTAGAAAATACATGTTAATGTGTGAGAATAGGAAAATAAAAACGTGGTTGGTTTGAAAAGTTCTTTTAAATTGCAGCAGCATTATTTTGTAGCTCTACTTTCATTGTATCTTAAACAGAAGGGTGGGTTGTCAGTCTGGACGAGGTAACATTGTCAGGTCTTATTATAAAATTAACAAAATCAATGCAATATTTAAATATACTTAATTGAAAATACAGTTTCTTTCTAGATTGCTATTTTTTTTTTTGCATTAAAAAGTTTTTAGGATAGATAGGGTTATTAATAGACTATCACATCATGCAAATAGCTTTTCTGGAGGCCATTTTTAAAATTGTGGCTGAATATTTTTGTTGCAGTGCAGAGGACCAGATCCTAAATATTTTGGAAGAAAATCATGAAATTTCAAATAGGCGAGCAGATGGGGCACACCATAAATTTTATTTTAGTTAAAATTACGTATGTTTGATAAAAACTTTTGTGTTATAATTTTAACAAGTAAGAGAGCTATATTCGGCTGTGCCGAATCTTATATACCCTTCACCAAATTATACTTTTAAATAAAAACTTTAAATATTTTTAGGTAAACAAAATTAATTTTTTTTTTTCAAAATTGTTTTTCAAAATTTAAAAAAAGATTTTTTTTCAGAATTGTTTTTTTTTAATTTTTTCAAAATTTTTTAATTTAAAAAAAAATTAATTTTTTAAATTTATTAGTGAAAAAATGTATGACAAAACAATTTTTTTGTTAAAAAATAATTCAAGTTAAAAAATATTTTTCCCGATTTTGACCCATAGCCTTATATACATCAATGGACTTTGAAATATCTATCATTAGATATCCATATTGCCTATATTAATTACTTAATAATCCAGATATTGATCAGAAATAGGCCAAAGATTGAGGTTTTCCCGGTTCTTTCCTTATATCTCAGTCATTTGTGGGCCGATTTTAAATAGCGACCGAGCCGGAAGAATTTCCGATAAAAATTGACCGTTTTGGCATTCCAATTTTGGGATTTTTGAACACTATGTGAAATTCGAAAACGCTCTAAGGAGCAATTCAAGTTTGTTTATTTGTATGTCAAAATCTGCAAATTTAATCGCTTTAAATAGCTTCTATTTCTCGATTTGTTTTAAAGAAATTGATAACACATAAAACTTTAGGTAAAATGTTATGACTTTTCCACCTGCCCGCGTATATAACTAGTTTATGTCATACATTTATATAAAGTACCTTTATTATTTGTATGTGTTTGAATCGAAGTGTGCATGTATAAATAAACCCTGCAGTTCTAAAATCAGTAATTGAAAAATTTTGTACTAATTAGCTATTTACACAGTCACTATAAAACCCTTCGGACCCAGACTGCACATACGTGTACCTTACTTTATTTTGAAGTTGCAGAGGTGACACTGCCAACCTTCTTTTTAATTTGATAAATAGATTTATTCGATAACATAGGTCAACAGCAAAAAAAGGCTTGACTAACCATTATTCACCACTATAGATTTTATGCATGATGGCTAGCTATGTACAAAAATGGTAAAATTTTTCTATTTTATCAATAGATTTTTTTTTAAATTGTTTAAGTCAAATTATAAATTTTGTTAGACATAATTAATGATACTTAAAAAAGCATCAGTCTTACGTTATTAAAATAAACTTAGAAATGTTGAGATTTACATAACCTTTAATCCGTTTATATATTGCGTTTCAATGGGCTCAGTAGTTGCGGAGTTCTGATAACAAATTGAAGTAAATAATATATTTTTTACATGAAAATAAAAATTTTTTTTGGTTTAAAAAAATCATAAAAAATCTAAAACGGCAAAAAATTTTCAAAGTTATTGCTTTATCGGAAAGCCACATGTAGTATAAATAAAATGAAATATTGCTCATAAATATTGATGGATTCTTTTCGACTTTTTTTCACAATTAAGTGAATTCACTCATTTTCACAAAATTTTAGATTTTTGTTTGATATACATAAAATTGAGTAGTTTAGGTTCTTCTTTTGATTGATTGAATTTTGAAAACATGTTCCCCATGCTATTTACAAATTTCCACATACATATTGTGTTTCAATCGGCTCAGTAATTTCTGAGTTATAATAACTAATTGAAGCAAAAAATGTATTTTTTACGTGAAAATAGAATTTTTTTGTATTTAAAAAAATCATGAAAAATCGAAAACGCCAGAAATTGTTCAGGTTTATTGCTTTGTCGGAAAGCCACATGTAATGTAAACAAAATGAGTTATCTGTTATAAAAATCGATAGATTATTTTCCAATTTATTTACAATTAAGTGAATTCGCTCATTTTACCAAAATTTTAGATTTTTGTTTGATATACATAAAATTGAGTAGTTAATGTTCTTCTTTCGATTGATTGAATTTTGAAAACATTTTTCCCATACTAAGTACATATTTTTACACATATATAACGTTTCAATAGGCTCAGTAGTTTCGGAGTTATAATAACAAATTGAAGCAAAAAATATATTTTTTACGTGAAAATAGCAATTTTTTTGTTTTAAAAAAATCATGAAAAATCGAAAGTGGCAGAAATTGTTCAGATTTATTGCTTTGTCGGAAATCCACATGTAATATAAACAAAATGAGATATTGCCCATAAATGTTGATGGATTCCTTTCGATTTTTTTCACAATTAAGTAAATTCGCTCATTTTACCAAAATTTTAGATTTTTGTTTGATATTCATAAAATTAAGTAGTTTAGGTTCTTCTTTCGATTTATTGAATTTTGAAAACATTTTCCCCTTGCTATTTAAAATTTTTTTTATATATATATTGCATTTCAATCGGCTCAATAGTTTCTGAGTTATAATAACTAATTGAAGTAAAAAATATATTTTTTACCTGAAAATAGCAATTTTTTTGTTTTAAAAAAATCATGAAAAATCGAAAACGGCAGAAATTGTTCAGGTTTATTGCTTTGTCGGAAAGCCACATGTAATGAAAAAAAAATGAGATATCGATCATAAAAATCGATGTATGCTTTTCGAATTTACTCACAATTAAGTGAATTCGCTCATTTTCACAAAATTTGGACTATATTTGTGCTACTGGAACCACAATACATTAAAATTGTGTAGTGGTTTAAAAAGCCTGTAAAATTGTATCAATTTTGTTGCTTTGTGTAATAGATGAAGTTTGGTAAAAAATGTAATTCAGTAAAAAGTGTAATTATTCAGTTATGTTTAAACCATTTGTAAAAAAAACACCTAGAAATTAGTTTCACGAACTGCAGGACATATTTAAATTTTTCCTCTCTTTAATGTTAGTTCGATTTTATATGTGTATATGACTTTTCTTTGTTGTTGCTGTTGCTGTGGTGTCTGTTGACATTAAAATACCACAAAATGTCAAATGATGGGTGGCAGGGTATTGCATGTTTGTTCTAATTCTAGTTATTTATATGTAACTTTTTCATTTATATGCGGTGTGTATAGAGGTATTACCCATCTAATATTACCACAACAACAAATAAAAAAAAGGAAAAAAATAAAACTTGACAAATAATGACATAAATTTGTCATTTATATAGAAATGAAAAAAAAATTTCCCCAATTTCTATTTTATTTTCTTTTTGGGTCACTTCGAAACTAGATTTTTTTTATTATTTTTTTTTTTTTGCAACTTTACAACTTAATGCTAATATTTAGTTTTAAAAAGGGAGACTAAACAACAACAGAATAGAAAATAAAAATCTCTAATATCCTCTAAGGATTTGCCAGGATAATATTTGCAAAATAGCACTTTATAGTTACGGTTCACATCCCTTATCATTATGAAAATTATGTCAAATTGTTGTCAGCTAACAGTTCTTTAGGGAGAGAAACAGGAAACTAAATGAAAAAATAAATATAAACATTTTTAGCTTTATAAAAAATATAATTGAATTTAGCACACCTTGTGCTAAATGGAATTAGCTTTAAAAAATATACATATTTTAAAAGAAAGAACAATTCTAGGAAAATTTATTGACCCTTTATTTGTTAACATAAGAAAGTTGTGTTAGAGATTTGTATTTATGAATTATATTAACAAAGTGTTAGGTAAGAAAGCTTAATTTGGATATTTGGGTTTAATCATTGAGTTTTTCAATAAACATATAAGTTACTAAGTATTAGCTTAAAAACTTGTAGGTTTTCTTTCATTTTAACATTTTTAACCATATTTAATGGTTTAAAAAACCTAAAACATGTTAATAAATATTCTTCCTATTCATCAATTGAAAATTGAAGAAAACATTTAATGCACTTCAAACTCATTTGTTTGAAATCATAGCTTTTTTTCCAATACCATCAATTTCGTACACAGAATTGAAAACTGAATAAAAGTAGAAAAGGCAACAGCTCAAACAACTAAAATCATTAATTTAAAATCGTTTTGTTCAATAAAAAGTATTAAAACAAAACCAATAATGAAACAAGAATGAAAAAAAAAACTATTATGCGAATAGAAAGGAAGAAGTTCATTTGTAAAATAAGAATTTTATCTTATTTGATTTTCAAACAAATGTCCTTTTGTCATTTAACATTGACAAAAGGACAAATGAAATATAAAGCAAGTGAGAGATACAATGACAACTACATGCATACACATATGTGTAATCATTTTATACAACAAAAAGGAACATAAACAAACATGTGGTTTTTATTGACACAAATATATAAAGAAACCTATTTGTATTTAAAAAAAAGCATATGCGATTGTGTGTGTAGTGACAAATACAATATATCCACTAAACTTTTTTAAGCGAATTCGTACAAAAGTCGTAGCGAAAGTCTGCATATCAAGTCTATGGTTATATAAAAAATCGTTATAGCTTCATCTGAGAGAATTAAGAGAACTTTAAGGAACTATAGTATAAATGTTGCAGCAACATGTTTATAGAAAAAATGCTGCAGGAACATGTAAAAATTCAACATGTTAATAATAAAACTAATGCAGCAACATGTTTATAGTAAAAATATTGCACTAACTGTTAATAGTAAAAATGTTGCAGCAACATGTTTATAGAAAAAATGTTTATAAAATAAATGCAACATCTTAAATTTTTTTTTTTTTTTAGTTTAAATTTTTCTTTATTTCCGTTTTATTTAATTCTATACATACTTAGGAATTGTTACTGTGTAATAGAATTTTTAGGTCCTTTGAAGGTTTATATTACACTAGCTTGACCCGGTACGCTTCGCTACCCCTGTCGTAGTCTATGTTGGAAATTTCAATAAAATCGTTTCGGCCGTTTAGTATTTATTCTTTAAGAACTAAAGGTACCAATTTTACCGGTTTTCCCCCTGTTTACCCCTTTCTGGTCCAAGTATTGAAAAAAGTTATAGCCTATTGACGCATCCAAGTAAGGATCTATCTACGTTCCAAATTTCAATAAAATCGATTCAGCCGTTTAGGCGTGATGCTCAAACAAACAAACAAACAAACAAACAAATAAACAAACAAACTTACAAAGACATTTATATATTTACTAGCTTGACCCGGTGCGCTTCGCTACCCCCGTCGATGTAAAAATCGGTTCAGCCGTTTAGTAATTATTGTTTAAAAACTAAAGATACCAATTTTACCCGTTTTTCCCCCTTTTTATCCCTTTCTGGTCCAAGTATTGACAAAATTTATAGCCTATTGACGCTTCCGAGTAAGGATCTATATACGTTCCAAATTTCAATAAAATCGGTTCAGCCGTTTAGGCGTGATGCTCAAACAAACAAACAAACAAACAAACAAACAAACAAACAAACAAACAAACAAACAAACAAACAAACAAACAAACAAACAAACAAACAAACAAACAAACAAACAAACAAACAAACAAACAAACAAACAAACAAACAAACAAACAAACAAACAAACAAACAAACAAACAAACAAACAAACAAACAAACAAACAAACAAACAAACAAACAAACAAACAAACAAACAAACAAACAAACAAACAAACAAACAAACAAACAAACAAACAAACAAACAAACAAACAAACAAACAAACAAACAAACAAACAAACAAACAAATAAACAAACAAACTTACAAAGACATTTATATATTTATATAGATAAACTGTGAATAGAAATAAAAAAAATATAAAAAAAATTTCAGCAACATATTTATAAGGAAAAATTTGGAAAAACATGTTTATAAGGAAAAATTTGGCAGGAATATGATTATATAGAAAATGTTGTAGCAACATCTTTGTTGGAAAAAAACTGTGTTAAATTTGTTAAGCTTGTTTTCGTAGTACCTAGAACACTGTACTTTTGTACACTGATTTTTATTGCTACAAAATTTTCGAAATGCAGACATAATGTTGAAATAAATTTATGGAAATAAGATAACGAAAGCGGCACACAAATTTACTTATGACAGCCAATATTGAAAAATGAAATTAGTTCCAAAGCTACAAGTACGAAGAAATTTAAAAAACATTATGTTTTTAATGCATACCTAAAACAAAACCACTTACGGAAATTTCAGCACCAATTTTTTTCTTTATTTGTTGATCTGTGATCGTTCAAATTATGATCGTTCGAATGAACGAACAATTTTTTAGGAATAATTGTGGAAATAATTTAAAAATTACCATTTTGGAACAAGGAATAATTCGTATAATTTTATATAGAACTAGTAAGAGTGCCATATTCGACTATGCCGAATCTTATACACCCTTCACCTTTGTTGTGGATGCATTAATCGCCCACTTTCAGCGTATAGCATCCCAAATATATCAAGAAAACTTTTAAAAATTTTAATTGCTGATGAACAGATTATATTGTAGAAGTTACAAACGAAGTGACATTCCTTTATACTCTTTTCACGATGTTGAAGGGTCTAAAAACAACAACGCCAAACGTAACGAAACGCCAAAAAAATACAAAATACACAAAGCAACGAAACCAACACACATCCAAACATCTCACAAAAGATGTAATCTTTGTATTAAATTTTTTTGGAAATGTTCATAATTATAAATTTAAATACAAAATAATCTCTGACATATTTAATAACAGATCTTTATGTTAATGTTGATTTTCTTCATTACACCTCTTGGGAGCATATGGCTTCCATAAAGCATCTTCATCTTACTCGGTTTTCTGCTGTTGTTTTTGCGCCTTCCCACGTAAGATTGCATGGTCTTAGTTCTTGCAGTATCGTGCAGCTCCAGGTGTACTTGGGTCGACCACGGTTCATTGAGCCTTGAGGTTTCCATTCTTGTAATACTATGGGGCATCTTCCTGATATTATTGTCGACCATCTGCACGCAGAAAAAAAATATAGTTGTGCATTGTTACTGTAATCATTTCAACATTTGTGCATGTTTACTGTAACCATTTCAACATTTTTAACAATATTATAGTCACAGTAACTATGTATTTGATTGTGGTAACAATAATATAGTTAATTTAGAATTCACATGATTGTATCAACCAATATGGTTACAGTAAACATGTATATGTTTGTGACAACCACAATATAACAAACAAAAAGTAAAAACTATACAATATAACAAGCCGATCAATTTAGCCGCAACCTGCAACAGTGCCCTGATGCATCCGTTCCCCATACACGTTTTGTTAATTGTTTAACATTTAAAAAATTCATAGACTGAAAGAAGAACATCTAACCTTTAAAAAAATATATATCGAATAGATCGCACGACTAAAAGTTAGTAAGACTTTGATTTAAAAAAAAATCACACACAAAATTTCAAGTGCTAAAATTATGATATCACTCACAAAACAGCTGACAGAACAAAAACTAAAAGTCGGAATGCATTTTGACCTTCGAGGGAAATGTTAACAGATCTGTAAAAAAAGCCACCGTTAAATTTAAAAACAAATATACAATTACTTTTTGAAATAATTGGTTTTGTGTAATGCATGACTTGAGGCACTCTTGCGGATTAGAGGGTTAATTACCAAAAGGCTAAAAATGCCGATGGAAAACATTATTGGTTAATTCACACCTATTAAAAAACCAATAACATTATCTCGCCACCAATGTTTTATTCTTCATTTATTGACCAGTATAACATATAATATCTGTCCATATTTTTACAAGTTACAATCAAATTTGACACCCTGTATCTTATTTTGTGATCAAAAAATTAAGTTTCTTTTGTTCATTCATCACTTCGAAATCGGACCAGTAATTTGCAAAGGATACACAGAGAAAACAGAGATAAATTTCGTTATTTGAATCGTAATTCTTCTTTCTCCACTGATTTTCTAATCATTTGTTTGGATACAAATTTGGTCAACATAACGAATGTGTTTTCTCTGTAAAGATGTTTTACCATTTATCATACACTCGACCCTACTGAGACGTAAATTACCGAAATTATAAAGATTTTTGGAATCCTAGGAGAATATAGTTAAAATAACCAATCACGTAGCAAGTTATCACTAATTCAGGACAGTCTCCTGGAAATGACTGTCAGGAGCGACAACTGAGTATGTGAAGTTAAAAAATCTTTCGATAACGAAATCTCTTATAAATCGAAATTCCAGTGAAAACAAATATACATTTTTTCAATACATTTAATGAATTGTTGATACTTAAAAAAAACCTTTAAACTTTTTAGAAGCAAAATGTTTTGAAATGATAATTTTCAATTGCTGATAGAGAAATTAAGAACTTAATGCCAGTCTCTCGATGTCGAAAGAAGTTAGTCGATAATATTTAATGCTATTTCTATAACAAATTCGGCGAAAAAAACACAAACAATGTTTCTACCTATGTCCGTTATATACTCTGAAACCATCCAACCGATGAGCTCCAAACCGGTTTCGTTAGAATGGTAATTTTGTGAAGATGGTTGTAGACACCTTAAACAATGCATTAGATCTATTCGTGAACCGGAATTTTCCTATACACAATTTTTTCCCAATTTTAAAATTTGTTTATCTTGAAATTTTATATGTTACCACTCTTCCGATGTGTAGATCAACTAAGGGGTTAAAATTGGGTAAAATCGGTATTTCTATATCTCTGGAATTAACAAAGTTAGCACCAAAAATCAAATTTAATCTAAATTTTTTAAAGAAATAAGTGGACAGGTGTGTGGTACGTTTTGTACTTTTAAGGGGATAAAATGGGCGAAACTCGAGTTTTAATAATTTTTTGTATCCCATATCCTAGAAATTAAATTTAAATGGAATAAAAAATTTCAAAGGGACTCTGGCACATTTTTGAAATATGAACGTACTTCTTTTTGGTACTTCTTTTACAAAACTATTTTTTATGTACATTATATGGTAAACAAATTTTTATTTTAAAAGCATTCCATTAATAAAAAATTATTAAAGTAGTAGCACACGCCGGGTATCCCCTAGTATGCATATAAATATGCAAATAAAAATATAACAAAATATGTATTATCAATAAAATATGCAAAAATATGCTCTAACAAATCGATGCTATTTTACAGCACAATGTGCGAGTCGGATATATAATTAGTCTACATTGTATTTGGACGTTCGAGAAAAAACATGCAGAGGGCGGATTTATATGCAAAATCCGCCCCCTAGTCATTAATATAGACAATATGGATATATAATCATAGATACTTCAAAGTCCATTGCAGCGATGTATTTACATAAGGCTATAGTAAGTTGAACCTACAATACGTCAAACTAGGGAAAATTATTTTTTAACTAAAATTTTTTTTTGACTGAAAAAATTTTTGACTTAAATTTTGTTTAAAAAACATTAAAAATATGGGACAAAATTTCGAAAAAAAAAAATATTTTTTTAAAAAATTTTGAAAAAAAAAAATAAATAATTTGGTGAAGGGTATATAAGATTCGGTACAGCCGAATATAGCTCTCTTACTTGTTTTAAGTATAATTGTTGATCAGTAATAGAAAACATCAATTTGCTCTTTCTGCGCTGACCATTCAAAATTGCTTATTCAATTAGTTTGATGCAACTAGTTCAAAGCATTTTAAAAGAATAATAATTTTAGTCCAATTCTGATGCTGTTATGTTAGATCAAGAATATTTAAAAGTTTTAAAACTCTTAAAAATTTGTCAACAAATCATTTTTATGAAAATGAAATAAGGCCCTTTCAAAGACCTCGAATACCACTCAAGGGCCATTTTGCATAGTGGCCACAAATATGAAGGTACTCTATGCTTTTTTTCAAAAAATATTCTCTGGGTTGTCATATTAATAAGAAAATCATACATATGTGTGAGTAAATATTTACATATGTACATATGAATGTATTTAAGTGCATGTGTAGGAGTAGATATTTGAATTTGTAACTGATTTTTTTTTTTATTATTTAAATCTACCTCCTCTATTTACATACAAATGTATATTTTACGTGATACAATGAGAGCAGCTTTTCATTTCATTTGCTTGTTTAGCCAGATTTCCACTTATTTTAAGATAGAAATAAAACTGAAAACTCAAATAATATTATTTTTCTTATTGCCAAAGCAACAGTTGCTAAAATGACGTTTCTAATAGAACATTTGAGGCTTAAAAACACATGTATACAAGATTTTATCTTAATTTAAAGAAAAAAATAAAAAAAACTTTACAAACATTGTACAACAAATAATTGTTTGTTCATCAAGATCACAAACGTATTTGATAAAACTAAATTATTTTCAATTTATTTATCAGAAAATCTTGTAATCAAATAGCAGTACAAATGAATTAAGGCAAACAAATTTTAAAGTAATTTAGAAAAGATTTTAATTAAAAGAGGGGATACAAATATAAAAAAAGACAAGTTGTTTTGGGTTATTTTTAGCATTTTCATGAAAACGTATTTTAAAGCTTCAGGGTCAATAATGATTAGTTTAGCAATAAACTATTATTAGAATTTTTCGCAGAACAGGAATATACATCAATAAGAACAATTACACTAGGCTACACTAAAACTATGCAGGGGTTTTCATATAACAATTCTGGTTTATTGAAGTCCATAAAGTTCTTTAATATATATTTCGTTTAGTACCTTTTTTTTATTAGCAAATGTAGTAAAATAATATAGTTCAGAACCTGATAAAATGTTAAATATGTTACTTACGTGGTGTTAATTTGTTGTTAAATTCTATACGTTGCATGAGTAATTTAAAGCACAATCTGTAAAGACATTAAAAAATGTATATTTTTTAGCACAGTAAATAAATAAAGTTTATTAAATTTATGTTTTCAATATAAAACAAATAGATTTATAAAAAATGTTTCTTCAACAAAAACCAGTCCTAATTCATTCACTTATCAAATTCCCGGTAATCTCCTTTAACTTTTTTCTTTGTATTCTATTTTTTTTTTTTTCTTCCTTTAATTTAATTGTTTTGTTTAAACTCTTATTTTAGATTCCTCCAGGGACCTCATTAATGCTAAAAATGAAACTAATAAATTTGTTTCTCATTCTTTTATGCTGTTTGCCTTTATTTTTTTTTCTGTTTTTTTTTTATATTTTTTCTTTAAATAAAATTTATTTGACTAAAATTTACATAAATGACTTCAAATTTCTGTTACTTCCCTAGGTTTTGTTTTTGTTACACATTTTTGTAGCTGATCCTTGCCTTTATTTTCTTATTTTATTTTGATTTATATTTTAGGCACAAACAGTCAGCTTCTTACTTCAAACTTAACTTAAAAACAAATATTTTTTTTTTTTTTGCCTCACAAAAAACGAAACACGAACATGAAATATTTCCCTGTATATATATATATATATATTTTAAATTTTCTTCCTGTAAATAAACGCAAAACAGAAGAAAAAAATAACACTAAAATTTGTTGGAGCTAAAACACATTTTAATTTCGCTTCAGAATTTAATATTTAAAGACGTAAAAGTCTATTCATTTAGTTGAAAAAGTGTTGAGAGTGGAGGAAATTCCTACAACCAGGTTAGTTAAGAAAATTTTCTTGTGTTTACTTTTTTTCTAAAGGAATGTACACGCAGAGAAAAAATAAGTTGTGCCTGTTAACAGTAACCATTTCCACAATTTTAAAAGTTTTTTTAACAATATTATAGTCACAGTAACTATTTACATGATAGTGGTAACCATAATATGGTTAACTTACGATTCACATGATTGTAAAAATCATATATATGGTTACAGTAAACAAGTATATGTTTGGTTTTACCATATTATCTTGCTCTTGGGTAATTGATATCATAATCTGAGAAAAACATACAAGGTAGCGCAAAAGTAATCCTCCTATCAGAAAATGCTATAAATTTTGCGATTGGTCCCTAATGTCAGTTCTGTTTTGACATTTGTGTAGTAAACACATGCGAAATACACGTTAATAAACAATGTTACGCTACACTGCTCCAGAACGCGGAATATTGCTGACTATTTATTTGACAAATAATCGGTCGGTGACTTTTGCACAATGTGATTTCGTCGCAGATTTCCTGGCCGTCCAACGCCTACTGGTGAAACACTTCGACGTTTAGCCGCTCGCCTCGAAGAGACTGGCACAACACGAGATGCTGCCAGGCGTGGCAGACCCCGGAGTAGCCGTTCTGCAGAGAATATTGCTGCTGTAGCCGAGGATGTCATGGAAGCGCCGTCGACATCGACCAGACGACGTGCCACGCAAATGGGTATCAGTCGACGGTCTTTACAGCGAATTTTGGTACAAGATTTGAAGATGTTTCCGTACAAAGTCCAGACGGTGCATCAGCTGTTAGCTGCTGACCGCCAATCGCGTCTAACATACGCTCAAGCCATCCTTAATCACCACCAAGAGGAAGATGATTTTTCATCAAAAATAATCATGAGTGATGAGGCCCATTTCCATCTTAGCGGATACGTAAATAAGCAAAATTTACGCTTCTGGGGCACTGAAAATCCGCGTGTAACCCACGAAGAGCCATTACACCGGCTCAAAGTCACTGTATGGTGTGCTGTTTTCGCTGGAGGAGTCATCGGACCTTTTTTCTTCGAAGACGTCGCGGGCCAAACGGTTACTGAGAATGGTGAGCGCTACAGAGCAATGATCAACGAGTTCTTTTTGCCGCAACTTGATGAATTGGGATTGGAAAACATGTGGTTCCAACAGGACGGTGCAACGGCACACACTGCACGTGCCACAACCGATATGCTGAAGGACGCCGGAAGTTTTGGTCAAACGCCATAAAAAGGGCTCAAATGACAATTAACTGTGGCGGCGACCATTTACACGACATCATATTCTCGACTTGATGTAAAAAAAATTAAAAGACCAAATAAAAATAATCCGCAAGAAGAATCAAAGTTTTTCATTTTTTTTTTAATTACAGCAAAAAAACATCGGAAGTTTACTTTTACGCCACCTTGTATTAAGATTCATCATAACAATGGTTGTCGCAAACATATACTTATTTACTGTAAGCATATATATGATTGATACAATCATGTTAATCGTAAGTTAACCATATTATGATTACCATAATCATGTATATAGTTACTGTGACTATAATATTGTTAAAAATCTTTTAAACATTTGTTCTATACTATATTTTTTTCTCTCCGTGTATGAAGCAGGAATTTTTAAGCAAACTAAGCTTAACAAACAAATGACATACAAAACTAAATACTAAGGGAAGGTTGTAGAAACATCACTAGCATATTTATTATTCTACATTATACAGCTACCATTATTCCAATAGATGTTATCTTTCCCCTTCTGGTCTCATGCACACCTATTTTTAACATACTCGCATGTGCAATAGGGTGGCCTTTATTTTTCAAGTTTTTATTCTGCCAAGTTTTAAAAGAGTTCTACTTCATCTAGCAATGAAATGTTGAGCATTTGAATAATATTTGAAGTTTCGAATTTCGGTTCAAAGTTAAAGTATTTATTTGTTGTATGACTTAAAAATGCGTGATTTTTTTCCAAATATTAAAGTTTTATACTGGCCATTGTTAGTTGTGAAGTTAACCCATCTTTCTGGCAACATATCGCTCATTTGCGTTCTATAGTTTTTCATATAGATTTATCAGTTTTCAAAAAAGTCAGTTATTTTTTGTGTGAAAGTGTTTTTTTGTTGTAACCATCAAAATTAAAATTCATGTTTTTTCTTATATATGACAAGTAAAAATTTGGGTTAAATACAGATTAGAAAGCTATTAACATCTATTATTTAAATCTGGTTTTATTTCTGAAATCGCATGATTTGTTGTAAATTTATTTAAGAAATAATAAAATGTCATAAAACATTCAAAGCCGTTTTTCTCGAAACGATTTTTTTTTTTTTTTTTTTTTGAATTATGACGTTGTTGCAGTAAATGAGCGGTATGGATTCCAAGACAAAAGAAAGATTCCAAGGAAAGATCTTTTAAGGCCAAGAACTAATCAAGCCAATATCGGATACTCTGTGCCAAAGTGAGGCGTATCCCAGAGAGAGCGTTCTGTGTCGAATATTTTTCAGACAGGATAAGGTCTGGACTATAAGGCGGGAGGCAAAACTTCTCGACCAATTAATTTTAAATACTTGTTAACAGGTATTGCATAATGTGGCCGAGCGTTGTCATGATGGAATATTATGCGTTCGGTACAGGTTCCATGTTTGTATTTCAGAAGGTCTTAATTGATAGGACCATTTTGGTCCCACCAAATACAGAGCATTACCTAAGCGCCATGGATATTTGGCTTTTGTGTCGATTTGACTGGTTGGTCGTGCTTCGGGTTATCGTAATAGATACATTTTTCATCGCAAGTAATGATTCGCAACAAAAATAATTATCTTTTATAGCGTTCAAACCGCATTTAAGGCACAGAAAATCGTATTTCAAGGTCTCTCAGCTTCAATTCGTATGGTACCCAATTTCCCTGCTTTTGGATGAATCCTGCTGCTTGCAAAACATTTTCCAAATATTTTTAAAAGTAATTGTGAAAAGTTAGTTAAATTATTATGGATTTAAAATGTAAATTTCATCGGTTAAACCTATTATTGGATAGCGTGAACAGGGGTTTGAAATTGGCGGCTTTCTAGGAAATTTAGTTTTTAGTCAAAAAGAAGATATGTTTTTGGAGATATCGTTTGTGCAAGGACAATTTTTGGTTTAAAATCATGTGTTCAGAAGAATAGAATTTTTAAAAAATATTTGGTACGGGTAAAATCCAATAAGGTCCATCCATTTTTAATCAGTTTTAGTGTAGAGGTCTAACTTTGCTACATTGGGCAGATTTGATCCCGGTTATAAAAAGGTAAATTTTCAACCCATCGAAACAATATAAAATTAAATCTTAGAAAGTATCTTACAAATTTTTTTGGTAAGAAATGTTTATAACAAATCTATTGTTAAAAATCTAAATTTCGTCGAAATCTTCTTTGAAGTAAAACAGTGAAAATCGTTTATAATATCCTTAATTGAATGACACTAACGCTTAGATGACATAACCTGGAGGTCCAATTTTCACACACCCTTCGCAGTAAATCAGGCTGTATTTCTGCAATAACTCATCGAATATTCACTTCCAATTACACGATCGTTATTGATTTACCTGAATAGACCTAGGACTTTACATATCCCCAGAGAAAATAATCTCAAATTGCATAAACGAAGTGGCCAGTTAACAGATTTATTGCTTGAAATAATTCGTACGCCAAATGTTTCTCTCAGTTAATTGATTGTATCGAGTGCTTTGTGATATGTGGCACCATATCTGCAATACTAATGCCTTTCAAAAGTTAATAAGCATGTCTCTATACCGCTCACCGTTGACTGTAACGTTCTGAAAATCGTAATTTGTGCACACATATACCCCAATGATTCCATCGGTGCGCGATATGGCACCAAACAGTGAGTTTTCCTGGATGTACCGGTGTTTCGACAATGGCTTTAGAAATGCGGCAATTCTGTTAATTGATAGCCATTTAATCAAAAGTTTAGTTCATAGTTGAGTAATATTTTCAAACGAAATTATGCGTCAAAAGCCCATTCACTTAATGTACCCCTCTTACGATGATCGTGGTGCTTCAATTCCTGTACGAGTTGAATCTTGTAAGCACGCAAAATTGTTCATAAAGTGGATAAACACAAAGTTTAATTGTTGAGCACGATGACTAATTGACACATTTAGTTCATCAACACTATGCTGCTTAATTTAGCTTGTTCTGTGTACACTGTACGGTATCTTTCGGGATGCATACGAGTTTCCCTGCTCTTAACTGAAAGGGCAACACTGCTCATGTCAACAAGCATCTGTCAGTTGACTCCTGTCAAAATTTTACCAAGCTGCGTTCTTTAATTTGTGTTTGATAGCCATTAATAGCAGACTGCCTTGTGACTTGAGAAGAAATTGGAAAATTTTTTTCTTAAGCAAAATGTAACTAAATTGTAGAATAAGCTTATCATAAGAGATTTCCTACAACTTTTTATAATAGTGTTTTGAAAATGTTTTCACATGACAATACTTTTTACAATAATAATTGCTATACACTTAGTTTGTATAACAATTTAACAAATATGATTGCAAATGACTTATGCTCGCAATCGTTTTGTAAATGTTTTTGAGAATAATATCCCATTATTTGACACGTACCTGAATTTTCGTATTATTTGTTGAAGTTTTTAGTCTTAGCGTTTTGTTCAAAGAGTGAAGTGTTTTAAAAAATTTAAATAAATTTCAGAAAAATTAAATTCTTATGAAAAACGTGTGCAAATATTATTTGGTTATATTCCCAAGCTTACAAAAATATTACGAATGTAAGCTTATTATATACTACAGACAAGTATTGCTATCGGTTCAGTTTTCATTATAAAATAATTTTTAACAAGACTTTTACAATAGTAATCACAACACTTTTCTAAGCTTAAGGCTTATGTTGGTAAGCTTGTTACAAATGATTTCTAAATAGTTTTAGTTTGTTGGGATGGGAGCTCTTCACCATCAATTTCAATGGTAAAAAAGTGGTTTACTGAATTTCGTTGTGGCCGTACAAGCAAGATGCCGAACGTTCTGGACGCCCAGTTGAGGTCTCTACACCTGAAAAAATCACGATATGGTGCTGGCCGATCGGAAATTGAAAGTGCGAGAGATTTTGGAAGCTATAGGCATCTCACATGACTCAGTGGTTTAAATATTGAATGATCACTTGGATATGAGAAGGATTTCCGAAAGATTGCTGCCGCGTTTGCTCACAATCGGCTACGCAAAAGCGTACACATATGTAATTTGGCGGAAAGAGATTTGACTCCAATGATGTAAGCATCTCACAAAAAATACCTATTTTGATGACCTCGACAAATATTATTTTTTGGAAGGGATACAAAACTTGGGGAAACGTTGGACAAAGTACACAGAGCTCCAAGGAAACTTTGTTGAAAAATAAAATAATTTTTTATCAAAAAACCTATGTTTCATTCAAAAAGTCACGGACTTATTGATCCGCCTTCGTATTATCGTTAAGAGTAAACGTATTGCGAATATGATCTATAGTTTCTGGAAGTAATCTCTGTGATAGACAATTGAACCATGATTTTCGAAATAAATAAATTTTAACAATTTGCAAACGTTGCACAGTGGGGGAAATGAAAAAAGGAGGAAATAAATCTGTAACTTCTAAAATAATATCCCGATTTTAATAAAATTTCCCACGGCTATAGAGGAAGTGTTCATAAGTTTAAGTTTTGAATTTGGACTTATAACACCAAGAGGAGACCGAGCCACAATGCCTCAAAGTGGGCCACCTCAGGTATATCAAATATTAAAAATGATGCCAAATTTTTGTTTGCCTTCCGATTTGAAAGATTTTTACAAACATTGCTTTAGCCATACATTATTGTTTAGAACCTTTACTGAGTCAAAAGTTATTTACATTCACAATTAAAAAAATAAAAAAGTAATTTTTTTCGCAATTTTTTATTTTTTTCGAAAAAGTACTAACATTAATTTTAAATTATACGGAAAATAAGAAGACTAGTGTGTTTATATTTTTCTGAAAGATAAAAATATAAACACACTAGTCACACTAGTTCTCAAAACGCATAGCTGCTTTCAAAAAATTAAGACCTGTTTTGTGTGTCCCAATATGTTCTTCAATATAATGCAAAGGGATTTCATAACCCCGAGCTTGGTGCCTTCAATAGATCCAAAAATAAAAAAAAAAAAAACACAATTTTGGAATTTTTTAAAAGTTTTTTTTTGGAATTGTGGGATTGTGGGATCACTAACTTCTTTTTCACTTTTGTATTTCGATCAAAAGTTTCTATATAAGTGTAAAATTTCATTAAAAACGATTCATAAACAAAACTTTTATTACATTTTAAAAATTAAAATTTTCCAGAAAAATCAGCTACCATTTTTCATTCCCATATTTTTGAAAAAAGTCTTCTATATTTTTTTTTAATTTTTAAAAATTTTGTACATTATTGAAAATACGACATAATTTCCTAGTGCTGCGCATTTAAAAAGATCCTATTCTATCATTGAAATTTCGCTTAAAAAATTCTGAGATTTTAAATGTTATTATTTTTCTTTTTTGTGTTTTTGTTTAATGTTGTGAATTTTGGTAATGAAAATAGTTACCACATACATTATTATGTAATGAGTGGTCGTTACCCAGCACATTATTTTATATGTTGGAGTAAGTATTTATTTTTATACAGGTTGGTAATGTACTTTTGCATTTAGCACATCATTTTACAGTGTTTGACTGAAAAACGATACGTTAGGGGTTCAACAACGGTTGAAGCCATTAATTTTTTTTGTTCATATTATATTAATTAATATGTTTATGTTAAAACCATTGTTAACTTACGATAAAATAGCTTGAACATGGTGCAGTGAGAAAGCAGCTATACTTTCCAACACAAAAAACAAAAAAAAACAAACGAACATACCGGTTCGATTACCACACAAGGTAATATTTCACATACGTTATTCGATTTAGCTCTAATTTTCAAACATTTGGTTTTTACATATCGGAAAACAATTTTAGATCTTGTGAGCAAAATCGAAAAATTCCAATTTAAAAGCCACCCTAATGTGAGTACTCTGCATATAAGTTATTATTTTTGTTGTTTTGTTTTTCTCATTTTCATTTTTGCCAAAAAAAGAAAAATATGACTTTAACACTCATTTACACTTACACATTCCCTTAAACTTTCACACTTACACGACACAACATATAACTTTTGCTATAGCTTGCACCAGGTTAAGAGCGTTAGAGGAAAGAATATCCTTCGTTAATACCAACTTTTCTTTTCTTTTTATACTTTAAAACTCCCATAAAACACAAGCAAGACCTTTAAAACTTATACAAGTCGTAGCCAAAGTATAGCATTTCTTAAGAATCTAGCAAAATATTTTTGTTTTTATTTCCCCAAAAAAAAAGGGGGGATTTTAAATATGGAGGTCACGTTTTATATTCATATTCAACAGTCAGCAAATGTTATGACATTCATAGATTGTTTTTCTTGTTAAACTACAAAAACAAAACACAAATAAGGCAAAATGACAAAAAGACATGATATATAATATATAAAGTCAAAAATAAATCTTTAAACTTTTCTTTTGGTTGCTAAATATTAATTTTGAATATTGAATTTCTTGTTGTCTGCAAATGATATATGAACTTTGGGGACATATTTAAAGGAGGTTAGAGGAATATAAATGATACATATTTTTGTAAAATATTTGTAAGTAAATGTTTATTGTTATTAGATAATGGTTATTTTTTTTTCAAAAGGGATTGCATAAACAAATACAAGTCAATAAGATTTGGTAATGCAAATTTTAGTAATTTAATGATTTTTGTTAAAATAAAATTTTATTGGTTTTTAGTTTTGTTAGTTTAAATCATGCTTATGAACAGCTTATAAAATTTAATCAAGTGTGCAATGCATTCATATATTGGTTATACTCTCGAGTATTTTGCTATTTAATATTTGAATTATAAGAAATGAAAAAAACCTTATAGTTTCACAAAAATCAACTTAAGCTACGTTTCCGCATACAAAACGAAATTCCATAGATTTGCACCGAAAAAAAGTTCGTTTCAGAAATCGGCAACGAAAATTGGGAACGAAACGGCACCGATCAGGAACGAAAAATATGTCATTTGGGGCCGGAACGAAAACAACTTCAAGTAGGTTGTTTTCGGTGCTGTAGGAACGAAATTATTTTAATTACTTTTTATTTCAAATTTAAAGAAAATCAAAATGAATAAAAAAATTAATTTTCTTTATTGGAAGAGGAAAAAATAATAGATTTTGTCAAAAATAATGAAATTCTATTTAATGTGCGACATCCAAAATTCCGTGATAGTCAGGGGAAAAATAGATTGTGGGTAATATTAGCAGATGAATTAAATGCAGAAGGTATGTTTTTAATTTTAAATTTATTTTCATAAAATTTTGAAATACATACATATCAATCCAGAGAAAACAAAATTGTTAAATTGATTGTTCCTGCTACTCAACCGCACCAATTCCATTGAAATAATCTCTAAATCTCGGCCACCTGCTGATACATTTGTAATTGGGATCATATTATTAACTGGCATTGTGAAATCATTTACTTTTCCGAATGTGGTGTCTGCTGGTGATAGAATTTTTTCTGACCGCATCATATTGTGTAATATACATCCAGCGAAAATAACAATGTCAATTGTTTCCGGTGTACAAATACCAATTGGTGTGTGAAAAACACGGAAATATGAAGCCATAATTCCAAAAGCATTCTCTGTCGTTCTTCTAGCACGGGAGTGGCGATAATTGTAAATAGCTTTAGATCTATCCTGTAGTGATTACTGTATTGGATAGGGCTTCATCACCAAGTATTACATTCGGCAAAATAGTTTCAGTGTATGGTAGAACGTTTGGTGGTGGAATATTAAATTGGTCGTTATTGATTTTTAGGCCCATTTCGCTTTTCAAATAAATACCTGCATCTCCTTCTCGGCCAAAGGAGCCAACGTCTATCGCTGTAAACTTGTAATTTGCATCGACCATTGCCAAAAGTACAATTGAATGATAATCTATGTAGTTAAAAAATGGCGCAACTTTCATTTAATAAAATGCTTTTTCTTACCTTAAGGTAATGCATAATTTGTGTCTTGGTGTTATTGGTTTTCCATTCCAGGTGGAAGGTATTCCTTCCAAATCAGATTTCACAATATCCAAAACAGATTCAAAAAGATAACAACTTAAACGAAAATATTCTTTAAATTTCGTATCATCATCCATCAAATATCGATATTGTCTGCACCTTCTCTGGGCCGGTTTTTGTACATTACATGAATATTTTTTCTTATTTTTCTTGCTTTCAATATTAACAGCAATAACACATCTTCTTCATATTGATGCTGTACCATGTTATATGCAACAATTCGATAATTTGCTTCTTTAATTTCATCGACACTATAATTTTCCATATTTTTAGTACTTCTTCAATATACATTTCCATGCACAATTTTCCAATTCTAAATGACAACTTAAAAAATAATTTCGTCTCTGTTTTATGCCGCAACGCACCCAACTGAAACGAAAACAATTCAGAAACGAGACGGGACGAACACCAACGTTTTTCAGTTTTCGTTATCGGCGCCGATTACGGTGTATGAGGAAACCCAGCTTTAGTATTTTACGGATTATCTTTATTTAAAAACTAGCCTGGAATAATTTTCATTAGTAATATGAAACAAGTAAGAGAGATATATTCGGCTGGGCCGAATCTTATATACTCTTCACCAAACTATACTTCAAAATAAAAATTTTTAGGTAATTTTAGGTAAACAAATTTTTTTCCCAGTTGTTTTTTTTTCATTTTTTGGAAAAAAAATATTTTTCGAATCTTTTTTTTAAAGTTTTTATGTAAAATTTTTTTTAAATTTTAATTTTTTTTTTTTTTAATTTAAATTTATTTTTTTTTTAATATTTAGCGAAAAAAACTTTTGGTGAAAAAAAAAATCTGGTTCAAAATTTTTCCCGATTTTGACCCATTGT
Organism: Calliphora vomitoria; assembly: GCA_942486065.2. Taxonomy (NCBI): domain Eukaryota; kingdom Metazoa; phylum Arthropoda; class Insecta; order Diptera; family Calliphoridae; genus Calliphora; species Calliphora vomitoria. The sequence continues at coordinate 18,076,146 of OW818031.2, read as the reverse complement.
AGGTCCAACTTACTATGGTCTTATATACGTCGTTGCAAAGGTCTTTGAAATATCTATCATTTGATATCCATATTGTCTATATTAATGACTTAGTAATCCAGATATAGGTCAAAAAATAGGTAAAAAATCGAGGTTGTCCTGGTTTTTTCCTTATATCTCAGCCATTTGTGGACCGATTTTGCTGATTTTAAATAGCAAACTTCTCGAAAGCATGTCTGACAGAATTATTGAAGATTTGGATCCCGAAGATATCTGGGGTCTTCAGAAAATTGATTTCAACAGACAGACAGACGGACAGACAGACAGACAGACAGACAGACAGACAGACAGACAGACAGACAGACAGACAGACAGACAGACAGACAGACAGACAGACAGACAGACGGACATGGCTTAATCGACTCCGCTATCTATAAGGATCCAGAATATATATACTTTATAGGGTCGGAAAATTATATTGTGGAAATTACAAACGGAATGACAAATTTATATATACCCTTCTCACGAAGGTGAAGGGTATAAAAACACTAATTCCAACAAAATATTCTTGTTGTTTCTTTGGTTTAGTCATTGGGTTAGTATTTAATATGTAGACATGTTATTAATTTCTTTAAGAATTATTGCATTTATAACTACATACGTTGTTATAAAGCAAATCGGAAAATAGAGAATATCCTGTATCCAAAATTATATACATCTGATGATAATTAAATGAATAAACTAATAATACTGTCCAACAAATGAAGACTTTTTAAATGGAACAGCGACCCTATAATTCTGAAATGGCATGTTGAGTAGATCATTTTTGTAGAATAAACTTGTAATCCAGCTGGCCTGAGTTTCTTTTCTACAGTCGGTCAATGTTTTAATTTGTTGGTTGAACGGAGCATTATATTACATGAACAAAATATTGTAAGTTAATGTCTGAGAGAATTCTTATGGTCAGAATTATATTGTAATATTTTATAAGGATAATTTTTGTGGAAGATCTTAAACCACTAGCTCCTCTCTTTACGGGTCACTTTTACCATTTTTTTGCGAAAATAAAAAAGTCCTTTCAAAAAGGACATTTAAGGATTTAATTTTCTACGAAAATTTTTCTTAGAAAAATTCAGTGGGGGTCACCAAAGACAGCAAATTTATAAATAAAGTTCTTTACGCTTAATTAGCAAATACAAAGAAGCTTATACAAACAAATTAAATTATGGTCATTTGTCCTATATGTAAAAAACAACATTTGACTTATAACAAGCTGTAACAGAATTCCTTGTAAACTCAAAAGCACAAAACTAAGCAGATATTGAACGCATGCTAATCACTTTTAATAATACTGACGTTAAGGTGTTACTAAACTTGCATTTTTTGCAAACACATCTTTATTTTTTGAAGAAAAACTTTGAGCGGTTTCAGATGAACACAGTGAAAGGTTTCATCAGGATATCAAATTGTTGGAAGCGATATTCAAAGGGAAATCCCAAAGTGTAATGTTTGCTGAATACTTATGGGGCATAAGTAGAAACCTGGATTGAACGGAATGCGAATGTTCCGATCAATCATGCTAAAAACAGGAAAACATATTAAGCATAATATTTCATCTGCTGTAATACTACTGCTACTTTCTATTTTAATGTTTAGCAATTCCATTTTAGTCGAAAACTTAAACTTAATAAATCTCCGATAAAAAACATGATGAAGATTTTACCTCCAAATATTTTTTGTCATTTTTTAACGTAGGTCTATTTAGCGAACCCTACTGAAATTTTCCGGCAAACATTTTCGAAGAATATTTTAATCCTTAAATGTCCTTTTTGATTTTCTCGAAGGAGGGTTAAGATCTTCCACAAAAACGATCCCCTTAAAACATAACTCTTACAATACGAATTCCCTCTTACAACATTTTTTGCATTTAGTATAATGCTCCCTTTGACCAAAAAATTAAAAAAAATACAAAAATTATATGTCAATATGTTCTTCTGCATCTGTTCCAAAAATGCTATAGAACAGTGTAATTAAAACAAGTTTGGCGTTATTTCATTTTACAGAGATTATAATTTTGCAATTTTTATTTAAAAAACAAGTAAAAGTGCTATATTCGGCAGTGGCGAATCTTATAATCTTACCCATCACCAAAGTACACTTTTAGATAAAGATTGAAAATATTTCTAGATGAAGAAAAATTTAAGTTAAACATTTTTTTTTTTTTAATTTTTGCGGAAAATGTTTATTGCTGGAAAAATTTTTTTTTTAATTTTATTGCGGAAATCTTTCTCATAACCAAGTGATAATTCAAAATTGATACCATTGCGCCATGTGAGATGTTTATGGGTTCCACAATCTCTCGCACTCTCAATCATCGATCGTCCAACACCTTACCATGATCTTTTTCAATTGTTTCGTGTGTAGAGACCTCAACTGGTCCTCCAGAAGGTTGGGCAGCTTCCGTGCTTGTACGGCAACTTCGAAATTCAATAAACCACTATTGTACCATAGAAATTTATGGTGCAGATTTCCCATAGTATTTATAAGCTTGATATTTGCCTTTATATATGTTTAATGAGCAGAAAATAATTTTTTTTCCAATTTTTGCTCAAGTCACGAGGTAGTCTGCTATCAATGGCTATCAAACACAAATTAAATAACGCATCTTGTTCAAATTTTAACAGGAGTCAACTGACAGATGCCTGTTGACAGGAGCATTGTTGCCTTTTCAGTTAATAGTCGAAAAATTAAAAAAGTCCCTCGTAACTATATACTTTAATGGGTCGTAAATAAAAAATGTATAAATTACAAACGGGATGACAAACTTATCACTCATGGCGAAGGGTGTAAAAAATATTGTTAAACAAAATTGTTGGTGGATAATTTAATTTTGACGAAAAAAAAATTTGGTGATAAAATCGAAGTAATCGCAGTATTTTGCTTATACCTCAGCCATTTGTGGGCCGATTTATGAGAGTTGATTTCAACCGACCATCAGTCTGGATATGGCTATAATGACTCCATTATATAGAACGATCCAAAATATTGTTACGAATGTGCAATGACGATTTGAATTTAACGGTCTGTAACGACTACCTGCAGCATTCATCATATTTGAGGGCACGTCCATCAGTAGCATGTGGATATTGGCATTGTTTGTAAGTATGACAACACTAAATGTTTGGGCTGCTGGCAATGACATCGAAGGCTCTGGAATTCGAATGTACTACATAGTACGTCCGTTAAGAGCATTGTAGAAGATTCCCGATAGATGGCGCGTGTATGAATAGTGGCAGAGGTGGCAGTCGTGAGTTGAGTTGATCATTGTCGCAGTAGAGTTAACATCAACTGTCTTGTACGTGTATACTTGTACATTATAGAGTTTGTATGTGTATTTCTGCGAATTGATAGACGTGTATAGAGACACTGAGTGAATATTTGAACTGTTGTTGGTGTACATTTAAATAAATAAAGAGTTGTTACAAATTTTAAACTACTAAAACTGCTTTTATTTGCAATCAAAAGTATCCGGTTTATTTAAAGGAAATAAACCCCCGTTTTTAAAAGGTAAAAACGTAACAATATATATTGAGGGCCTATATTCAAAACCCTCTATCTTTGATTATCACGCAAATGTCTTTTTGATGGTAAAATGTTCAGTAAAACAGCCCTCTTCTATGGTGTGAATTTCATAAAAAACTTATGTTTTTTTGCTGTTTTTTTTTTGAATTTTTGTTATTTCTCTATCTTATAAATTTTTTTTTTCCGAATGCAAAACTCTCTATGTTTTCAAATAATTAATTTTCAAATATTTTTTGGAATAATTTCTTTTTGGAATTCATGTTTTTTGACTAATTTTTGCATGTTGAACATGAATTTTACATTTTTCAATCATTTATCAAAATAGAGAATGAAGATTCTGAATTGTGTTACCATGAAAATATTTTACCTTTTATGTTATGGAAAATATAATGTCCATGCCATAAAAATAAATGGTTTAAGTTGGAGTTTGCTTAAAAAGTGTCTACTTTTAAAGTATCATCTATTATTTTACGATAATTTTACACCAATCAAACTCCAAAAAAAAGTAAAAAAAACATTTTTTCTATAACTTTTTGTTTAATATTGTTTTTAGTTTATTTTTTTATCTTATGTTGTATTATTAGACGTTATCTTAAATAAATCACGTTAAAAACTGACAGTTGACATAAATGAAATCAAAATAATTTAATTTTATTGAAATGCATAATCCTCTATCTTATCATTTTCATACATACACATTGAATATTTTGAGAAGAAAAATCCTCTATCTATCATAAAGTCCCCAATAATGATAAATTTTAAAAAACAATTGTATGTGAGATTCTGTAGTTGATTTAAAGAAATATTGTAGAATACAGAATTTTAATAACTCTAGTAATATGCGAAAAAAAAAACAGTTTTTTGGCTCTCCTGAAAAGTTGTGTTTTAAGATAGAGGGTTTTGAATAAAGGCCCTCGATATACTTCATGGGGTCGCAAATGAAAAATATGTATAACAACGAGAAAAAAATTAAATAATTGTAAACGTTTTTTTAGCAAACATTTATTTATACTTATTCTATAAATATCTCAATGTGCATAAAAATTGGACTTAGCATGTTTGCATATTTAGTTAACAATATTTTTGTATAGAGTACTTTATTGTACTTTAACCCATTTTATCTCGAATATATATATAGAGGATTTCATGTCAAGAGAAGAAACTTTTGAAATCGATGTCTTCAGATCGCGATGAAATTTGCACCAAGATTAGTCCTATTGGATAGTAATTAAGACATAAGATCGGTCAAGAACTCTCTGAGTTAGACGGGGTCAAAATTTTAAATTTTGGACAAACAGGTGTTTTTTCTCATCCATGTAACTTATTACCTATTGTTCTTAGCAAAATGTGTACCAAATAGTTTAGATAGCTATTTCTTCAATATTTCGAAAAAATATAAATTTTTCAATATTTTTTTTTTCAAAAATCAAAAACTTTTTTGACTTTTTTTTTCAAACTGGGCCCTTATTGGAAGACATTGATTTCAAGAGTTGGTTCACTTGACATGAAATCCCCCATATGTATAACGGCATTTTGTAATTTTTCTAACAACATTTATCTTTAAATCATTAAGGCTCAATAACAATCTTAACTTATCAGTAAGCACTAACTATAGGTCTTAATATTGAAAATGTTGACTAAAATATGTCACATTATTTTGACAGCCACTAAATTGTATTTAAATTAAACCATACATTTTATTTTGGTTACATTTTTTTTTTAAATGGTGGTAACCACTCTTTAAACTGCTTATAAAATTTAATGTTTTAAATTGTTTCTTCAAAAAAAAAAAATTCTTAATGAAAAACAAACAAATTTAAAAAAGCAACATTTCAACAAATTACCTGCAAGAAAAGCAAATAAAATATTTATAAATAAATTGCTGGCAAGACAAGGCCATTTCACAAGAAATTATTTAAGTTGTTTTACTGCTGCAAAATATGTAGTAAGTATATAATAGTAATCAGCCATCTGCTGGCAACAATTGAAAAAATTAAAAAAAAAAAATGGAAATAAAAATGTAATACAAAAAACATACAAATATTTTGTGTAGAACATTGTTTTATTTATGGCAAGGATGAGTTAAAACTTTTGTCTTAATCGTAGATGATTCCCCAGCAGTAAATTTAAAGAAATCCCAAATAAATTTTCATTTCCTGTTTGTTACAACAGCAGAAAAAAGAAAAGAAAAGAAAAAAAGAAAGATTTCTTGTCTTGTTTGGATTAAAAATAAAGTTACTCCCCATTCTAAACAAAGCAAAAAAAAAAAAAAAAAATCGAAAGAAAAAAAGTAACAATTTACTGTTTAGTATATAAATAACAATTACATCTAACAATATATATACATTTTTTTTCAATTGTGGTGGCTGTTTTATTTCAAACATTTCAACACATTCTTTAATACCCACAACCAACAAAAGACAAGCAACCTTACTACTTACTTATACAAATTTTTAGCACGTGTAAGTGTAGCATTCGTTGTACTTATTGTATTGTTCGCAATGTGGCATGATGATGTGGTGTGGCAAACATTGAACACCCTTGTAAATAAACGTCAGCTGTCAGTTGAAGTAATAGACGAGAATGTATGAAAGAGAACAAAAAAGAACTTTATACCTTCATTCATTTCGTCTATATTCTAAAGCAGTGTGTTACAATGTAGATTCCGTCATTCACTCACTCATTCTGTAACATTCACTCACATCAACTTTCCTGGAATATATTTCTTCAGCTTTATATAATTTTTTTTTGTTCTCAAGCTAATTTGAAGGCATCAAACTTTTTTTATACAAGTTTTTATTGTATGTATGTAGTTATATGTACTTCTTACACTCTTTACACACTCCCATCAATACTCATTGTTTGTGTGGAATAAAAAAAAGAAAAACAAGAATAAACCAAAAACTAATCTAAAAGTAAAGCGTTCCTTGATTCAGCGTTACGTTGAAATAAAATTGTATAAAATATCGCGCGCTAAATAAAATCGCTTTCTCTAAGTTTTGTTTTCTATAGATGTTGCGCTGTGGTTTTCACAAATACTTTTATATGGATTTGGTTTGTGTAATTGCTACTATTAAATGGAAGGGTGTATTAAGTAAATGGCTTAGTTTGTAACAAGTCGATATATATATAGAGACATCTGACAAATTGTTTATACTTTAATGAAATTGAATTAAAGTAATAAATAATATAATTTATTAGCAAGTCTCAGGCAGCTTTACATTAACAAAATTGAATTACTTAGTGCTATAAATGTTTGAATCAAAAGTAATTGTCCTTGCTAATATCTTCGCTTATCACAAAATCGTTTTAAATTTCTGTGAATACATATGGACATTTCCATAGAAAGGTCAATGGAAACCAAAATTTAAAATTTTAATAAGCAAAAAAATTCGAAATTACTTCCAATAACACTAGGCAACAAATGAAGACTTTTGGAAAAACACACAATCATGACAGTATACGTTCGACTTTAATACCAAAGGGTAATAAAACCCAATTTTCAGTTTGTCCATTTTGGTGACCAATTTTCTTTTATGGGCCCCCAAAGATTCTGAAAATCAGTGGGCCCTCAAAAGCTAGTGTCATCAGTTTTTAGCCAACAGCAAATTCAGACTTGGTGATTCCGCTTAACTTTATATGGCAATAATATAGCTAAGAGTCCGTTAAACAAATTTTGTTAACATTTTTTCCCAAAAAATTGCTTTTTCGTGCACTTTATTTGAAAAATAAAGGAAAAATATTTTTTTTTCATTTTTTTGTAATAACTTCCAGGGACTCCTAATTTTTTTTAAACAATATTTAGCAAAATTGTTGCTACGGTAAAGCTGAACAACTCTTGTGATAATATCAATGCAATTTGAATATATCTAGGCACTTTAAATAGCTCACAAATATCACTTTGTATCTTAAAAACTTTAGTTTTTTACTATTTGTTGTCGCTAAAACAATAATTTTTTGGTTAAAAAAATATCTTCGAGAGCATACTTCTCTATTGTGCTGCAATAAGGAAGAATGGGCAAATCATTATTGGTATGATCTGGGCGCATCACGTTACCCAATCTTGATCACGCTAGACCGGCTTGATGCAAGATATGAAAAAACGTTAAAATTTTTGAAAGTGAGCAAGGTTTGTGGAGCTTCTGAAGAGTGAATATAAGCTTTTTATATAACTTTTTGATATCGGTAGAAACCCTACGAGTTGAAGATCGACATTTTAGTAAAATTAAATAATTTTATGCTTTTTTTGGACATCATTTACCTTAAAAACTAAAAAGCTTTTAATATGGTGATTTTCCATCAAGAAAAATATTAATTTTGAATTAATGAAAAATTTTAACAGTTACAGATATCACAATGAATTTTGGAAGTAATATTGATCTAAATGTTCTTAAGTCAATGGCATCACTATTGTTGCCACTTTTTGATTTCAAACACCAAAATTCCTAAAACGGGGAGAATGTGTTCCAAAAACTGAGTTTTTTTTAGAAAAGTCCCACTTTGACGTTATTTACAGTTTGATAGTAAGAGCAATTTGTATGTATATAAATAACATATAGGGCTATACAAATACAAAGTTTGTTTCGAAATTGGGTAAGTTTGGATAGGGCTGGTGGGAACAATGTCTGCTAAAGTGGGTTAAATTTTACTTTATACGTTTTTGCATTAAGTTCTCTTTGCACATCATAACAAAATTGTATATAGTCGCTAAGAAAATTTTTTTCTATAAAAGAAAAATATGGAAACTATTTTAAGAAAAACGAAAAAAACACACGCATATATAGTTGAAATATATAAAAAAATGCTACAACTTTGGATGCATCTAACTTTTTATAGGCACGAGATAATTGTTATCAGGTTTGTTTTATGTTCTTTAGAATTTTATTGCAAATATACGTCATATTTAAAAATAAAATTTCGACCTTCCGCAGGCCCATCATATATAAAATACGTAAAAAAGATCGATCAAAATTAAAAAAAAAAACATTAAACCAAAATATCTCTTGAACTAAAAGAGATAAGCTACAGATATAAGCATATTTTTTGTAGATCTTCTCAAGGACTATCTATATTTTAAATTTCAGCTCATTCGGATCATAAACAGATTTTTTGCAAATTTTTTTTAATGTGAGACTTTCAGGATCCACTCAATGATCCCCATTCCGCCTACGAAACTGAACAACTGTAAATCAACTCGAAAACACCTCGGTCGAGTAAATAATACAGCACAACATAGAAGTATGGACTTAATCATACTGTTTAAACAAAAAATCCTTGTTTTAGCGTAAAAAATAGTGAAAAAAATTGTTAATGTACAAAGTGATATTTGTGAGCTATTTAGAGTATCTACAAACGTTCAGAATGCATTGATATGTTCACAAGAGTTGTTCAGCTTTACCGTAGCTACAAGTTTGCTAAATATTGTTAGTGAAAAATTAGAAGTCCCTGGAAGTTATTACAAAAAAGTGAAAAAAAAAATATTTCTCCTTGATTTCAAAAAAAGTGCATGAAAGAGCAATTGTTTGAAAAAAATGTTAACAAAATGTGTTTGGGGGACTATTAGCTATATTATTGCCATATAAAGTTAAGCGGTATCACCAAGTCTGAATTTGCTGTTGGGCAAAAACTGATGACACCATTTTTTGAGGGCCCATTTTCAAAATCTTTGGGGGCCCATAAAATAAAATTGGTCACCAAAATGGACAAACTGAGTATAGCGTTTTACTACCCTATTCAGTCATCGTGTGTTTTTTGCACTCTTGCACTGTGTAATTGACAGTTTTATAATAATAAAAATACTAGTTCCAAAAAATGTGAAATAATTCCCAATTTGGAAGAAATGTATTTATTAGTGCTTACCCGGATTTCCTCAGTATAGTGTTGTTGCATTGCCGGCATACAGTCGGTCGCAAAATTGTTTTCCTCTAGTGTGTATCAGAAACCAGCATAGTAAATATTTAATTAACAGATATGTTTGGACATACTTCTGAACACCTTTTCGCCTGGCAATGCAAGAAATCTTTACTAAGCGAAAACGGGTTTTGATACAATCCATAAGAGAAAAACTTTGCCAAAGGCCGGAAATACAAGACATCTTTACTGAGCGAAGCCGTTTTTGGATACATCCGAAAAGAAGAAAACCTCTGAGCAAAGCCGTAGCCCGGAAATCAAATAAATTTTTATTAACCGAATCTTTAGAAAAAAAACTCCCAATATAGAGGAAAATGCTCCCAAAAAAAATTAAATAACGCCAAAAAATGTATATGGGAGTAATATCACTATTAAATAAGTCCCGACGCATAGGTAGTTACTGAGTAATGAGAAAATAACCAATTTGTATGGAAATTTAAATGTTTTCCTGCTGAGTTATGGTACCTTTATATCATTTCACTCATCCTGTAAAATCTTTCTATCTAATAAAGTAAATATTTTATTAGACGCGACATGAACCTTTGTCGCGTTCCTGTACCTAAATCATCATTTGTTACCAGTACTCCTTGAACATGCGAATCATGTGGCTGGTTGTGCATATAATAATCACGGCAAATATATTGTTTTCATTTTGAAAGTATGTCGCGTTTGCTATCGCAAGTGCATATTTAAATGGTTAAAACGTATGCCGAAAGAAGGTGGGAAAACATGATAGATATCCACCAAATTATGTGTAATATTTCGGTAAAGAAGCTGACCAACGCAATTGAAATTGGTAAATCCAAAGAATGGGATTACAGAATTCTAGATTGGCTTCATAAAAACGGGACCAATAGATTTATGATTCACCTCCTTTCATAATCTTGTAAACATCCTTAAAGAAAGCAGCGAAAAAATGAACACATCCGTGTACGATTTGATGGCATTCGAAGTTAATAGTGTATCATAGTGTTGTCAATTTTTCGACGAAGAAATGACACCATATCGTTGTAGATTTTGATAACGTCTGTTTTTGGTTTGACATCGTCCGTTGTAAAAAGCTATTTGATGGATAGCAACTTCTCACCCATCGATGGGCAACCCAACCAAATCCAATTGCTATGAAAAGAGGTGGCAAAAAAACCATAGTCGTTGGAATTGGAAGAAATTAACATTATTACAAGGTGGCACAAAAGTAATCCTCCTATCAGAAAATGCTATAAATTTTCCGATTGGCCCCAAATGTCAGTTCAGTTTTGACATTTGTGTAGTAAACACATGCGAAATACACGTTAATAAACAATGTTACGCTACACTGCTCCAGAACGCGGAATATTACTGACTATTTATTTAACCAATAATCGGTCGGTGACTTTGGCACGTCGCAGATTTCCTGGCCGTCCAACGCCTACTGATGAAACACTGCTACGTTTAGCCGCTCGCCTCGAAGAGACTGGCACAACACGAGATGCTGCCAGGCGTCGCAGACCCCGGAGTAGCCGTTCTGCAGAGAATATTGCTGCTGTAGCCGAGGATGTCATGGAAGCGCCGTCGACATCGACCAGACGACGTGCCACGCAAATGGGTATCAGTCGACGGTCTTTACAGCGAATTTTGGTACAATATTTGAAGATGTTTCCGTACAAAGTCCAGACGGTGCATCAGCTGTTAGCTGCTGACCGCCAATCGCGTCTAACATACGCTCAAGCCATCCTTAATCACCACCAAGAGGAAGATGATTTTTCATCAAAAATAATCATGAGTGATGAGGCCCATTTCCATCTTAGCGGGTACGTAAATAAGCAAAATTTACGCTTCTGGGGCACTGAAAATCCGCGTGTAACCCACGAAGAGCCATTACACCCACTCAAAGTCACTGTATGGTGTGCTGTTTTCGCTGGAGTCATCGGACCTTTTTTCTTCGAAGACGTCGCGGGCCAAACGGTTACTGTGAATGGTGTGCGCTACAGAGCAATGATCAACGAGTTTTTTTTTGAAAACATGTGGTTCCAACAGGACGGTGCAACGGCACACACTGCACGTGCCACAACCGATATGCTGAAGGATGCATTTCCCGAGCGCTTAATCTCCCGTTTTGGCGATTTGCACTGGCCAGCAAGATCGCCTGATTTGACCATTCCAGACTTCTTTTTGTGGGGCTTTTTGAAGTCGCGGGCTTATGTCAACAAGCCTCAGACTCTTGCAGCTCCTAAAGACAATATCCGTCAAGAATGTGAGGACCTATCGCCGGAAGTTTTGGCCAAAGTGATGGAAAATGCCATTAAAGGGCTCAAATGACAATCAACTGTGGCGACGGCCATTTACATGACATCATATTCTCGACTTGATGTAAAAAAAACTAAAAGACCAAATAAAAATAATCCACAAGAAGAATCAAAGTTTTTCATTTTTTTTTTTTAATTACAGCCAAAAAACATCGGAAGTTTACTTTTGCGCCACCTTGTATAAGTTGGGAAATAACAGAAAAAAATTAATTCTCAATTCAACAAATGTGTTTCCATTACGACCATAGGAAATACTCTTCGCGGCAAGATGTATTTCATAAAGGCCGCTCACTTACAATCAATTTCCAGGAATACACAAATTAATAAAGATAACAAAATTAACGATTATATCAGGTGTGGAAAGCAGGTGGTCTGAATAGACGAGACCAATTTCAATTTATTTTGTAGTAGAAAACATGGTTGGTCTCGTTTTGGATCCCGATTAGTTCTTTCGACACCTACTTCCCGTGGCCCCAACATCCACCTGATCAGTGCAATTGGTATCGCAGGCATTATTCAAATGGATTGCCGCCGGGGTTCATTCACTGCCGAAAGCGCAAACGAATGTGTCAAAAGAGTTCTTGATAGATGGAAAGAGTTGGGTAATCAGTTATCTGAACTCGTTCTGGTATGTGACAGTGCCCCTTGCCACAGTCGTTTACGTAAAATTTTCAACAACTCATCAGCAACACTTTTACGATTGAATCCCTATTCTCCAATGTTTAACCCTATTGAAATAATTTGGTCCAAAAACAAAAGTATTGTGAAGTCAAAGATGAGTATACCAACCGTAAATCCTTCCAATTAATGTAGCAGAGCAGAGGATTTTATATCTTCAAGAATTAATTAACGATTCCAAGTCCTGTATAACTACTGTAAATTGCAGTAGAGCTATACAACATCATTCCACCAAAGCGCTTTGGAATTGCAAGATATTCCTGTTGGTCAATAAGAATAGAGTTTCCAAAAAAACCGAATAATTTTTGTGATAATTTATAAACTATCAAATCAGTTGATAATATAGGAACTGCTAAACAAATTTAATGTTCAAATTTGACGAGTGTTTACGAGGATAAAGGAAAATTGGTACTTTTTCTTTTAGTGGTACCTTTTTAATATATTAAATTAGTTAAAGTTGGCTAATATGCTTCTCAGTAAAGAAATAATCAAGAACAGGATGCTCAATTGTATTATGATACCAAAAATGGTGAACTAAACCAAACTAAGGAGTACTTTTTCATTCTTCAAAATGAATTTTCTATAATACTGAACCTAGAATCAGGAAATTACTTTAAAATTTTAAACTTGACAGTTGTTTTAGTGTGGACAATGTTTACTTTTTCTTCTAATGGTACTTTTTATTATAATAAATTATTTTACTTATTGTATATACTTAATAGTTGGCTGATATGCTTCTGAGTAAAGAAAGAATCAAGGATAGAGGGCATAATGATATTGAGGTAACATAAACTATTATTGAAATTTCTATAATAATGAACCAATAAGCTGGATATTAAACACACATGATCCTGACTGACTTAGAATATGAACAAGGGAATTGCAGGTACTTTTTTGAACTAGTATTACTTTTTGAATATTTTATAACGATGGACCTGGAAACGCGAATTCAAAACGGATAATTAATGTTACTATTTCTTTATTGTAAAGGTACTTTTTGAATATTTTATAATAATAAACCTTCAAATTAGGCACAAATGATTCTGAATGAGTTTGAGTTCACGAAAGGTGATTATAGTCTTACTTTTCTTTTGTATTTTCTATAATAAAGGACACAGAAATATAAAATTAAACATTCATGATGCTGAGCAGGAATACAAAATGTGGGTCTTTATGGTACTGTTTTTATTGTAATAGAATAAGCTACAATCCACATTACAATGAATCAATAAACATGAAATTTACAAAGGGAGACTTAATAGTACTATTTCTTTCTTCCAATTGAGGTGGCGAAGCGCACCGGTCAGCATGCACTCCATACTTTTATCGAATATTTGAAAATAACTAAGACTAAGAAAATTTTGCATTATTTAGCCTGCGAAAGGTAACCTGCTATATCATCTGAAGCAATTATTGTAATACAATTTAAAAAATTGAAACAAATCTTAAGATATTTTTGCCGATCTGTGTTTTGAGATATTCGATGAATAATTAGATGAAAAAGTTTGTTTCTCATTTCTAAATTTTGAATTTTTCTACTGAAAATAGATTAAAAGTGAAAACCGAAGAATAATTGTCGGTTTCGGTTTGAGGCCTTGAAAAAGCGCGGTTTCGGTTAAAACCGAGTTGGAACCTCTAAATAAGACTATGTACGTATGGTTTTTGTTTAATGTAACTATATTATTTGTGTAGAGTAAAATACAATTTTCCGAATTTTATTAGCAATTTTCTCAATTTCATTTGGAATTTTCTAAATTTGATTTGGAATTTTTTCAATTTGAAATGGAATTTCTCAATTTCATTTGGAATTTTCTCAATTTCGTATTGAAAATCTCAATTTCAATTGCAATTTTTTCAATTTGAAATGGAAATTCTCAATTTCAATTGGAATTTTCTCAATTTAAAATAGAAAATTCACAATTTCATTTGGAATTTTCTCAATATCATGTATAATGTTCTCAACATAGAGAAAATATACATAGAGCAGAAACTAGAAAAAAACTCAAACAAAAAAATTACTCAAAAATGTAACGAGTGTTGTTTTTGTTTTTACATAGTTTTTTTTTTACTAATACATTCTCACCACTTAGGTTTTTGTCAACTGAGTTAGGTCTTTGACAGAAGAGTTTCCAATCTATCTGTATTTATCTATGGTTCTCAATTTCAATTAAAAAATTGTGTAGGTGACACTAAAATCAAATTATATTTTTTCAAATTAAATTCGACTTGAATCAAATTATTATTTTACATTGTTCTACTGTATTTTATATTTTAACAATTGTTAACAACTACTACAAATGAACTTAAATACCCCAAACCAAACAAATGCTCATGTGTATATGTAGTAAATTAATGTTGTTGCTTTATATTTGTTATTATTTTTCTTGTTTTTTTGAAGTTACAAGTTTAAGCTTTAACATGTCTGAGGTAATGAAATTTTATTACACATTTTGTTGGGAGTTTTATTGAATTCGTCGTTGTTTTTTTTTTTTCTTTCTTCTTTCAGTCATCTAATTTATATAAATTTATGTGTGAATATGGGTGAGTGTGTGTAAATTTATGCGAATATGTATGTGTAATATATTTTCATTTATTTCAACGAAAAGTTATTCTTGCGAGTTTGATTTAATATAAGTATAACAAAATTGTACATTAGTAAAAAGGAAATTGAAAATTTAAAATAATAATTTAATATTTTCTTAGTTGGTTTCAATTAAAGTTTTGTTAATAAGCTGATTATTAAGACAGCCCATAGGGGAAAATAATAGGTTTTTTAATTTCGAACATTTACCTTCGCAGCGCTTAAGCCTCATCTTTATTCCTACTACAAAGATGCTCATTAGATATAATATACAGCTATGGGTTCAATATTGTCTCCCTAATGTTTTTAAACTCACATCACAAAGGCTTATGAGCTTTATACGTGAACGCTACCTGTTAGCATACCATAGAAGATCCTTAGGCTCGAGGTTCATAGGTCCAATTAAAATCGAATACAAATTTCTCTATATGCCAAAATCCTCTCTAGGACTTGTTAGATTTATGGAATAAAGGGAAATCGCTAACAATAATGAAGCTGAGTCTTAAAAAAAATTCCAAGAATTTACAAAATTTATCTGTTTTTGTATGATTGTTATAATTAGCGTGTTAAAACCATATCACTTTGAGAGTCACTTGCAAACACAAACATCCAACATTCTCCAAAATTTTACTCATACACAATTGTAAATGAGAATACAAAAGAAGGACTAAAAACATTTTCAGAGGAATCAATAAACTAAGCACAAAATGTACTTAATTAACTAAATAAACATTGTTTTGTTTCTATTTACATTTTGTTGTTTAGTGCTTTATTTTTATTGTTGTTGTTCTTTTTTGTTGTGTTTTTTTTTTTTTTGCCAATTCAACAATGAGTTTGATGATAATGCTGCTACTGCTGTTGTGAGTGTAGCTGACGACGATGGCTAATGAGTATTTATAGGCCTTTTTGATTTAGGAAATTAAACATGTTAATCTTATTTAAGAATCTATAAATGGTTTTCATTTCCAAATGACTACACAAAAGAACATATAATGCCAAGAAAAACGGTAAATAAATAACAATAAATGAGCTTATGAATGAAGGGAAATTAGTGTATTGAAAAATTTATAAACCATACAATTTTAGGCAAATATTTGGGAAATGTATATACTCCAATTGGGAGTGGCAGGAATTAGAAAGTTGTAAAGAAAAATGTTTTAATTGTGTATTAAAAATTTGTTTAGCTTTGTTAAACAAATCACTTTGGTTAGCTATTTGGCAATAAACTCATATTTTCAAACAATTTGGAGTTAGCATGTTTTGAATATGGGCTCTCGAATATAGTTATCTTTGTTTATATACCCTTCACCATTAGTAATAAGGGAATATACTACATTGGCTCTTAGTTTGCTCTTTCTTAAATTGCGATGCTCCCAATGTTTCAAAATTGTTCTCCTTCATCTAAAAATCAAATGTTGAAAATTTAAAATGTTTAGATGATGCAAATTGTATTTTAAGTTTCGAGTTTTGGGTCTAAGTAGCAAAATTGTGAAAAAAGAAATTGAAAAAATTAGCTAAAAAAATTGTTTTTTTATTTAACTTGCACATTGATGTTTAAATATAAACTATTTAAATATTTGGACATCGATAATCCATTAAAAAAAAAAAATTGATACCGAAAAGAATACCATTACAGTTCATTGAACTAGTTCCGCATCGTCGAATTATTTAACCACTGATAGCTACTACTAGTGTATTTTCTAACCAGGAGCAACACACAGTGGCGCCATTAAATTTTTTTTCGTTGCAAAAATCATAACTTCTGAACCAAGTGAGATAATCAAAAATTTTAAAAGGCATATGATAGATATTTGATCAACCTATAAAATGACTGTTTCAAAAGGGTTCTACGCCTATTAGGTGGATACTTATGGGTTAGCAAAGTTTAAATTTGTGGAAAAATCTGTTTTGTAGGTAGTAAAATAAAATACTTTTTAAAATTTTTTGATATTTTATGTTTCTTTTTATGATTTAAAATATTTCAAAAAAGATTTAAAAATTTTTTTTTTAATTTATTTTTAAATTTTTTGTAAAATATTCAAAAAAAAAATTTTTTTTTTATTTTTAATTTTTTTGTAAAATAATCTTCACAATCCGTAAAAACGGTAATATAATGGATTTTCACCGTTATATGTCATAAAATGCATGCAACACATTTTTTGAACCATGTCTTTTTTCAAAATGTTACCTCTAGCAAAAACTGGATAATGGATGGGTAGCTGGACATTTTGCATTAGGTAAAGGAATAATCAAAGAACTTATTTTGAAAATATGGCAAATATAGAAAGCGATAGTTTGTTTTTTTATTTTCCATCAAAGTTGAGAAATATTGAAAAAATGGATAGTTGGTAAACATGGATTTACCTGGCAAATACAAAGAAAGCAACCAGTACAATTTTTTAATTCTTTTTTTAATAAATATATCTATCAATAGAATCAAAAATAATGACGATCCCTTATCTAGTTTTCAGGATACTGTATCTGAAAGCGCACCAAATCAGCCAACTTTGCAGGGCTATATCTTCTGAACCAATCTGATTGTAATAAAAGTAGTATATTTGAAATCGTTAAACAATTTCGTGTAACATAAGTTTATTCAATATATTTTAGGGGCACATTAAATTCTTGATTTTTGATATGTTGATATCATTGCAGTTAACAAATTGCCACACTCTGCATAACACTTTAATTTTAAATTGAATAGTACTAATACTCCAGTATTTGAGAAAAGAAAGAAGAAACTCTTTTTTCATAGAGCGCGGTTCAACTCATAACATCTCGTTTTATAGCCAGATGATCTGATCACTTAAGCGATTAAGAGACGATAAAATAAAACCGTCAATCAGTGCATTTGTTTGAGTGACGTATGTTTGTAGCTTTAAAGAAGACGTACAAATAAACACGTCGATCATTTGCACATTTCCATTCTTACCAAAAATTACAAACAAACTGATGTTATTTTTATTTTCTGTTAATCACCATAGGTCTCCACGTAGCAATTTTTATTGCTAAGCACAAGCAAAAACGTCGACAGAACAACAGTACATCGATTGCTGATTGCTTTAGGTGGAGAAAACGTTCGTCACAAATACAAAATTTTCAACGCAAGAAGTTCTATGAAAAACTGAGGTGTATTTTGCTTATATTTTGTGTTGAATTATTTTTTCCACTAATTTCATTGTTTTTTCTTTTTGTACTTAAATAACTTAAATGAGTATGCATTAATCACACCGAATCATAGAAAGACAAAATTTTACATTAATGACAACTGATCTGACACCTTATTGCTTAGCAATAATTGCTCAAGCAATCAGTAGAGCAATCATTGAGCAATGGATTGCTACATATGGAAATTGCGGTCTATACATCGCAAATTTGATGGACCCAATCAAATTTGACAATTGCGGCAATAAATATTGCTACGTGGTGACGTAGAATCACAGAGAAACATACATACATACTCAATATAATCACACATATGAGTGTTGCTTTTGTTTTCACATAGTTTTATTTACTAATACATTCTCATCACTTAGGTTTTTGACAACTGAGTTAGGTCTTTGACAGGAGAGTTTTTGGTCTATGTATATTTCTCTATGCGTAAAACACAAAATATGTATGTATATTTTTTTGCATTCGTGCATTTAAAATGACGTCACAAAGGAAATGAAATTTGTTTGTCAATCACAACACGAGACGATCAAATAATCAGCTTTTAAAATAATCAGATTTTCATCAATCATTGCCGAGCAGTTCTAGGAGATAGTCCTGAACTAGTGATTTTACCCATCAATAGTTACATAACTAGCTACTTGACTAGTTATATTAACAGGTGCGTATTGATTACAATGAGACTGTCTAATAGCTAGTCCAAAGTAGTCAACGCATTGGATTCACATACTGGTTAAATAGCTTCTGTTATTTTAATACCTACCTAACTGGTTACTTATTCAGCTACATAACTAGTTATTTTGACATGTACGGCTGCTAATTGACCTCAAATTATCAGCTAAAAAGACATAGCGTAGACATTCCTATAAACAATTGCTTGTAAACAAACCTTCGATCGACAACTCTCCAATGGATTGCTTCTGGTGGGTAAAATAACTACTTTCTTAAGTGCTGTAAAAAATAAATGTTTAAAGTGACTTCACTATAGGTTCCTAAGAGACTCTTAAGTGACTATTGACTTCATGCTATGTTACATAGGGTATCAGTATACTTATGGAAAAATAAAAATTAACTGTATGAGAATTATATCAAGAATAAAACCAGTTTGAACGAATTACTCACAAAACGTTTAAAGTGACTACACACCAGATTACTTAGAGACACTTAAGTGACAATTGTCTTCACTCTAGATTACCTGGGATGTAAAAGTAACCAATTGTCTTCTCTCTGCACTACAAAGAGCACATACGCACAGCGGTATAGAAACAAAAATAGAGGGAAATAAATCTGTAACTTCTAAACCGTTAGTCCGTTTTGAGTGAAATTTCACACGCGCTAAGAGGAAGTGTTATCGAGTTTAAATTTTGAATTTAGACTTCGTGAACCAACCAGGGGCTTGGTCAGGGGTCCCCAAAGTAGGACACCTCGGGTGTATTACATTTTTAAAACGATCTTATTTCTTTGTGTTGCGATTTCAAAAAAATGACACACATAGAATTTCCTCGTCGAGCACTACAAAAAACCTCGTCGTAGCTAGCAATTATCTCATAAAGCTTAGGAGACATTCGCATTTGAAAATAAATTTTTAAAATTTTTACCCACCCTACCCCAGTTTTTTGATAACAGCGGATACAAATACTTCCAGATCTTCTTTATGTGTGAAACAAAAAAAAGTATTGTTTAAAAATAATGACTGACTCCAAATTTATATTTGAATTTAAAAAAATTAGAAAGGCGATTTTTCGTTATTTTTTTGGGAAAAAGTACTTTTTTTCTTTTTAAGTTATCTCAAAAAATTTCTAAGAAGATGTATAAAGAATTTATACTTTTTAAAAAGCCAACATTACGTAAAATATCTTAAAAAAAAAAAATTTTTTGATACCGTCCCAAAAACGCCTCTTTTGTATGTAAAATTCAAATTTAGGGATAAACTTCTCAAATCGCATAGTCGATATCAAAATATAATAACCTATTTCAGATGACACAATATTTTTTTAATTATTTTATAAAGGATTTCGATAACCCCGACGCTGGAATGGAAATTATATCGAAAAAAATAAAAAATCTAATTTTTGTGATTTTTCAATACCTTTTTAGGAATTGCGAGATTCCTGATTATAAAAAATATTCATAAATAAAAATTTTATTTCAATTTGAAAAATGTGAATCTTTGCAAAAACTCAATAAAAAGCATTTTTTTTTTTTTCATATTTTTCAAAAAAGTACTCCATGCGAATTTTAATAGTCATAATAATATATGTTTACAAATATTTTTGAAAATTAGACAAAATTCTCTATCCATTGATATATAACATGTCTGCCTTATGTTTTTACGTGGCAAATTAATTAGGGAAAAATTAACAACTCGCGGAGAATTTACCTAACATATATCATAAAAAAGTATGTTTGCCTACCTATTAACATTTTTATGAATGTAAATAACAGTGCTAGCTAAATTCTCTTTCAGTTGTTAAATTTTCCCTTATTAATTTGCCACGTAAAATCTAATTTTTTTGAAATCGGAACAGAAACAAAGAAATAGGAAATTTGAATTCAAAGCATGTGAAATTTCATTTAAACCGGACTAACAGTTTAGAAGTTACAGATTTATTTCCCTCTATTTTTATTTCTATACCACTGTGATACGTGTCAAATGACCAAAATATATAAATTGAAGTCAGCCAAGTGATAAGACATTTGTGACGATTACTGTCTATAAGGGAAACATTGACTAACTACTTGCTTAACTGCTGGGACGTGTAGCCGAAAAAGAACGACTACACGCACACAACTATGTGATTGATGTGTTTATTTGATCGTCTCCGCATAAGATTCTAAGACGATCTAGCTATGTTCTTGAACATTCATAATTGTCTTATAACAATTAATATCGTCATGAAATTGGACATAAACAAGTTTTATATGAACCTTAATCTTCCTACCAACTTTTGTGAGGATCGGTTCATAATAATCCAAGCCAACTGAATTTAATTGCAACGATTCTCCAAAATTTTTGATTTTCCTCATATAATATTCGGCTCAGCCCTCTTACTTGTTTTTTTCCTTATTTTCTAAGAAAAATACCATTTTTATAACAACTTAAATCTAAATAACTAAATCACTTTCCAACATTATTAAAATTTCCATCATTTTAAATAATATACATTATATTTAAATTACCAGCATCATAAACATCCCAAAAGTAATTTCTTAATTTATTTCCCTGTTTAGCCGGACCATCAATCATTAAAACCAACTCGTAGTCGAACTTGTTAATCCATTTTCTTATTCAATTTAACATTCATTCATTCAGTCAGCAAAATTGAAATAAATTAGTGAATTATATGGCACACAACCCGTCGAAATTACTTAAAAATTTGTTTTCCCCTCCGAAATGAATTCAATTCATTTAAAATGCCACAATAAGTAGAAAGGGGAGTTTGGGGTTCGGCCACAAATAGGAAAGAAGTTGTAAAGATGTATAGAACAGACCTATAAGCCATGAAACTGTTGTTTATTGATGTTTAATATGCTGTTTATGTGATTGCTAGCTGTAGATTAAACATAACGGTTTTAAGCCTCTAAACAAAATGTTGAAGAATTTTAAATGTTATTGTACTAATGGCAGTAGTACAAGTACGTGGTACCAGCGCCTATTTTCAATATAGCCAGTTATATGAATAGCGAAGAAGAAAACTTTCATTCACATTTCCATTCACTCGTTTAAACACAAAACACATACATACAAAACAAACTGTTTAGAGAAAACCCGGTAGTTTTAAAGGCAGACAGCTGCATATATTATTCGCCTTGAAAACAAACATTGAAAACTCAGAAAAGTCCTGTTTATTGTTAAATTTCGATTCATAAAAGAGTTGCTAAACAAATTTTAATGAAATGTATTTTCTTAACATTAACTGACCACCATTCACTAGTAATGTAACTAGTTAATGTTTATTCAGATTGTAGCAATTATATAGGCGAGTGGGTGGGTAACCGGTCAGTAATACGAAACTATGGCCAAGGGCTGCAGGAAAAAACAAACACTAACAGTTACACACTCAAGTCAAAGTTCACAATATATATACATATGTATGTATGTGTGCTTGTTGTTCTGTGTGTATTGATGTGTATGTGTGTGTATGTGCCTTGTATAGAGAATATGCCTGCTGTTTACTTAATTCTCTTAATGAACTTGGCAGCTAAATAACCAAAAACAACTGAATGAACGAATGAATGAAGAAAAACTTAAGGCTGCATGCTTGTACATACTAAATAATACAGCAGAAAATACGAGAAAAATTCAAAAAATTCAACATAAAAACCAAAACACGACAACAAACTTAGAAGTACTTTTGAATTCCCAACAACTTTGAGTTAAATAGATAAGGTTTACAAGATATTTTAGAGAAAGGCATGAGATTGCCGATGAAACCTGCAGTGGGCCAGAAAATGCTTTACAGATTTTTAAGTCTTTTAATTACTTTTTTAATGTATTAGTAACACAATAAGCTTCCTTCATCTCACCTTAAACAAATCTTGCATTATTTACCCTTGTGTGTTGTTTTCCACACATACGATACGTATTTTACACTGGCAACATATTTTTTATGTAGTCAAAATCAGGATTTACCATCTGTTACATCAAATTAGTTTCTCTTCTGCACATTCTCAGACAAAAAAAGCTGTTCCTAGTGCTAAATACATGGAAATTATATATGTGTTGAAAACCACACAACATGGTAAGGAAGGTAATTTTTTATATTGTTACGTTTTTAACTTTTAAAAACGGGGTTTATTTCCTTTAAATAAACCGGATACTTTTGATTGCAAATAAAAAGCAGTTTTAGTAGTTTAAAATTTGTAACAACTCTTTATTTATTTAAATGTACACCAACAACAGTTCAAATATTCACTCAGTGTCTTTATACACGTCTATCAATTCGCAGAAATACACACACACACTCTATAATGTACAAATATACACATACAAGACAGTTGATGTTAACTCTAACAGGGACAATGATCAACTCAACTCACGACTGCAGCCTCTGCCACCATTTATACACACGCCATCTCTCGGGAATCTTCTACAATGCTCTTAATGGACAAAACTAGTATGTTCGAATTCCAGAGCCTTCGATGTCATTGCCAGCAGCCCAAACATTTAGTGTTGCCATACTTACAAGCAATGCCAATAACCGCATGCTACTGATGGATGTGCCTTCAAACATGATGGATGCTGCAGACAGTCGTTACAGACCGTTGAATTCAAATCGTCATTACACATTCGTAACAATACATTTTTTTCTTTTTGGACCTGCACTCATGCAGTGCAATGTTTTGCACATGGAAAACTAGATTACATTATATAAGTATAAATACAGATATAGAAGCAATATGATATGATATGTTGTGCATTTGTGTGTTAAAATGCAATATAGAATTCAGAGCATGATCAAATTCTGAGATTGTCACAAGATCCCAATTGAGTGAGTCATTAATATTTAACGTCATTGCGCTGTTCCAAATTCAAATCCAGCTTCTATTTGATAGCTTTTTCAAATCCAAGAATTACTTACAAAACAATTAAATCGAATGTAACGAAAATTATGAACCTATTTAGTGGCAAAGAATATTTAAATCGCTCTTTACACATTTTACGAGTAACAGATAAACTTAAAGTTTTATTAAAAACTACATAGTTTAAAGGGTAAAATTAATTTAAGTAGGAATTTAGCTGAAAATTTTCATAAATCTATTTGAAATTTTAAACTAAAAAACTTGCTAAACTTCTTTCAATTCTCTGATGAAAACCAAACAACCTATTAGAGAGCTATTCGACCTTTTAGTATGCTAGACTATCAACCTGAGGATTGCGGGTTCGATTCGCGTAGTTTGTGTTTGTTAAAAAATCGAATTTTTGTCACCAATGCAAACATTTTTCAGCCATAACAGGAAAATTTATTCACTAAGACTGAATCATTTAATTAGCTTTTAATTCGGTTATCAGAACCAAAACTATATTCTCTGAGTGACAAAAACCGAAAAATTTTTTGTTAAACGAGGAAAATATAGATTGACTTAATACAAATTTAAGACCTTATTCATAAACAATTTTTAAATTCATCGAAGTTATAAACCTTTGATATATTTAAAAATTTTAAATGGAAATTTTATTTTATAAACCTTTAGTTTTATTTAGTTTGAAACAGGTGTGCACTCAGATAAAAAAGCAAACTTCCATATATAGAGAAAAAAGTGTAAAAAAGAAGAATCCAAATCTGCATACAAAGGAAAAAATTGGTTACGGATTTGAAATCACTGTAGAACTTCCTTTAAATAGCCATTCCCCTGATAGCTTTTCCGCTGATAAAACTTAGGCCCGTTTTCTTAATGCATCAAGAAACTGCCTGTTACTAAATCTCGACATAAATTTATTAGGCCGATAAACTGTCCATTACAAATTTTGTTTTCTCAATATACCGATAAAAAACATTATTTTCAGCTGGAAATTCCTCTCAAAATAGATGTGAAAGTGACAACATGTTCACATAAATCAGCTGTTTAACCCTAACCATACTAACACGGGTACCCCGGTACCCAAACGAACTTTGAAGTCAAATTGTTCTTAAACAAAATTAAATACAAATTTGAGGTTCCGCAAGTTCCTTCAGATAACCATTTTCAAAAGTTTTTGGCCATCTAAAGTACTCTTGATTCGTTTGGATTGACTCTGGAGCGACCCAAATTCAAATAGTCCTTTCCCTCCTGATAACGGTACCCGGGTACCCTTATATATCTTTTTACATTTTGTATGAAAAAAGTAAAAAATTTAGTAATTTTATGATTATTGGTTATTTAGAAAATATTTTACATCAAACTGTTGCATAAAATAAATAAAAACAATTAAAATCTAGTGCAACGTGGAGCAATAATTTTGCTTTCCGTATTCCACTTTGGTCATTTACAGCCATTGCATATTTTGCCTGTTTTTCTATCAGATTTTGGATTAGTACTCACGCAAAGGTAGCAGGAAGCCTTTATTGTCAATCCTCTTGTTTTATAACGATTAGTTGTAACCGATGGCCCTGCAGCATACTGGAAAACTTATTTAGGGATGGTTTTTTTGTTATAAGCTCTAGAGCGGTCCGGAGGTTAGCGAATCGTGTTATTTGATTAGCATTGCGTATTTTGTCAATGTCCATATATTTGTTTTGCATTGGGTGGTATGTTTAGACACCATCTGGTCAATAACATCTACTCCGTCTTTTTGTTTTTTTTTTTTTGTAGAGGTTGTTAATCTTCTATTTTTCAATAACTGGCTCCAGTCGAGTATAATACAAATGATAACAGACAAAAGTGTTCCGTTTTTATTGAAACAATATTGTGGTTTACCTATTTCGTCCGATGGGTTTGGCCATAGCTCTGTTGAAATATAGGATTCTTTTTGTCGAAGGGTACCGATTTATTCTTCTAACTTCTAGCTCATTGGCCAAAGAGAGTGAAGTAAAAAAATTGTCTGCTGTTACATTTATTCCTGATTTTTTGTAGAAATCCACCAGATCTAGAAGAATTTTTTCTCATCCATTTACCTATCGCTGACCACCAGGTCGCTTGCCTGTATATATGATTCCATTGAAAGAGCAGTTATTGGCTGCGTTACACAACCAAAATATTTAAATTCCGTATTTAGCTGGCTTTGAGAGAATATATTGAGTGAATCTGGTTCAGCCTCTAAATGGAAATAACTGTCTGTCTACTGTCACATTTCAATCTGGAAAATAATTTAAACGTAGATTCTGCATGAACATATTCCAGATATCGGAGATAAGAGTTGCTTTATCTCCTTGTTTGCGTTTCGATCTTGTAAACGCATTTCCGAAACGTATTACGCGTAGTATTTGCTGAAATCGGGACTTTACAATGTTTTTTATAAAGGATGACTCTAATTACCCCAAAGAATTGAAGGAGGATCATTGTTGTCACTATTTATACCCATCGCCAGTAAAATTCCAATATAAGCATCAAGTTTTTCCATATAAATCAATAAATTCAGACAATAACTGACAAATAAACATACGTGGGTACCCGGGTACCCTTGTCAGGAGTCTACGTGTGTAAATGTTGTCCGTAAGGTTAGGGTTAATGTGGCCATCGACAGCCGGAATCTTTTGAAAAAAATCATTATCTTCCATGTCAGGCCTGGCATGATTAACTCTTTCAGCATTCACTTGGATGATAATTACTCAGTTTACAGCCAGCAACACTCCCAAATTCATCTAGAAATCTGTTACCTAGCCATTTAAATGTGTGACCCAGTAGTATCGGGCAATTGCACATAATGTGCTGTACTGTATCCAACTCCTCTACATCCCCACACACCCTACAGAAATCCTGTGTGCCATTATCCCATTTACCTATAGGCCACAATTGAGCAGTGACCGGTTATCACTCTTAATATAATTCTGAAACTATACCTACCCAACCCAAGTAGTGTTTTGGTTGCCTTTGCATCCAGTTTTGGCCAAAAGGCTCTGAACACTTAGCAATCCGTCCTACAAATCTACGATTGATTATCATATATTAGCCTGCAGTATTGACATATAGGAGGTTTTACTCACCTTTCTCTAGTATTATGACCGAAATCAGAATCACGTCAGGAAAAATCATCTGCCACCCCATTTTCCTGTATGTTACATTGCCCCGGTACCCAACACAATCTTATTGAGTAGAGTACTAATATCTTTTCGAGAGCTCTCCTACAGACTTCCACTAAGCTGGAATGTATTACATGACATTTCAAAGCCGCTTGACTGTCCAGTCACTACAGACCCTTCAGAGACGTGTGCCTTTATCAACTCTGTGGCTTTCCAGATCGCGAAGATCTCTGCCTGGAAGACACTGCACTCGTTAGAGTGTCTACATGAACATTTAATATCCTTGTTGACCAGAAAAACCCCGTCCACTGTACCTGAGTCCATCTTGCATCCATCAGTAAAAACTGCACCCCCATCGAATAGTTGATTGGATCTAACCCAATTATCCCTACTGGGAAACTCTACTGGAGGAGAGGTACCGAAGTTGAAGATAGTGACTCTATGATCAGAAATTCCCGATGAAATGATGTCCTGACCGAGTACCCGCAATGGTATCACTAACGAGGACAAACCTTTGATAAATTTAAAAATTGTTTATGAATATGTGGCTTAAATTTTAAAGGAATCGTTGAAATGCTTAACATTACAACTTTTAAGAATATTCATATTCAGAGAAAATAAGCCTGTTAATTTACTTTCCCAGTAAATACTTGCAACGAGAGAATAAAATCAAAATTTAGAAAATTACTCTATTAAATTCTCAAAAATAGTAAAAAGTAAATGAACGCTTTTCCAGTAACAATTGGATCCAATTTGGTCCCAATATCTTACAAATCTTGGTGGCCTGCACTGGATCCTAAATTTGTACACACAATTTTCTTATTTTATTCCTTTTAAAATGTATAAATACATTTTCTTCAGTTTTATTGAAAATTCTGGTTTTTTGACATTTTTTCACCACAAAAATAAATAAACAATTACACAAAACAAAACATATGAAATATAAGCTGCTAACTATTACGAGTTCAAAAAAAACTTGTACTAGTTTGCAACGAGAGAACACTCTCTAAAATTTATACGCTCTTGATTTTTTCTCTACTTGCAAGTTTTTTGCGTTAATGCACGCTTTTCCAGTAACAATTGTTACAACGCTAATACTAATTTAAATTTACTTATATGGGGCATTTCATGTCAAATGAAAAACCAACTTTTGAAGGGATGAAATTTGCACCATGATTGGCTCTATTGGATAGTAATTCTAACAATTTTTCAACAAGATCGGTCGCGAACTTTCTAAGTTAGAAGGAGTCAAATTTTGACATTTTTGCCAAGCAGGTGTTTTTTCTCATCCATGTAACTTATTACCTATTGTTCTTAGCAAAATGTGTCCCAAATAGTTTACATAGCTATTACTTCAATCTTTCGGAAAAAAAAATTTAAAAAAAAAAAAATTAAAAATGTTTGAAATTTTTTTCTGAATTCAAAAACTTTTTAAGTTTTTGTTTCAAAATGGTCCCTTTTTTTCTCAAAAGAAAGCTTGGATATTTTTCTTGAAGACCTATTTGATCGCTTAGTGGGATGCGAGTTGGATATCTATCAAAATTGGTGTGAAATTCTTTTTATCTACTGGTATTGCAAACTTGTTCCCCAGTGATAATAACCATTCATCTTCATTGAATGTGTAAGTCTTATCCTCGATCTGATATTGTAAAATTTATCCCACTGTTCTTTTATGAATTTCGAAAGTTCTGTTTTGTCAAGTGTATTTTTCATCTCCCTTTCAATCTTTCTGATCTCTGATCTCATATATGTTGTGTTTGTATGTGTTTCTTTTATCTCTATGTTCAATAACTTTGCGTGTAAGTTTGTCTCTATTTTCTCTATTCCTATCCGTGATGTTTTTGTTGTAACTAATTGTTTTAATGTTCTTGCACTGTTTCTTACATGTGTGGGTATAATTCCCATGTGTCTGCATTTTTGTTAAAATGTTGTTCTCTCCATCAGTTTAGCCAATCTCTCGATCTCTCTGCTATATATCATCAGTAAGCTGCTAGTATGAGTGGAATGGAAACTGTCCTGAATATTAAAAACCATAATCTAGAGCCACCACTTTACCTTCTCCAAACCGGTTTATAGAACGACAAATTCAAAAAGGAATGCCTGCATATCACCTGTAGAGAATCCTTTGAACCATTTTTGAATATTTAAGAAGATGGTTGTTTACTATTCTCTTCATAACTTTAGAAAGCTCAGAACAAGTTGCTACTGTGAGATAATTTTCAGTCCCTTCTGTTTAGGAATTGGCGTTTCATTAGCCACCTTATTTTGCGTCGAAGTTCAGTTCGTCAATAACAGTGCTGATGTATAATCTGCATTAAGTTACTTATATATTATGAGATACGCTAAAAATCTTTTTTGCAGCTCCAACTCAAAATAACGTATTTGGCTTAGTAACTGAAACTCTTTCAATCTCGATTAGTTGATTAAAGTACGGATAGTCGACATTACTTGTGATTGAAATGATTCAAACCTGAAGAAAAAGTTTAGTAAATAGAATATATTCTCATATTCTACAAATATTGAGATATTGTATATTTAAAATTGTTTAATCTTTCAATTATCGAAATATTTGTAAAACAAAGAGTAACTCAGTCAAAATGAGCTTTCGCAGAAACTTATTAAGCTAGGAAGACAAAAATAACAATTTAATATCTCTTAATAACTTTTAAAACTCTCCTCCTAAGCACACAAATACCGCATACACAACTACTACTAACTAAAGCAGCCTTTAACAAGGTCTGAGGTTTGTCTTTTTCTTTCCGGTTTTTATGGCTTTAATTCCTTGTACTCCTAAAGTTGCTGTATGTAGTTGTAAACAACATTTCAGTCAGGCCTGCTCTTACTGTTGTTGTTCTTTAATATTGGCCGTAGAAAACAAAACAAACAAAAACAGAACAGAGCAAAACACACACAAAAATTCAACAAGGTTTTATAAAAATAAATTGAACAGAACCTTGAATGAGATAATTTCTCGTAGTAACGCATTTAAGTAACAAAATATTCAAAAAAAAAAAAAAAAACTCTTGTCCGGTGACAAGGCTAAAGCAAGTTAATTGGCAGAATACTTAAAATTACTTGCATATTAAAGAGAAAAGCATTCGTTTTGCTATTTTCCGGTATAATTTTTGAAATTTAACAGATTTGAACATTGAAATTAACAGATTGAAAAAAGAAACATAAAACATTTGCTACTTAGAAAATGCACAGGAAGCCATTTCAAGAGATTTGGCATTACAATTTCTAAAGTACTGGAAAGATTTGAAAAGTCTTGGAATATGGGTAGAAAAGTAGTTGAGGATCTTCTTTGCAGACATATTTAGTGGTTTTATTTGACTACAAGGGGAAGCTGCAATCTAAATATTTTTTACACAGTAACGCAACTAACCTGCAAATGTTATATAGAAAAACTATGAAAGAATAAAAAAAGATGGGTGTATTGATTTTGTCATTCCGTTTGTAATACATCGAATATAATCGAAACAGCTATCAGCTGATAGCAGATCAGTTATTAAGCAAGCTCCTTGGTGAAATTGGACTC
Source organism: Calliphora vomitoria (assembly GCA_942486065.2). Classification (NCBI taxonomy): domain Eukaryota; kingdom Metazoa; phylum Arthropoda; class Insecta; order Diptera; family Calliphoridae; genus Calliphora; species Calliphora vomitoria. Next base: position 18,045,762 of record OW818031.2, on the reverse strand, counting down.
CAATTCGATATTAACAAATCCACGGTGTGCTGAATTGCATCGCTATTTCTTCTGAGAAACAACGTGGATAGAAAGTCAGAAAGTCGTCCAAGAAAAGCTGCACAAAAGTGGTCAAATTTGATCTAAAAAAGACGAAAGGAGACGTTGCTAGTTACGCAAATAGGAGTCCCTATTGGATTTCGCACAGCTAGACGTCGATTAACTGAATTAAATTTGTTTCCCAGAGGACCCGCCAAAAAACCTACTCATAAGTAAAGTCAATAAAAAGAAACGCCTGGACGATGGGTTAAAGGAGCAGTGAGACATAGTGTTGAGGAGCGATGAAAGCAAATTTAATTTATTTAGCTCATATGGAAAGAAACTACTTACGCAGGCCACTAAAACAAAGATATTCCAGATATTAGTTACCAACAGTCAAACATGGCTGAGGATTACAATATTAAACGTAGTTCACTTGTATTTTAATTAAGAGCTTTCTCTCGTGATGGTGTTGGTAGTATAACAAAAAATTAAAGAAATATGAATGCAATTAAGTACTGTGTGATACTGTAACACCACATGCTGTCGGATTTTCGTGAAAAAATTCCTCCTAGAAGTATATTTCAACACGACAATGACCCTAAGCATACAAGTCGCAAAACTTGTTAAGCAATAATGTTGTGCAAGTTTTGAAGTGACTGTCACAATCCCGGATCTGAACCCCATAGAAAATTTATGGGAGATTATAGATCGGAAAGTAGAGAAGAAAAACCCCTCAAATTAAAATAAAATTTTATACAATATTAAAAACGGAATAGGAAGAAATATCTCTCGGTACTATAACATCTCTAGTTTATTCTATGCCATCAAATTTAAATGCGGTAATAGTAAATAATGGCTTTGCCACGAAATTTGATAATAAATAATATTTAAATTTTAACAAACACATTGAAAATGAAGGAGTTGCGATTTATTTTACTCGCACAGAATAATCACATTTTTCATAAGTTAAACAAAAAAATTAAAATTTTAGTGGCTATTTTGGACATTAACTTATGTAAGAGTTAACTATAATTGTAGAAAATAAGAAAGAAAATAACATATTAATAGGATGCAGAGAGGCAAACTCGACTCATCGTTGCGATTTTTTTTTGGTCCCAACTGTTTACTCAAATTAAATTTGAGCATATATGGTTGCCATGAGTGGCAAGGGTATATATAAGTTTGTCATTCCGTTTGTAATTTCTACATTTTTCATTTGCGACCCCACAAAGTATATATATTCTGGATCGTTATAGATAGCGAATTCGATATAGCCATGTCCGTTTGTCCGTTGAAATAAACTTTCCGTAGCCTACAAATAACATATAAACATGATTCATACATCAATGTATCGGGAATTCTTCATGCTCGGTTATATTTAAAATCGACACAATCGGCCCACAAATGGGTGAGATATAAGGAAAAAACCGGAACAACATCGATTTTTGGCCTATTTTTGATCTATGTCTGGATTACTAAGTCATTCATATAGACAATATGGATATCTAATGATAAATGTTTTAAAGTCCATTGCAACGAATTATATAAGGCTATAGTAATTTGAACCTGCAATGGATCAAAATCGGGAAAATTATTTTTTAACCCGAATATTTTTTTTACCACAAACAATTTTTTTATAATTTTTTTTTTCACTAATAAATTTAAAAAATTTGGAAAAAATTAAAAAAAAAATTGAAAAAAAATAATTTCGAAAAAAAATTTAAAACAATTTTTTAAATTTTGAAAAAAAAAAAAATTTTTCATATATTGAAAAAAAAATTTTTTTTGTTAAATTTTGAAAAAAAAATTTTAAAAATAAAATTAATTTTGTTTACCTAAAAATACTTAAAATTTTTCTTTTAAGGTATAATTTGGTGAAGGGTATATTTGATTCGTCACAGACGAATAAAGCTCTCTTACTTGTTAAAATTGAAAAAGAACCGTAAGAACAACGAAAAAGTATTATTAGTTCTCTCTTTTGGATACGTCAACATTATTGAGTCCCATATGTTTGATTTTAGCTTGACACTGATGCACATCAGCTAAATTTTATGTCGATAAGTTTAATATTTTAAAATATTAATAAAAGTACCATTAGGAGAAAAAGTACAAATTTTCCTTTTCACTCTTGAACACTCGTCAAGTGTGAATTTTCAAAATACTCCATTAGCGGACATTTTTCCGGAAACAGATGTCTCTAAAACAATTCAAATCTCTTAGTTAATTTTTTGTATGACTAGAGGAATCAATGTTTAAAATTTTATCAAAATTGGCATGATAATTTCGAATAAAATGAGTTTTCCCTTTTTTACCCCTTTTTGGTACTTGTTTGTCTCCAAGTGAAATTCGCATTGGAACTAGCTTATCCTCCAACAATAAATTTCAGTGAATTTATCAATACTTAAATTGGGAATTTAGCACAAAAAACGAAATATTTCTAAAGAAAATAATGTTGTGCATCAAGACTTAACTGGCAAACTCGCCTCATTTTTGATTTTCCTGCGAAATAGCTAATAAAGGGTTTTCCAACAAGAGGTGTTATTTTGAATCACCCGGTATTTTGGTAGCTGTCACTTTGACATTTGACAAGTAGAACCTACGCCATTACTAAAAATGGAATGATACACGCATCAACAACGCATTGAAATTATTAAAATTCACTACAAAATTGGTGAAAATCTTTTAATCACATTTCGCAAAACTAAAACATTTTTGGGTCGTCGTGAAGCGCCTTGTCTGACTGCAATACAGAAATTGGTGAAAAAATTCGAGCTGTTGGGACAAGTTAGTGATTTGAAGAATAATACCCGTACACTTCGCTCAAGAACAACAAAATATTGCTGCTGTAGCCCAAAGTGTTGAAGAAAACCCAGGTTTGTCCATTCCTCGTCGTTCTTCGGAATTGGGCATTCCACAAACGTCATTACATCGTATCTTATAGTCGGAGTTGTCCAAATCAAACAACGTTTATTTTCAACGAGACGGTGCTACGTGCCACACAAGAAATTGCTCTTTTACGGGAAAAGTTTCCGGATCGTGTTATCTCTCGAAGAGGTGATCAAAATTGGCCACCGAGATCTTGTGATTTAACACCTTGCGACTTCTTCCTTTGGGGCTACGTGAAAGATAAGGTCTACGCCAACAGCCCAGCGTCGATTCAAGACCTCAAAAATAGAATTCGTGAGGCTATCGAGGACATACGGCAGCCACTTTGCGATTTGGATATGGAAAATTTCATGAAAACGATATGGTTCTGTAAGCGTGGTCGTGGTGGGCGTTTAGCAGATGTTGTTTTTCATTATTAACGGCATACCTTCATCTTTATTATGAAATAAACATGCGATCATTTATCTCAAAAAATGTAATTTTTATTTGAATACCAAAATAACACCTCTTGTTGGAAAAGCCTTTAAAACAAGTAAGAGAGCTATATTCGGCTTTGTCGAATCTTATATGCCCTTCACCAAATTATACTTTAAAATAAAATTTTTAAATATTTTGAGGTAAACAAAATTTTTTTTTTTTTTTAAATTTTTTCAAATTTGTTTTTTTTAATTCAAATTTTTTTTTTAATTTATTAGTCTAAAAAAATGTATGACAAAAAATTTTTTTGGTGAAAATAAATTCGGGGTAAAAACTCTTTTTCCCCATTTTGACCAATTGTCCGACTTACTTTGGCTTATATATATATAATGACTTAGTAATCCAAATATAGATCAAAAATAGGCCAAAAATCGAAGTTCTCACGGTTTTTCTTATATATCAGCCGATTCTCTCGATTTTAAATAGCAACCAAGCCGGAAGAATTCCTGATATATTGATGTATGAATCATGTATGTAAGTTATTTGGGGGCTACGGAAAGTTTATTTCAACATAGAGACCGACATAGCTATGACGATCCAGAATATATTTACTTTAAGAGGACCCAAATGAAAAATTACAAACGGAATAACAAACTTATATATACCCTTGCCACTCATAGTGAAGGGTATAAAAAGGGAGATCATAATAAAATATTCATATGTCTATGCAATTTGTAGAAAAACATTATTTGATGAAAAAAGTATCAAAAATAAATACAATTTTTACATCAAATGAAATACCAAACTTGTATTTTGTATTATTTTGTATATCAAAAATACGATTTAAAATTTACTTCTATGGTTATTGGTTTAAACGATATATTTGGTGAAAAAAAATACAGTTTTTTCGATTTATCCCCTAAAATGTTCGAATTTAAAAAGAGTACCAACAACTGTCTATTTGTTTTTTGAGTAGCTAAAGATGGATTTTAAATGGTTTTGTTATCTATATTCGTTTAAAAGATATAGGGTTGTCAAATATACTCGGTGTTACCTCCTAAACCTTGAAATTTCCAAAAATCATAGGAAGAGGAGGGGAATCTATAGTATAAATTTCAGGTCTTTACCTTTTGGCGCTTGTGAATCAGTCAGTTACTCAATAACTATTTTATATATATATAAATTGAATAATACTTAATTTAATTTTCAAACATTTTTATTTTCAGTTGTCAATAAGTCATATAAAGGTTAATAAAATACCTTAACAACCATCTTTATTGATTTTAAACAAAACCTGTATAGTAACTTACTAAATTGTAATACAATCAAAAGGAAATAAAACACCTCTTCCTGTCTTCAACGTTTCTTAACAATACTTTACCATGCATACAAGCTAAACACATTATTACATTGAATTTATACATATTTGAATTTCTATGACTGTATGTATGAACGATAAATATTGATTGGTACGATATGGCGTATGAGTGATATTTATTGTTGAATAAAATAAAACACACACAGAGAACAACACTCATACGTATCGTGTTACGTCTTCCAGGCAGAAACCTTTGACAACGTGCTGGCTCAGATGTCTGTGTGTGTATTTCAACAATGAATAATAATATACCCCCAAATAATTTCTGGGTTTTTTTTTATATGTTTAACAATTCAAATCAATCAAAATTTCTGTATTTTATGATTTCTTTCTTATTGTTAAAAATTATTGCTAACAAAAAAATTCAAAACTTGCTTTGCAATTTGGTAATATACTTTTCGTATGAATAAAACGTAACCAGAATTACTCAACAACCTAAAATAAAAAGGACACATTTGTATGTGTCTTTTTTATATATTTTTTATGTTTCTCTAACAACCACAAATAAATAAAGATTTTACTCACATTTCACATTTTATGTTGTAATAAAATGAAAAAAAAAAAAAATATACAAAAATCGCTTAATTTGAAATATGTGTTAGAAAAGTCAATAACATTTTTATTTAAAAAAAAAAAAAAAATGTTTTTAACAAAATTCTTTTCAACCTTAGGGAGTCAAGTGAGAAAAAGAGTAAAACTTGAAAAATATTTTAAAAAGGTTACAAGTCATCCTTATTTTGTTAGTTTGAATAGATTATGAATGCAGCTTAATAATATTATTTTTTTTTTTAATTTTTTGCTAAGGAGAAAATAAATTTGTTTGTTTGTTTGTTTGGTACATTGTTATGGTTTTGTATATTTCCTTTTAATATTTTCCATTCACGTGATGTTTTATGTAATATTTTAACCAAATTATATTCATATACAGACTTATATTCCTAAATTTGTATAAATGTAGAGTGATATGTGATATTAGTGAGGACTCATATAGATGCAGAAAAAAAAAATTGTTGTCACAAACATATTTTTGTTTACTGTAACCATATATATGATCGATACAATCATGTGAATCGTAAGTTAAGCATATTTTGGTTAGCACAATCATGTAAATAGTTACTGTGACTATAATATTGTCAAAAAGCTTTAAAAAATGTGGAAATGGTTAGAGTAAACATGCACAACTATATTTTTTCTCTGCGTGTAGGTGAATTCAGTGCGAGTTGTTAAGTTTTCCCTAATTAATTTGCCACGTGAAAATCAAAAGGTAGACATGTTATATATTAATGTATAGGAGATCTTGTCTGTTTTTTCAAAAATATATATAACTTTTGACAACTAAAAAATTCATGGAATACTTTTTTGAAAAATATGACAAAAAATGCTTTTTATTGAGTTTTTGCACAGATGCAAAGTTTTCAAATTAAAATTAAATTTTTATTTATGAATATTTTCTAAAGAAATTTTACATTTATATAGATTCTTTTATTGAAAATGTAAAAATAAAAATATATTTTTAAATTTGTTATTAAGACTCCCGCAATTCCCAAAAAAGTGTTGAAAATTACCAAAAATTTTATTTTTTAGTTTGTTGGCTATAATATCCATACCAGCGGCGGGGTTATTGGAACCCATTACAAAATAATAAAAAACATATCTGGCCATTTAAAATGGGTTAATATACTTTAATGTCGACTATGCCATTTGAGAAATTTTTGTTCTAAAGTTAAATTTTTTATAAAAAAATAGGCGTTCTTTGGATGGACCTGGTCCCCTCGATATTAAAAATTTTGAAATTTATTTTCATTTAGGATTTTTAATGTGAAGTTAGCTACTCAAAAAGTATAAATTCCTAATACATCTTCTTAGCAATTTTTTAGATAACTTAAAAAGAAAAAAAGTACTTTTTTCCCAAAAACTAGCAAATAATCGCCTTTTTAAATTTTTAAATTCACATGCATAGAACTTTGGTCAGTCACAATTATTAAACAATTCTTTTAATGTTTGACATATACAAGTGTTGTTAGCCTAATAAAAGAAAAATGGAGATAATCGGGATATATTTGGACCCGCTGTTATCTAAAAGTTGGAGTAAGTTGGAAAAAAATTTTGAAAATTTTTATTTTCAAATGCGAATATCTCCTAAGTTATTAGATATAATTACAATTTGTGTAGAGTTTGACGAGGAGATTCTAAATATATAATATTTTTGAATTTGGAACACAGACGAAGAAATAGGATAGTTTTAAAAATGTAACATACCTGAGGTGTCCCTTGGTGAACCCATGCGGCCAAAACTTAAACTCGACAACACTTCATCTTTGCGCAGTTCAAATTACATTTAAATCGGGCTAAGGGTTTAGAAGTTACAGACTTATTTCCCTCTTTTTATACCCTTCACCATGAGTGGCAAGGGTATATTTATGTTTGTCATTCCGTTTGTAATTTCTACATTTTTCATTTGCGACCCCACAAAGTATATATATTCTGGATCGTTATATATAACGAAGTCGATATTGCCATGTCCGTCTGTATGTTAAAATCAACTTTCCGTAGCCCCCAAATAACTAACAAACATAATTGATACATCAATATAACGGGAATTATTCCGGCTCGGTCGCTATTTAAAATCGAAAATCGTCCTACCAATGGCGGAGATATAAGGAAGAAACCTAGATTTTTGGCTTATTTTTGATTTATATCTGGATTTCTCAGACATTAATATAAACAATACGAATATCTAATGATAGATATTTCAAAGTCCATTGCAACGATTTATATAAGGCTATAGTAATTTGGACCTACAATGGTTCAAAATCGGGAAACATATTTTTTAACCCGAATATTTTTTTAACACAAACAATTTTTTTATATAATTTTTTTGTACTAATAATTTAAAAAAAAGTTTTTTTAATTTAAAAAAAAATGGAAAAAAAAATTCGTAAACAATTTTGAAGAAAAAAAGAATTGTTTTTCAAAATTCAAATTCCAAAAAAAAAAAAAAAAAATTATATAAATATTTAAAATTTTTATTTTAAAGTTTAATTTGGTGAAGGGTATATAAGATTCGGCACACCCAAATATAGCTCTCTTACTTGTTTTTATATAGCACTATGTGCTGTTCGATTATGGTCACTGCAACCATGTGTTTTCTTTGCGTGTCAAGGGATTTACATATATTTTTTTGCTTCGAAAATGTGTTATTTTGTGTCAACAAAACATCATACGCGGGAAGTTTGACTTTACTTTTTTAATTTGAGAAAAAGTGTCACTAAGTCACTATTTCTCACCAAAGTTTATGGTGAATGCGCATGTATGGTGCATGTGTTCCAGCGGCTTCAACGTGCGAGATATGGTTTGCGTGGTTCAAAAGTGGTGAAGAAGACCAAGATTTGGAGGCATTACTCCATGAAAATTGTTGTCAAACTCAACAAGAGCTTGCAAAATCATTGGAACTACTCAATCAGTGATTTTAAAACGTTTGCAAGCACCAAGATTCATCCAAAAGCAGGGAAATTGGATACCATACAAATTGAAGCTGAGAGACCTTGAAATCCAATTTTGTATGTCTGAAATGCTGGTTGAACAATGTAACAGAAAATCTAAATTTTGCACCAAATCATCACCTGCTTTGAAAAATGGATTCATTACGATAACCCGAAGAGAAATATATCGTATGTGAAGCCCGATTAACCAAGCGAATCGATACCAAAGCCAAATATTCCCATTATGATCTCCTGAAAACTGGCCAGACCATCACAGGGAGCATGTAACGAACACAACTGATCCGTTTAAAAAGAGCATTGGCAGAAAATAAAACCGTAATAAGAATTCCATACTGGTTGGTTTGGTTGGTTTATGTGGTAGTTCACTGCGTGGGAACAATCAAGTAGAGTCGAAAGGACCCCGTTTTGAGAAGACCACACCACTCGTTAGATGTAATGTCGTTTACATCGTAATGTATGTAAAATATATGCAAAAAGTCAAGTTTGCTAGACCCAGTAGTTCATAGAGTTTAGACCCGGCTACCTCACCAAGGTTAGTCAATATATAGTTGCACATGAATTTATGTCTCTTGACACTCAGGGTTGGGCATTCGCAGAGATGGTGGAAAATAGTTTCCTCTTTTTCCTATTCTTACAGCTGCGACAACGGTCGATAAAAGGGAGTCCCAGGTGATTTGCATGCTTGCCTAACGTCCAGTGCCACGTTAAAACTGCCAGCAACCTTGATATATCCCTTCTATTCCGGGTTATTAGTTGCATAGTAAGTTTTCGTGAAAAGATGGCCAACGTGGCTACCCTACTTGTGTCTAAATTACGACATCTATTCTCAGCCTTATAAGAAAGTGTCTAAAGATATTGCCTTTGATAGTCCCTAGTGGAATTTCTACTGAGTCCGCATTGGATGTATCTAAGGCTGATCCCATTCTGGCTAGTTCGTCTGCCTGTTCATTACCGCAGTGAGATGCCTACCCCAAGTTCGTCACTGAAGGCGCCAGAACCAAAACCATAGCTCATTTTAGAACCGTATATACAGATCCTAGTGTCATATTCGTACACGAGATTACCCCTATCCCACTCACTCCAGGAGGGAATTACGACCTTGAACACGCTATCAAAATCTTTGTATGGAGTAATATAGTCAAAAGGCTGGAGAACGATTAGTATTCCAAACTACTACTACTATTTGTTTTGCTCGATGTAGAACACTCGCTCTGGGATACGCTTCACTACAGAACAGACTATCCGAAATTGGTTTGATTCGTTCTTGGCCTCAAAAGATGAGCAGTTGTTTGGTGCGGAATCCATATGTTGCCAGAAAGATGGGAAATGGTCATCGCTAACAATGGCCAATACTTTGAAGAAATGTTTTAAAACAAATACTAAACATATGAAAACAATCCGCATTTTTAAGTCAAACACCCCATATATGAGGAAAATTAAAAATTTTTCAATATGTTGTTCTAATGACACGAAATTCGAAAATCTTAATGATTAACAAACCCATCAATGTGAAAATGTGCTGCTTCACTTTGAATGATTTTGTGCGAAATGTGGTCGCCAATTTTTAATTTTAGAAATATTTTTTAAATATTGATCAACAATGTAAACTTATTGTACTCTCCTAGAGAGCACTACTTTTACTAACGCTCAGCTCTCTTATCTCAAACTGATATTTTTTTTGTTCTCTACACTTTACTGGATAAATTCAAATTTTGCTTGAATTTTTGGACCCGTCATACAATTATTATCAGAAAGCATCTTGGGCACAATACTAAAACTTCTCCTGAAACCAACAATATTTCTGTACTTTACTTAAATTTTGAGATAAGTTATGTTAAAATTAAGTAAAATTATAATTCAGTTGCACACTTTGATTATTTTTTGTTTTGGTGGGGCTAGCCTAATATTGTACACAAATTTATTATTTTATACATTTTTACATACACATGCCAGAATTACTCATATGAATTTAAATATAATTTGTTATATTTCATGTTCATGTTCATATTTTGATGGTGGTAGGTAGATGATGGTGCTGGTGTTGTTATGGAGTTTTGTTAGTTTTGTTTATTTCGTACGACTGCAAAATGTCAAGGAAACGTTACTTTTCCTTTTAGTATTTGGCTGTTCTTGTTGTAAAAACTAAAATTTTAAATATTACATAAATGCCATATAAAAACTGACTACGTTATAAGTACATACACTGTATGATATTCTATTAAAGGCATTATCCTTTTTCTATTTCCTATTTTCAATTCCTTATGATAATAAAGAATAATTAGACCATTTTTTTTTTTGAGGATAACAACTATTCAACAGCTAAAACAACAACATTGCTTAGAAGAATCTTAATTTTTCTGGTATATAAATCGTTTATCTCAGTGTCGCACATATGAAGGAGGATAAAATTTAACCAATTGGTGGTGGAGGGAAAAAATGTTATAAAACAATTAAAACATGTGTCAAGAACTACGAAAAATGTGTATGAAATGTTGCAAACATTGGCTACGTATGTCATGCACAGCATGACATGGCATGACAATGTTTTTTATGACAATAGTCACCATATTAAACAATTCAGTCTCAGATCTTAAGTCTAAGATTTAGTTCTACTGAAGCTATTTTATTGATTTTCAATACCAAAACGCTTAGAAAATCGAACATTTTCTGCAATAAAAATCGCTTATTTCAGTGCAGTATTTTGAATGTTAAACTGACGGACATTTCTTATTACCTAGAGGGGGTGGAAGGTTTAAAAAATGATCATTGCATTCTTAATATACCTTTTAAAATATTGATATTTCATCACAATTTTTAAAAGAGTTTAATAACTTCCCTACTGCTTTTAAATTGCAAATATTTTTTAATATATTCATCACAAGTTCAATTGAAGTTCTTTTTTGTTTTCACTAGAAATATAAAACAATTTTTTTTTTTTTTGGCAATTTTATAGCCTTGAATAATGTTTTGAAGGAAACACGAACAGAAATTGCCCCCCAAAAAAAAAAGAGCACAAACAAAAAACTTAAACGCTTTTATTACCATGTTACTCAAAACAGCTTGTTCTCATGCATAAAAACAACAACTGGAAAATTTGCACAGAAAAAAAAAAAAAACAACAAAATATTCAAAATAAAAAAACATTCCCAAACTTGTAAATTTTCAAATGTTTAATATTTAAATCGTTGGTTGGGTTTGCTTTTCTAACATTTTTGTTGCAAAATTTTTTTGTTACTTTTTTTTTTTTTTTTGTTCTAAAAAAACTCTAGGAAATAAACATTCTCATATTTACATATATTCGTTCGCTATAATAAACACATTTCCATGTGTATGAACACAGTGAAAAATAAAAATTGTTTAACTTTTTTCCCCAAAAAAAAAGCAGGAAAAGTTCTTTGAAAGCGAAAGAGTTGCCTATTTTAGACTAAATTTCAAAAGTCTAAATATAAATACCGATACCAATTCTGTTGCATGTGATTGCTTTGAAAAAAAAAAAAGGAGATACCTTGTAAATAACTGAGAAAATATAATATTTTCGTTTGATCGAGCTCAATAGTGACAATTTTTGGAAACATCGACTATTATTTTTGGAAGTCTTCCTATCCAGTAATTAAGACTCTGCTTAATTAGTAAAGATCTGAATATTCTTAAAGAGCGAATCAACAATTTAAGGTTAATATAAAAAGATTTTCTATAGTGTCTCAAGGCCTTCTGTTACTGCAGTTTTTACTTCATGCTTACATACTAGGATAACCCTTAATTTGCACTTTTTGGATCTTTAAAACTTCCAAGTTATAAATAACAGTTATCCGTCATCTTGAAAGCGATATTTTCTATGCAAAACTCAAGATATCTAAAATCCTCAATAACATTGTAAATAAGCGTTTAATCGAGAAAAAGAAGTCCATCTGTGTTCACTCATATTTCTGAGCAAACATCGATATTTTCTATGCAAAACTCAAGATATCTAAAATCCTCAATCTGTGATCACTCATATTTCTGATTAAAAACCGATATTTTCTATGCAAAACTCAAGATATCTAAAATCCTCTATAACTTTGTAAATAAGCGTTTAATCAAATTCACTCATATTTTTGACCAAAAACCGAGCAACATCGATGTTTGAATCAAAGTAAACTTATTTTCAAGACAACTAAATTTAATGTATTGGGTGTATAACTTAAAAGTGTGGGATTGGTTCCAATTTATATCTTTTACATTGAAATATTTGTACAATCTTTTCCCAAATGTCTCGCAACATATGAATTCCGAGCCAAAAGAACTGCTTATCCTTTGAGGCCAAGAACGAATCAAGCCAATTTCGGATACTCTGTTCTGAAGTGAAGCGTATCCCAGAGAGAGCGGTCTGCATCGATCCAAACAAATAGTAGGCCGACGTGGCAAGATCTGGAGTGGTTGAGGCAACACTTCCCAACCACTTCTTTCTAAATAGTTTTTAACAGAGATTGCAACATGTGGCCTAGCGTTGTCATGATGCAATATTACGGTTTCATGTCTGTGCGTTTTTCGCCAAAACTCGCTTCAAACGAGCGTTCTGCATCGATCGAAACAAATAGTAGTCGGACTTGGTAAGGTCTGGACTATAAGGTGGGTCAAGCAAAGCTTCCCAATCACAGGTATTGCATAATGCAGCTGAGCGTTGTCATGATGGAATATTACGGTTTCCTGGTCGTTTTTCGGCCATGCTCACTTCAAAGAAAAGCTTCAAGCTTCAATTCGTTTGGTACCAAATTTCCCTGCTTTTGGATGAATCCTGCTGCATGAAAACATTACGAAATTGCTGTCTGAGTAGCTCCCACTAATTTTACAAGTTTTTGTTGAGTTTGACGATATTTGTCGTGGAATTCTTTTCGGCATTTCAATTGGAAATTAAGTTTCATGGACAATAATGTCAATGCCAATGACATGGAAAATAATTATGATGGGGATGAAAACCTTCATTCCTACAAAGCAAATTTCGATTAAATCTATGGAAAAGTCTTGGTTTAATAAGAAGTGCAAAACTGCAATCAGATCCAGAGAGGAAGCGTTCAGAATCTGGCGTGGTAATAAAAATGCCGAAACTGAATCGCTGCGCAAAAAGGCGAGATCTTCGTGTGCCAAGTGCTGAGACGTGAAAAATCTCTTTACGAGCAACGCCTCCGAGCTAAAGTTCTTGCTGCTCCCCGGGGCAGCAAAAGCTTTTGGACATTCGTTAAAAGAATAAAGGATAATGCTAGTTCCTCAATTCCTACTCTTTTAAAGGTTGGCCAATCATTCACTGACCCGGTTGATAAAGCTAACCTTTTGGCTGAATTATTTGCAAATAATTCAAATTTACAGGAAAGCAATCAACCACTTCCCGAGCTTGAAAGAGTATCAGTAACTATGCCGAATATATTCTTTCGCGCTCGCGCAGTTAAAATGGTTTTAGCGGATCTCAATAAAAGCAAGTCTCCTGGGCGGATGGTATCCCAGCACTGGTCTTGAAGCAGTGTCCTTCGACGCTAGCCCGTCCGTTAGCAAACCTTTTCAGCATATTATACCGTGCCGGTGAATTTCCTATATGTTGGAAGGTTGCTAATGTAACGCCAATTCCAAAAAAGGGAGAGGCAAACAACCCTGAAAATTATCGCCCAATAGCAATTTCTTCGGCACTTTCCAAAGTTATGGAGAGTATGGTTAACCACCATCTTGTGAAATATCTAGAGTCGAACAATTTACTTAGCGACCGGCAGTACGGCTTTCGTAGAGGACGCTCTACGGGGGACTTGCTTGCCTTCCTATCGGAAAAATGGTGCCGTTCCATCCACCGTTTTGGCGAAAGTAAAGTGGTGGCTCTAGATATTTCTAAGGCGTTCGATAGGGTGTGGCATGGTGCGCTCTTATCGAAACTTATTGCTTTTGGTGTCGGTAATGACTTCTCTCGATTTATATCGAGCTTTCTCAGAGATCGCACTATACGAGTTGTTGTAGATGGGATCTCATCAAATGAGTTCAAGATTAAATCAGGGGTACCGCAAGGCTCCGTTCTTTCTCCTACTCTATTCCTTATTTTTCTAAATGACCTTCTAAGTCAAACTTCCAACCCTATCTATTCTTTTGCAGATGACAGCAACATTTGCCATTCATATTCATTCAACTATAGGCCAAGCCTTTTGGAGATTGGGGCAATGAGGCAAAACATGAATGATACACTTAACCAAGATCTTGTGACAATCTCTGAATGGGGTTATGCGAACAGAGTCGATTTTAATGCACGTAAGACTCAATGTTGTATGTTAACACATAAACGCACGACAGATCATGTTGCTTCATCTGTTTCTATGGGTGGTGTAAATATTAAGGAATCAGAAGCTCTCGATGTTCTAGACATGAAAATTCAGTGTGATGTTCGCTGGACAAAACACATTTTTCAAGTGTCGAAAGAAGCATTCAAGTGCCTCGGTTTTCTAAGACGGTGTAAGAAATACTTCACTCCATCTGATCTCCTTACTATTTACACCACTTATATCCGACCCAAAATGGAATACAACTCTCATGTGTGGGCCGGTGCTTCAAAGTCTATTTTGGAGTTACTCGACCTCGTACAGGAGAGGGCGAAGGTGCTTATCGGTGACAGTAGGGTATCCAGCTCTATTGATTCTCTGGAGCATCGTCGCAATGTAGGTTGTGTTTCACTGTTCTATCGATACTATAATGGAATGTGTTCTGATGAAATTAGGAACACCGTAGTTTCTTACGAAATACGCGTTTATCATCGGGGGCTCATCCATTTGTGGTCGATTGGTCAGTGCATCGCACAACACACTACAGAGAAAATTCGTTTTTTAGCCGTACCGTCCGTATGTGGAATAAGCTTCCTGTCGAAGTATTTCCTGTCCCTTACAATGTAGGAAAATTCAAATCAAATGTCCACAAACACTACTCCCCTATCCTCCTTCCCATAACCTATTTTCCTAGTTCCAACACAATGCATTGCATGAGTAGGGGTCATCCCCTGAGTGCTGGTCCAAGTAAAAAAAAAAAAAAAAACCATTACCTTACATTCGCCTTAAGCTTCGATGAGCAATCGGTGTGCTTCAGCGGCACTTTTTCTCAAATTAAAGAAGTAAAGCAAAACTTCCCGCATATGATGCTTTGTTGGCACAAAATTTTACATTTTCGAAGCTTTTTTGCTGGCTTTTGCCTATCGTTATTCAGTAGACTAACAGACTGACGGACGGACATAGTTAACTCATCTTAGAATTTCATACGGACCTTGAAAATATATAATTTTGTGGGTCTGCGATAAATATTCCGATGTGTTGCTACCGAAATCAATATACTCCTCATCTTTTTTGATGGTGGGTATAAAAATGTAAATTTTAATAGTTGTACCTATTATGGGTTAGTTTGGGACCGATTTTAAAGATTTAGAGATTAATGCTTTGAGCTGCTTATATAAGATTTTATAATTTAAAAATGTTCACGACTTTAAGAGATGAACGATTAGTAACTTTAGATTTGGGATTCACATGTTTTTTCATGCTATTCCGATATATGGATGTTTCAGAAGCTAAAAAGCCTAACTCCACTTTTCTAAAATGGCAGCATTTTACATATTTATCTAATTACTTGTGAGCTCTTTGAAAATTATTTTGTTCTTATATTATCTAAATATTTTTCATTAAAAAATATTGAAAATCGGTATAGGGTTTGAATCTTATTTCAGTTAAAAAAATTAAAGGTTCAACGTTATCCAATTTTGTTCAGCTTTTCAGAATTTAGTTTTAGATGACTGAGAACAATGTCACACCTTGAGGTTATCGAAAAGTCGAAAAAGTGTTAAACAGGGTACACCCTAATACACACATATTACCTTAATATAGAAAGGCCCCAACTGTTTATTTTTTTTAAGTCAAGCGGACCATTTATCAAAATTAACAAAAATCCGGGCTTCCAAAAAACGCACGAGTTAAGGCCTTTCTATATTAAGCTAACGATATGAGCCTTTATATATGTATGTTATTTTACTGCCAGCATATTATTAAATTTTCATTCTAGTTTGTGCATGTATGAGTGAGAGTTGCAAAAGAGAGTTTTTATTGTATATGTTTTTTTTTTATGGGAATTTATTTTTTCGTTCTAACAACACCATGACAATTTTTTTTATAGCTTTAATGTAATTATCACAAAAAAACAAGCCAACAAGAAAAAAAAAAAACAAAATCGTGGAACGTAAAAAAGTGAGAGTATTTGTGGTGTCTATCGTGCGTGTGAAGGAATTCGTGTTTGTGTGTTTCTTTGTATATGAGCTTTAGGAAGTAAGTAACTTTCGTTCCTGGTTGTCTCATAAAACATGTTAGAAAACATATGATTTTAATTTTCAAAAGTTTGTTTTTCGTATTATTTTTTGTTTTTTTTGGTTTAACAACCAATTGCGTTTATTTTTATAGGGCTGGCATGTGAATGTGTTTTCTGTGAATTTGTAACTGTATGTAACAGTCTAATACAGAATTTTAGAGAGAGATAGAATGAAGAATTTTTTTTTTTGTCTCTCCCTAAGTGTTGAAAATGCCTTTAAGGGTATTTGTTTTTAATTTAATATCTTACATTAACTTTTTTGGGGTAATTCAGTGAGTGTGTATATGGCTGTTGATATTTAAATTATTTTATTTTATACGTGAGTTTTTATGTTTTTCTGTTCATTTAATTTTTTTCACAATTTTATGGTTATTCTGCTTTAATTTGATCACAGAACAACACAAAATTTTATAATGGTAATAATTTTGTTTTATTTGTTGTATAAATCAATTCATTTGATAACTTATTTACTTCTTACTCTTTTGTTTTATAGTAAAGTTTATTTCAGTTCTAGTTCAGTTCTAGTTCAGTTCTTGTTCAGTTCTAGTTCAGTTCTAGTTCAGTTCTAGTTCAGTTCTAGTTCAGTTCTAGTTCAGTTCTAGTTCAGTTCTAGTTCAGTTCTAGTTCAGTTCTAGTTCAGTTCTAGTTCAGTTCTAGTTCAGTTCTAGTTCAGTTCTAGTTCAGTTCTAGTTCAGTTCTAGTTCAGTTCTAGTTCAGTTCTAGTTCAGTTCTAGTTCAGTTCTAGTTCAGTTCTAGTTCAGTTCTAGTTCAGTTCTAGTTCAGTTCTAGTTCAGTTCTAGTTCAGTTCTAGTTCAGTTCTAGTTCAGTTCTAGTTCAGTTCTAGTTCAGTTCTAGTTCAGTTCTAGTTCAGTTCTAGTTCAGTTCTAGTTCAGTTCTAGTTCAGTTCTAGTTCAGTTCTAGTTCAGTTCTAGTTCAGTTCTAGTTCAGTTCTAGTTCAGTTCTAGTTCAGTTCTAGTTCAGTTCTAGTTCAGTTCTAGTTCAGTTCTAGTTCAGTTCTAGTTCAGTTCTAGTTCAGTTCTAGTTCAGTTCTAGTTCAGTTCTAGTTCAGTTCTAGTTCAGTTCTAGTTCAGTTCTAGTTCAGTTCTAGTTCAGTTCTAGTTCAGTTCTAGTTCAGTTCTAGTTCAGTTCTAGTTCTAGTTGAGTTGAGTTAATTTAATTTCCATGTTTTCCATCACAGTCCTTAATAAATTTAACTTTCGAATTTTCTGCAATCTGGTATTAAACCGCCTTTGTGTATCATATGGCATGAAACTCTAAATATTGCAGTTTACCCTATGAAATGTTAATGGATTTTAAACAATATTTTGTGTGCACTTTCACATACATTTACATAAATGCCTTATGGCGTATTGTGTAAATAAAAAACGATCTGTATCTAGCATTTCAGATGACATGACAAATTTTATTTTATCTTCATCCGAATTTATCAATACGATTATCAACATTTCACAGCAAGTGCTGCAATAATTTTAAGTTTTTTTCTTGTGTTGTTGCTGTTCTTGTTTTATATTGTCCCTGAAATTTACACGCATTTGTATGCATAAATAATGGAGGTATTAATGACAGTATACATGTGTATGTGTTCAAAGGAGAGAGTCAGAGGGAGAGCAACTAAATTTACAAAATTGCACATACAAAACATGTTCGTGCATAAATTTCTGTTACACTTTTCCGTTTTAATATTTTGTCATTGGAAAAATTTCAATCGTTAGCAGCAATTCACCCGTTTAGATAAAAATCTTAAAATTATCTTGTCGTTGTTGTCGATTTTTGGCAAATGAGCAAACATAATTTGCAAATAAATTATAATATTTTCCGTTGCTTAAGGTTTTTGTGTTCATATGTGTTTGTGTTTTTGTATTGTGTTATTTTCAAGAAAAATATACATGTTTATTAAATTCAAATGTCAATTAAGATGTTTAATTTAAATATTTTTAATGTTCTTATTGCTGGTTTGATATTTTTCTTTTATAAGTGTGTGAGTAGGTTTGTTGGGTGTATTATATAAGTATTAGTGCATGAAAGTGTTGTGAGTTTAGTTTCGTTTAACAGTTACGTTTTTCAGTAACTTAATTAGTAAAATGTTGTTGGTTTTTTTTCAACCAGTTTAATATTTATTATACGCAACCATGTTTGTTTACATTTACAGTGGGTTAGTTTTTTATTTGAAGTTTCGAGTTTTGGGTCATAATAGAAGATTTATGTATATTAAACAAATTAAAAAAAAATCCAATTAAAAACTGTTTTTGTATTTTATTTACCAATAGATGTTTTAATATAAAAAAAATTTTCTGATAATTTTCGGTAACCAATATAAAAAAGACCTAAAATTTTACATTTTTAAAATTTCTTTAAACGAAAATTCAAAAACTAGCTAAATGAGGATTAAAAACGTAAATTTTAATGGTTCTACTTATTTTGGGTTAGAGTAGGGAGTTATTTGTTCAAAGCAATTTGGAGTATATTATATATATAAAAATAACAGCTCGTCTTTTGAGGCCGAGAACGAATCACGCCAACTCCGGATACTCTGTTCTATAGTGAAGCGTATCCCAAGGAGAGGGTTCTGTATCGATCGAAACAAATAGTATTAGGATGGGGCAAGGTCTGGATTGGCAAATCTTCCCAGCCACTTCAATCTTAATAGTTTTTAACAGGTATTGCAACATGTGGCCGAGCATTGTCATTGTGGAATAATACGGTTTCATGTCTGGCCCCATATGCTGGGCCATTTTCGGCATATGCTCGCTAAAAACGAATCAGTTGCCTTTGGTACAGTTTCCATGTGATGGTACCCTTTGGCCCTCCAATTACATAGCATTACCTTAGCGCAATGGATTCGGCTGGTTGGCTAGGTTTCACATACGATCTTTTGCACTTTGGGTTATCGTAATGGATCCATTTTGAACTGCAAGTAATTTGGTGCAAAAAGAATTTTGTTTTATAGCATGCGAGCATCATTCCGGATGTGCAAAATATTCTTTCACTTCGTATGGCTTCAAATCGTATGTTTTTGGATGAATCCTGCTGCTAGCAAACGTTTTGAGTAGCCAATGATTTTCCAAGCTCTTGTTGAGATTGACAACAAACTTCGTGTCAAAATCACCACTTCTGAACCGAACAGACCATCTCTCGGACGTTGAAACCGATGGATAACATGCACCATAAGCTTTGGTGAGTAATCGGTGTGCTTCAGTGGCACTTTTTTCAATTTAAAGAAGCAAAGCAAAACTTCCCGCATATGACGCTTTGTTGGCACCAAATACGACATTTTCGAACGAAAAAAAAACCTTGTTGCTTACACTAAAATGTTCAATAACTAAGTAAATGTCAGATGTGTATCCTTCAAAATGACATATAAGTTATTAAAAATGAAAACCGCGTTGAACAGATATGATATATTGTAAAGTCATGCACCCAATACAAAAACTATTTCTAAACTAAATTCTTTATTTAATTTTTTTACCCAAAACTTGAAATAAAATGTGCCACCTCTAAACTTTTACCGATTTTGCTAAAATTTTCCGTATTTGGTTTCTAAATGCATCGAAAATGTTTGCTTCCTTTACTACCACTATTAAGTATTTTCGTCATAATTCTGTTGAACTATATATGAAGACAATAAGTCCTCATATATATTTTATCACTAAGTTTAATTCCTATCCCCACAGTGCATTATTTTAATGCGTTTACTATGAAGGTATTAGTATGAAGTCTGGCAGTGTAAGCTCTTATTTTGTAGAAATGTATGTGTGTATATATAGACGTGTGTGTGTGAGAGTGTGTTGTATATAAATACGCTTCTCGCTCGGTGTTATGAAAAATTAACAACAATTTGTATCGTGGCATTTCATTATAATTAAGTGTTACACATCTCTGAAGGTTATTTTTAATGTGAATGTAGTAAAATAAAATGAAATAAATATAAAATTAAATATTTAAGACTAAAGATGACTGGGTGGACTTAATAAGACTAACTAGCGCTGGTTAATTTATATGGAAATTTATTTCGTCAATAGCACACTTATGACCTTGTTTTTGTATATGAACATGTGCCATGTGAAAAACTAAAGAGTGAGAAGGAAAAAGTAATAACCAACTTAATTGACAGGCAGTCTGACTCCATGACAACATAGATACGTTAAATGACAGTTAAACCTAAGGCAATTAAATGTGTAAAAGTAAGTTTTATGAAAAACTATAACTAAATTCAATAGTTTGGGAAAAACTTAAAAATTATACTGTTTAGTGCATTTACACTCTTTTATGTGTAATATGTATTAAGTATTACTGCCACGTCTTTAATGGTTAAAAGAACCTTGACTTTTTGTTTTTCATGAAATATAAAACAAGTCTGCAACTTATTTATTAGTTTTACTGTGACTGACTTTGTTTAAAAATTAAAAGTCATGTTAAAGTAAAAAAGACAAAAACACAAACTTAAATTTAATGCAAATTCATTTTTGATAAGATTTTATCAGCAAACTGAATAAATAAAATAAAATAACGCAAAAACTTTTGTATAATTTTATTTTTATTTGTTGTATTTTGTATTTTGTCTTTCGTCGTTTTTTCTTTTCATGTTTAAAAAATGAATAAAACTTTCTTTATGAGTTTCTTTAGTTTATTCACGTTGTCTTTGTTGTTGCAAACAACAGAAGGTTAATTTTAAATCTTTAATCTAAAGTATTTGTTTGTTGGTTTTCTCCTACTTTCCGTTTCCTTTCTGTTAAGTCAATGACAAAATGATCTCTACTTCTTTAATTTTCTTTTCCTCTCTTTAAATTTAAATTTAAATTTGTCTTATAGTTTGTTATTGTTGTAGTTCCTGGAATTTCTTAGGAATTCAAATATTTGTAGTTGTTGCTGTGATATTTGAAATTAGTTGAAACAAGACTTCAGGGATGTTTGTTTCAAATACATTTAAATGATTTTAAAATATTTGCGTATATGTTATGTGAGTGGGTGTATGGGTGGAAATGCATGTGTAATTGTAGGTTAAACATGTGAAGGTACGCGTGTGCTCGTATGTGTTTTAAATTTTATAACAAGACTATTGGGAACAATTTATACGTTTTATGTGTACAACAATTTTTAATTAAAATTTAGATTAAAGATAATCGTATTTGGCTGGATACGCTTGCATCGTGTGAATGTTACATACAGCACAGTGATTATACAGAAATGAGAAAAAATAAAGGATAATTTTTACTCCGGCGTATTATGTTCACGCTATTTCTTAGTACATGGCAAGTCATTTGCTACAAAATTATTATATGACAATAAGATAACAAAAAAAATCGTTTGAATTAAAACTTCTACTCAACTTTAATTAACTTTTGTTAACCAGGTTTAACTTAGAACTAAACTGGAACTGAACTAGAACTGAACTAGAACTGGACTAGAACTGAACTAGAACTGAACTAGAACTGAACTAGAACTGAACTAGAACTGAACTAGAACTGAACTAGAACTGAACTAGAACTGAACTAGAACTGAACTAGAACTGAACTAGAACTGAACTAGAACTGAACTAGAACTGAACTAGAACTGAACTAGAACTGAACTAGAACTGAACTAGAACTGAACTAGAACTGAACTAGAAATAAACTTGCTAAGTATTATGAATTTATGCTCAACATTGCAAATTTTTGCAATCTGATATCTAAAGAGTGAATATTTGCCAAGTAAAAGCAAATTCATTTATTATTTTCTTATTCCCATATAATACAAATTCTAGCAATTTATTTAATATTAAAAATCACTTAAAATCTGCTTACAACAGCCCATTCAAAAACCCTTTTGCACATATTGACAAACAAACAAATAAATACTACTGAAATT
Organism: Calliphora vomitoria; assembly: GCA_942486065.2. Taxonomy (NCBI): domain Eukaryota; kingdom Metazoa; phylum Arthropoda; class Insecta; order Diptera; family Calliphoridae; genus Calliphora; species Calliphora vomitoria. The sequence continues at coordinate 18,023,346 of OW818031.2, read as the reverse complement.
GATATTAATTTACAGTTCACAAACCGGGGCACTAACGAAACCTTATTATATATGTAGATTTTACGAGTGTAAACATAATAATCGTAATAATACCCATAATTTAAAAATAAAATGTATTAAATAACAAATTTTCATGCTAAAATACTTTGCATATATTATACTAATATTTTATATTTCTTTACTAAATAAATAATAATAAATTTATTTAACTATATGAACTGCAAAATGTGTGTGTGAGAGTTGGTGAGTATGTGTGTACAAATGTCTCTAACACAACATAAATAAACCTTTTCCTTTTTACTGTTTTGCTGGTTTTGGAAAAATTGTTTGCTCAAATGTTGAAATATTACAAATAGATTTTTTTATGGTTTATGTTGTAATACGTAGGTATGAGTCTTCAGAGAAATATCTAATACATTTAGATAAAAAGGCAAGTGTTGAAAAAAGAGTATGTCAGGCAGACAAACAGCCACAAAACCTTTAGTTATACATTAAAGCTCATATTTGAATATAAAGTACAGTGGTAGTAGAAAGTATTCTTACAAATTTTATTATATACGATAATAATAAAAATAAACATTTTTAAAATTAAAACTAATGTTAAGTGCTTTAACTAGATCAGACTTTAGTAAATTCATATATAGATTTTAGATATAACATTTTTATTCTTCACTGTACATATGAAATTACGAGTATTTGAATTACTGTATGTATTTATATTTCTAAATATATTGTTAGACATCGCTTAAGTATCATTATATTGTAGGCTTTGATATTTATGTCTATTGGTTTTACTTAATGCCAGCCAGCATTACTGAACAAAATATAGGAGAAAAAAACACCAGGAAACCTGTAACAAGCCATTAGACCCTTAAACCATGAAAAATAGTGGCAGAAGAATAAACCAGTATGAGAATTTAACATGTTCTTTGGCATCTTTTACTAATATGAACACATAAAATACTTATAGACACATGCAGCATTTTACACAGACACATTTACATAAACACAGGCATACAAACACACTAGGGTGAACCCTATTTTAATTTTTTTTTCATTTTCGATGTTTCCATTGTTTACGTTAGCTAAAAATCAAATGCTAAAAATCCGATTTGATAAAATGTTATCCGATTTTGATGGAAAACAATTTTAGAACTTGGTAGCATCGAGAGTCTCAAATAAGGGCCATCCTAATACCTATACGTGTTCGTGTGTGAGCAGTACACTTTAATCTAAATATAAATTTATGTAGACATCCGTAAGTGTTGAAGTAGTTTTGTTTGTATCAATGTTGCAGCAATAAGTATTTATGTTTGTAACATCATTGAAAAAAAAGCAACATTTCAATGTAAATTTTTTTGTGTTTAGATTTAGTTTTTTCCTTTTATTCTCCATATAGAACGTAGTCAATAGTCTGTAAATAGAGGATAAAGAACATGTATTTTTGATAAAAGTCTCTTCATCCATATCTGCTTTTAACATTGATCTTTAATGCCTTGAGGATTTACTAAAGTTTAAGGAAAATCTTTATGTTTGTTAAAATCTATAGAGAATTAAAGGATTTTAAGAGAAATTGGTAAACAAATTTTGAAAGCCAAGGAATTGTTATGCTAATATTTTTGCAACAATTTAAAATGTGTGAAGATTATTTGATTTGGTGATTAAAAAAATTTCAAAAATTTATTTTTGTTGTAATGAAAATTCTTGTTTTTTTTAAAAGACAATTCAGGCGTTGATTTAAATATTTATTTGTACTGAAAAATTAAACAAATTTTTGATTTTTTTTCATGTTAATTGAAAAATATTTTCATTCTGCACCACTGTACACTGAAAGTCTTTCAATTTGCTGTTTTTGAATTGACGTTCCAGGACTTTCACCAACACTCTGCTTCGATATTGACATTTTAACGTCTTGTTTTTAGAGCGATCAGTGTGTATAGCATAAGCAATCCAGCAGTTCTTGGTGACTGTCCCAAAGTAGTGATTTTTCCTATCACTTAGGGTAACAGCTAGTTACATAACTAGCTACGTGACTAGTTATTTTACTAGTTTTTTGATTACAATAAGACTGCCTGATAGCTGTTCTAATGTAGTCAACGCATTGTATTCACATGCCGATTACATAGAGTCAGTTACCTTACTAGCTAACTAACTGGATACTTTATCAGCTACGTAACACGTTATTTTAACATGTACGAGTGCTAATTGATCTGAGTCAGTTAAGAAGATATCTTATAGGCAGTGCAATAACTAATTGCTTGTAAAAAAAATCTTCCTCCGACAACATTCTGGTTACTTCTGGTGGGTAAAATAACTATTTTCTAAAGTGCAGTACAAAATAAGTACACTCAAGGTTATTTAGAGACACTTAAGTGAAAATGCTTTCACTATAGGTTACATGACTATATGAGACTTATATGAAACCAGTTTGTACGAATCACTTATAAGCAAGTAACAGAGCTATATTCTGCTGTGCCGAATCTTATATACTCTTCACCAAATTATACTTAAAAAAGGAAAGTAAATATTTTTTTAGGTAATCAAAATTTAAAAATTTTTTTTTCAAATTTTTTTTTTTAATTTATTTTTTAAATAATTTTTTTAATTTATATGTGGACCAAATTTTTTAACAAAAAAATTTTTTTTGATGAAAAAAAAATTCGCTGTACAAAATATTTATCCCGATTTTGACCAATACACCGTTGTAAAGGACCTTAAAATATCTATTATTGGATATCCATATGCCTATATTTATGACTCAACAATCCAGATATAGATAAAAATCGGTAAAAAATTAAGGTTGTCCTGGTTTTTTACTTATATCTCAACTATTTGTGGGCCGATTGTCGATTTCAAATAGCTAGCGAGTCGGAAGCCGAAGCTACGGAAGGTTGATTTCGACATACAGGCGGACATGGCTATATCGTCTTCACTATCTATAACAATCCAGAATATATATACTCTGTAGGGTCATAAATGAAAAATGTAGACATTACAAACCGAATAACAAACTTATATGTATATACCCTTGCTACTCATGGTGAAGAGTATAAAAAATGCAGTACATAATTAACATTAAAGTGAATACACTCTAGATTACATAGAGACACTTAAGTGGCAGTTGTTTTCACTCTTGATGAAATGTATGAAGTAACCACTACAAAGAGCACATACGTGTCAAATGACCTTAAATATTGTTACGTTTTTACCTTTTAATAACGGTGGTTTATTTTCTTTAATAAACCTTATTCTTTTGATGGCAAATAAAAGCAGTTTATTAATTTAAATTTTTGTAACAACTCTTTATTTATTCAAATGTAAACAACAACAGTTTAAATAGTCACTCTGTGTTTTAATACACACACACAAGTTTATAATTCATAACATATACAGCACACTGTAAGGCAGTTAATTTATCTGTACTTAATTATGCTTCAAATAAGACTGACCCGTCGTTGATGTTCTCACGATCATCTTATATACGCTGCATTACCATCCAGATGTTTCCAGCTGCATCTATCGATGTTTCTTGAATTATATTTCTACAATGAACAACTCAAAGCTTTTATTCAATGTTGTATGTTTCACAGCTATGTTAATAATGTCCACAGTTATGTTTACTGGTGTTAAGCGGCCGGTAAACAACATTTTCCACAATTAGTAGTCTCCAGAAATAGAAATGTTGGGAAACATGATGAAACCAGCCATTAGAAGCTATTATTTTTGAATTCAAATACAATTTCGTAACAATATATAAATTGAAGACATCCAAGTGATAAGACATAAGTGACAATTACTGTCTGTAAAGAATACATTGACAACTTGCTTAAATGCTGGGAATTTATCTAATATCCTTGCATTTTTGTAGATATTCAATTAGTGGCCTCATAATTTTCATTACTTTTGTAATATTGTTCAAGAATAAAACGATCTGTTCTGTCTGTAATGCTCAATTTTTACTGACTCTGTTTGCTTTCATATCCTTGTGATCAATGAGTTGGTGCACGCAGAGAAAAAATATAGTAGTGCATGTTTACAGTAACCATTTCAACATTTTTAAACGTTTTTTAACAATATTATAGTAACAGTAACTATTTACATGATTGTGGTAATCATAATATGGTTAACTTACGATTAACATGATTGTATCACTCATATATGGGCAATTCCATGTCATCGTACGTGACATTTGTACGCCTATAGAGTGGAATAGATTTTGTAAAAATAAGAGTATCTGAAAAATAATTTGGTCTTTATGTTCCATTTAGTGGGTACTACATTTTAAAAAAATAATAAGTCCTTTCGTAACATTGTTGTCCAAAATATAGAGCAAAATAAGAATATATCGTACGTGACATAAAACGGAAGTAATTTAGAAATATGCGATAATTTGCGAATCGTGAGAGGCGTTATGCTTTCTTTTAATTTCTTACACTAAACCAAATATTTGTCCTTTAAAATCCGTCATATTTTAATAAAAATAATCTTTGGATGATTTTATAATAAACAAGTAAGAGAGCTATATTCGGCTTTGCCAAATTTTATATACCCTTCACCAAATTATACTTTAAAATAAAAATTTTAAAAATTTTTAGGTAAACAAAATAATTTTTTTTTTTTTTTTCAAAATTGTTTTTTAATTTTTAACACACTTTTTTTTTTAAATTTACTAGTGAAAAAAATTTATTGGTAAAAAAAGACGGGTTAAAAAATATTATTCCCGATTATGACCCATTGTAGGTCCAAATATATCGTTGCAATGGCCATTGAAATATCTATCATTAGGTATCCATATTGTCTATATTAATGACTTAGTAAAAAATAGGCCAAAAATCGAGGTTGGCCTGGTTCTTTCCTATTTGTCAACCATTTGTGGGCCGATTTTCTCGATTTTAAATAGCAACCGATCCGGAAAAATTCCTGATATATTGATGTATGAATCAAGTTTGTAAGTTACTGGGATCTTCAGAAAATTCATTTTAACACAGAGACAAACAGACGGACATGGCTTAATAGACTCCGCATTCTATAAGATTCCAGAATATATATACTTTATTGTGGAAATTACAAACGGAATGACAAACTTATATATACCCTTCTCACGAAGGTGAAGGATGTTTGTATGTATGTGTGTATACCGATTTTGATGAAAGGGAATCTGTAGAATAGCCTAGCGGGTAACACTGTTAAGTCAGATTTTTTATTTTCGGTCTGTGGGCGGAGGGACGTGGCAAAATAAAATGTTTATACTATACCACTAATGAAATTCAAATGACGTCGGATTCATGCCCACCTTTAAATTTCAAGGCCAAATGTATCACAGTTTTGGATCTTTGCTTCCGCTTCCCAATAATGATGCGAAGTTCCTTTAAATTCATTTCACTGAAAATGAAGCTACAGAAGCCGAACGCTATGAGCGAATATGTGTCTGCATTTGCTGCAATACCCTTCTGCTGAAATCTTCTCAACAGAATTGTTGGACATCGGAAATTGAAAAATACCAATTGATCCCGCCACGAATTAGATTTCGTTCCCGAACTTCTGCCAAATGCAAATAAATATTCAAACGGTTGTCGACAAGATATTCCCAAGTCATACAACCAACTACAGAAATTCGGATTGGCGGCGGGAACATGCAATTTTGTCACCAACAAACTATGATGTTAACAAGCTCAATAAGCAAATAAAATTAAAACTGCCTGGCGAAACAATAAAATACAAATCGATTGACACAGTAATGAACGAAGAACAAGCCGTCGATTATCCTTTTTTTAAATTCATTGGAACCGACTTTGTCAGACACTGTATATTAAAATCGAAATCGAGATGCAATATAAAACAGATGTTTTCTAAGGGCCACCAACGCGGACCGGGTTCAGCTTGTTGATACCATAATGTGAGAAAATATTATGATATAAAGATTCATCATAACAATGGTTGTCACAAACATATACTTGTTTACTGTAACCATATATATGATTGACACAATCATGTGAATCGTACGTTAATCATATTATTTTTACCACAATCATGCAAATAGTTACTGTGACTATAATATTGTTAAAATGCTTTTAAAAATGTGGAAATTATTACTGTAAACATGCACAACTATATTTTTTCTCTGCGTGTAGTCGCTACTATAACTATTTATTTTCAAAAATGCCAAAGTGATGAAAGTATCAGCTGTCATCTGATCCTTTAACGTGTCGGTCATGAAATATTCTCAAGTTCAGTTTTTTCTGATAGTGGCTTCCGTATTTACGATCAATGACTTATTATAATCGTTATATGGACTGAGATCGAACAATTCTTAACACACGTCTTTCATTAAAACTTTTAACCCAAGTATTATTTGATTTTTTCTTTGATCAATCAAGTTACCTTTGTAAAGAACGTCAGTTTAATGTTTAATGTCAAATATGATCATTTGTTGTTAATCTGATTAAAATGAGTGACCAGAAAAAAGTGCGTATTAAAATTAATAAATATTTTCAACAAAACCCAACTTGGTCCTACAAAAATTTGGCCAAACAATCAAAGGTCGGCCGTCAAACTTTTTCCAATGATATTCAAAAGTACTGGGAGAACTTGTCCGTTGATAGAAAACCTGGCTCAGTTAGAAGGAATGGTTCACATGATGTTTATTAAGCCAAAAAAAAATAGAAAGCATTTTCAAAAGAGCTCGCAACACATCCGATAGGAAAGCAGCTCGGTTTGGTCAGTACTCGGACTATTTGGTACGAAAAGTTAAAGCTAATGCAGGTTTAAAAACATACAAGGCTCAAAAAGTTTCTGACAGGAACGCTGCTAAAAATTAAGAAGCCAAAAACCGAGCACGGAAATTGAAGTCAAGTTTTATAAAAAAATATTCTTGCTGCATAATGGATGACGAAACGTATGTTCTGGCAGATTTTTCGCAACTGCCTGGTCAAACATTTTATGTTGCTGATGCTGGAGGAAATGTTGAAGAAAAGTTTAGGACCCAAAAGCAGACAAAATTTCCCAAAAAGTTCTTGGTAGGGCAAGCAATATGCAGTTGCGGCAAAAAAAACCAAACATTTGTTATAAAGGGCTCTATAAATACCGAAATTTACATCAAGGAATGTTTACAAAAAAGGATGTGTTCATTCATAAGACTTCTTAGAGTGTCCACTTATTTTTGGCCTCATTTGGCACCCTGTCACTATGGTAGGAAAGGTCTTGAGTGGTAAAAGAACAATAATGTGGTATTTGTACCAAGAGAGGCAATTCCTCCAAACTGTCTGAAGCTGAGTCCAGTGGATTGATATTGGGCTCTTGTTAAAAGAGAATTGAAGATCACAAAAAAGGTGTCCAAAAGTGTGATAGATTTTAAACAAAGTTCGAACAAAGTGCCAGAAATCACTTTATAAACCATATTGGAAGGGTTTTAGAAAAAGGTTCAAAATTTCATTAGAACTATAAAAATATTTTTTTTTTTTTTTGTAAATTGTAATAATAATTTCAATCAAATAAAACAAAATCAAAGCTGTAAGTTTAGTGGTTTCATTTTTATTAACATATATGTATATTAAGAATTTTTCGATCTCAGTCCTTATGTAATCTGTTATATTAGTGACATCAAAATGATGACTTATTTAATTCCGATTTAGTTAACGATATCATCGTATTAAAATACTGTCTTTTTAACCCATTACTTGGCAAGGAAAGCATTTGCTGCTCAGTAAATACAATGGGAAAAACATGTTGCAAGTGTGGGTATAAACAATCATATTTTATGCATAATTTTAAATTCATATTTTAATAACAACATAAAAAAATTTCAACATGATTTAATAAGCTTTCTGAAAAATGTTTATCCTTTTTATAAAAACTGTTACCCCACATCCATGTCCCTTAAGTACATGAACAACGGTTAACCAGCATTAAGCCTGAAATTGTAGTGGATAAAATATCATCTTGTACATATGTATGTATATCTACATCTATATAAACTAAACATATGTAAGTATGTATGATAATGTTTATGTGGATGTAAATAAGTATGTAGATATATATGATGGAGTCTAAAATGTTAGCATGAATGCTTGTAAAGTAACTACCCACTGTATTGGTAATGGTAATCGTATGTGTTGCTCTCTAACTGTAGTTGCGTATTTAGGAATAATCTATATTTGTTTGTGTGTGTGTTTTTATTAGATGTTGTTGTTGTTATTGTAAGTACATAATGTGTGATTGTATTTGTAGGTTTTTATCTGCATGTTATTTGAAGATTCCATACACAAAACACAAATTATGGCACTTAATCTTTGGCTTCCTTTTAATATTGCCATCCGTATATTTCCGAAGTTATAAATAAAAGACTCTAAAAATCCAAACACTTGGTAAGGTTTACAAATTGTAGCCATACAACTGAAAAAGTGTTTTATTTTTTTTGGTTACAAGAAACAAAACAATTTCTTGTTGAAAGTATATGCTCTGGCATTAAAGCCAATGAACTTTGAAATTTACTTTTGTTATTTAGAAAAGTTTTTCTTTTGAACTCTTTTTCCCCCTTAGATGTTTTTTTTTTTTATTTTTATTTGGTTTTTAAGTAAAATATAGATTTTATGGTTGTGTTTACTCTAATAAGTCTTTATACATATTTTTTTTTCACTATTTTATGCTTAAAATGGCATAAAAACCTAAAATAAAAAACAAAACTCTTTTATACAGTTTTGTTAAACCATGACATAGACGGAATTTTAAATAAGTTCAAACTCTTTGTCATTTAGCTTAGAGTCTATAGAGAGAGAAATGACATTCAAACACATACAGTCTTACACTTGCTTAAACACATAAAAAAGGGGTAATATTAACCTAACCCAACATTTTTTATGCAAATATTATGCTTAAATATGCTTTTAGAATTTTTTTTTTTCTTTTTGTGAAAAAAAGAACAAAAAAAAGGTCCATCAGCATCAATTTTGCTGCTGTTTTTTTGTGCTGCTTTAGTGGGTTAAGGACATCATCATTGAACACACACAGACTCACTCACATATAAACTTAAATATTTATATTCATATGTATTGGCCCAGAGAGAAACTCTAGTTATTTACCCATGTATCGTTGTGTGAAAAATACCAAACGCATGTTTTTATTTTTGTGCTACCAAAACCTTTAGCAAGTACAAAAAAAAAAAAAAAGAATAAATAAAAATTGAGCTGCTGACGGTTACAATACGTGTAACGTGTTTGAATTTTTCTTTGAATTGTCGCACTAGTGACATGTGCATGCAATAAAGGCCGGTCTTGCTGTTTGACTTTTTCTTTCTCTCTGCCCATTTCCAGCCTTTTATTTGTACATTTCCGCACACATATGTGTTAGGGTGGCCCTTATTTGGCACTTATTCGATTTTCGATGCTTTCACTTAACGTTATTTAATATTTAATTTTGTTTAAATATAAAACCTCTAAGCGTTATTCGATTTTACGGAGAATAATTGTAGATTTTTGAAGCCAAGAAAATCGAAAAATAAGGGCCAACCTATTGTATGTATAAATATCAGTAGTGGTGTATGTATACATATGTCTCTGTTTGCCGTCATTTGTTGGAAAATTTAAGTGCATGTGTATTAGTGTGTGTGTTTGTTTTTGTTTTTGTTCATATGTGGTTCTGCTTAATAAGCATTATGTCACAATTATCCTTTATACACATAAATACATTTAAATTCTGTTGATACCTTTTTTATCTGCTTTGTTTTTTCTTCTTTGCTGTTGTTTCTCTGTCACTTTTTTTATTTTCGGCATAAATTTGTATCCTTTTGTTGCTTTGTTTTTAATAAATATGTATTCAGCTGCAAAAAAAAAAACACACCAAACGAAACAAAATTAGAAATTTAATTTAGATTTTAAATTAAGAATTTATACTAATATTAAAAAATCAAAATGTTACACAGAGAAATGTGTTATGAATACTAAATGAGTGAGAAATGTAATCTGGGATTTTCTTTATTAAAATCGTATTCAAATGGCCAGTGCAGAGATTTTTTGGAAAAATAGTAATACTAGGAAATTTAATAAGAGAAATGTACGCACAAGGTCATACAAATAGGTAACGATGGTTATTGATATGAAATTAAGGTATGTTGGGACAGAGGATTGACGAAAATTAAATAACTAAAAAATTAATTCATCACACGTTTAACCCATCTACTTATATAAGCTTAGTAAAATTATAAAAACATTTGTTTTTGAAAAAAGTAACTCTTCTGTAGCGAACGTTACTCATTTCGAAAATCAAAATAATATGTTTTATGTGATTAATATAAGCATTTTTTCAGGTAAATCCACTAAATTTTAATTAAAACTTTCAGTTACTTGATTAGAAGAATTGCGAAGCATTGAAAATAAGCGGTGATTTGGGCCCAAGAACGAGACATTTGAACATGAAAAAATTAATCATTAGCTCTTTTTAGCATATCTTCATTTTTTGTATTAATTATTTTTTGAGAGAAAGATTTCATAAAGTCCAATCCTGTGAATATTATATACTAAAGAAGAAATATCATAAAAGCAGCTAAATGAATGAAATAATTTAGAAAAAAAAACAAGTAAGAGCGTTACAAGATGGCGCAAAAGTAAACTTCCGATGTTTTTTGGCTGTAATTAAAAAAAAATAATGAAAAACTTTGATTCTCCTTGTGGATTATATTTATTTGGTCTTTTAATTTTTTTTTACATCAAGTCGAGAATATGATATCATGTAAATGGCCGCCGCCACAGTTGATTTTCATTTGAGCCCTTTTTATGGCATTGGCCAAAACTTCCGGCTATAGGTCCTCACATTCTTGTCGGATATTGTCTTTAAGAGCTGCAAGAGTCTGAGGCTTGTTGATATAAACCCGCGACTTCAAAAAGCCCCACAAAAAGAAGTCTGGTGCGGTCAAATCAGGCGATCTTGCTAGCCAGTGCAAATCGCCAAAAACGGGAGATTAGGCGCCCGGGAAATGCATCCTTCAGCATATCGGTTGTGACACGTGCAGTGTGTGCCGGTGCACCGTCCTGTTGGAACCACATGTTTTCCAATCCCAATTCATCAAGTTGCTGCAAAAAGAACTCGTTGATCATTGCTCTGTAGCGCTCACCATTCACAGCAACCGTTTGGCCCGCGACGTCTTCGAAGAAAAAAGGTTCGATGACTCCTCCAGCGAAAACAGCACACCATACAGTGACTTTGAGCGGGTATAATGGCTTTTCGTGTTAGACGCGATTGGCGGTCAGCAGCTAACAGCTGATGCACCGTCTGGACTTTGTACGGAAACATCTTTAAATCCTGTACCAAAATTCACTGTAAAGAACGTCAACTGATAACCATTTGAGTGGCACGTCGTCTGGTCGATGACGGCGCTTCCATGACATCCTCGGCTACAGCAGCAATATTCTCTGCAGAACGGCTACTCCGGGGTCTGCCACGCCTGGCAGCATCTCGTGTTGTGCCAGTCTCTTAGAGGCGAGCGGCTAAACGTCGCAGTGTTTCACCAGTAGGCGTTGGACGGCCAGGAAATCTGCGACGAAATTCACGTTGTGCCAAAGTCACCTACCGATTATTGGTCAAATAAATAGTCAGCAATATTCCGCGTTCTGGAGCAGTGTAGCGTAACATTGTTTATTAACGTGTATTTCGCATGTGTTTACTACACAAATGTCAAAACAGAACTGACATTAGGGGCCAATCGCAAAATTTATAGCATTTTCTGATAGGAGGATTACTTTTGCGCCACCTTGTATATTAGGATGTTCCAAATCTTATGTACCTTTTAACAAATTATACTTTCAAATAAAAATTTTAAATATTTTTAGGTAAACAAAATTTATTTTTTTTTTTTAATTTAAAAAAATTTAATTTTTTTTTTTAATTTAAAAAAATTTAATTTTTTTTTTTTTCAAAATTTAAAAAAAAAAAATTTTTTAAATATTTTTCCAATTTTTTTATTTTAATTTTTTAAAACAAAATTTTAAATTTGTTAGTGAAAAAAAACAAGTAATAGAGCTATATTCGGCTGTTTTAAATCTTATACACCCTTCACCGAATTATACTTTAAAATACAAATTTTTAATATTTTTAGGTAAATAAAACTATATTTTTTTTCAGAATTTGAAAAATGTTTTTTTTTAAATTAAAAAAAAAAAAAAATTTTTTCAAAATTTTTTTTTAATTTTTCCAAATTTTTTAAATTTATTAGTGAACAAAAATTATAAAAAAAATTGTTTGTGGCAAAAATAACATATTCGGGTTAAAAAATAATTTTCCAGATTTTGACCCATTGTAGGTCCAAATTACTATAGCCTTATATAAATCGTTGCAATGGACTTTGAAAAATCTATCATTAGATATCCATATTGTCTATATTAATGACTTAGTAATCCAGATATAGATCAAAAATAGGCCAAAAATCGAGGTTGTCTAGGTTTTTTCCTTATATCTCAGCCATTTGTGAGCCGATTTTCTCGATTTTAAATAGCGACTGAGCCCCATATATATTGATGTATCAATTATGTTTGTAAGTTATTTGGGGCTACGGAAAGTTGATTTCAACATACAGACTAACATGGCTATATCGACTTCGCTGTATATAACGATCAAGTATATATATACTTTGTGGGGTCGCAAATGAAAAATGTAGAAATTACAAACAGAATGACAAACTCACCACCCATGGTGAAGGGTATAAGACAAATAAGTTATTAAAAACAAAAACCGCGTTCAAAAGATACGCCGCACACTGTGGCAAATTTAAAAATAGCTGCTAGAAGCCTATAACTTTTGACACAGGCGGACTTTTTTAATGCGTTTTTTTTTTTTGTTTGATAGGTGACTTTTTTACCCTTATTTTGGTATATTAGTTTGTATTATAGGTTGTGGCGGAATAATTAGCCATAATTTAATTAAGAATTTTTTTTTTTTTAATTTGCATTTGAAGTTTATAACAAATATATTACAAAGAACAAAGAAAAAAATACACGCTTTTTAAAACGATACTACGATAAACAAAATAAAATCTACATTGATGATCACTGTCGTCAATGTTTACCAGCAAAGCATACGGAAGTATTGTTGCTTTGCACTTGAAGCACACAGCCTATACCTAAGAGCATTTACATTGTAAATTTTACAAAAACAAATGAGCACCAAGAGTATAAGGCTTGGGCACCATTGGTATAGAGCAGCGAAAAACAATAACTGAAATAAACAAGCATAAAAGCGAAAAGCGTAAAACAACCTGCTTCCATCAATGCTCATGCGAGACTGACTGGTTTTGATTGATTTTATACAATGTGTGTGCTTGCGTCAGTGATGCCGTTTGGTTACATTTGTTACATTTTTCGTAACTTTTCGACCCTCTACGTAACATGTATAATTTTCCTTTTTTGGACCTTATTTTCGTAACTTTTCAGCCCTGTAAAAGTAGAGTACACATTTTTAGTACTTTAAATGCATATCATGCCAGGAATTTTTCTATTAAAAAATAGTGTGACTTATTTATAATTTATTACAACCTAAGTCTAGATCATTTTGAGACAAACTCTGGAAATGCGAAAGATCTTAGTAATCCAATATTGTGCATTTGGAACATTTCGTCAGATAAAGAAATTGTATTGCTGGATCACATAACTCTGTTTTTAGACAATTGAAGAAATCTGTTGAAAATATCGTATGTCATTAATGTAGCTGTCATTTCATACACCTAGTAGTCATGCTAAAAGTTAGAAAAATTCAATTGAGGACATGATGGGAAATATCGCGGTATATTTTTGTTGAAACTCCAAAAGGTTATATAAATTTCAAAATACCAAGTCCAACAACACACAGCTTTATAGGAATCTAGAGCAATATTTTCGTTCAGAAATGTTTGGAACCTCTACTAATGTCCCGGAGAATTGATATAATAGATTTATTAAATCAATTTCCTAATTTAAATAATATTATGCTCTACCATGAGTCCCTGATTTATGTGCTGGAGAATACCGGGATTAAGTTTACAATTTAATGAATGTTGTGTAGATAATATTTAGCCAACTAAAACTTATAAAAAGCTCGGGCCGAATTACCGCATTCGTGAACGAAAAAAATTTTCTATATCGAAATTATAATAAAATTTACTATATTTCTTGCTCGATATCGAATGCCATAATCTCAAATAAGATAATTACGATAAGTTTTACTCGATATCGAATGCTATAATTCGGACTCTGATTATAGTAACCGGTTTAATACGGACAAAATTATTGTTGTTAGTTATATGTTATTAAACCTTATTATATATAGTATTTATTTGTGAAAAATTCGTAAATGTAACTTTTTATGAAAAAATGTAACTTTCAATTAGAAAAGTTGTAACTTTTTCCAAGCTACCCCTGGCAACACTGGCTTGCGTACATGTGAAAACAAAAATAAGAGAGCTCACTGCGTTTCGCTGGTATAGAGTATAAACATCAGACTTGAGTCAAAAAAATAGTTTAAGCTCAAAATGAGCAAAAAAGCTCAAAACGAAATGGGTATGTAAATAAAGGAGAGAGTACGTACTTTAAAATAGTGCTAGTTTTTTTTTACAAAATATTAGGAATTCCCTAAGGTTCTATTCCATCAATCTCTAAATTTATGTAAAATTTAATACATTTTTAAAAATAATATGAAATCGATTTCAAAAGTGGTGAACGCATATATCTACATTGAAATTAGAGCTATGTAACCATTTTAACGAAAACCGTTTATTTCATAAAAATCCCTTTTGAAAATAAAAAATTTTGAAAAATATATTACAAAATCCTTCAAAATCCTAAAAGGTACATATTGAATCACCCTGTTTATAGGGAAACTGTTTACATAGAGACCCGAATTTTAGGCTTCTGAGGTTGTCAGGTGTTAACTTTAATATCAGTATTTCAAATTAAAAATTGGCGGCAAAGAAGAAAATGGCTTTTGTTCGCTATTTTTAAAATTAGCAACACTGTGAGCCGTCTATTGGAAGTCCCGTATTTTTAATCAAACGACAATTACGAGCTGTACAAAGTTTTGCAGAGGTGGTCGATCTTGACACCCTGTATCAGGGTGGTCACAAATTTTATTTTCTATTCGAACATGATTTTGCAATGGCATTTAGAAGATACCGACTTATTACCAATTAAGAATGTTGTCCCCTTATATTAAACAAAAACTTAGCTATGCATAGTCAATAATTGCTTGAGATTACACAAATTCGTTTAGAATCTTTCTTTCATATCACACTACAAACAATACAATTGAATAATCTGACACGATCAAAGAGACCAACCTTATCATATTTATTCAAACTACATAAAACAAAAAACTATGTACAAAAAATCATGTTTATGCATATTTAAAAATGCATCACTTATTCACACACTCACAACCTTTTGACCCAATGGAAAATTCTCTAAACAAATACACTCAACAAATAACATCAAAGCATGTAACAAACACATAAAAACTACAAAAGGAATGAACGAGAGAGAGAGAGAGAGGGAGATAGAAAAACAAACAAAAAACACATTTTAAAGCCTACCTTCCGGCAGTGTTATTAAATTGTTAAATCAAAGCCTATGTTAAGGCCATTTGTTTACACTCACACTCAAAGGAAAACGTAACAAGAAAACGGAACTTTTTAATTTAGTTTTTCTCTGGTTTTTAGTTAATTATAAATATATTACATTTACGCTGTTATACTCTGGCAAGTGTAGTTATGATTTATACTTTTATGCATATGCACTTGCAACATGCCACAAATTATACATGAGAACAAACAAAACAAAAAACTGTTTCTGTTGCTAAACTAAAATTACCTTTAACTTAAACTTCCTTGAACAAAAAAAAAAAACAAATATAACGAAAACTCGCTTAAAATCTAAAAAAATAAAAAATAAAACATTTACAAACTATTGTGCTTGCATTTTTACACACACGTACTTGTACTTTTTTAACAATGAAACAGAAAATGTACTAACTGCATACATGAGTACATAACTGCATAAATGGGAACATACGAGGGTAATCGGAGAAGATGTTTAATACTTATATTAAAAACAGTAATACCAGTATAAATACTACAGGTCATTTCTAATCAAAGACAACATTTTCAGTTAGCTAATAGGATTCGGTATTACAATTAACGAGCAACTTCCACCTTTTTGAATGAAACATAGATTTTTGGATAAAAAAATTTTTTTTTTCTTCAACATAGTCTCCTTTGAGCTCTATGCACATTGTCCAACGTTTCTCCAATTTTTGTATCCCTCCCAGAAAATAATATTACATCGTTGATGCCAAATTTCTTTCGCTGAGACATTTCTTCAGGTTTGGAAACAAGAATTAGTCACTCGGAGCTAAATCCGGAGAATAGGGCGGAAGAGGGAGCATTTAGTAGCTCAATTCATGGATTTTTGCTATGGAAACTGCACATGCTTCCTCATACCCAAGTGATCATTCAAAATTTAAACCACTGATCCATGTGTGATGCGTATGGCTTCCGCAATATCTCGCACTTTTAATCATCGATAGGCCAACACTATATCGTAAATTTGTTCAATTGCTTAAGGTGTGGAGACCTCAACAGGGCGCCCAGAAAGTTCGGCGTCTTCCGTGCTTTTTTACCATTGAAATTTATCAAGCTTAGCCTTTTTTAAAATTTCTCCTCAAGTCATGAGGTAGTCTGCTACCAATGGCTGTCAAACACAAACTAAATGCCTCAGGTTACTCAAATTATGTCAGGAGTAAACTGACATACGCCTTTTGATATTAGAACTGTTGTCCTTTCAGTTAAGAGGCGGGAAATTCAAAATGTCGCGGACTTATTCTGAAAATTGAGCAAAATCGGATAACGCTTTTTGGATCAAATATTGTTGAAAAAAATGGAAAAAAGGAAGTAAGAGAACTATATTCGGCTCTGCCGAATCTATATACCCTTCACCAAATTATACTTTAAAATAAAATTAAAAAATTTTTTCTTTTAATTTTTTTTAATTTTAAAATTTTTTTTTTTTTCAAAATTGTTTTTAAAAAGTTTTTTTTTAATTAAATTTTTTTTTTTAATTTATTAGTGAAAAAAAATTTATGACAAATAAATATTTTTTGTGAAAAATAATTTGGGTTAAAAACTATTTTTCCCGATTTTGTAGGTCCAACTTACTATAGCCTTATATACATTATTGCAATGGACTTTGAAATATCTATAATTAGATATCCATATTGAGTATATTTATGATTTAGATATAGATCAAAAATAGGCCAAAAATAGAGGTTGTCTCGGATTTTTGCTCATATCTCCGTTATTTATGGAGGGATGACCCCGAAGATATCTGGGGTCAGACAGACAGACGGACATTGCTTAATCGACTCCACTATCTATAATGATCCAGAATATATATACTTTATAGGGTCGGAAAATTATATTGTGGAAATTACAAACGTAAAGACAAACTTATATATACCCTTCACACGAAGGTGAAGGGTGAAAAAATCGGTGTAATCTCGGTTTTGGTTACTTCTCAGCTGATTTTCTCGATTTTAAATAGTAACCTGAGTTGGACTATAGCAGATATATTGATGTATCAATCAAATATGTAAGTTATTTTGTGGCTTTGGAAAGTTGATTTCAACATACAACGTGGAGCAAAAGTAATAACCCTAATGGAAAACGCTATAACTTTATGCAAATGGCGCCAAATTTCAATTCGGTTTTGACATTTGTGAAGTAAACAAACGCAGAATGCAAATCGACAAGCCATGAATCAGTTTACACCGCAAGAACGCGGAATAAATGTTTCCAACGTTTGTAATCTTTATGTATTCATTCAATGAAGCCAACTAACGAATGTAGAGCTGTTTCCACAGATCTGCCCTTACAGAGTTATCACATGGAGCAATGGAATCAGCAGCCCCATTCACAGTTTCATTATCGACTGGGAGGCAGCCTGGGAAATGAGTGTCCAGTAGGACCTCAAGTGTTTCCTTACTATTCAAAGTCCAACTACCATATGGTTTCTGTATATAGCTTGGTACAATCGAGGAGGTTGATAGAATTTTACGAAATCGGTTAGTCTCAGAGGATCCTTCCACGCCGCTACAGAAGTCCCTCCAGGCTTTCTTTTTCGCATTCCTCGTAAGGTTCTTGAAGTGATTCAATGTTGGAAAATATTGCATAAAGCTGTAGTAATCGTGCTAGTTTATTTTAAATGTACTTTTTACTCTTCCTACGTACTTACTACAGAAAAACTCGTATTTATTGTTACAGTATTTTTGTTTTATATAAATGTTTATATGTATATTTGTGTGAATGTATAGTATGTTAGTAGGTATATGTAACTTTGCATGTATTTAATTCTTGTAAAGGGTCTTTTATGTAAATATATTATAATGTATGCTAGAGATCATCGATCTTTTTTATTAGATTGAAAGGCAAATGTCCGCCGGGGCATCGCTGGGTGTCGCGAATCCGAAATGTTAATTTTTCTATGACCTAAACTTGACCGATGGAATGGATTATGTTGGCTTTGTGGGCCACGATCGCACGATCAAATCGGTAGTTCAGAATATCCAATGAGGCATGAGCTGTGTGGCATGTAGCGTCGTCCTATTGAAATCGCATGTCATCGGGTTACATAGCATCCAATTCAAGCCTAAAGAAGTTGGTAATCAACGACTTATTGCGCTCGCCGTCGATGTTGTTATCTAAGAAATATCGGCCAATGACACCGTTATTGGTTCATTGTTTAGTGAACTAGTAGATTCAAATTACCCACCACGCTGGGAATAGTCCTCTTGGTAGGACGATTATGGCGACCGTGACATGATAAAACCATTTTACCATTTTTACGTGTTGTTGATCATTATATCCATATAAATAATAAATAACAGCCAATTCGATAGATGTAGCTTCAACAAAATGGCCGTTATCAACTATCAAAATTCGAAAGTCCCTATTGGAAGACCCTTTGTATGTTTTCACCTTGTACATAAACGTTTTGAATATCATATAGACTTTTGTATTGAAATAACCAACCAAAATGTAAAAAAAAAAATTAAATGAAGGCAAGGGTACGTATACCACATTATACAGACATACATATGTACATACATACATATATGTGAAAATGTGTGTGTGTTGTGTCTGTGTTACCTGGTACAAGTACTCGTAACTACAACGTTAAGTAATGTTTTAACTGTGTGTGTTATACACAAGGGTCACATAAAATATGCATTAAAACAAAGACTATTATACCATGATTACATTTATGTATATGTATAAACAAAAGTTTATACATGTATTTATGTATTTCTAGTATATGTATTATATACATACATAGACATATGTTTTGATACGTTTTTTTTTTTTAATATTTAGCTCATTTAAACAGTAGCTGATTAAGAAATAAGCACGCTAATCTTCTTTTGATATTAAAATAAATATTCAATTTGATATATGAATAAAAATGAAGTTTGATATATGAAATAAAAAACGATTTGAATTTAAAAGTCTGTAACGACTGCCTGCATCATTCATCATGTTTATAAACACGTCCATCAGTAGAAGCTTCTGCTTTTCAACAATGATTGATAGCATGCCGTTAAGAGCATTGTAGAAGATTCCCGAAAGATGGCGTGTGTATAAATAGTTGCAGTCGTGAGTTTATTTTATAATAGGCGCTGTTAGAGTTAACATCAACTGTCTTGTTCATTTAAGTTTGTACATTATAAAGTGTGTGTGCATTTCTGCGAATTAATAAACGTGTATAAAAACAATGAGTGACTATGTGAACTGTTGTTGTTGTTGTACATTTTAAATAAATAAAGAGTTATTACATATGAGAACCTCTGCACACTTTTTGTGTAGCATAGTGTAATTAACCCACATATTTCAATAATTTTAAGCCATTCTTAAAATGTCTCCTATAATTTTGATTTACTCACCATAACTTTTATTCTATCTTGTACTGTACTCAGTTAGTAACTATTGTCACTTTCTGTTGCAGTTACTATATTCCTTCATGAAATTGAATAACTACGAGCAAAAGGTTACACCTCGAGTTGAAATACGGAGGGGGTCTTCATGAATGCTTGTGTGTTGCCATAACAATAAAAATATATTGTGTGGAAAAGTACTTTTTGTTTGTATACGTACGTTTTCATTCAAAACTGTGTATAGAATTTATTTTTAATATTTTCTGTATTTTGTTTTGCTTTATTTTGTGTGTTTTTTTGTATTTAAACAAATACAAGTTATATTTTATTTACTCAAGTCCTTAGAAAATACACAACAATAGTTGAATTTTAAATAATTAACTTAATACTTGTCCTAGCCAGCACATGTGAGCATTTGTGTACATGTGAGTACTCGTACATAAATTGTTTTGTTTCTATTGTTTTGTAAAACCTTGCTAAATATCAAGTTTTTCTAGAATTATTTATTTAACAAAAAAAGGTGCTAAAATATTTGTTTACTGCTGCAAAAAAAAAAACAAATGCTCACTGTTTCCTTTTTTAACTTGAAATTTATGCCTGCACATTTAATGAAAGAAATAAAAAAGAATTTGCTTACCTACTGGTATTTTTTTTTTTTTCTTTTTTGTACAAAATGGTTAAAACAAATATGGTTTCACCGGAAAGCTGGTTAGAGTTCCTGTATGGGGCTAAAATGGAAATTTAGGTAAACAATATATAGCTTTTTTTTATTACAAGTATTGGATTGTAGTGATATCACAATGTTATATGTAAAATATACAGTATTGCTCAAAACAGAAACCATACTGTCTTCAGTTTATAGAAATAGTTAATAAATATTTCAAATATTCATTATTCATAACTAAAGTAGTGCCAAGTGTTTCCAACTAAGCACTTCCTTACTTACACAATAGCACCTAAATTCATTATAAAACTAGTTACAAGTAATGGCTTTAACAACTCATTGATAGCTAGGTCAACCAGAAGTCGTTATGCTAATGACATATAACAGACAATAAATAAGTCATTATATGACTAATTCTATGTAATGCAGACTTGAATTCAAATATAATGGTTTTAACGGCCTGTTTAAAGATGCGTAATGGTCCTCAACAGCTGTTAACATATCTGTGGGTATTATTATCATATCTGTGAAACATACAACATTCAATGAAAGCTTTGAGTTGATCATTGTTTGAAAGTATGGCAACACCGAATGTTTAAGCTGCTAACATTAACATCGAAAGCTTTAGAATTCGAATGTACTTGTTTGTCGTTAAGATCATTGTAGGAGATTCACGAAAAATGGCGTGTGTATAAATAGTGGCAGAGGTGGCAGTCGTGAGTGAGTTAATCATAGGCGCTGTTAGAGTTAACATCAACTGTCTTGTACATTTAAGTGTGTGTACATTTCTGCGAATTGATAAACGTGCATAAAGACACTGAGTGACTATTTAGACTATTGTTGTTTTACATGTTAAATAAATAAAGAGTTGTTACACATTTTAAGCTACTAAAACTGCTTTTGAGTGCAAATAAAGCACTCAAAAGTATACGGTTTATTTAAAATAAATAAACCAACGTTTTAAAAAGGTTAAAACGGAACAATATTTACACATCACTACTTATACATTGGCATTTTAACTCATTCGCATGGAAATAGCGATTTGAACAAGAGGAATTAACAAAAATGTAATTATTCAAAGGTTTAATACATTTTATAATGAATTAATCATGATAACCTAACCTAAGTACTATATATCAGATTATATGTCAGCCATTACCAAACTACTTCTAAGTAATGACGGAAGTAAGTTGTTCAGTAATTGAGAAACTGCTAGTGATAACCAAGTTTTATTTTGTGTTTATATTTTCTGCAACTTTTATTTATTAATTCCAAGATCCTTAACCTTATTTAGTTTGAGGAAGAAAAAGTCCTACAAATCCCTGTCCACTTTAGGTCTTGTGAAATAACAAAATCATTCAGTAAAACATTTATTTCATATAAATACCCTTTATAACCTTTCAACATAAACTTTAAAATTGAAAAAAATTTTTGTTCAACAAAAATAAAACAGAAAAATATTTTTATTTGACGATAACCTTGCTGCAATGGCCTTAAGATAACACGATGAAATAAATATTTACAATTATCAAATACAGAAAACCATTGAGCTGGAAATTTATTTAACCATTTATTACCAAACAATTTTTATTTGTTTTCATTGCATGAATGTGTGCAAAAATTTCAACTGAAAAAAAAAGAAACAAAAATAATTGGAAATTTACAAAAAGTTAAAAAAAAAACCTTTAAAGATTTAAAGGTTTTAAAATTCGCGAAAGCCAAGTTTATAGGTTAATTTTTGTTTTAAAAAGCTTTAATAAATGTACTTGGATACAAAATCTCATAAAACATTTTAATAAATATTTAAATATATTTAATGTGAATAAAAAATCCGCGGGATGATCCTTGTAATTTTAGGACACATAAACTACTTTTTATTGCTCCAAATTATACTAGTTCCCTTTTCTTTTCATATATTTTAAATAGAAGGCAACCCTTCTTTATCTTCCCATTAATTAGTTTTCAGTTTATCATCGGTCTTTCCCTTAAACGCTTGTGCTGATTTAACGCTGTTCATAATTCCTAAAAAAATGTATACTTGCTGTGAAATAATTGTAAATTTAAATAATAATTAAACAGAATTTAATAAATTGTATTAAATATAAGTGAAAGTGAAATATTATTAAGCAAATGTGATTAAAAAAATTGTAACAAAAATGTGATTTAATTGTTTTCTTATTTTCTTTTTCTCCAATCCGTTTTTTTTATAAAGCCATTAAAGTAAAGCATAAAAGGAGATTAAAAATGTCTCCCTCTCTCCTAAAAAGCAGAGAAAGTGTTGAGTAAATTCAAAGTGTAAATGAAGCAAATTTGTGTGTGTGTTTTTTGTTGTTGTCATTGTTGTGTTTACTAAGAAGAAGAGCGTAATTAAAATAACAACAAAAACAGCTAAACATACTGGTTGTTTGTTATTGTTTTGATTCTTTTCACTTCTGGGTAAACAAAACAATGCAAGTGTTGTCAATATAGCAAGAACTTTTTTATCAATAAAATTATTCAAATAATGAATATTTAAGTGGGTAACCAAATTGGTAAGTAATTGGTAATTGATTTACTATTATTTAATTTAAATAACTATAATACTGAACAAAACTAAATAATTTTGTGTTGTTAATATAAGTAAATAAATGGTATAGTAACGAATTAATAAAATAATACAAATTGCTTAAGATTGTTTTTGGATTGTGACCTATTAATTGAATATTTAAACCACTTGAAAACATTTGTATGGTATTTTTGCAAAATAAATTCTTTAAAAGTAATCCCCGTAATAAGGGAATTTGTCCCCAAAGATGGGGATTTTGTAAGGTTTTTGAGGACATAAAATTTCCTTTGGGGACTGGGGATTTTATTGGGGATATTTGAAAATATTTCGGGAATTTTATGGAGATAAAGTAATTATTTAAATGTTGTTTTATTATCGATAATAACAATAAATTACCAATAAGTGAACTTTATTTCATGTTCTGTAAATAGAAAATAGAGATGCTTAATGCTATTGAATGTAGAAGGTGGGCAAAAGTAATCAACCATTGATCTTTTGCTGTATTTTTTGTTTTTAATAAAAAACTTTGGTTCTGCTTGTGAAAAAAGTTTTTAATATAAAATAACAGCAAAAGACCCACCTTGTTTGTATCATAACATATAATATGATATAATCTTTAAATCCAAAGCAGTATTTTCAAAAAGTTTTCTAATTGTCGGTTCTATATCCAGATCAATATAAATTTTGATGGTAAAGTACAATGCAAGGTGTAATTCTCAATCTTCGAGTTGAATTTACAATTGATTATTCTCAAAAGTGTGTTTATCCTAAATGTTTGGTTAAAAAAGATACCACTATCAATTTAATATAAGATTTGAAACGATGTGTTACGAGATGCAGTGGAAAAAAATGTTCAACTAGTTGGTATGAATATTTTCAAAAGAAACTTTGACAAATTCATAAGAATTTTGGTTTCAAGGAACTTTCTTAATGTTATAACAATTAATTCGAACAGTTATTAGCCAATTTATTTAATATGTAATTTAGTTTTTGTGAAAATTTCAAGAAAAACCATATTTGGGGATTTTTGGGGATATTTTTAATTTTGGTTGGGGATAGCGATTAAAAGTACCCCTAACAATGTATGTTTGTCCAATTTGTTGTTGTAAATAAATAAGAGAAACAATTAAACATGATTAATTTTGCTCTGTTTTAAGTGAGAGTTGTTAAAGAAAACAAATAAGAAGGGAAAGTAGTCATTTGAAAAAAATATTTGGAACGTGTTTTTTTTTTTGTATTTTGTTTGTTGTTTATTTTATGTACAATATATGCAATTGTAAGTAAATAATTATATATTTTATAATATCTGTAGAAATATAATTGTGACGGTCTTCAAAGTTTATACGAATCATTTTCTAATCACTGCATAAAGTTTAACCAAAAAAAGGGATGTATCGGAACAGGTGGTGAGTCACCTCCCATACAAAGTAAATAATTATTTCGAAATATTTTGTGAACTATAATTGCAAGATTCTTCAAACTTTGTCTAAATGGCTCTTTTATCATTCTGCACAGTTTCGTTAACAATTTTCGGGTTTGGAGTATTGGGCGTGGCACACCCTATACGAAGTAAACATATAATTTCGAATATCTGGAGAACTATAATTGTAAAAGTGTTTAAACTTTTTACGAATTATTGTTTATTACTGTGAGGAGTTTAGCTGAATATAGGCGAAATTAGAGTTAGAGGGCGTAGCACTTCCCAGACGAAGTAAATATTAATTTCGACTATATGGGGAACCAAAATGATAGGGTTCGAAAAAGGAGTACAGTTACTTCCCAAATAAAGTAATAATTGCTCTAATAATTAGCTTTCTTATCATTTTCAGAGATTGACTGAAAATGGTCGGGATTGTATTAGTGGTCGTGGCACCTCCAATACAAAGTAAATTATTAATTTCGAATATCTGGAGAACTATAATTCTAAAAGTATTTAAACTTTGTATCAATCAATTTATTATCATTATACGGAGGTTAGAGAAAAACGAATTTATTCCTGATCACTGTACCAAGTTTAAGAAAAAAAGCGTGACCCGAACCATGGGAATGGTACCGCCATTACAAAGAAAATTGAAATTTCGAGAGCCTTTAAGCTTTGTCTGCATCACATAAATTTGTACAATGTTTGGCTGCAATTGGATGTATAGTAGGAATGACCCCTCCCATATAAAGGAAATATGTAGTTATGTATAATTGAAGAATTATCGTAGTTAAAGTAATGCTTGATATAAGTTATTTTTTTTACATAAAATATATAAAAATGGGTGGGATCAGAAGTGGAATGGTAGGTCTCATACATAGTTAGTTACACAGAGAAAAGAGACTCGTTATAGCAATCGAATTTGTTGCCAATCGAATGATTCGGTTGAAAACAGAATTTTTCGGTTCCATCAACAGAAAGTCAGTTGCCAAAGAAGAATTCCGGTCAAATCAACCATACTTTTGTTACCCCTTTTAAAATTTTGTAGCCACAACTGTAAAATTTGGTCACTAAGGTAGAATCATTCGATTGGCAACAAATTCGGTTGCTATCACGAATCTGTTTTCTCTGTGTAGTTATTTTCGAATCTAAAGTGAACTGTAATTGTGAGAATATCAATAGTTTGCATGTGTTATTTTCAAACCATTGTACGTAGTTAGGTTGTATCAGAAATCCATTCATATTTTTTATACCCCTCACCTTCGTGAGAAGGGTATACATATATAAGTTTGTCATTCCGTTTGTAATTTACACAATATAATTTTCCGACCCTATAAAGTATATATATTCTGGATCCTTATAGATAGCGGAGTCGATTTAGGCATGTCCGTCTGCGTGTCTGTTGAAATCAATTATCTGGAGACCCCAGATATCTTCGGAATCCAAATCTTCAATAATTCTGTCAGACATGGTTTCGAGAAGTTTCCTATTTAAAATCACCAAAATCCGTCCATAAATAACGGAGATATGAGCAAAAATCCGAGACAACCTCTATTTTTGGCCTATTTTTTTATTTATATCTCGATTACTAAGTCATAAATATAGACAATATGGATATCTAATGTTAGATATTTCAAAGTCCATTGCAACGATCGGGAAAAATATTTTATAACCCGAATTTTTTTTCACAAATAACATTTTTTGGTCATACATTTTTTTCACTAATAATTAAAAAAATTAAATTTTTTTTTTTTTTAAAATTGGAAAAAACTTAAAAAACAATTTCGAAAAAAAAAATTTTAAAATTAAACATTTTTTTTTTTATTTTTTAATTTTATATTAAAATATAATTTGGTGAAGGGTATATAAGATTCGGTACAGTCGAATATAGCTGTCTTACTTGTTTTATTTTACTAGGATAAGGGTAGCGAAGATCACCGGGTTATTCTTTATTTTTAAGTTATGTTTTAGATTGCCTATGCTTGACATGTGGAGCATGGTTGAAGAAAGCGGCATGACATGGCAATGTTGGGTGTGCCATTTGCAGCGGACTATACAAGACAACTGATATCTTACAGCATAGTTACAATATAATGCAAGTGTTGATTATTATGCATTACCCAAACCCGAAAAGTTTTTGTATAAGAAACATTCCATAAAGTATTAAATTTTGTTAACTCGCGATACTGATTGGCACCTTAAATCAACATACAAAATAATTTATGTATGTAGTAGTATTTTTCCTGTTTCTTTTTTGCTTTACAAAACTATTTTCCCAAAAAATGGTCAATCAACCTGTCTTTACTACAGCTAGGATAAAAACATCTATGTAGTAAAAAAAATTAATTTTTTTTTTTGTAAAAAACTTTTAGACAGACTTTTTGATTTGTGTACATATGGTGGGTCATTCAATAAAGATTCAAATGGGGGAAAAATACTGGCAGAAAAAAAGTTTTAACAAGCGCTCAGCCGTTTAATTAAAAAATATTCTTCTGGATTTCCAGTGTGTGTATTTTATCTTATTGTTGGCAATTTTAAGCACCGTTTACTTTGGTTTTAGACTCGCCAACACATAAAGATATTTTTTCTTATTTTTTTCCAATTTTTTTTTAACATTTGTTTGCATACTTTAAGGTTTAAGCCGCAACAAAACCAGCAGAACAAATACTCTAGTATCGGTGTTTAAATATTTTAAATGAAAAGGGTAAAACATCAATAAATCATTCATTTTATTTAACAGTGCTTTTTAGTTTAGGTTTCTGTTGAGGAATTTATTTTTATGTAATTTTATTTCATTTCAGTTTTTGGGATCCATGACCTTTAGTCTACTTACATATTTTACTATTTATTATAGGATGTTATTCATTCATTTATATATTTATTTATTTTCTGTTTTTCATGCCTCTTGTCCTATTTTGGCCTTGTTGAACCTGCTTGTTAATGGTATAGGTTGTAGTACATAGATTTTTATTTTATTTCAGTTTTATTTTGTTTCGCTGTATTATGCTAAGACGAAGGTTATTATGGAATTATTTATATTTTGATACACCAGTCTTATTTGTAAATAAATAGATATTTTCATTCAGCAGATACACGTACAATTTTGTTTTTGTTTTTGTTCATCCGCCTTCCTTCAAACGGCATCAAATGTTGACGTCTGTGGCAGGTCTTTTTTTTCATATTTCCTATTTGTTTCTGTTAGTCAAATCACGTTCTATATTATGATTTATTATCATTGGTATGTTTTCTAACTGGAATGAACAAAAAAACCAACAACAGTTTTCTCTGTATTTAATAAAATAGATATTTTTCTTGTATTTAAGTAGTTGTAGGTTTCAGAAATTGTGAAGAAAAGAAATTTGCATTTTTATGTCTATTGTCCAAGGGAATTGTTAGACACGAGTTTAGGTTATTGTTATTTTTACATTTAGTATATTGCACTATGGGAGAAACCGAAGCTATACTAGCTTATTCTTTTGTAGATGTTTGAAAAAAAAAAAAATAGTTCCACTATGACATATAACAGATCAGTGATCGGCGCTCATGGCCACCAGGGACAGAATGCTCTTTAGATATACACAACAAGAATATGAGTGAAACTCAACAAAAATGAAACAAATTGAAGATTGTGAATAAGAAAACTATTATTTTGCAATATTACACTACATCTTCTAATGTGGTATGTTCTTTTTGTGCCAAACACTGTGACAGATTTATAATATAATCAAAACATCTTATTTGTTTGCATTAAAATTAAAAGAACACTGCTAGTAATACCTTAAATTAAGTTAATTACTTTTCCAACACAAAGTTTCAGAAGTTTCTTACCATATTTTCAACTTTAACAACCCATTGTAATTTCGTGGTAATTTCATAAGTAAATGAATGGTTTTGGTATTGAAAACACTAAAATAACCTGATGAGTGCTGACATAATAAATTGATTGGTATCTTGTGTATTATTATTGTAATGCTTGTTGTTGTTAATGATAATGGTCTTATTTGCAGTATACATACAAACTTACACAAACATATATTTTTACATACATAGATATTAGGGTAGTCCTTATATTAGACTTTTTAGATTTTTGGTACTATCAAGGTCTTAAATTGTTCTTCACATATTATTTAAAAAAAAAAAATTAAATTAAATGTTGAAAAAATTCCAATTAAAAATATTTTCTGTATTTCAGTTACCCATAGAAGTATAAAATACTAGCATTAAACCCGGTGCGCTTCGCCACCCCAATTGGATGAAAGAAATAGTACTATTAAGTCTCCCTTTGTGACTTAAAGCTAATTCAGGATAACATGCCTCTAGATTCATGTTTATTGAATCATTGTATTGTGGCTTCTAGCACATTCGAAACGTATTATTATAATAAAAAAGTACCATTTAGACCCACACATGATCATTTTTATAGAAAATGCTAAAGAAATGTACCACTAAAGTCACCTTTTGTGAATTCTAACTCATTCCGAATCATGTGTGCCTAATTTTTAATTTTTAGGTTTAATTTTATAAAATAGTCAAAAAATATTATTAGTTGGAAAAAAGTACCTGTGAGTCCCTTTTTTAGATTATTATTCGGTCAGGATCATATACCATTCGAAGAACAAAAAAATACAAATTATTTTTGTATCCTCAATGACATATAGATGGCTTAGTGACTTTCTTTCTTTACTCAGAATCATATCAGTAAAATAATTTAATATAATAAAAAGTATCAACAGAGGAAAAAGTACCAATTTTCCACACTTGAACCACCGTCAAGTTTGAAATCAAAGTAATTTCCTTATTCTAAGTTCAATATATTAGAAAATTCAAAAAGTACTATTTGGAGAACGAAAAAATACTTCTTAGTTTGGTTTAGTTCACAATTTTTGGTATCATAATACAATTGAGCACCCCATTCTTGCATATTTCTTTAGTGAGAATTATATTAGCCTACCATAATGTATTTAAGCTAACTAATTTAATATATTAAAAAAGCACCATTAAAAGAAAAAGTAAAAAATTTCCTTTATCCTCTTGAACACCCGTTAAGTCTGAATTTAAAATTTGTATAGCATTTCCTATATTATCAACTGATTTTGTTTTTATAACACTTAACATTTAATAAATTATCACAAAACCGAACCGAAACCCATCGGTTTTAAATTTTTTAAAACCGAAACCGCGGTTTTGAAATTCTTCTTGAAATTCTTTTTGGAAACTTTACTATAAATGTATTTAAAAAGTACTATTACAACAAAGAAAATGTACCATATTGTCTCCAATTTAATTTTTACTCACTGAGGAGCATATATTTTATATTTCTAGGTCCATTATTATAGAAAATTCAAAATATACCATTAGAATAATGAAAAAGCGCCATAATGTTCCCAGTTATAGAATCCTACTCGCTCGAGTCCATATAATATTATGTTCATGTTTCTAGATTTATTATAGAAAATTTAAAAAGTACCATTAGAATAAAGAAAAAGTATTAAGTATTCTCTTTGAATTTTCAGTCACTTTGGTATTTGCTATTTCTAAATCGATTATTAGAGAAAATTCAAAAAGTACCTTTATAATATAGAAAAAGTAGCATAAAGCCCCTACTTGCGGATTCCCAATCGGGAATTGTGAAATAAGCTTTATTTCACAATTCTAAGTTCCTTGGTGAAGAAGATACAAAAAGTACTATTCAAATATAGAAAAAGTACCATAAAGACTCCCCCTTAAATTCTCACTCCCTTATGACCATATATGTTTAATTTTATGTTTCTAGGTCCATTATTATAGAAAATTTAAAAAGTAGTATTATGTCCCCACTTGAAGATTTTCTTTCGCTTAGGTCTATATAAGCGTTATTGGTGAAGAAAATACAAAAAGTACCATTCGAATAAAGTACGAAAAAGTACCAAAAAGTCTCCCCCTAGAATTATCATTCACTTAGGAAATTTAAAAAAGTACCATTATAATAAAGGAAAGATATCACGAAGTATCCTCTTGATTTTTAACTTACTTAGTACCATATACGCTTAATGTCATATTTATATGTCCATTATTACAGAAAATTCAAAAAGTACCATTAGAAAACAGAAAAAGTACCAAAAGGCAGCCACTTGTGGATTCCCACTCACTCGGGTCCATATAAGCTTTATTTCATGTTTTTAGGTTCATTGTTGAAGAAATTACAAAAAGTACCATTCGAATAAAGAAAAAGTACAAAAAAGTCTCTCCCTAGAATTCTCACTCACCTAGGACCTAGGACCTTAATTCCATGTTTCTAAGTCCATTGCTATAGAAAAGTCAAAAAAGTACCATGAAGTGTCCGCTTGAATTTTCACTAACTTATTACCATATACGCATAATTTCGTACTTCTATGTCCATTATTACAAAAAAATCAAAAAGTACCATTAGAATATAGAAAAAGTACCAAAAAGCCCCCACTTGTGGTTTCCCACTCACTCGGTTCCATATAAACTTTATTTCATGTTTATAGGTTCATTGTTGAAGAAATTACAAAAAAGTACCATTCGAATAAAGAAAAGGTACCGAAAAGTCTCCCCCAAGAATTCTCACTCACTTAGGACCATATATGCTTAATTTCATGTTTCTAAGTCCATTGCTATAGAAAAGTTAAAAAAGGACCATTAGAATATAGAAAAAGTACCATGAAGTGTCCGCTTGAATTTTCACTCACTTATTACCATATACGCATAATTTCGTACTTCTATATCCATTATTACAAAAAAATCAAAAAGTACCATTAGAATATAGAAAAAGTACCAAAAAGGTATCCGCTTGTGGATTCTCATTCACTCGGGTCCATATAGGCTTTATTTCATGTTTCTAGGTTCATTGGTGAAGAAATTCCAAAAAGTACCATTCGATTAAAGAGAAAGTACCAAAAAGTCTCCCTCTAGAATTCTCACTCACTTAGGACCATATATGCTTAATTTCTTGTTTATAAGTCCATTGTTATAGAAAATTCAAAAAAGTACTATTAGAATAAAGAAAAAGTACCAAAAGGCAGCCACTTGTGGATTCCCAATTACTCGGGTCCATATAAGCTTTATTTAATGTTTCTAGGTTCATTGGTGAAGAAATTACAAAAAGTACCATTCGAATAAACAAAAAGTACCAAAAAGTTTCCCCCTAGAATTCTTACTCACTTAGGACCATATATGCTTGATTTCAGGTTTCTAAGTCCATTGCTATAGAAAATTCCAAAAAGTACCTTTAGAATAAAGAAAAAGTACCATGAAATGTCCGCTTGAATTCTCACTCACTTAGAACCATATACGCTTAATTTCGTCTTTCTATGTCCATTATTACAAAAAAATCAAAAAGTACCATTAGAATATAGAAAAAGTACCAAAAAGGCAGCCACTTGTGGATTCCTACTCACTCGGGTCCA
This sequence comes from Calliphora vomitoria, assembly GCA_942486065.2. Taxonomy (NCBI): domain Eukaryota; kingdom Metazoa; phylum Arthropoda; class Insecta; order Diptera; family Calliphoridae; genus Calliphora; species Calliphora vomitoria. The sequence goes on along the minus strand of OW818031.2, from coordinate 17,991,373 downwards.
TATAAACTTTATTTCATGTTTATAGGTTCATTGGTGAAGAAATTACAAAAAGTACCATTCGAATAAAGAAAAAGTACCAAAAAGTTTACCCTAACTCACTTATTTCCATATATGCTTAATTTCATGTTTCTAGGTCCATTATTATAGAAAATTCAAAAAGTACCATTAGAATAAAGAAAAAGTACCATAAGTACCACTCTAATAAAGAAAAACTGCGATAAAGTCTCCCCCTAAAATTCTCACTCACTTATTACCATATATGCTTAATTTCATGTTTCTAGGCCCATTTTTAAAGAAAGTTCAAAAAGTACCATTAGAAGAACAAAAAAGTACCTATAGTTCAGTTCTCACATTTTGGTACCTAAATATTATCTCCTAATCCTAATTCTAACTTTACTCAGATACATATCAGCTAACTTTAATGTCGATAAGCGAAATAATTTAAAATATTAGAAAAAGTACCATTAGGACAAAAAGTACCAAATCCCCTTTTCCTCCTTGAACACCACTCAAGTTTGAAATTTAAAAATATTCCATTTTGCCAAAATTGTTTATGCTTAAAGACATGCCTCAAACGATTAAAATCTGTGTTAATGTGCTCAAGAAAAATAAGTTTTAAAAAAGGTACCAAACTGTTTTCCCGGATTTGGACAAATATACATCTTGTCAGTCGAGTTCCAAATAGCACTCTGTTAGTTAATTTTTGCATGAATCCAGGAACCAATGTTAAAAATTTATAAAAATTGGCTGAAAATGTTAAATAAAATGTATTTTTCCGTTTTTACCCCCTTTTTGGTACCATTTTTATCCCCATTGCGGTGTTAAAATTTTAATCAAATAAATTTCTGTATCGTGGTGGGAGCTTAAAATAAAATATTTATATGTCTATATCAATTTGTAGAAAAACATACTTTATGAAAAAAGTACCAAAAATAAATACAATTTTTATCCCTTAAAGGTTCGAATTTCCAAAAAGTACCAAACTTATATTTTTTATTTTTTGATATGTAATGAATACGATTTAAAATTTGTTTCTATGTTTAGTAGTTTAAAAGATACATATGGTGCCAAAAAAGTACCAAAATACAGTTTTTACCCGTTTTCTCCCCTAAAAGGTTCGAATTACGAAAAAGTACGAAACACCTTTCAGCTTTTTTTTTAAATGGAGTAACATGCAATTTTAAGTTTTTTTGTATCTTTATTAGTTTCGAAGATATAAGGTTACCGAATTTACCCGTTTTTACCCTTTTTTACCCCCTAAACGTTCGAATTTCCAAAAATCCCTTCCTATCGGATCGTTTTGGGGAGGGAGGAACCCACAGTTAAAATTTCATGATTCTAGCTTCAACCGTTTGGGCTGTGCGATGATGAATCAGTCAGTCAGTCAGTCAGTCAGTCAGTCAGTCAGTCAGTAACGTTACTCTTTTATATATATAGATAATAATTTTCTGATATCTAACCATTACAATTTGATACCAAAAAATGTCATGTCTCAATACCAAATTTTATATTTAAAAATTTTTTTTAAACGAAATTTCAGAAAAAAATTGTTTTCGATTCTAATATTGGACTAAAAATTACTCTGAACTTGATAGTATTTAGTATATATGATTTCCATGACCATACAATATTTAAACGTCTCCAGAATATCGAAATTACACCATTTCCAATTATATTTCAGAAAATTCCAATTGAATTTCAGAAATTTCCAATTATATTTCAGAATTTTCTAATTGAATTTCAGAAACTTCCAATTATATTTCAAAATTTTCTAATTGAATTTCAGAAACTTCCAATTATATTTCAAAATTTTCTAATTGAATTTCAGAAACTTCCAATCATATTTCAAAATTTTCTAATTGAATTTCAGAAATTTCCAATTATATTGGAGAATTTTCCATTTATATTTCAGAAATTTCTAATTGTATTTCGGAAACATCCATTTGTTTCAGAAATTTCTAATTGCAGTTTTTAAAGGCCAAAACCGAAACCGACAATTATTCTTCGGTTTTTACTTTTAATATATTTTCAGTAGAAAAATTCAAAATTTAGATATAAGAGACAAACTTTTTCATTTAATATCTCGTAAAGAATGACACAAACTTATTTAAAAATTGAACAACGAGTATTTCCTGACAATTTAACTTCAAATGAATCTTTATTTATTTAAAAATAATGAAAAATTTTTGTAACAAAAACTTAGCTATTTTCAAATATCCGATAAAAGTATGGAGTACTAGCTGACCCGATCCGCCTCGCCACTCCCATTGGAAGAAAGAAATAGTACTATTAAGTCTCACTTTGTGAATTAATACCAATTCAAGATAACATGTCTCTAGTTTCATGTTTATTGATTCATTGTAATGTGGATTCTAGCTCCTTTGGAACGTATTATTAGAATAAAACAAGTAAGAGGCTGTGCCGATTCTTATATACCCTTCACCAAATTATACTTTAAAATAAAAATTTTAAATATTTTTAGGTAAACAAAATTATTTTTTTTTTTTTCAAAATTTAATAAATTATTTTTCTTTTCAAAATTGTTTTCAAATAATTTTTTTTTTCGAAATAGTTTCTTTTTAATTTTTTTAAATTTTTTTTTAGAAAAAAAATTTATGACAAAAAAAATTTGTTTGGTAACAAAAAAAAAAAAATATTTTTCCCGATTTTGACCCATTGTAAGTCCAAATTATTATAGCCTTATATAGATCGTTGCAATGGACTTTGAAATATATGTCATTAGATATCCATATTGTCAATATTAATAACTTAGTGATCCAGATATAGATCACAAATAGGCTAAAAAATCGAGGTTGGCCCGGTTTTTTCCTTATGTCTCAGCCATTTGTGTCCCGATTTTCTCGATTTTAAATAGCAACCGAGCCGGAAGAATTCCCGATATATTGATGTATGAATCAAGCTTGTAAGTTATTTAGGGTCTTTAAAAAATTGATTTCAACAGACAGACGGACAGACAGACATGGCTTAATCCACTCCGCTATCTATAAGGATCCAGAATATATATACTTTATAGGGTAGGAAAATTATATTGTGGAAATTACAAACGGAATGACAAACATTTTGTTTACCCACTCAGCATCATGATTCTGGGTCCATTATTATAGAAAATACTAAAGAGAGGTACCACTAAAGTCACCTTTTGTGAATTTTAACTCATTCAAAATCATGTGCTAATAGTTTTTGTTACCTCAATGTCATATAGCTTAATGACTTTCTTTCTTTATTCAAAAGCATATCAGGCAACTATTATGTATACATATAAGTAAAATAATTTAATATAATAAAAAGTACCATTAGAAGAAAAAGTACCAATTTCCACACTAGAACCCTGATTCTAGGTTCAATATTATAGAAAATTCAAACAATTTTAATTTGTGTAGCATTTCTTATATTATCAACTGATTTTGTTTCTATAACACTTAATATTTAACAAATTATCACAAAACCGAAAAAATACACAAATCCGAAAGAAACACAGTTTCAAATTTCATATTTCTTAATAGTAAAATGTTAATAACTTAAAAATTGTTGGTTAGATTTGATAATTTTTGATATTACACAGAAAAAAATGACAACAGTTACTTAATAATTAAAAAAAATTGTAATCACTTGGTTAAGTTTTGTAACAATTGTTTTAATTAAATTATTTGTAAATTGTTATACACAGAAAAAAGTTTCAACATAAATAGTATGATTTGATTTCTTTGATTTCAATTCATAAAATTTATAAATAATTTCTTAAATAGTATGATTTTGTTCATATTTCTTGTTTTTAAATAAAATCTAGGAGGCTTGAAAAAAATATTTCAATTTTCATTTATATTTTTATGTTGTTTGAAAATTATATTTTTATGTTGTTTGAAAATTTTCCTTGGAAAATTTTTATGATTTTCAGCCACAAAATGAGCAAATATGCGTGTTATTGACTGCATTTTTTGAAGCAGATGAAATTTTTTAATATTAATGGATGCTTAATGATATTTTTTTTACGTTTCAGACTTTTTGATTTATCTTGAATAATTGGTAATATAGGGCTATTTTACAAACATATTTGAACTAAGCCATCAAGTAATGCAATTGTAATGCAATTTATTATAAAATATCTAGAAATTTATGCAAAAAATTCCATCATGTACACTTTTATAATATTTATGAAAGTGTTCATATTCTGAATGAAAAAAGTTTGGGAAAAAAAAGTCATGTTCGATTAATAATATCTATTACAAAATTCATTCCAATTATGAATTTCTTTTTTCTGTGTATTGACAATTTTTATTATTATCTTATGAAGTATTTCATTTGTTGAGTAAATAAATTAAAAAATGTCAAAAATAAATTGTACATTTTAGAATTAAAATCTATAAATAAAATGTTGATTGCTAGTAATGGAAATTTTCGCGAATTGTTAAAGAAAAATATACAAGGTATGTTTATTACATAAGTTGTAACAATTAAGGGAATAACATTGGACGAAAAATCATTTAAAGATATATTTTTTCCACAGGGCTCACGTACAAATCTGAAAGACCGTATCATGGTCATTCGCATAGCAAATACGATGATCGTCTTTGAATAAATCTGTATAAAATGCAAGATTCCATTCAACATTATTAAGAATTATACAGCGATCACATGTGTCGTTGCTCCAATGCATTCTGCTTTTTAACCGAATCCAAAGTAAATACCTGATGATAGATCCGATTATATTCACGATTGTTCCGACTTATGTAATAGAACTCATAAGATTGGGATGAAATAACCAAGAAAAACTCCCTTATCAATGTCATTTTCAAAATTAAAACTTGTAATTATTAATAAAGAACCACTTAAGTAAACCCTTTATTGTTTTTCTTAGTATAGATAGGTCAATAAAATAGTAATAACTTCTTTTAAATCCATTAGAAAAATTGCCATTAATTGTTAACAACAATATTGTTTAATATGATTATCTTAATATTTAAATATAATAGTTAATTGTTAATCAATTAATTGTTCAATAAGACAATGTTGTAGTTAAAAAATATTGTTGAGAGTTAACAACTTTAAGTAACAATTTTTTTTTATATTTACAAAATCGATTGCTGGTGCCTTTTTAATTAAAAAATTAATTGTATTGACGAATTTGGTATTTAATATGACAATTGATTTGTCGTAATTTTTTTCTGTGTATGTTAAAACTAATGAATCGTATATTTTTTAAGATTTTCTATATATCGGATATCTCAAAAAAGATACCTTCCATTTTCAAAAATTTTATTTAATAAGAGCCATTGATCGATTAAAACATCCTCGAATCTTGTATCAATATAGTTCGAACTGAACAGAATTTTAAAGAGTGATTAATTTCTTAATACATATTTTAAATGATTTTATAAACGGTCAACCGGTTTTTTCATCTTTTTAAAACCGACCGGTTTCGGTCTTCTTTAACTTTTCGGTTTTTTGACAAACCGGTTTTTTAAGACGGTTAACCGGTTTTAACGAAATACTTTGTAAAGCTTATTTGAACATATTACTTAAAAATATTTTGATAACATTTTTAAAAATATTCATTTATTTTTTAGAAAATATCTGCATTCGACAAATTTTGGAATTTAGTACATAATTATACATATAACACTTTTTGCCTTTCCAAAATTGTCTATAAATTTAAATTGGCATTTTTCATATTAAATAAAAATTAATAAAAAACCGGTTAACCGCTTTTTAGAATGACAAAACCGAAACCGGTTTTTTTATAAAACACTGTTTGCGGTTAATCCGGAAACCGGTTTTTTGAATTTGCCGGTTTTTTTGGACACTCTAATCGCAACCAATTTCGAATACTCTGTTCTGAAGTGAATCGTGTCCCAGAGAGAGCATTCTGCATCAATCGAAACAAATAGTAGTCAGACTATAAGGGGGTTGATGCATAACTTCTCAAATACTTCTTTCTAAATAGTTTTTAACTGGTATATGTAAGTATTACAACATGTGGTCTGGCGTTGTCTGGCCGCATATTCTGTGAATTTTTTGGCCAACCGCTTCGAACGAATCAGTTTCGTTAGGTACAGGTTTTCTGTGATGGTCTGGTCAGATTTCTGCCAATACAGAGCAATTCCGTAGCGCAGGCGCGTATCTTGAGGCTAACCATAATAGACTTTTAAATTTTGCATTTTTAGTCCTCATTTTGGGTTTTTTAAAATCGAACACAACTTTTGTATTTTTTGAAATTTAATTTTAAAACAATTGGAAATGTAAAAATAAAGCAAAGAACAATTTTTAGTTGAAATTTTGTACATCATGTAATTTTTTTTAGTATTTTCCAAAATATTTCTATTTGATCAAAAACTTACAACTTTAAATAAAAACGCTATGCGAACTTACTCAAATTTTCATCATTTGGTATTTAAATAACGGAGAACAATTTTAGACCTGACCTAGTGAGAAAATCCCAAAAGTGTAACACAAGGGCCACCCTAATTTTTATGTATTAGCGCAGAAAGAATTTATGTCCGATTGTATAACAAAAACTTTAATACTTATAAGAAGAACTTTGTTATTTCCTTAAGATAATTTAATAATATTTATAGATATTACTTTTTAGTAGGCTTTCATGTTTTTTCTTTCACTCCCTGCTCTCTACACGTTGTATATATATTTTTTTTTATTATAAACATTATTATCTTTTGTAGCTGGTTCTTCTTTATATTTTAAATTGTTATGAGGTGTAAAATTTTTGCACAAAATTATGTTAATTTGGTGTAATGGGTACGTGAGAGAGAATGATTACAACATACATTCACTTAAAATCATGTTTAGTATACATTTAGGTAATGTAAATAAAATATTTATAACCTAAAAGTAGGCCATAAATATTTCAGAATTATTTTTGTAAACGGTGTTAAATTATATATCGGTTTTATTGTTGTTGCTGTTCTTTATTGTTCTAAGTTAATTAAACTTTATTAATTATTAAGGTTTCTTAATAAAACAAACAAGATTAGTAGGTTTTGTTTGTTTCAGCAGCGGTAATGATGATTTGCAGTTTGTTTTAGATTTTAATAAAGCATTTGTTTTATATTATTATACATTAGACTTAAAAAATTTGACAGGATGTATAAGTTTTTAAAATCATTAATGATTTGGCAGTATATCAGTATATCCCTGCAAATTTATTTAGTTCAGCCTTAAGATAGGCTACAGTTATAAATTACTTCCCTTAGTAAGTGGTTTACAACTCCAAATACAGGACCATTGAGTTTAACATTTATTTTTATTGCCTTGCATTTTTTTTTAAATATTTATTTATATTTTTCTATTTTTTTTTTCTGTTAATTTGATTTGGGTCAACTAAATAAATCAGTTGTCTTTGACTTGATTAACTTACAAATTAGTTTAGAATGCCACAAAACAAATGTCATATATAAAAAAGTATATTTTGTATTTGTATTTTCTTTGCCAGCAATAAATCAAATAAAAGTTTCTTTCCTTCTTTTTTTTTGTCTGACCAGCACTTAGAGTTGTTATCATAATTTAAAATGAAACCGAAAAACATAAAAAAAATACCACAAAATCCAAAAAGTCAGTTCTAATTATGTTACAAATATATAAATATTTTTTGTTTTTGTTTTTCTTGTTCATAATTTAACTTTAAATAGCCCCACTACCATGAAATCAGAAAATAAAAACCATAACGAAAACTTGTAGTAGACATTTAAAACATTTTTGACAACTTTCGGCCTTTTTTAAAACAAAGGGATGGGGGAACTGACTTTTTGTTCAGCCACTGCAGACAAACCAGTCAGTTTTACCAGGACACGTAGAGAACAGAATGTTTCGAAAAGAAAAAAATATATATGACAGTCTATGTAGTAGTAGCAACCAGTTGGCACTTATCATTTATGAGCTACAAAATAAAAAAAAAAACAAATAAAAAATGTATAAAAACAAAATGACACAAGCAGTCATTGTCACAAGCAAAAACCCTACAAACGGGCAAAAAAAAACAAATTGCATAAATGCCCAGCAAACTTAATGGAGGTGAGAATGTGAGTTTTTGAAGTGGGTTAGTTGTTGAAATAACTTTTGTTTTGAAAGATTTTAATAAAAAGTTTTTAACTAATTAAGGGCTTAAAAAATTTTGGTTGTAGACATTTTAAATTTTTATTAGTTTCATAAACTTTAATAGTCTAATTTATTTTATCTAATAAATATAATATTAATTAAGTGAAACAGATTTTCAATTCACAGCAAGTTCTTTGCAGTGAATATATAGCTGTCTATATGGAGTGTATTGGTGGTTATTCAAAAATTGAAAACGCGATTTTGGGTAATAAATCAATATCTACTTGTCTATATGAAAAATAATGTTCCAACCAATAGTACAGGAGGACATAAGCTTTCAGAAAATTATATCTATGAGCACCCTGTTAGAACACAAGGGTGTCTAAGTCGACCATCTCTGGTTTGCAAAACTGGTTTGCAAAACTGGTTTGCAAAACAGCTCATAACTTATACAATGGACAGATTTCAATGAATTTTACTTTGCTAAAGAAAAGTTAATACTGTTTATTTTGTTTTCCCCAAATAACTTCGGTAATAGTTGTTCCATAATATTTTTAAAAATATCTTCTCCACAAACTAACAAAAGATCTCTTTAAATATGTATCTCAATTCGCGTATGTATGGAATAAAATGGACCTTAATTATACCCTTCGCCATGAGTGGCAAGGGTATATATAAGTTTGTCATTCGGTTTGTAATTTCTACATTTTTCATTTGCGACCCCACAAAGTTTATATATTCTTGATCGTTATAGATAGCGAAGTCAATATAGCCATGTCCATCTATCCGTCTGTATGTTGAAATCAACTTTCCGTAGCCCCCAAATAACTTACACACATAATTGATACATCAATATATCGGGAATTCCTCCGGGTCGGTTGTAATTTAAAATTGAGAAAAACTGGGACAACCTTGATTTTTGGCCTATTTTTGATCTATATCTGGATTACTAAGTCATTAATGTAGACAATATGGATATCTAATGATAGATATTTCAAAGTCCATTGCAACGATGTATATAAGGCTATATATAGTAAGTTGAACGGGAAAAATATTTTTTAACCCGAATTTTTTTTTAACAAAAAAAATTTTTTGTCATACGTTTTTTATCACTAATAAATTAAAAAAAAAATTAAAATTAAAAAAAAAATTTTTTTTTAAAAAGTTTGGTAAAAAAATTTTTTTTTTTAAATTTTGAAAAACAATTTTGAAAAAAAAAAAAATTAAAATAGTCTCAAAGATTTTAAAAGAAAATTGTAATTCTTTTACATATTTGATAAGAACAAACTCCTAGAATTACTGACAATAAATTTTTTAATCGATATTGAAATGCACCCTACAAAGTCCTAAGCTTTTCAAATTTCTTTAAAAGTTTTAATGAACATTTAATTCTTATGACTCTTTCTTTTCTGGCATAAATGACGCATTTATTCGGCCTTTACCCTTCATTGTGTTCTTTTCTGAAAAAATGTAGTTTGGCAAGCGTATAACGTGTTGTTTTCAAATTATGTTGCCCTGAAACCCCGAAAATAGGCTACATGTTTCACACTCAATTTTATAAAGGTTTGTAAAGGCACCACTTTTAAAAAGCTTTTCTTGTTATTGTTTTTAAAGATCGTTTTTGTTAATGAAACTGGTTTTTGTATTTTTAGATTTAAAGTGTTAAAATGAAAGCAAAAAGTATAGTTTTAGAATATTTAGAAGCTACATAAAAGAAAAGTGCATAAATGGTAATGATTTTTGTTCTACTGTGATCGTTAAAAATGTAACATATTATTAGGGTATGGATAACCTTTAATAAATGGTACAAAATATGTTGGCAACATTTTGTGTCAGAAAAGAAGACGCCATTAGACGTGAACACTAGACTGTCCACTATTTGTATGGGGGAAAAAAAATGTCGGAATCTTGTTGGTCTTAACCCCACAAAATGATTCCCCTTTCCAGATATTGAGATAGCCGAAATTTGAGCTCGATTAAACGACGTTAACCCGTGCCGCTCGTCACTCAAAGTTTGAAAAAATCAAAATTTTTGGCCAAAAAGCTAACATAAGAAGCTATAACTCCAGAACGGTAAATAATAGAAACACGATTAGTATCTCAAAACAAAGCTAATATTGTTCTTCAAAATTTATTTTATATACATTATTCTTGTTACTTTAAGCCAAACAGAGTTGCAACAGCTTTTGTCTCCGAAAACGTGACCTAGTCGCGGTAGGAGCATACTTCGTATATTTTGATATTATGTGAAAAATGTTGCTAGTAAGTACATATTTTTACATTTTATTGTTATTGAATCAAAATGTACATAGATTTAGTATTTCAAAAAGATATAAAACACAAAAATTGGTTGAAAAATGTAAAAGTTATTAAAAATTCCCCAGGCCATTAACGTGTCTCGGAGCACTTGATTATGATATGTGGAAAAAAATTTAACTTATTTTGAAAACTATACGAATAAAACTATTTTATTACATAAAATATACCTATTTTTGCTCAAATATAAGTTTTTCTCCTTAAAATATAACGTGAATCTGTTCTCAGCTATGGTCAAAAAAAATTTTTTTTTAGACGACAGTTTCAAAACACCATTTTCAGTTTTTTTTAAACTTTGTTAAACAAATTTTTAAATTTTTTAAATATCACCAAGGGGTTTATGTTCAATAGATTAGGGAACAAAACAGTGAAAAAATTAGGTCAATACCTCTTATAGTTCAGGTGTACCTGCGGTTTGAATTCTGCGGATTTCGCAAAAAACTCATTTTTTTGGAATATTTTAGAAAATATGTCATAATTTTTTATTGTTATACATTTTAACCAAAATATTTACAGAATATTATTTCTCAGATATTAAAAAATATGTCCCTGAAGTTATATATAAATCGGGAAATCCTAAGGCGTAAACTTTTGAGGTCAAAGGTCAAATTTCGCAATATTTGGAAATTCACATTGAAACATATGGAAATAATCTTTATTTGTCGACCATATTTACTAAAATTACAGGATTTTATGGTATATGGTCCGATATTTAGAATAACATAAAAAAAAATCAAATTAACCCTTAAAAGCATTTGGGTCAAATATGTCCCCAAAGTTAATAAAATCAATTTTAATAAATTTAAAAATAAAAAAATTAATATAATTTATATTCAGAAAAAAAAAAATAATAATTAACCCTTTGGACCATATACCATAAAATCCTGTAATTTTAGTAAATATGGTCGACAAATAAGATTATTTCCATATGTTTCAATGTGAATTTCCAAATATTGCGAAATTTGACCTTTGACCTCAAAAGTTTACGCCTTAAGATTTCCAGATTTATATATAACTTCAGGGACATATTTTTTAATATCTGAGAAATAATATTCTGTAAATATTTTGGTTAAAATGTATAACAATAAAAAATTATGACATATTTTCTAAAATATTCCAAAAAAATGAGTTTTTCGCGAAATCCGCAGAATTCAAACCGCAGGTACACCTGAACTATAAGAGGTATTGACCTAATTTTTTCACTGTTTTGTTGCCTAATCTATTGACCATAAACCCCCCGGTGATATTTAAAAAATTTAAAAATTTGTTTAACAAAGTTTAAAAAAAACTGAAAATGGTGTTTTGAAACTGTCGTCTAAAAAAAAAATTTTTTTTTGACCATAGCTGAGAACAGATTCACGTTATATTTTAAGGAGAAAAACTTATATTTGAGCAAAAATAGGTATATTTTATGTAATAAAATAGTATTATTCGTATAGTTTTCAAAATAAGTAAAATTTTTCTCCACATATCATAATCAAGTGCTCCGAGACACGGTAATGGCCTGGGGAATTTTTAATAACTTTTACATTTTTCAACCAATTTTTGTGTTTTATATCTTTTTGAAATACTAAATCTATGTACATTTTGATTCAATAACAATAAAATGTAAAAATATGTACTTACTAGCAACATTTTTCACATAATATCAAAATATACGAAGTATGCTCCTACCGCGACTAGGTCACGTTTTTGGAGACAAAAGCTGTTGCAACTCTGTTTGGCTTAAAGTAACAAGAATAATGTATATAAAATAAATTTTGAAGAACAATATTAGCTTTGTTTTGAGATACTAATCGTGTTTCTATTATTTACCGTTCTGGAGTTATAGCTTCTTATGTTAGCTTTTTGGCCAAAAATTTTGATTTTTTCAAACTTTGAGCGACGAGCGGCACGGGTTAACGTCGTTTAATCGAGCTCAAATTTCGGCTATCTCAATATCTGAAAAGGGGAATCGTTTTGTGGGGTTAAGACCAACATGATTCCGAAATCGATTTTTTGTGGACAGTCTAGTGAACACCCATTTCATAAAAATTATAAAAAAAAAAAATTTCAAAATTCAAAAAAAAATAATTTAAATTTTAAAAATTGTTACTATACCTTAAATGTCGATTTTTGTATGAGCTTTCAAATCCAGAAAATAAAAGCGTAAAAACCTCAAATATGTCAAAAATTTATTATTATCACTGCGCTCAAATGTATGCTAACAAAATTTTATGTATGCCCGCACTTTTGTGATCTTCGATGTTCTCCAAAATTGTTCTTCGTCATCTAGAATTCAAATACTGAACATTTAAGCAAAATCGGATAAACACCTTAAGAGGTTGCATATTTTGATCTCGAAACTACAAATAAAAATGTGTAAACTTCAAACATTATCCGATTTAGCTTAAATGTTCAGCATTTGGTTTCTAGTTGATAGGGAACAATTAGATATTCGGAGATGGAAAAGATGCAAAATAAAGGCCATCGTATTAAAAATTCAGCCAAAGAAATATAATTTGTATTACGAATTTTGTACTTTTTGGAAATTCGAATTTTTTTCACAAAATATATAATTTGACATGGACATTAGGGCTATAACCAAATTTTGACCCTAGCACCACGAGATGGCAAATATTGTGTTATTTACGATAACATTTTTTTCGGGTCATTTTGGAATAAAAATCTCAGCCACAAAAATGATTTTTTAAATTCAAAATTTTCTCAAATTTTTATTAATTTTTTATAGTAAAACAGCGGATTTTTGCCAGTTACTGCAAATTTTAAATATACAGTAACCATTTCGACATTTTTAAAAGTTTTTTTTACAATATTATATAAAATATTATACATTCGATTCACATGATTGTATCAATCATATATATGGTTACAGTAAACAAGTATATGTTTGTGACAACCATTGTTTTGATGAATCTTTTTATCATAATATATTGTTCTCAGATTATGATATCCATAAGCCGAGAGCAACATAATATGGTCTAATCTTAATCATAAAAATGGTTGTCACAAATATATACTTGTTTAATGTAACCATATATATTATTTATGCAAACATGTGAATCGTAAGTTAACCATATTATGGTTACCACGATTATGTAAATAGTTACTGTGACTATAATATTGTTTAAAAATGTCGAAATGGTTACTGTAAACATACACAACTATATTCTTTCTCTGCGTGTACTAATTCTATTTCCACAACTCACGGATCGAGTACGTTTTAAGCAATTATTATAAATTTCCAGCAGTAAATAATTTGACCTTAAGACTTATCTATATATATAAAAGAGTAACGTTACTGACTGACTGACTGACTGACTGACTGACTGACTGATTCATCATCGCACAGCCCAAACGACTGAAGCTAGAATCATGAAATTTTAACTGTGGATTCCTCCCTCCCCAAAACGATCCGATAAGAAGGGATTTTTGGAAATTCGAACGTTTAGGGGGTAAAAAAGGGTAAAAACGGGTAAATTCGGTAACCTTATATCTTCAAAACTAATAAAGATACAAAAAAACTTACAATATCATGTTACTCCATTTAAAAAATAAGCTGACAGGTGTCTGGTACTTTTTCAAAATTCGTACTTTTTAGGGGAGTAAACGGGTAAAAACTGTATTTTGGTACTTTTTTGGCACCATACGTATCTTTTAAACCAATAAACATACAAACAAATTTTAAATCATATTCTTTACTTATAAAAAAATAACAAATACAAGTTTGGTACTTTTTGGAAATTCGAACCCTTAAGGGATAAAAATTGTCTTTGTTTTTGGTACTTTTTTCATAAACTATGTTTCTCTACAAATTGATATAGACATATAAATATTTTATTTTACGCTCCCACCACAATACAGAAATTTATTTTAGTAAAATTTTTACACCGCAATGGGGATAAAAAAGGTACCAAAAAGGGGGTAAAAACGGAAAAATACATTTTATTTAACATTTTCAGCCAATTTTGATAAATTTTTAACATTGGTTCCTGGATTCATGCAAAAATTAACTAACAGAGTGCTATTTGGAACTCGACTGACAAGATGTATATATGTCCAAATCCGGGAAAACAGTTTGGTACTTTTTTTAAAACTTATTTTTCTTGAGCACATTAACACAGATTTTAATCGTTTGAGGCATGTCTTTAAGCATAAACAATTTTGGCAAAATGGAATATTTTTAAATTTCAAACTTGAGGGGTGTTCAAGGAGGAAAAGGGCATTTGGTACTTTTTTTCCTAATGGTACTTTTTTTAATATTTTCAATTATTTCACTTATCGACATTAAAGTTAGCTGATATGTATCTGAATGAAGTTAGAGTTAGGAGTAGGGGATAATATTTAGGTACCAAAATGTGAGAACTGAACTATAGGTACTTTTTTTGTTCTTCTAATGGTACTTTTTGAATTTTCTTTAATAATGGGCCTAGAAACATGAAATTAAGCATTAATGATAATAAGTGAGTGAGAAGTTTAGGAGGAAACTCTATCGCAGTTTTTTTATATTAGAGTGGTACTTATGGTACTTTTTCTTTATTCTAATGGTACTTTTTCAATTTTCTATAATAATGGACCTAGAAACATGAAATTTAGCATATATGGTAATAAGTGAGTGAGGGTAGACTTTTTGGTACTTTTTCTTTATTCGAATGGTACTTTTTGTAATTTCTTCACGAATGAACCTATAAACATGAAATAAAGGTTATATGGACCCGAATAAGTGGGAAACCGCAAGTAGGGGATTTTTGGTACTTTTTCAATATTCTAATGGTACTTTTTGATTTTTTTGTAATAATGGACATAGAAATTCGAAATTAGGCGTATATGGTCCTAAGTGAGAAAAAATTCAATTGGATACTTCATGGTACTTTTTCTTTATGCTAATGGTACTTTTTTGAATTTTCTATAGCAATGGACATAGAAACATGAAATAAAGCATATATGGTCCTAAGTGAGTGAGAATTCTAGAGGGAGACTTTTTGGTACTTTTTCTTTATTCGGATGGTACTTTTTGTAATTTCTTCACCAATGATCTCTTCAAACATGAAATAAAGCTTATATGGACCAGAGTGGGTGGGAATCCACAAGTGGCTGCCTTTTGGTACTTTTTCTTTATTCTAATAGTACTTTTTTGAATTTTCTATAACAATGGACTTAGAAACATGAAATTAAGCATATATGGTCCTGAGTGAGAATTTTATGGGGAGACTTTTTAGTACTTTCTCTTTAATCGAATGGTACTTTTTGGAATTTCTTCAACAATGAACCTAGAATCATGAAATAAATCCTATATGGACCCGAGTGAATAGGAATCCACAAGTGGCTGCCTTTTTGGTGCTTTTTCTATATTCTAATGGTACTTTTTGATTTGTTTGTAATAATGGACATAGAAACACGAAATTAAGCGTATATGGTCCTAAGTGAGTGAAAATTCAAGCGGGCACTTCATGGTACTTTTTATTTATTCTAAAGGTACTTTTTGGAATTTTCTATAGCAATGGACTTAGAAACGTGAAATTAAGCATATATGGTCCTAAGTGAGTGAGAATTCTGGAAGCAGACTTTTTGGTACTTTTTCTTTATTCGAATGGTATTTTTTGTAATTTCTTCACCAATGAACCTAGAAACATGAAATAAAGATTATATGGACCCGAATGAGTGGGAATCCACAAGTGGTTGCCTTTTTGGTACTTTTTCTATATTCTAATGGTACTTTTTGATTTGTTTGTAATAATGGACATAGAAACACGAAATTAAGCGTATATGGTCCTAAGTGAGTGAGAATTCTGGAGGCAGACTTTTTGGTACTTTTTCTTTATTCGAATAGTACTTTTTGTAATTTCTTCACCAATATACCTAGAAACATGAAATAAAGCTTATATGGACCCGAATGAGTGGGAAACCACAAATAGGGGACTTATGGTACTTTTTCTATATTCTAATGGTACTTTTTGATTTTTTTGTAATAATGGACATAGAAGTACGAAATTATGCGTTTATGGTAATAAGTGAGTGAAAATTCAAGCGGACACTTCATAGTACTTTTTCTTTATTCTAATGGTACTTTTTTGACTTTTCTATATCAATGGACTTAGAAATATGAAATTAAGCATATATGGTCCTAAGTGAGTGAGAATTCTAGAGTGAGTAAAAATTTTAGGAGGAGACTTTTTGGTACCTTTTCTTTAATCGAATGGTACTTTTTGTAATTTCTTCAACAATGAACCTATAAACATGAAATAAAGGTTATATGGAGCCGAATGAGTGGGAAACCACAAGTGGGGGCTTTTTGGTACTTTTTCTGTATTCTAATGGTCCTTTTTTAACTTTTCTATAGCAATGGACTTAGAAACATGATATTAAGCATATATGGTCCTAAGTGAGTGAGAATTCTAGGGGGAGACTTTTTGGTACCTTTTCTTTAATCGAATGGTACTTTTTGTAATTTCTTCAACAATGAACCTATAAACATGAAATAAAGTTTATATGGAACCGAGTGAGTGGGAAACCACAAGTGGGGGCTTTTTGGTACTTTTTCTATATTCTAATGGTACTTTTTGATTTTTTGTAATAATGGACATAGAAGTACGAAATTATGCGTATATGGTAATAAGTGAGTGAAAATTTAAGCGGACACTTCATGGTACTTTTTCTTTATTCTAATGGTACTTGTTTGACTTTTCTATAGCAATGGACTTAGAAACATGGAATTAAGCATATATGGTCCTAGGTGAGTGAGAATTCTAGGGAGGGACTTTTTTGTACTTTTTCTTTATTCGAATGGTACTTTTCGTAATTTCTTCACCAATGAACCTAGAAACATGAAATAAAGCTTATATGGACCCGAGAAGTGGCTGCCTATAATGGTACTTTTTTAATTTCTTAAGTGAATGATAATTCTAAGGGGATACTTTTTGGTACTTTTTCGTACTTTATTCGAATGGTACTTTTTGTATTTTCTTCACCAATGAACATGATATAACGCTAAGCGAAAGAAAATCTACAAGTGGGAACATTATGGTACTTTTTCTTTATTCTAATGGTACTTTTTAAATTTTCTATAATAATGGACCTAGAAACATAAAATTAAACATATATGGTCATAAGGGAGTGAGAATTTAAGGGGGAGTCTTTATGGTACTTTTTCTATATTCGAATAGTACTTTTTGTATCTTCTTAACCAATGAACTTAGAATTGTGAAATAAAGCTTATATGATCCCGACCGATTGGGAATCCACAAGTGGGGGCTTTATGCTACTTTTTCTATATTATAAAGGTACTTTTTGAATTTTCTCTAATAATGGATTTAGGAATACCAAATTAACTGCATATTGTTTTAAGTGAGTGAAAACTCAAAGAGAATACTTAATACTTTTTCTTTATTCTAATGGTACTTTTTAAATTTTCTATAATAAATCTAGAAACATGAACATAATATTATATGGACTCGAGCGAGTAGGATTCTATAACTGGGAACATTATGGCGCTTTTTCATTATTATAATGGTATATTTTGAATTTTCTATAATAATGGACCTAGAAATATAAAATATATGCTCCTCAGTGAGTAACTAACTTTTTTAATATAATAAATTAGTTAGCTTAAATACAAAAATAATTTGTATTTTTTCGTTCTTCTAATGGTATATGATCCTGACCGAATAAGAATCTAAAAAAGGGACTCACAGGTACTTTTTTCCAACTAATAATATTTTATTAAACCTAAAAATTCAAAATTAGGCACACATGATTCGGAATGAGTTAGAATTCACAAAAGGTGACTTTAGTGGTACATTTCTTTAGCATTTTCTATAAAAATGATCGTGTGTGGGCATATAAAATGTGGGTCTAAATGGTACTTTTTTATTTTAATAATACGTTTCGAATGAGCTAGAAGCCACAATACAATGATTCAATAAACATGAATCTAGAGGCATGTTATCCTGAATTAGCTTTAATTCACAAAGGGAGACTTAATAGTACTATTTCTTTCATCCAATTGGGGTGGCGAAGCGCACCGGGTTTATTGCTAGTTTAAAATAAAGTAATCAAACATTTTTGTTAAACACAATTTCTACCACATAATAAGTAAATAAATTAATCAATATTTTTCTTTTACAACTTCCAGACATAAGTCAAATAATTTTGTTGCTGGGTTGCAACTATCCAACACAGCAATAAAAACATGAAAAAAGAACATTAAACATTTTATATTTTTTTATTTTGCTAAAGTTTCAATACGTTTCGTTTATATGTACAAAAATTTTATTTTTCGTTTTATGAAAATGTTGTAAAATGAAAGCCCTCAACAAATAAAGCAAATATCTTCTCTAGGCTCTGGCAAGCAGCCTTACAAATAAATGATAAACTTTGTAATTTTTATTTTCCACAGTTTTTTTTTTTTTTTCTTCCAACTTAAGATGGTTTAATGTGTTCATAAATATTTCTCTTCTTTTTTTTGGTAAATATAATGGGAAAAATATTTAATTTTAATATTTTTTATAGGCAGAAATAATAATTATCATTAGCATCGTAAAAAAGTTATGTTTTAATAGATTTTTAGCAAATAAAATAAAAAGGGAATTAATTTGTTTGTAAGAAACATTCTTTGGGGTTTATAATGTTGAGTGAAATTAGAGTTTAGGACAAAGGAAGTATGTAGTTATATTAAATATATGTTGGATATTTTTGTAAACGAATTACCAAACATTTTAAGGAATTAAATCATGCACATGTTTATCATAAACATTTTAAAATTTTTACAAGTTGTTTAACAATATTATGGTCACTCTAATTATGTATATGATTGCAGGGACAATAATATGTTTTAGTTGCCATTCACATCATTGTAGAAAATATTTATATGATTGTAGTAATTAAGTATATGTTTGTGGCAACCATTTTTATGATGTAACACTTTATCATATTTTGTTGTTTTCGGATTATGGTTATCATACTCTGAGAACAACATATTATGATATAATGATTCATTATGAACATGATCGCCATGAACATGCCATATCATGCGAATGGTAACTTAAACATATTATGGTTACCGCAATCATATAAATAATTAGCGATACCATAATATTGTTAAAAAACTTGTAAAATTTTTTAAATGGTTATGGTAATCATATACAACTATATTTTATAAAAAATATTTTTTTTTTTTTAAATTTTCCAAAATTTATATCTTTTTTTGATATTTTTGCCACTTAAAATGTTTGCAATGTTCAATGACAAAAATAGAAAAAGCTTTTAGTTTAATTCTTTTTCGCAATATTTATAAATTGTTAATGAATTTGTTTTAATTTTGTACGTTTTCACCTTAAAAAATAAAACAAACGAACAAATAAACATTTTCTGTTTAAATTGCACTAAAAATTAAAATCTAACCTTGTGTTAAAATGTATTTATATTTGACAAATAGCAGAGAGTGCACTTAAGTGTCCTTGCAAATCACTATTTTGCACTCTTTCCTCGGTATTTATTTAGTTGTTATAAATATATTTTTGTCATTTGTACAAAAAAACAAAAAAAAAAAAAACAAGCAACTAATTTATCATAATGTTATAATTAGTTGAGAACATGTGTTCTATTTTACAATGAAATGGCTTGACAAATTATAATACTTAACTAAACGTAATTATGGTACTTGGAAATAATAGAGTATGAAATAAATAGGATTATGTTTAACGACTTAATATAACTTTATAATGAAAAACAAGGATGAGAAAGTAATCTTATTTTTCCGCAGTATTTTATAAAGAGTCTCATAATATAAAGATACGCCAACATACTGCATGTAGGGTATTAAAAACAACAATATCAACTTATACAGACAGCTGGGAAAAAAATCCGTAACAAAACATTAGTAAGGACGAGCAAATACAGGGTAAGAGAGTATTAGTGAGAGTGACAAAATAAATCCTTGACATTTTAACATTAAATAAAATATTTACTGCTTCACTTAACTCACACAGAACAAATGACAGAAAGAAAAGCAAATACACTAACACACCTCTACATACATGCAAACACGTGCAGATATGCAGATGAATGCAAATCCCAGCAGTTCTTGGTGACTGTCCCGAACTAGTGATATGTGACTAATTATTTTAACATGTGCATGTCCTAAGCTGAGAGTAAGTTGACCCTTTTGTATTACAATGAGATAGCAGGTCCAAAGTAGTCAACTCATTGTATTCACATACCGGTTACATAGATTCAGTTATCTTAGGAGCAACCTTAATTTCATGTTTCTGGGACCATCATTATAATGTATTTAAAAAGTACTTTTGCTAGGAAATGTTCCCATTTTCATTTAGAATCATGTGTGTCCACAATAATTTCATTATTATAAATGTACCTTTAAAATAAATCAAAAGTACCATTATGGGTCCATCATAGTTTCTAACTCACTCAGTAGCATACTTATATTCTTAATATCATGTGTCCAGGTCAGCTTTATAGAAACTTCAAAAATTACCATTAGAGGAACGAAAAATTACTAGTTTGTATCTCTTTATGGTGCCTTTAAGCACTCTATCTTTAATTCTTAATTCACTGGTTACTCGACCACCTACATAACTAGTTATTTTAATATGTACTGGTGCTAATATCATCAGTTAAACAAACCTTCTTCTAATGGATAAAATAACCACTTTCTAAAGAGCAGTACACAATAAAAGTTAAAAGTGACTACCCTATAGATTACTTAGAGACACTTAGGAGATAATTGTCTTCTAGCTACATTACATGGGATGTGTAAAGTAACCACTTGACTTCTCTTTGTACTGCAAATAGGGCATACGTTTCAAATGGCCCAAAAATATATAAATTGGAGTCAGCCAAGTGATCAGACATTAGTGACAATTACTATCTATAGGGGATACATTGACTACTTGCTTAACTGCTGGGATATGTATGTCTACGAGGGTCACATCAAAAGGTATTTTAAAGCTAAGATGATTTTCTTTCTACACAACAACCCAAAGTCTGTAAAATCTAGATTTGTTTTGCTTTGGGCATTAAAGATTTCCTAACATACATAAATGCTAAACGGATCTCATATTGTGGCAGTCATAACTCAATTATAAGTTTTAATGTCAGCATAACATGATCAATATTTTTAATTGAATTGGCAAGGTACCCAGATATGGATCTAAACGTTTCTTGTCTCCCATTAAATCTTGTATGTCACTTCTCATTTGGCAACTTTTGTAATACAAGTATGTTTACATCCAATGGAATTTATACAACGATTTGATTTTAGTGAATTTAAACCATTGGGAGTATGAGTTAAAAATGCGGGATTTTTTCAAAATTTTAGCTTTTATTTTGAAACAATACGATATAAATTTATTCAAAGTATTGGCCATTGTTAGCTATGACATTTTCCCATCTTTCTGGTAAAATATTGGTTACGTTTTTACCTTTTAAAAACGTGGGTTTATTTCCTTTAAATAAACCGGATACTTTTGATTGCAAATAAAAGCAGTTTTAGTAGTTTAAAATTGTAACAACTCTTTATTTATTTAGAATGTACAACAACAACAGAATTAAATAGTCACTCAGTGTCTTTATACACACAAACTTTATAATGTACAAACACACAACACGACAGTGATCAACGCAACTCACGACTGCCAGCTCTGCCACTATTTATACGCACTGCCATCTTCATCCGAGTAGTCGAGATTGTTCTTAACTGTCAACTAGTATGTTCGATTTCTAGAGTTTTGATGTCAACATTTAGTGTTGCCATACTTACAAACAATGCCAGTCTCCACTAATGGAAGTGTTCATAAACATGATGAATGTTTGCAGGCAGTAGTTACAGACCGTTAAATTCAAATCGTCATTGCACATTCGTAACAATATGCATTCCGAGCTTAAAGAACTGCTCATCTTTTGAGGCCAAGAACGAATCAAGCAAATATCGGATACTCTATTCTGAAAGGAAGCGTATCCCTGAGAGAGCGAACTGCTTCAATCAAAACGAATAGTAGTCGATCTGGGCAAGATTAAACAAGGTTAGGCAAAGCTTCCCACCATTCTAAATAGTTTCTAACAAGTATTGCAACATGTGGACCAGCGTTGTCATAATGGAATATTACAGATTCATATCTGTCCGCTTATTCTGGGAGTTTTTCCGCCAATGCTAGCTTCACATGAATCAGTTGCGTTCGTCACAGGTTCTGGCCAGATATCAGCAGCTCAGAATAGATAGGACCCTTCTGTTCCCACCATATACAATGAATTACCTAAGAGCCTTGGATATTTGGCTTTGGTGTCGATTCGGCTGGTTGGGCGAGCTTCACATGCGACCTCTTACGGTTCGGGTTATTGTAATGGCTCCATTTTTCATCGCAAGTAATGATTCGATATAAAAACGATTTTCTTTTGTAGCTTTCAAACAGTATTACAGACATACAAAATCGTCTTTCAAGGTCTCTCGTCTTCAATTCGTATGTTAGCCAATTTCCCTGCTTTTTTATGAATACTGCTGCTCAAAAGCAGTTTGAAATTCCTGAGTTGCTCTCAATGATTTTACAAGCTCTGGTTGAGTTTTGCAGCAATCTTCATGGAGTAATGCCTTCAAATCATGGTCTTCAAACTTTTTTGGTTGGCCTGTGCTTCCATGTCAAAATTACTTTTGAACCGGACAATCCATCTGTCGCACGTTAAAACCGATGAAACATATTAACCATATGCTTTGGTGAGCAAGCGGTGTGTTCAGCTGCACTTTTGTTCAAATTAACCCTTTGACGACCACAGGCACACCAGTGTCCCAACGCAAACATATTAAATAACTAAATAACGAAAAATAGAATGGGTGCCATTTTAATTTTAATCAGTTCGTAAACGTGTCTCTTATTAATGTGTTTAGATTGAAACAATTACGGTTATAGCATTTATTTTTTATTGTCTTTGAAAATTGACCGTTTTATTTTGATATTGTGTTCAAGAATTGTGCCGAAGTCTTTTGAAGTGTAAATATGATTTTTAAATTTTATATAGGGATATATATTAGGCTTGGAAAGTGCATTTTTGTTATAAAAAGTTATAAAATCATTATTCATGTTTTGTTCATTGATATGTAGTCCATAAACATGAGTATGTGGAACGAACATTTGCACTTTACGACCAAAATTTCATTAAATCCGTTAAAATTTTTTTTGTTTTAATTTCAAAATATATTTTCTTGGCGCTAGCTGATTCACATTAAATAGACAAAATGATTACTCTTATTCAAATAGTCTTATGGTCGTGAAAGGGTTAAAGAAGCAAAGCAAAACTTTCCGCATATGACGCTATGCACAGTGGGGCAGAATCAAAATTTTTTGGAAATAAATCTAGCATTTCTAAACGGCTAGTCCGATCAGTCCGATTTTACATTGGCGTAGCCAAGGAGTATTCCAGTTCAATTTATAAAAATGGATCCTACAAACGCTCCAGGCGCGGCGCTATGGGGGCTCAAAGTGGGGTACCTTTGACATGTAAAATTTTTAAACACGTGCCATTTTTTTGTTTCCCATCCGATTTCAAAGATTTTTATATTCTTGGAAAGTGCTCGACTAAGTCTGGACAAAATATGCGTGTGCGTGCTATTTGTTTCTTATAATTTCCGAGTTATAGGCATTTCAAAATTTAAATTTTAAAATTTTGCCATACCTTGATCGGCTTTTTTTAAAATATAGGGCCTACTTTTGAACTGCATAAACTCACATCTTTTTCATTAGTTTGATAACTAAATTACCAATAATATGCAGAAGATTTCAGAGCAATATCAATTACGGATTCAAAACTAAACGATTTTCAATTTAAAAATTCAAAAAATAGTAGATTTGTGCTGTTTTTTGGACGAAAAGGTGACATAAAAAAAAAACTTTCTTTAAAGACATATAACAATTTTATGTTTTTCTGTAAGATATCTTTACGGAGAACATTTTGGTTTAAAAAACTTGTCATAGTTTTTGAATATGTCGTCCCTATACCTTTTGGAATTCGACCTATTTTTTTATCAAAATTTCAAATTTGGACCACATGTTCTAAAATCCCAAAGCTGTGATCAGAAAACGGAAAGTAGTTTTGGAAACCCTGATGGGATCCCTATTTACTCCCGAAGCAGTTTTCCAGCTCCAAAGAAAATGTGGACCCTATGGGCTGAATAGTAAAAAATATAATTTTTTATTTAGAATAAAAAATTGAAAAAACTTTGAAAATTTCATTGAGTTTTGTTAATAAATAAAGATTTTATTACATATTAGATATTTCTTGAGCTTCTGTATCAACATTTGATAGGGTTGCAAATATTATGTAAAATTTGATTCACATTTTTTCGAACTATTTTTTTTTTTTTTTTGTTTGGATAAGTTAATTTTTAGTCTTATGAAAAAAATGTCAAGTCAATATCTCCTTCAAAAATATTGCACTTTTTCATATTTTAATGTGACTAAGTCAGAGCCACTGACTTGTTAAGTAATATTTTTGAAGGACGGAGTTTTAAAGTGGCATATTTTTGAATCTAATTGAGATATGTAGAAATTACCAACGGAATGACAAACTTATGTATACGTATATACCCTTGCCACTCATTGTGAAGGGTATAATAAATTGATTCAGGCTCTGAGCGTTTAAATAATGTTTTTTTTAATACATATTTACACGAAACTGTAGTTTGCAGCTTTTCTTTTGACCCTCGCTTTTGCCAGCAACTCACACAAAATACATCATACACATATACAAATTATGCAGAGGAAAAAAAAGCTGGTTGTTTTTTTTTTCCCACTTTTCCTCTCAGTTTCTATTTTTTTTTTTTTTAAGACAAAACAAATAAAACAGCATTGACAGCGAGACAATACTGACTGTCTATGATGTTGATGCAAATGATGGTAGTGGTGGTGGTGGTGAAGACGACGATGATGAGATGACATGCACAAGCACAAGGAATACAATATGATAAGGAATCAGCTGTAGACGAACAATAACATAAAGACAATAAAAATATTATCCTTGTTGCATATGCAATTATTTATATTTTGTGTTTATATAAAAAAGCATATGTGTATGTATGTGTTAGAGTATTTTTTAGTCAGCATATGATTATGAGTGTCCATTTTTAAGCTCAGCAAAAACATACTCACACACAGACACTCTTAACAAATTGTTGTGTATGTATTTAAATGTTAAGAGTCCTTAGCTGAAGTAAATGCTTCATATGTAGCTAGTCAAATGCTACTTTTCCTGCCATTATCATGTAGATGCGGGTGTGTATTTTCAACACTCATACTTTCATGTTTTTTTTTTATTTTTTTATTCTGTATATGAAAATCATTAAAGCTTTAACATTTTTTTGTTTTACTTTTAAAAAAATGTTCTTTATTTTTTATTTTCTTTATGTGTGCTTGATATTAAGTGGTAGTGTGACATATGTACATGTGACATTATCGCCTGACATATTTATGCTTTTTTTGCAGTCATATGCTACTAGTATTTTTCATTATTATATTTTTATGTGATTATATGTACATTACTTAAAAATTCTGCATTTAATAGCAGGTTAAATGTCGCACTGAACTGAAAAGTCTTTTGAAAGAGTTATTTTTTAATATTAATTATCTTGAAATATATAATTATCTCATATTTTATGGCTGCCAGTTGCATATTTTCGGATTGTAGTTATTAAGTTTGCCACAAGTTGGCTTTCTTTATGAATATTAGACCGGCTCACAAAACAAACAAATGAAATTGTTTGAATTAGGACTTGGCGTTGTTTATTTGTTTAAATCGCACTGGTTAACCTAAGGAGAGTCAACTCAAAATTTAAAAATGTTCAGTAGAGGTAAAAAACTGTTTTAATACATTACAAGTTGAAGACGGATACAATTGAATTTTTTGGCGAAAGAGTAGAGAAAATGATGTAAGATTATTACAGTAGGTAGATGTGACCACTGTACAACGATTTCTTACAAAATATGAAAAATTTTGAGTTGACTCTCTTTAGAGGAACCAGTTCGATTGTAGTGTTTTTTAATATGTTTTTCATTTGCTTTGGAGGAAAAACACTAAATTTTGTAGACCTAATATAGATAAGTAAAAAGCAATTTTTCTCAACAAAACGCATTTAATTCAAGGCATTTGTTTTCTTTTTAATTCGTTTGCAAACGAATGTCACATACTAAATTTAAGAACCCTACAGGTAAAGTAACTTACTGTGTTGAAACTAGGGAATCAGTGATTTTTATAAGCAATTTTTTGGCTCACTTTTCGTTCGACATCGCGAAACTGTCAGTGAATGTAACTTGAAAGAATGTGACTTGAAAGAAGTTTATTAAATTTAAGTGATCCGAATTGCCAAAAAATATTGTGGGTTTTTCATTTAAGAAGAATTTAGTTTCACAAACAATGTTTTGGCAATAGCATTGTCCACCAAGTTGCACCTTTGATCACTCAACAAAAGACGCAAAGCTGAAAATGCTCTTTTAGTAGAAACCTGTGTAGCCGGAACTGTATGGACAATATGAACCAATTTACGTACTTTTTCTCTTCCCAATATTGCAACAAATTGGCTTCTACATCCAGTCTCACAGACTTAAAGCCGTCTATTTCATCAGCTATAGCTGCTAATAACTCTCGCGAGTATTGTCTTCGTCATGTTCTGAAGATAAATCCACTTCAAGTTCTCTTATTGATGTTCTGAGCAACGTTCAACGGATATTGGTTGAAGTGGAGATACTACAGTAGAAGTGACCGAAATATTTTTCTTCTATAAAAGAAATTTTAAAGTAACCACAGTTTGTTTACTTTGCATTATGTTACTTTGGTCCTTGGAAAAACATACAAAATAATTTATTTAGTTTGAGAGAAACTTTAGTTAGTACAAATTAATACTTTAAATGAAATAATAAGGATTAAAATGATAAAAACAAAGAAGAGATAGAGTCTTAAACCGTATATTGTACACTGAATATACACCACGGTCATAAGACCTATTTTGACCTATGGGGCTCTTGTTTGGTTGAGAGCGGTCGACATTAAGACTCACCTTTCTATTATAAATAAGGTACAGAGATCTATGCCATCGATACAGCCGCGAGAAGAATCCGGGAACTAAATCCCAAAGATTCGACTATACATAGCTACTTGGACAACCTTGCATCATTCAAGGCTCTTAACTCCAACGTTATTAGGTCGAAATGTTTTCTCAACTGCATCCAATCACTGGCACAACTGACCCAACATCACGTCTAGTTGATATGGTTTCCAGGACATGGTGGCATTCGGGGAAATGAAGTATCTGATGAATGCTTAACCAACGACATAACTCTTGCGCAAAGTGATATTTACTCTTCCTTGGTGAACGTATCGAAATTGATAGATGAATGGGCTTTGAGTTAGACGGAACTCAGGTGGTCAAATACCATCACTTGTGGAATATCCAGAATGCTCTGACACAGTCTGACAGATGATAGGACAAGGACTCTTCTGTCTCATAGTAGGAATTCGATTAGGCTTCTTACAAGTAAAATCACTGGGCACTAGGGCTATAACAAAATTTTGGCCCTAGCACCACGCAATTATGCTAGGGCCGTTATTTTTGATGACATTTTTTTCGGGTCATTTTGAAATAAAAACCTTACTGGCAAAAACGATTTTTTAAAGTCAAAAATTTCTCATGTTTTTATTTCTTTATAGTAAAACACCTTACGTTACCCTAAGTTTTAAATATAGATTTAAAAAAAAAAACTATTTGTGTTTTTTGGATAAAAAAAGATAAAAAATTATTTCCAAACTTTACCGCGTTTTATGGGTGAACTTTTTTGACAAATAACTTTCCATGGTCTATTCGACTATGCAAGAGCTATTTTGATATTTGCAAAAAATCTAAAAAAGTTATAGCCCTACTGGCCACTGTATGATTGGACACATGCCAGAACGTATGGATCACCCACGTTATAGCTATTGTAAAAGTTGTTTAGATGAAGAGGAGATAGAATTGATGTAACATCTTCTATGAGACTGCCAAGCCTTACAAGAGCGTTGACCACTACATCTTGGTAGAGCTCTTTTTCATCATCAGAAATGTGTCACTAATAATTATGTTCAGATTTAATAGAAGTACCAGTTGATTCTCACGGGGACCACCGGAATCAAATAGCCAACGAAATTAGGAAGGGAAATTATTCTCCCTCCATATATGAATTCTCAACATAAAGGGAATAGTATTTCTAAGGGTACCACAATGGGCCACAATGCTTCTGAGTGAACTCGTAACCTAACCTAACCTGATAGCCATCTTCCTCAATCTGAACATGAGATCGCGAGTTCAACTCACAGCTGAATTTTAGTGATTTTGTTTTATATATAATATAAATAGTTTTAATTAAATTGCAATCTTATTTAAATTAATGTAAATTATGTTGATTTTTATTTGTGTTTGGAAACTAGTTGCTAACGCTTAACAATGCTAAAGGTACTAGATAAACAAACTAAAATAGGTACGAGTCGTATCCCAGTCAAAAGGAAATCTGTTATAAGTAAAATCGCTTACAAAATATTTTATGGTTGGACAAGTTCAAATCGCTTACTTTTGTAATATCGCAAAGTTTTTGCAGGGTTATAACATTCGTATGCGAACTTGAAAAATAAATGCCAAAAATAATTTTTTTTTTTTTTTCAATTAAAATTTAATGATTTGAAATTTTTTTTTGTAAAATTGGTGATTTATTGAAAAATTTATAATGTTTTAAAATATTTCGGTTTTTTTAATTTTTAACAACATTTTTTTTAATTTAAGAATTTTTGTAACATTTTTTATTTTGTGAAAATAAATCCTTTTAATTTTTAAATTTTTTTTTTAATTTATTAGCGAAAAAAATGTTAGGGCAAATATTTTTTTTTCATTTATTTTCATTTTTTAATTTAAAAAAAAAATTTTATTTATTTGTGAAAAAAATTTTACAAAAAAAAAAAAAAATGTTTTTTGTTGAAAAAATATTATTTTTCCGATTTTGGCTTATTGTAGGTCGAAATTACTATAGCCTTATATACATCGTTGCAATGGACTTTAAAATATCTATCATTAGATATCCATATTGTCGATATTAATGACTTAATAATTTAGATATGGATAAAAAATGGGCTAAAAATCGAGGTTTCCCGGTTTTTTCCTTATATCTCAGCCATTTGTGGGCCGACTTTATTTAAATAGCGATTGAGCCGGAAGAATTCCCGATATATTGATGTATCAATTATGTTTGTTAGTTATTTAGTGGATTTGGAAAGTTGATTTTAACCAACAGACGGACAGAGGGACATGGCTATATCGACTCCGGTATCTATAACTGTCCAGAATACATATACTTTATTGGGACGCAAATGAATAATTTGGAAATTACAAACGGAATGACAAACTTATATATACCCTTGCCACTCATGGTGAAGAGTATAACAAAATGGTAATTAGTTATTAAAATCAACCACAATTAAAATTGCTTAGCTCTCAATAAAGCATTAAACAGCAACAATAGCTACTAAAGGTCATACCAAACCACATAATCAAAAATCATTCCACTTATAACTGACATTTAGAGTGATTTATGATTTATCACAAAACATAAATTACAATTTGGTTATTTTGATTATGTTTACGAGTTATTTTCGGTCTCTACTTTAAATACCACATTTTTACTTTTACTCTAACACCTGTGCTCCTAAACGTATGAGTAATATAATTTTTATATACTACATACATACCAGTACAATCAATAACACTCATACGCCTTTGAGATTATTATTAGCATTAAAGCCTAAAGTTAAATACAAAAGAAAACAAGCAACTTCACTTACCTTAATAATTCTTTTTCCACACTTTGTAACAAAAATCCTTGACGTGGTGAAAAGAAATACTCCAAACGTTAGCAGTAGCAGACAATAAATTATTTTTTCATTGAATTTATTAACATAATGATGATTTCTTTTCAATATTTACTGTACACTTTCAATATGAATATTTTACACGTTCATTTGTTATACGATGTTTGTAGGTTTTTCTTTTTTTTATTTTATAAACGAGACTTGTTTCTTTTTCGTTTTCTTTTTTTGATAACTTTTTTCCTTCTTTTTTCCAATAATAACCACAACAACAATAATTTATACCTTGAAATAATGTATTTTTAATTTCATTTAGCAACAAACTTTGTTTGTTGTTATTGTTTGTTATAAATAAATAAAACACACACAAACACTTACGTTCACATTTAGTTAAACGCGCGCCCGCGTAAACACATTGTGTTATGAGAACACCAACAATATGTTAAGAAACGCATTAATAATAAAAATATATAGATTTTTTTTCTTTCGTTTAGCAAACTGTAAAGAAGATGTTGCTAAAGCTGCTGTTAATATTCATTAACTTTTAGTTAAGAATATAATGAGGGCTAAAACAAACTTTTTAAATGATGTTAATCATCATCAAAATGATGATGTCGTTAACGATTATTAACCTTAAATTTTTCGTAATATTTCCTTTTTGATAACTTTTTCTTTTATTTTGTGTTAGTAAATACAGTTTGATTGATTTTTTTTTTTTTGGTATAATAAGTGGTGTATACTATTAGGCTTTTTTTATTTTTTTACTTTATTCAAATATGACGTGTTTCTTTTATTTATTCTTTTATATGTGTGTAGTATAGTTTTTTTTTTTAATATTTAAGTTGTTGTGTTGATTGTACTTTTTTCTATTATAAAACTGTAATTATTTTTATTGATTTTTTTTGTTGCTGTTGCTGTTTCTGTTATAAACTACTGCCTGTGGCTGTTCCTTAACCACTCCTCTGGTCGGTTTTATTTATTTAAATTAGTTTGTCGTTTTACGTTTAGTTGCCGTAGCTGTGGTTGTAGTTGTTTGTAGCTGCTAGTCGGTGTTACCACCACAATTTAGCTGCATATTTTCGTGTTTCAATAGTTTTATACACACTCTAGCACAATCATATTAAATGTACACGACCTCATATAACTGTATGTACATGAATTCACATATAAACTGTAGGTAGACCCTGCCACAATGTTGGCAATCGGTTTTTATTTGAATACGTTTTTATTATGAACTAATGTTACAATTTAATATGAGAACTGTCACATGTAAAGTTGAATTTAATTTTTTTATTCTAGATAGAAAAAAATTAAAAAGATATGAAATTGAGCAATTTATGTTTTTTTCTTATTATTATGGACAAATTAATAATTGCATGACTCAAAAGTTTGAGTAGCAATTTAGTTATGACATTCGAATTTATTTAAAGGTTAGTGTTATTAAAGAACTTAATAATAGAGTTATTACATAAGGACTTCCAAGTACAAATTATAAAGTTATGAATAGTGTATAAACGTAGTTGTTCTTTAGTTGTTAAGAATAACAATTACTAAACTGTAGATAGGAAACATTTTAATAACACTGTGTAAAAAATCCATGGAAAAATAACCATATACGGTCTCCACTAAGTGATAAAATACAAAAAACAAAGACTCGTGTCTCCCAGTTTGCCCAAAGTAATGGACTTTTTTATGGGCCTCCAAAGATTTGGGGCCTCAGTATAATTTTTGCAAAAAGGTAATAATTTTCTGAGGCTCATATCTTGCAAACAGTTCGGAATTTTGGTTTGCTCTCTGAGGCAAAGTTGTAGACCTTGTCATAAAGAACAAACATTGTGAACATATAAAAACTTCATCTTCAACATCAAAGTCGCAAAAAAAAACTTTAAAAGATTCGATTTTTTTAAATTTTTCCCCTGTTCAGCTCCATAGGTAGCAAACCGTTCAAAATTCAAGGAAACAATCAACTACAAAAATGTACCTAAGATCTCAATAAACAGCTTTCTAGAACATATGGACTTCC
Source organism: Calliphora vomitoria (assembly GCA_942486065.2). Taxonomy (NCBI): domain Eukaryota; kingdom Metazoa; phylum Arthropoda; class Insecta; order Diptera; family Calliphoridae; genus Calliphora; species Calliphora vomitoria. Next base: position 17,959,086 of record OW818031.2, on the reverse strand, counting down.
TAGGAATGATTCTTAACACCGTTTAGGTATGTCAATATAAGTTAGTAAGAATAAACTAAAGGAATTAAGTGTATTGGACAAAAAACTACTTAGATGGTTATTTTTTTTCGTGTTGCACTGTGTAAGTTATGCCTTCTTGAATACTGATACCTTAGATGACAACTAGATGCTTCATGATATGTGTGATAAGAGAGTAATTTTGTTAAATGTTTTTCATTAACATTTCTCTCTACTTCCGTTCTATGTATTTATTCTAAGACTGGTACAATTAAGAAACTTTGTATAAAAGGGTTAATCATAACTTAAAAATTTAAAATAACGAACATGTAAGTTAGCAAGCCTAGGGAATCTGAATTTTTTTATTTTTAATAAAGAATTTTAACAAATGTGTGACCAAAACCTAAATTTCGGACAATTTCAAATTGGTTCCCCAAGGTAATGAATAATATTTACAACTGTTAAAATTTGCGTTTTTAATCTTCATTAAGCGTTTATAGGAAAGAATAAAATTTTTGAAATTTTGCTAAAAAAAATTTTGAAAATATAAAATTTAGGATTTCAGCTATTTCATTGTACATTTCATTCCCTTAGTCCAGAAAATACTATTGGCTTACATTATTACAAGTTTCAAAAAAATGTTTAAGATTTTTAATTAATTTTAACGTATAAAAATAATGTTCATTAAAAATGATTAAGTTGTTAATGAGGTTTCATTAATCGCTTCCTATTTTTATATTCAAATAAAAGAAAGAGTATGTGAGATCCAATCGAAATATGTTATTTTTGAAAGGCCTATCTATGCCACTATGAAAGGAATATATAACATCGTACAAATGTTCACCGTGGCTTTGTGGCTTCTCTGGTAGCGGGTAGCCAAAATATCCCATTTTCCATGACTCTGGCGCATATATCTGGCTGAATTTGACCGATGGCATGAGTTATATTAGTTTTGAGGGCAGCTGTGGTTTGTGGCTTATTCGCATAGATATGCGACTTAAGAAAACCCCACCAACCCCATGATCTCAAAGAACAGTTGATATCACCGCCACGTTAGATGATCAATCGCCAGTGCAGAATAAGCAATGTGGCAAGAGCTGTATGGCATGTAGCACCGTTCTGTTGAAACTATATGTCATTAATGTCCATATTATTTAATTTAGGCCAAAACAAGTTAATAATCAATGAACTATAGTGCTTGCCGTTAACGCCACCACTCCAATATATACACTAAACGGTGACTTTTTCGAGATACATTGGACGCTATTGGATCTCATGTGGCTTAACATCGACCCAATGTATGATGTATAGCCCTAGTGGGCAGTCTTTCAATTAATGAGCCATAATATTGTCTGAACCTAGTTTCTCATAAAATTTTCTATGAAAATTCTAGCAAACACGCAACATACATGCAAAGTAATCGGAAAATACTATTTATCTTCTAAACAACTGGTATAATTGAAAAATATTCAGGAGTTTAGAAACTTCTATTCAACATTCGGAAATAAAATAACAAAAGACAGATAGTTGTGACAGTTTATGCAGACGATTCTAGTTCGAACAGTATAGTTTCATCAAAGGTATATAAACCATAGGGTAACATAGAGACGATAGGTAATTGTCTAAAACCTAAGTATGTTGTCAAAAGCCTAACTCTGGCAACAACAGAATACATGCTAGTCAATGTGTTTTGTTGTTGTATCAAACATATGATTTGTTGTATATTTGCTTGACAAATCCAAGTATCTCGTGTCTATGTACAATTCCCTATGTTCATAACCACTGCCTCAATGACACTTTCTGTATAAAAAAAAAAAATGGAAAACATGTTTAAAACTGAATATACTTTTTACATATTTATTTGACTCACTTTTACTCAGAAACTAGGAATAGGAAGTTATTTTACATTTACAATTTCTAATACAAGTACAAGTGTTAATATGAACCAAGTATGTGTAATATGAACCTAAAGCATTTTTTATTACAGACAATTAAATGAAAACGAATTAGTTCAACCTTTTTTCCAACGAAAGCTCGGTTTCTTAGAATTACCCTTTACCAATAACCAGCTCATTTACTGAAATTCTGCTAAAAACAAATGTAATATAAATGTTGAATATGGTGCTAAATACTGAAATATACATTTATTACACTTTTTTTTGCAAAAGAATTTTTCAGTAAAAGGGAAATATGAATGCAGACAAGTTTATATGTTCTAATGAAAAGTAATGAAATTTTTGAGGTTACAACATAATTGAGTTAAATTTCAGCTTAGTTTTAGCAAAATTTGTATATGCTTGAATTTAATTTTTTAATGTTTTTTACCGTAACGCCTAAAATATCCTTTAAAAATATAAAAATAATATTATGAAATCTAATACTGATCTATTGGAATTAGAGATGAGATATCCTGTGATTTTTGCAGAACGTCGTTCTCAGTGAACGTGATTTATAAATCAATGTGCTTTTAAACAGTTATCGTGATCCCGTTTTGTCTATGTTAAGCAAAATAACAATTATATTAAGAAGAATACATTTGGTCAATTCACAAAGTCTCTTATCAGTCATATTGTCATAGTGTCCTAATATATCACGACTCGGCGGCTCGTCTAACCGACTCTTAGGCATTCGGCGTTAGTCTCTGCTAGTGGGTTACAATAACACAATAAACATAGCATAGAAAGTGGTATTATTTTAGGATATTTTTCGCTTGAAAATCAATAAAAACCATTGTGAAATTGTAGGACATTATGACATAAGAGACCTTGTGAATTGACCAATTATGTATTATGTTAACCAAAAACTAATATTTGCTGATTAAAAAAACATAGGAAAATAACAGAAAAGTGAATGCAACAATATATGTTACTTAACATTTTATTTTATACACTATGTTGGAGAAACAGTCATATATGTAGCTACGGCACGGATTTTCATGCATTTATAAATAAAATTATGCGCCGAAAAATATGAAGTAACTGCTGTTACCAATGAATGTTGAAAAATATAAAACAACGACATTCGACAGTTTGTTGAAATAAGTACTTTCTCCATTTGTTACCAGTCATTTTTTAAAAACGTTACCAGTGAATGTTGAAAAATATTAAATAACGACATTTAACAGTTTGTTGGAAAATGTAAAAGAACGACTTAAATGTAACTGTTACTTGCTATATTCAGAAACTGTTGTTATCAGTGATTTTTCAATCACAGTGATTAATTCACAGATATAAAAATATCGCTCATCTCTAATTGAAATACTCTTGGACCCCTGAACGTATGATTATTATTTCAACACGTATACGCCATGTGTACCTTTTGTATCATTAACAGATAATTTCGGAAATAGATTTTATTGAATTTCTTTCTTTTATATACTTTAGAATTTTTAACAGTTTTTAGTATTAAACTTAAAATTCGAATAAAAGTTTTTATTGCTGTAAAAGTTATTCATATTAACATAAGACTTGGCAAAATTCTAATCCATTTTAAATTGATCTAATATTACCTTAGAGAATTATGGATTTAATATTTATTTAGTTTAAAATAAAATAAATTAACTATTAAAACTGAGCTGCTCTACTTATGTTTAAGTGCAGATTATAGTCTTGGTTGAGGACTTGAATATGCCTCAAAATTTGAGTTGATGTCAAAACATTTAAAAATTTCGAATTCTTTAAAATATATTAAATCATATTACCTCCCTTTAAACTGATATATCGTTACCTTAATATAGAAAGGCCCTAACTTGTGTCTTTTTAAGTCAACATTTTTTGGCAAAATATGATATCTGATTACAAAGAAAATACGAGGAATGGCCTTTCTATATTAAGGTAACGATATACATATATGTTCATCTATACTCAATAATAAACGTATATTGAACATTTGTTAATTATATAAAATTTTTGTATTTTTTAAATTTTGAAAATACGCTTAAAATTTGAAATTAGTGCTCAAAAATGTGTTTTTAATAATTATTCATTAAAACCATAAGCTTAAACATAGCGTTACTGTCATATGCCTTGTTAAGCAAATCTGTCCTAGATCTATCAAGTTGACTCTCTTTCATTTCACATCCATATTACCATTCTAAGTCAAGTGTAAATTAGAAAAAGAGGAAATTTAAAATATCACTTTCTTTGAAAATTTAAATTGTTTTTAAAGCAAAAAAAAAAAAAAAAATCACGAGTAAAACTGAAAATGCAGTTCAACCATATGAAGTGTGTAGTTTTAATTAAAAAATACTATAGCTCGTAATTAAAAAATTATGAATTTAAAATTAATTCAAAACAAATGTTTGTGGTTTAATGACTACAATGCCAACTGAATCCACTTAAATCGACTTCTCTCACAGAGCCAAACCAGATCGAGGCTTCGAAGATCCGATCTATCACCCCGCTAAGATGAGGTTCACTTATCAATCAATGTTCTCCTTAGAGACCAATTAGTTTTAATTTTAGTTATAAGATTTATATTCCTATAAAAGGCAGATTCAATAAACAAATATGTAGGTGGTAGATAAACTACACCAAGTCACATTTTGAAAATTTTACTGGAGAAATTTTACACAAAACCAATTTAAAGATCACAAATGGTTCTATTTCTATATACAAATTTGCCTCAGCCCGCATATTTTATATAACTCTAATATTATTTTGTTATATCATTGAAATTACGTCATATAATGTTACCGTTGCTTATTCAAACATACACCACCAAGACCCAGAACAAGAGGTCTGCTATTTCCCAAAAATACTACAAGTTCTTACCTTACTTTGCTCTTCAAAGCATTATATATTAAAAGAAGTGTACACTTTGATGTCACCACTAATTGCGGAAATGGGTGGACGATTTCAACCAAAATTAAAGGGTACTTTGTGGATAGTTTGTAGATGAGTTATGTGAATTTTTCAGGAAGTCCGGAGATATGGCATTTACATTTTCCTATATATTCACATACAAATATCAATAAAATATCCTACATTTTCCATACTATGATTTTGATCGTTATGTCTTATGTGTACAATGACATTCGGTCTTTCTAATTGGAATGTTGAGATGAATCTTTTCAGTCGTTGTTTCGATCCTCATTTTATTTGGACGCTGTCCATTCGATTTTTCACTTCCTATACAACTGCATTGTATCACAGGTATGTGTTATTGTTGTTGTTGCTGTTAGAAAGGTACTTTTACAAGACCTGCGATATAAACATGTACGTAGAATTTGATTGAAGCCACAATATTGATTGGCAAATCTGAAAGCGAAATTGTGTATTCCACTGAAACCAACTGACATTTCAAGAGCATGCAATTCCCAGTGCGTCTATCATGTCTATCAACAAGGCGCAATTACAAACGCTTCGAATATGCGTATTGAATTTGGAGGAGCCGTGCTTCTCTAATGGGCAGCTATAAGTGGTCTGTTCAAAGTACTTTCTTTATTCATGCTCCAGATGGAAAAACGAAAAATGTCGTGTATCCAAATGTATTACATTAAGAATTAAAATATGACCTCAAAAATAAAAAAAAATATTGAAATTTTCGTATAAAAAAATTCTTGGACTTTTCATTCTTTTTAGTGTTCATTCTTTACGTTTATAGTGCAAACATTTTTTTATAGGTGACAAAACAATAAAGTTTAAGGTAAAACAACGATTCCTCTTCAACCACCTTGAAGGCAAAACTAAATTTTTTTTTAAACGCTAATAAATACTTTTTGTTCTTACAAAACGCTACAGATGTGCTGAGAAATAAAAATCGTGACAAAAATTATTATGTATTTTTAAAGCTTTAAATTCAATTAAGAAATAACTGCCTTAGAACTTGTTAAGTGGGCGAGATCATAAAAAACTTGTTTGATTGATTAATGGTTGACATTTGACAACCAATTAATGTGAAAGATAGTTTCTGCAATTTTTGTTTTCAAAAACAGTATTTTAATGAAAATCTTTACTAACAAAATTTTTAAATTAAATTCCGCTGGATTTGCAAATGTAAGAAATAAAAACAAGTAACAGAGCTATATTCGGCTGTGCCGATTCTTATATACCCTTCACCAAATTATATTTAAAAAACATGTTTAATAATTTTAGGTAAACAAAATTTAAAAATTTTTAAAATTTTTTTTAATTTATTAGCGAAAAAATTTTTGGTCAAAAATTTTTTTTAAAATTTTTTTTTTTAATTTTTAAAACAAAAAATTTTAAATAATTTGTTAAAAAAAAAATTTATCCCAAAAAAATATTTTTTTGTGAAAAAAATTCGCGGTAAAAAATATTTTTCCCGATTTTGACCAATTATAGGTCCGACTTACTTTGGCCTTATATACGCCGTTACAAAGGTCTTTGAAATATATATTATTGGATATCCACATTGTTTTTCCTTATATGGTTTTTTCCTTATGAAATTCTAAGACGATCTAACTATGTCTGTCTGTTTAAATGAAATTTTCCACAAATACTCTCTGTGGATAAGGTTGGGCAACATCGTATTATTTTATTTTTTTATTTTTTTTTTATTATTTTAGTATTATTTTAGTATTATTTTATATTTTTTTTTACCAAGTTACCTTTATAAAGCATGTCAGTTATTATGTTTAATGTCAATTATGTTCATTTTTTGTTCATCTGATCAAAATAAGTGACCAGAAAAAAGTGCGTACTAAAATTATTAAATATTTTCAACAAAACCAAATATTTCCTACAAAAAGTTGGCCAAACAATCAAAGGTCTGCCGTCAAACTGTTTCCAATGCTATTCAACAGTAGCGGGAGAACTTGTCCGTTGATATAAAACCTGGTTCAGGTAGAAAGAATTGTCCACATGATGTTTCTAAAGCCAAAAAAATAGAAAGCATTTTCAAAAGAGTTCTTAACACATCCGATAGGAAAGCAGCCCGGTTAGGTCAGTACTCGGACTATTTGGTACGAAAAGTTAAAGAAAATGCAGGTTTAAAAACATACAAAGCTCAAAAAGTTCCTGACAGGAACTCTACTAAAAAGATGGAGGCCAAAACCAGAGCACGAAAATTGAAGTAAAATTTTGTAAAAAAAATATACCTGATAATAATGGATAACGAAGCGCAGCTTCCGGGTCAATACTTTTATGTTGCTGATGCTCGAGGGAATGTTTTAGGACCCAAAAGAAGAAAATTTTCCAAAAAGTTCTTGGCATGGCAACAAATATGCAGTTGCGGCAAAAGGGCTCTATAAACACCGAAATTTATATCAAGGCATATTTACAAAAGACGATGCTTCCATTCATAAGACTTCTTAATGTGTCCACTTATTTTTGGCTTGTGGTATTTGTACCAGGAGAGGACAATCCTACAAACTACCTGGAGCTAAGGCAAATGGAGAGATATTGGGCTTTTGTTAAAAGAGAATTGAACAGCACAAAAAAGGTGTCCAAAAGTGGTGATTTTAAACGAAGATGGACTATCTGTTCGAGCAAAGTGACAGAAAGCTCTATAAAAACCTTAAACAAAGTGATTCCAGAAAAGGTTCTAAAAGGTTTTTTGTAAATTGTAACAAAATTTCAATAAAAAAAAGTCAATACTGTAAGTTTAGCGGTTTTATTTTTATTAACTCAGTCTTTTAGTCCCCATACAAAATATTCTGAAATTATACTTAAAATTATGGCGAATATTGGCCAATATTTGTTCCTACAAGGTCTCCCTCAGAAAATGACTTGAACATTCATAATTGTCTTATAATTATTAATATAGTGATGAAATTGCATACAAGCAAGTTTTATATGAACCTAAATCTTTCTATCATCTTATGTGAGAATCGGTTCATTATTGATTCTATCCCCCATATAATCCCTATTACAGAAAATGTTGATGGTGGAACCACAATATTCGACACATCCGAATATAACACACTTACTTCTTTAAGTTATATTGCCAAAAGAAATGTGAATTATTCTTAATCTAAAAAATGTTTAAAAAAAGTTTCATAAAAAGTTCATTGGAAAATCTTTTGTTTACAAGAAATTAAGCGAAATTTTTAATAAAACAATTTCGTTCTATACAACATATTTAGAGAAAATTTTGAACACAATGTTTATAAAATAACAATCTTGGTAAATTTTTGTATGATCAACTTATGTCAGTTTCCAATTTTTGACCTGTTCCTCCATTTCGAACGAAAACCGAAATCCATGTTGGTTGAAATTGAATTACTATATTGAAAACTTTTTTCGACAGAGTTCCTGGATTTTGACATTTGTGCTTAAAGAGTTGGAAATAGATAAACCGAATTTTTTGACTTGTTTTTTTTTTAATTTTAAATCGTCCCAAAAATATATTTTTTTTTAAAGTTGTTAAAATTTCTAAAACATTGTGTTGAAGTTCTTAATGTGGGATATAACTGGCATTAGTTCATTAGTTGCATTATTTTTTATTTTTTTATTTTTGACCACAGTTCAAATGCTTAATATTCCCATATTTATATTTAATAAAGCAGTTATACACAGTTCGATAAAATTCCAAATCTTAATTGGATTGTTTTAAAATATTCTACTTTTGCATGCCACACCAATTAATTACCAACGTTTTCGAAGCACATTTTGTGCAATTTAAAATCTTTATAAAAAGTAAATTTAGCATTTCAAAGAATTATTTTAATTTTAAAAAAATTTTGCACTTTTCCCAATTAATTTAATGTAAATTTATGTCATAATATTAAAAAGAACACAAGTTAAAGGCACTTAAACACTATTAAAACAAAATAATGTTACAAAACTAAAATTCACCATTAAGCTGTTAGTCATAATCAAATTTAAAGACGAAAAACAGCAAAACTAATGGACAACAAAGTTAAGGAAACAAAATAAACTTTTTAAATAACACTAACCTAAAAATAATATGTTTTTTATAGCAATTAATTCAACACAATTTTTAGATGAAAAACTATGTTCTTCAAACTATTTTATGTAAATATTTTTTTTTATTATTTTTGCTTTGCTTTAAAAACTTTTTTCTTTCAACTTAAATTTTTTTAACTCGTTTTGTTAAGGCTCTTACTAACCGGCTTATTATTTTATTTTTTTTTTCTTGCTAAGTTTAGTAGTATCTTTGTATTTTAAAACATATTATTTATTTCTTTTTTTTATTTTTATTATAAACTCTCGTATTATTTTGCGTAACATTTAAGTAACAACCGCTTTTAAAACCATCCAAAATTAAACTGAACCAAAGAACCCTTGAACATTAAATTATATTCGTAATCAAAACAAAATTTCTTTAAAACCCTAAAACGATACACTTAAAAGCGCATGACCAACTTTTAGTCCGAAACTCAAAGAAAGTATGAATGAAAAGCTTTTTGTTACAACTACAAATAGAGAACTCCGAATGTTTTAACAATTTAAAGCTGTTTTTTACTCTTTTATATGCTCTTAACATCCTGTTGATATTTTTTGTTATTTCTTGGCTAGTTTTTTATGTGGGGACCCTTAAAATTTATGTTTAACAACACAACATCATCAGGACCTTTAACTGTTTGTTATGAAGCAAAAAAAAGAAAATAAAAAAATCCTTCATACTCACACACACACACACACATTTACATTTGCCAGCATAAAAGGCTTGTGTCGTCATTTTTTCTTTTTGGTTTATTGTTGTTTTTATAGTTGTTATCTGTCTGATCCTTTAATTCAACGCATTTAGCGTGTATTTAAGTATATTCTCTGTCACAGTGATGTTTGTTTGTTTATTTTTTTTTTTGTTCCGCGTTTCAATTTTTGTTGAGATTTCAGTTTTTTTTTTTTGTGCAATTTTTTTCTGTGTTTTTTCTTTGACTCGATTTGTTGCATGGGTGGTAACGGTGGTGTTGGTTGGCTTGTCAACCCAATTGATTGTAATCAATTGTCAATTAACGTTAACATGGATGGTCAGACAGTTTTATCCCTATCCTTTTTGTTGTAAGATGATGTATGTTTGTTAAAGAGCAGTTTATTTCCTTTGCCTTTGTACTGCAGGTTAAAAACAGTTTTTGATTCCAAAAATTGTTTTTTGGGCTGTGTTTTTCATTTGGCATACAAATATTTTAGTTTTCTTTATTGGGAATTCTAAGGATTATCTTTATATATTTATGGTTACATGTTGAGTGTTTTATAGTGTCAAAAATAATTTATTATTTATTTGCAATTATGCGCTAAATTGGATTTAGTTTCCTTGGAGGCTAAATATTGAAAATGTTGGGATCAAAATAACTCATAAAATAATATGGCAATGATTTATATGATTTGAATTACATTAAGTATATATTAGGCTTTAGAATATGATGATTTAATAGTTTTTATCAAATAAATTTGGCAGATACTTAATGCTTCTCAATAATTCTGATACTTAAATGAAGAAACGGTTTCTAATTACTCTCTCTTACTCTTTCAGGTGCTTACAGAACCATAAATGGTGAGTAATAACAAATTGATTTCTAAAATTTTTAGGACTATTGTTTCAAAACTCTCTCAAGTTCGGAAGTTTATACAATAAAACATTAAATGCATATTGCTTTCATGTGAATTAATGAATGCAATATTTCGAAAGGTGTTCAATGAGGTCAATTGGGAAACATGTGGTAAAAACTCTGTATCTTCGAAAACTCTGTATCTTCATTAGAGAAAATGAAATTTGAGACGACCCTGTTAGAACACTAGATGAGATACAGAGTCAAAGTCGACTATCTCTGTTTTGTAACTTGTACAAAACGGCTCACAGTGTTGCTAATTTTGAAATAGCTGCCAAAAGTCTTTTTTCCGCCTATTTTTAATTTTAAATACTTATATTAACACTTGAGAACCTCAGAACCCAAAAATTCAGATCTCTATGTAAACATTTTCCCTATAAACACGGTCATTCAATATGCATCTTTTTACTATCTGACTGAAAAGTAGGATTTTGTAATAAATTTTGAAAATTCAATCGCTAATAACTATTTATTTTCAAAAGGGATTTGTATGAAATAAATGGTTGTCGTTAAAATTCGTGATCGCAACCGTATTTGTCACCAATCGAATTACAATTCGGTTGCGATTTCTGAATGTATTGGTACTCACAAATGTTCATAAAAAACTAATTCGGTTGGAATAGTCATTATCAAGGTGTATTAAATAAGGTGAAGTTACGAGCGCAGCAGATTATTGTTTATTTATTTTTGTTATGTTTGAAAGTGTCAAAAAGTTGTTAACTGTTTCTTGTTGACATCCACAATATTTGAATTAAAAATAATAAAAAACTGAAAATTGTTAAAAAAAATTTTCAATGTCTGCTTTTACACAGGGCAAGTTTTCTTGCCGCAAGTCTGAGTTTATGGGAGAGAGAGGCAAGAAGAAAGAAGAGAGGTACACACTTGCTTGTACTCAAAGTATATTTATACAAGTACATGCAACTCTACAACAAATCAACAATAGAAAAAACAACATTAATTTTGTTTGTGTAAAACATTGTGAGATTGTCAAATAATTGAAAATTTTTGCCAGAAATTTCACTCACATTGCCCTTTTAATCGGGTATTTTCGCACATAGAATATATCACCACTGCCACTGGTACATTTTTTTTACACAATGAATAGAAACACAGTTTTGCAATTGATATTTTAACTTTTATTATGAAAAGTTTTCAAAATTAATCTTTTTTTATTAATATTTTCACATACAAAATATGTAAACAAACGGAAAGAAATACAAACAAGTAAGAGAGATATATTCGGCTGGGCCGAATCTTATATACCCTTCACCAAACTATACTTCAAAATAAAAATTTTAAATATTTTTAGGTAAACAAAATTAATTTTTTTTCCAGTTGTTTATTTTTTAATTTTTTGAAAAAAAATTTTTTTTCGATTTTTTTTTTTAAATTTTTTTTTTTAAATTTAAAAATTTTTTTTTTTTAAATTTAATTTTTTTTTTTAATATTTAGCCAAAAAAACTTTTGTTGAAAAAAAATTCGGGTTAAAAATTTTTTCCCGATTTTGACCCATTGTAGGTCCAACTTACTATGGTCTTATATACGTCGTTGCAAAGGTCTTTGAAATATCTATCATTAGATATCCATATTGTCTATATTAATGACGTAGTAATCCAGATATAGGTAAAAAAATAGGTAAAAAATCGAGGTTGTCCTGGTTTTTTCCTTATATCTCAGCCATTTGTGGACCGATTTTGCTGATTTTAAATAGCAAACTTCTCGAAAGCATGTCTGACAGAATTATTCAAGATTTGGATCCCGAAGATATCTGGGGTCTTCAGAAAATTGATTTCAACAGACAGACAGACGGACAGACGGACAGACAGACAGACAGACAGACAGACAGACAGACAGACAGACAGACAGACAGACAGACAGACAGACAGACAGACAGACAGACAGACAGACAGACAGACAGACAGACAGACAGACAGACAGACAGACAGACAGACAGACAGACGGACATGGCTAAATCGACTCCGCTATCTATAAGGATCCAGAATATATATACTTTATAGGGTCGGAAAATTATATTGTGGAAATTACAAACGGAATGACAAATTTATATATACCCTTCTCACGAAGGTGAAGGGTATAAAAAGTAAAACATTTTGACAATCTCACAAGTATTTACAAAGGAGAAAAAAATGAACAGCTGATCACTTGCATGTACTTGTATAAATATACTTTGTTTTCTCATTTTCAGTATGGCGTCTATTAGGTTTTGACATACAAAATTGAACACAGACTTGCTGTGTGTAAACAGACGAGCAAGTTTAAAGGAGAATCGAAGAGACTTGCTACAAGTAAACTTGCCCTGTGTAAAAGCAGACAATGCTTTACAGCAAACAATAACAATTGGCTATTTTTGGAAATTTTTTAGTGAAAATGCATAATTTTTTTAGAGATTCACTCCCATTTTAGTCCTTGAGGTTTGTTTTCCTGCTGACTTTCAATACCAAACTTCTTAGAAGAATTTGGATGTTTATTTTGGACGTGCGGGTATTTTAAACAGACAGACGGACATAGCTAGCATGTCCGGACATGGATAGCATGATAGTTCCACTGGAATCACCAAGCTTTTTCGATATTTTTTTATTAAATCTTCCAAGCAAAAAACCGTGTTGGATAAAACTACCAATCATTGATTTTTTATTGGTTTATTTTTTAAATATTTCTCATAAAAAAACTACCAGAAAATCACATATTTTTTATTTGTTTGTTTTTTATATTTTTTTATATGTCATATCAGTTTTGACATTCTCACTCTCTTGACAACTAAGAAATATTGTCTTTGTTGTATTTGTTGCCGAGACGCTCTCACCTGATTAATACGCCTTGGTCATTATGTATATATGTGTTTAGGCTTTCCCAATTAAAAAAGATATATTTTTTAGATATTTACTTATTATTCTTTCGTTTTACCTAAAATAATTCTAAAAGAAAATACATGGAAAATAATTTACATATAATGGAGTCGGAAGGATTGAAGCATGAGTTGAAAAACATGATATCCTTGATAGCAAAGTTAAAAAATTATACAGTAACTAACATAAATGTTTCATACAAAGATTACGAAAAGTATTTGGTGTTTTTGAACAGTTTGGATCGAATAGCTTTTAAATATCAAATACAATGTACATATACATGAACATGAACATTTCTCAATCAATTGCTTACTTACCTCTACTAAGTAATACTGTTGATTGACTATCGTCTTTTATAAGAATTCACAAATATTTTTGAAATTTTTATCTCGTTCTGTATACATTTTCTAAATTTAAATATTGGTTTTTATTTTCTAATTATTTTTCCAAAAATGTCAAAAAACATTTTTCGATTAGCCTAATTATCAGTCGGTTGAGAACACCGTATTATAAGTTGTATGAATTAAAATATGAATTTAATTGATTGTGCTAACTAATATGACAATGCTACGAACCTAATTTCCATTATAGGAATGCTTTTACTACTATAATCCATATAAATATATAAATGTCTTTGTAAGTTTGTTTGTTTGTTTGAGGGTCACGCCTAAACGGCTGAATCGATTTTATTGAAATTTGGAACGTATATAGATCCTTACTTGGAAGCGTCAATAGGCTATAACTTTTTTCAATACTTTTACCAGAAAGGGATAAACAGGGAAAACTGCTAAAATTGGTACCTTTAGTTCTTAAACAATAATTACTAAACGGCTAAACCGATTTTTACTACGACAGGGGTAGTGAAGCGCACCGGGTCAAGCTAGTTATAGAATATTTTTTAGAGTTATACACTTTCGATACTTAATATAGAATTTTGGATAACTGTACTATATTTTCGTAATCGTAATCATTTTCCAACCAATCTGTTTTCTGTGTGTTGCTTTAATTTCAATGTAGATATACCGAGCCCTTAGCGTCAAATTATCGTAAGCGACATTTTCAAAAATTTTTTTTTATTGCAGAAATTAAAATTTTATGGACCGACTGATGTTTTCATAGAATATCAAAATTGTTAATAACTTTAAAAATATAGTGTGTAAGATTTTATCGTAAGTCAATGTTAACATTTTACAGTTAAGGAATTTTATCGTAAGCAACACACAGTGGTATAGAAAATAAAACAGGCAAATGAATCTGCAACTTCTTAACGGTTAATCCGGTTTGAAGGAAATTTCACTTGGGCGAAGAGGAAGTGTTGTCGAGTTTAAATTTACAAGTTGGACCTAATGGGCTCACCAAGGGCGGGGCCAGAGGTCTTCAAAGTAGGACACCTCGAGTATGTTAATTTTTTAAAACGATAATATTCTTCATTTCTTTTGCGATTTGAAAAAAAAATACACAAAAAATATATCGTAAACGCCGTAATTAATGCACAATGTAAACCAATGGTGCCCAAGCCATATACTCTTGGTGCTCATTTGTTTTTGTAAATGCTCTTAGCTATAGGCTGTGTGTTTCTATACTCAATGGAGCACTCAGCACTAGCAATATAAAATACACAAACAACATTGTCTTGTTTGTTTTTTTGTCGATCTTCACTGTATACATGCAAGTGCAAAGCAACAACACTTTCGTATGTTTTGCTGGTAAACATTGACGACAGCGATCATCAATGTAGATTTTGTTTTTGTTTATCGTATGGTATTGTTTAAAAAAGTGTGTAGTTTTTTCTTTATTCTTTGTATGTTTTGGTTTTTACAACAACAAAAATTGCATAAAAATTAGTTTTTATTTAAATGTATTGGTGTTTGCTCTTCCATAAGGAACTGCTGGTCACCCCTGATATAAACAAACTTTTATTTTTTTGCTGCCGGTAACTAGCTTGAACGTAATTATTATATATCGCATCAAAACATTTTTAATTCTATGTATAAATTTCAAAATAATCAAAAAAAAACATTCTCCTGTAAAATTTGTGATTTGTCGCTTACGATAATTTGGCGATAGGGGCTCGATATGTTTCTAGCACTTTTTAAATCGCTTTCATATTATGTTTAATTCCTTAGAGAATTCCTAATATTTCATAAAAAACCTAGTATCATTTTAAAGTACTTACTCTCTCCTTTATTTACATATCCATTTAGTTTTGCGCTTCTTTGCTCCTTTTGAGCTGGATAAATTTTTCTGACTCAAGTCTGATGTTTATACTCTATACCACCATAAATCTTATATAGTATAAATGCATTCTTGCACATAAGGGTATTTTGCCAATCTAGCAGGACATTAGGCAAAAAAATGTAATTTAAGGTATACAAAAACTTAAGTACGACAGACAACATCGTGAATTTTAAACTGATAAATTGTGGAAAGTTGTCTAAATTGCAAGCATTTTTATTGACTCTTTAAGGGTTTGAGAGGCTTACAATATATTTGTGGGGGCTTTACATTGATTTTTCCTCTTTACATATAGAAACATTTTAACTAAAATTTTTATAATAAAAAAATTCGTTCGAATTTAAAAAAAAAAAACCTAATTTTCTTCACTTTTTTGTAAACAAAATTAAAAGGTTTTTGAAAGTGAAGGTAGTCTCGATAAAAATTTAATTCTTTTCTTTTAAGCTAAGTACTCTGTTCAAAATTTCATGCGAACTGCTGTCAAACTACATATAAAATTGTTTGGAATGAAATACATGCGAAATAATTTCGCAAAAGCAGTACTCTGTTTTTATTGTGGAAAACATGTGAAATACATCTGGCAACCTTATTTTTCCACACGAAATAACATAAGCGGCACTTATTTCGCACGAAATTAAAACCAACAGCTGATCATTTGTTGCATATAAAATTTTTCGCACGAAAAAACCATAATTTTTCGCTGATATGAACAGAGTACTAGGCTTTAGACTGAAAAAAAAAAAAACGTTGCGCGTTTTTGCGGTACTTTTTTGGTTATTTTTTTCTTTAAATTTCAATTTTTTCGGTTTTATTATTATTATTATTTATTAAATTTGATTGCAAAATGAAATATTTCTAATAATAAACTTTTCTAAAAAAAAATTCAACATTCAAATTCAAACTGAAAACAGTTTTTGTATTTCATTTACCCATAAATTTATATAAGGACAGAGATCGAAAAATTCTTAACATACATATATGTTCATAAAAATGAAGGAGTCAAAACTGTAAATTTACAGTTTTGAATCTTTTTTTATTTGATTAAAATTATTGTTACAAATTACAAAAAAAAAAAAAAAAAAAAACATTTTAATAGTTCTAATCACTAATGATCAAATTTTGAACTTTTTTCGAAAACCCTTCCATTATGGTTTTTATAGTGCTTTATGTCACTTTGTTCGAACAGGTTGTCCATCTCCGTTTAAAATCTACCACACTTTTGGACACCTTTTTTGTGCTCTTCAATTCTCTTTTAACAAGAGCCCAATATCTATCCACTCGCCTTAGCTCCAGGCAGTTTGCAAAATTTGCCTCTCTTGGTACATATACCACATTATTGTTCTTTTACCACTCAAGACCTTTCTTACCAGGGTGCCAAATCAGGCCAAAAATCAGTGGACACTCTAAGAAGTCTTATGAATGTAAACATTCCTTGATGTAAATTTCGGTATTTATAGCCCTTTGTAACAAATGTTTGGCTTTTTTGCCGCAACTGCATATTGCTTGCCATACCAAGAAGTTTTTGGGAAATTTTGTCTGCTTTTGACCCGGAAGCTGCGAAAAATCTGCCAGAACATACGTTTCGTCATCCATTATCCAGCAGGAATATTTTTTTTATAAAATTTGACTTCAATTTCCTTACTCTGTTTTTGGCCTCTAAATTTTTACCAGCGTTCCTGTCAGGAACTTTTTGAGCCTTGTAAGTTTTTGAACCTGCATTGGCTTTAACTTTTTGTACCAAATAGTCCGAGCACTGAGCTATCCGGGCTGCTTTCCTACCGGATGTGTTGGGAACTCTTTTGCAAATGCTTTCTATTTTTTTGGCTTAAGAAACATCATGTGGACCATTCCTTCTACCTGAACCAGGTTTTATATCAACGGACAAGTTCTCCCGATACTGTTGAATAACATTGGAAACTGTTTGACGGCAGACCTTTGATTGTTTGGCCAACTTTTTGTAGGACCAAGTTGGGTTTTGTTGAAAATCTATATAAATATATAAATGTCTTTGTAAGTTTGTTTGTTTGTTTATTTGTTTGTTTGTTTGTTTGTTTGTTTGTTTGTTTGTTTGTTTGTTTGAGCATCACGCCTAAACGGCTGAACCGATTTTATTGAAATTTTGAATTTAGATAGATCCTTACTTGGAAGCGTCAATAGGCTATAAATTTTTTCAATACTTGGACCAGAAAGGGTTAAAAAGGGGGGAAAACGGGTAAAATTGGTACCTTTAGTTTTTAAACAATAATTACTAAACGGCTGAACCGATTTTTACATCGACAGGGGTAGCGAAGCGCACCGGGTCAAGCTAGTATTTAATAATTTTAGTACGCAATTTTTCTGGTGACTCATTTTAATCAGATTAACAACAAATGAAGATAATTGACAGTACAAAGGTATCTTGATAAAAAAAAAATCAAATAATACTTGGGTTAAAAGTTTTAATAAAAAACGTGTGTTAAGAATTTTAGGATCTCAGTCCTTACCTACTTTAAATTCCTAATTTTTCATTTTAAAAATTTTTTTAAATGAAATTTAAACAAATTTTAAAATTGTTTTCGATCCTAATAAACACTAAATTAATATTAAAAACGCAAATCTGAATGGTTGAACCTAAATAGGTTAGCGAAGGGGCTGATTTGAATTTGGCGGATTTTTGCAAAATTTAGTTTTTGGCCTATTTTATATTTTAATTTAAAAAATTCTGACTCAAATGTTCAAACTCTTAAAAAAATATAATTGCCAAAACTTGGGTTTTATTGCTCTACTCATAAATAGTTTTATTATTTACAATATTACAAAAAGTTTACCTTTTTATGCCAGTAAGTGCAATCCTTTTTGTTTACACACTTTATTAATATTTTATTTAATATCAATAAATCTGTTATTTATTTAAACAAATACCAGAAAAAACTCCACAAAACTAATTCAAATTAAACTGCATTTCATTAAGCATTTAGCAACAAAAAAAAATTACACAAATATTTATTTAAATCCCCGTAAATTATTTGAAAATGTGTGTGTAAATAAAGTTGAATATATTAAAGTAAATGAATTGATTAAATAGTTTAAGGCATCAGCAAATATTTTATATGCCAAAAAAATATTTATGCAAATCAAAAAAAGGCTATAATTGAATTTTAGTTTTTTTTTTAAACAACAAATAAACACTAGCACTACAACTTATTGAATCTCATGTACAAGTACATATGTACATGCAAATATATACGTTTAAACTCTGACTAACTGCTAGCATGTAATAAATGAGCAAACACGTGCATGTTAATGGTTATTTACACCATTGTAATCTATAAATAAACAACAACTTGGACAATATGAAAATAATAACAACAAGAATGACTAAACTAACATCCTGCAGCATCATCATACCAATAAAAGCCACCACTATCAACAACAACAACAAAAACACAGGTAAACAAAACAAAGAAAAACATAAATAAGAACAACAAAACATGTTGTTTAAATACACCTTCTCCTCACATAACAACAACACACCTTCTCTTTTACACACATACTCCCACTCTCATTTCAGCCTCAATTTTATCCTGTTATGTACTTGAAACAGCTCTAACACAATTAAATGCACAAAGTTTGTTCGTATGAAAAAAAAACACAACAAAATGTTTAAACAAAAACAACAAAAAAGGGGAGATTTAATTATTTTTTTTTTTAGTTTTGTTTTTAGTTTCTTTTATTGATTATTTTATTGCTTTTTATTTTCTTTTAGTTTTTGTTGTTGTTTTTGTTTTTGTTTGTATTTAAACATAAAAATAACATACACACACAGATTAAAAACTATTTTATTTATTAGGGGAAGAAAAGTATTCCTTTTTACATGATTCTGTTTTTTTTTTTTTTCTCTACAAAAACAAAAATAGTACTTGCGGCATTTTTATTAACAAAAGCAGTTTTAGTACCCTATATTGAGGGTAAACCAGTGCTGTGTTGTATATGAGTTTATGAAAGCAGGAAATATATGGAAGTTTGGAAGAGAAAAGTTTCTTTGACCAGCACATCTCAAACGAAAACTAAAGCAAATACAAATAATTGTAGTTTAGTTTATTTAACAAAGTTTTTGTAGAGAAATGTTTCTTAAGGTGTATTAATTATAACTTGCTAAGGATTCATTTAATTTCTCTATACATATAAATAAATGTACATAAACAAGTTTTTAAAGAAGCTTCTCTTTAATCATTTAATATGAATCCAAAATACTTGTAAAAATTATACAATTTAAAAACCATTTAATTAAAAGTTATAAGGAAGATGCATTTTTTAGAATATTAAACTTGTTGATTAAACTGTGATTGTTGGGTGTCAAATTTTATTGAATACAGATTGTAACTTTTACAAATAAAAAAAAAATTCTTCAATTTTAACTTTTTGGTATATTGTTGTGCATGGTTACTGTAACCATATCAACATTTGTGCATGTTAACTGTAATAATTTCAACATTTTAAACAATATTATAGTCACAGTAACTATATATATGATTGTGGTAACAATAATATGGTTAATTTGATATTCACATGATTGTATAAACCATATATATGGTTACAGTAAACAAGTATATGTTTGTGACAACCATCTATAAGATAAAGAACTTACCATATTATGTTTCTCTCGGCTTATGGATATCATAATCTGAGAAAAACATATTATGATAAAATTATTCATCATATAAATGGTTGTCACAAACATATACTTGTTTACTGTAACCATATATATGGTTGATACAATAAATAGTTACTGTGACTATAATATTGTTAAAAATGTTGAAATGGTTACAGTAAACATGTACAAATGTTGGAATGGTTACAGTAAACATGCATATTTTTTTTTCTGCGTCTACTAGATGATTTATAGATGAAGAGCAATATTTATAAAGTATGTGAAATTACATTGATATTTTAACGTGGATCTTCTATTAATTGATGAATATTTTGGACTTGGCACTGCTCGTTACATAGGAAAAAAGTGTTAAAGAATCTGTATTTACTAAATTACTGGTCCGACTGTAAATGAATGTTCGTGCGAATCGTAGAAGAAGACAAGGTGTTTAAGTGGACATTTTTTTTACTATTTTTGACCATTTTATTATAATCTATAAATATTAAAGAGTAACGTTACTGACTCACTGACTGACTGATTCATCATCGCACAGCCGAAACGTCTGAAGCTAGAATCATTAAATTTTAACTGTGGATTTCACTCTCCCCAAAACGATACGATAAGATTGTATTTTGGAAAATTCGAACGTTAAAAAAGGGTAAATTCGATAATCTTATATCTTTAAAACTAATAAAGAAACAAAATAACTTAAAATTTTATGTTACTCCATTTAAAAAATAAGCCGTCAGTTGCTTCATACTTTTTCGAAATTCGAACCTTTTAGGGGAGAAAACGGGTAAAAACTGTATTTTGATACTTTTTTGGCACCCCATGTATATTTTAAACTAATAAACATAGAAACAAATTTTAAATCGCATCCTTTAAAAAATATATAAGTTTGATACTTTTTGGAAATTCGAACCCTTTAGGGATAAAAATTTTGTTTATTTTTTATACTTTTTCATAAAATATGTTTTTCTATAATTTGACATAGATATTCGAATATTTTATTATGAACTCCCACCACGGTGCAGATTTTTATTTGAATAAAATTTAACCACCAATGGGGATAAAAAAGGTACCAAAAAGGGGATAAAATCGGGAAAATACATTTTGTTTGAAAATATTAAGCCAATTTTGATAATTTTTTTTTTTTTTGGATTCATACAAAAATTAGCTAACAGGGTGTTATTTGGAACTCGAGTGAATAGGTGTATATTGTGCCAAATCCGGGTAAACAGTTTGGTACTTTTTTTAAAACATATTTTTTCTTGGACACATTAATACAGATTGCAATCGTTTGAGACATGTCTGTAGCATAAACAATTTTGGAAAAATGCTGCATTTTTAAATTTCAAGCTTTAGGGGTGTTCAAGGAGGAAAAGGGAAATTGGTACTTTTCTCCTAATGGTACTTTTTTAATATTTTTAATTATTTCACATATCGATATTAAAGTTAGCTGATATGCATCTGAGTGAAGTGAGTGTTATAAATAGGGGATAATATTTACGTACCAAAATGTGAGAACTGAACTATAGGTACTTTTTTATTCTAATGGTACTTTTTTGAAATTTCTATAACAATGGACTTAATAACATGAAATTAATCATATATGGTCCTAAGTGAGTGAGAATTCTAGCGGGAGACTTTTTGGTACTTTTTCTTTATTCGAATGAAACTTTTTGTAATTTATTCACCAATGAACCCAGAAACATGAAATAAAGCTTATATGGACCCGAGAGAACGGGAATTCACAAGTGGCTAGCTTTTTGGTACTTTTTCAATATTCTAATGGTAATTTTTGAATTTTCTGTAATAATGGACATATAAACATGAAATTGAGCGTATATGGTCATAAGTGAGTAAGAATTCAAGGGGGAAACTTTAGTTAGGATTTTTTATTCGAATTGTACTTTTTGTATTCTCTTCAACAATGAACATAAGAACATAAATAAAGTTTATATGGACCTGAGCATGTAGAAATGCACGAGTGGCAGTTGATGGTACTTTTTATTTATTTTAGTGGTATTTTTTAAATTTTTTATAATTATGGACCTTGAAAAATTAAATTAAATTGGAATTAGATGGAATAGGAAAAAAAATATTTTGATTATTATGTACAAACATTATTTGCTAATCAAATTATTATAAGATGTTTCATACTCCATAAATAACACATTTTTTAATTGTACATTGATATACTTTTATTTTTATATCACATTATGCGCTAACAAAGTAGCGGGTAATATGCAAGTGTAATATAAACGTGAATGTATATTTATGATTTTCTTCTGTATTTTCCTTAAGGAATGTCTCTTTGTATCGTATTTCTGATATCGTATTTCTATAGTAGAAATATATTGATAGAATCTTTCACCGTGTTGATCGCTAACGACTCCCAAATTATTAGGAAAGAAATCTAAATGTGAATGCAGGAAATGTTTTTTATGCGTAAATGTGGTAAAAATATATTATCCGGCTGGACTAAGAAGTATCCTCAATAGGACAAGCAATCCTAGTGTAAGTGATTTCCTGTACTTTTTACATAATGAGTTTTCCTATCTGTGCTATCCCACTCACATAGAAATAACAGTATTTGGTATACCCTAGTTGTAACCCTAAAATTAGGACAATAATCTTGTAAAGTTAAAATCACTGTTTATTGTTGGTGTTTTGTTTTGTTTAAGCTTTGATATTTTTACAAATAAAGCTTGAGTGTCTGTGATTCTCATTCACTCTATAGTTTTACTTATTTGCATAATATCTTTAGTTTTTCTAAAGCCTTTTGGAAAAAGGTTTCCTGATGATCTGGCCTAAGCAACCAGTAAAATACACATAGGAACTAGCTTATCCCCAACATTAAATTTCAATAAATTTATCAATAAATTTGGTTCTAGTTATATTCGTTGTATTGAATTTTATCCTAGCTAAATTAAATATTTTCATAAGAAGTTCATTGGCGATATGAAAAACAACAGCTTTTTATTTTCGAATTATTGATAAACAAGGCAGTAATTACTCCATAATCATTATTACAAAAGTTCTGCTTGTTGTTCCGACAAATTAAGGACACGTATAAAATCATGGAGATCTTTTTGAAATATCAAATTTGACTCATTGGATGAGAAAGTTTCTTGAAAGTCAGTGTCTAAAGATGCGTTTTCAATTACTTCTGGCATAGCTGACCGTTCGGATCTTAGAGCAGGTTTTGCTTTTATTATTTTCTTTCTGTTTTTACATGTAGGAGAATTTAAAATCTTCACATATTCCAGCACTGGCTGTAACACAAAAACTAGACCAGATCAAATCAAAATAAATATGGTGTTCGAATGATGGTAAAATTAGTAAATACATTTCTTGTCACAAAATTGTATTGACCAGTGTAATTAAGCTCCATTTATGTTTAAATTTACGCTCTGAGAAAGAAATATGGATGTACATGCTTACCATAACCATTTCAAAAGTTTTTTAACAATATTATATTTAATTATTTATATGTGAATGGTAAACTTAACATATAATGGTTGCCGATTATATGTTAAGTTTACCATTCACATGATTGTAGCAATGATATATATGATGGTTCATGATAAATTCGGGAACACAATATGGTTATATGAATCATATAAATAGTTGCCACAAACATATACTTAATTACTACAATCATATATATTATTGTTACAACCATGTTAATGGTAACTTCTGCAGTAATTTATTCCTATAAATTATAGCTCTATTTTAAAATTTTTTTTTTTTTTAAATTATTAGTGAAAAAATAATTGTTTGTGTTAAAAAGAAATATTCGGGTTAAAAAATAATTTTCCCGATTTTGACCCATTGTAGGTCCAAATTACTATAGCCTTATATGAATCGTTGCAATGGACTTTGAAATATCTATCATTAGATATCCATATTGTCTTTATTAATGACTTAGTAATCCAGATATAGATCAAAAATCGATTTTGTCCCGGTCCAGAATATATATACTTTGTGAGATCGCAAATGATATTACAAACGGAATGACAAACTTATATATACCATTGCCACTCATGCTCAAATTTGACAAATGTTGGGCATTGAAAAGCATTGTCATGCAATAATGAACTTGCGACATTGCCTAAACAAAATCTGTAGACTTTTAAACACTCAAACATATTTCGATAACGGTTGAATTTTGAAATAAGAAAGCCTAAAAACTTATATCTCGGCTTTGATATTAAATAAATTTAGACACAGCCAAAAGTTTAAGCTGGAAAACTATGGCTAAATTTATTTAATATCTTCTTTCAAAGCCGATATATAAGTTTTTAGACTTTCATATTTCAAAATTCAAACCGTTACTGAAATATGTTTATGTGTTTAAGTGAATTCTAAAATCGTTTTTGATTTGTCTCCTTTTCGTGATAATGTTTTTATTTTTTAAATTATGTCCCCCATTTTTAACAACAAGAAACTAACAAGAAACTAAAGAACGAAAAAACTAATGATGGAATTTGGTAGAGAAAAGTGTTGCCTTTCCCATATATTATGTTGTTTTCCAAAATCTCATTTTTAATTTTTGAATTTCTGTCAATCTTCTGCATACGCAATGTGGATTGTTCATAGCTTCAGTCATAGATGACAACATCTGTTCAGTGGGATTTCTATCTCCCTTCCTTCTATGCTTTCAGAGCTTCAGTGTTATAACCATAATATTAATAATGTGTTGCATTATAAAAGATAATAATAATCTTAATTTAATTCCTTGTTAATCATGTTATGGTTCAATGATCACATTACATTTGTAGTGTAACCATATTATAATTCCTGATCAATCATAATATGATTTAATTTAAACCTATTAGATGACATGACCATATAAGTATGTAATGACTATAAAGATACATATATTTTTATAGTTATCATAATTTGGTAGTAGCTACAACTTTCACAAACATAACATAGATTAAATTCAATCATATTGGCAACCATAACGTAATCATGTCCTTTCTCTGCGTCTATCATCTTTTTTTCTGCCCTTATATTGTATTGTTTGGTATAGTTTTTAAGACTTCACAAATTCAGGTTTCTTATTTTTCTTCTAATTGATTTTATTTGTTTTTCCCTTTTCCCTAATATAGTGTGTATTTTGTGCTAGTATTTGTTAGCAACATTTATTTCCGCAACTTATTCCTTATTATTTACTACCATATTTTTTAATTGTACAGAAAGCAAACAATTTCTGTGTGGAATTAAATAAATAATGTAAGAATAGCAAATATACAAATAAACCAACAAACGAGACCAATATTAAGTTGGTTGACCCAAGTTTTAAAAGTGAAAAAATAAATAACAAAACTATTTTATAGTCGACCGCAACCGCACAGCTTGATACCCCGTATTTTTTTTATTGTCACAACATTTATAGAAACGAACATATATAAATACGTACTTTAACCCATATATACATTTATGTACAACTATGTATGTATAAATGTAAGTATTGCTATAGGTAGCTGGTAAGTAATATTTGTTGTTATACCAGTATTCCTATTGTAATTGCATTTGTTGGTAGAATGTTGTCCGCATTGGTTGACCACTTCACCAGACGTGTTGTATTGTCCGGCCACATTCAATTTTTTTATATTTTCATCGTCATTTCCACACGTTTTTTTTTATATTTTCATTTTATATACAAGAAAAATGGAAAAAATATGTTGAAAAAAAAAAAAAATAAAAAAGGGAATGCAACAAAATTTTAAGTGGCTTTATTGTAAAAACGACTGTATATATGCATTTTAGTGGCTCAAAAAAAGAAAAATAGAGGAATAAAAAACAATGCACACAAATAAGAAATAAAAACATAAAAACCTTTAATATTAATGAAAATGTTTCCGATTAAAAACATACAATTGATAATATTTTATTAAAGCTGAAAATATGCCAAAGTAAATTGCATAGTTTTGTAATAAAAAAAAGGTAAATGAAAACTTAAAAATGTTAAATTATTTAATAAAATATTAAACTTTAAAATAAAGTAAAAAATGTTCTAAATTTAAATTGGGTCTCTCTTTATATTCTAAAGACCATATTCATAAACAATTTTTAAATTTAAACAACGTTTTAAAATCAAATTTTGTATGGAAATTTAGATTTAAAACATTGTTTAAATTTAAAATTTTTTTATCACAAAATTTCAGTAATTTATAATTTAAATACCAATGTATTAGATTTTATACTAAATTTTAGAAATTCTTTAAAAATAGTTTTAAATAGTTTTTTTCTTGTTAGATTGAATATGCAAATCTTATTAAAACTAATCATATGCGATGGCGGGTCATGACTTTTTTCTCGCCTCTTAACTGTAAGTTAAACACTGCTCCTATCAACAGGCATCTTTCAGTTGACTCCCGTCATAATTTGAACAAGCTGCATCATTTAGTTTGTGTTTGACCGCGTGACTTGAGGAGGAAATGGAAAAAAGTAAATTTCGTGTTCCCATTAGCATTTTTGTTTTTGCGGAAAAAATTTTTCACTCAAACCAAAGCTAAGCATAAATACTATTGGAACTCTGCACCATCAATTTCAATGGTAAAAAAGTGGTTTACAGAATTTAGTTGTGGCCGAACATTCTGGTCACCCAGTTGAGGTTTCTACACCCGAAACAATTGAAATAATTCACGATATGGTGTTGGCCAATCGGAGATTTAAAGTGTGAGTGTGCACACATATGCAGTTTTCAATGCAAAAATCTATGAATAAGACAACGAATTGCTCCCTCATCCGCCTTATTCTCAGAATTTATCCCCGAGTGACTATTTTTTGTGTACAAACTCGAAGAAATGTCTCGGTGGAAAGAGATTTGACTCCAGCGATGAAATTATCTCACAAACAAATAACTATTTTAACGACCTTGACAAATCTTATTTTTTGAAAGGGATAAACAAATTGGAGAAACGTTGTACAAAGTGCATAGAAATCAAAGTGTATATGAAAATCAAAATTATTTTTTATCCAAAAACCTGTGTTGTATTCAAAAACATATTGAACATATTCGTAAATTACAAATCATTCATACGCAGTGTAGTCTAAATTGAAAATTAAATGTTAAGAAATTCGTATCTTTAATATTCACGTGGACAGCTTTGCGTCAATCAAGGCTCTTAACTCCAACGTAATTAGGTCCAAATATGCTCTCAACTTCTCGACAACACAATGTTGAGTTAATACAGGTTCCAGGTCACTATCATCCGGAGGCCTGACCTCGCTGATGAATGTGCAAATAACGGCTCATACTCGAAGAGAAGACTCTTTTGACTCTTGATAGGCACTCTATGATGGCACTCTGTGAATGGACATATGTCGGAAGGTATGGGTTACCCAAGTTATAACTATTGTATAAGTTCTTTAGACGAGGAATATGCGGAATCGCTTTACAAGATCGGAGATTATTACGTCTTGGTACAGGTCTCTTTCATGATCTGGATTGTCTTAGATCTGGACTGTCTCCAACGATCTAATCAATTTTGTCAGAACTACCAGTTGGTTCACAAATGTACCACACAAATCTCAAAGTAGTCCGGCCTAGGGAAGGTAATTTGTAATTTCCACATTTTTCATTTGCGACCCCACAAAGTATATATACTCTGGATCGTTATAGATAGCGAAGTCGATATAGCCATGTCACACATTCACCATAAGCTTCTGTGAGGAATTGGTGAGCTTCACCTTCGTGAGATGGGTATATATAAGTTTGTCATTCCGTTTGTAATTTCCACAATATAATTTTCCGACCCTATAAAGTATATATATTCCGGATCCTTATAGATAACGGATTCGATTAAGCCATGTCCGTCTGTCTGTATGTTGAAATCAACTTTACGTAGCCCACAAATAACTTATAAACATTACTGATACATCATATATATCGGGAATTCTTCCGGCTCGGTCGCTATTTAAAATCGATAAAATCGGTCCACAAATGGCTGAGATATAAGAGATCGGGAGATACCGGGACACCCTCGATTTTTGACCTATTTTTGATCTATATCTGGATTACTTAGTCATTAATCTAGACAATATGGATATCTAATGATAGATATTTTAAAGTCCATTTCAACGATGTATATAAGGTTATAGTAATTTGGACCTACAATGGGTCAAAATCAGGAAAAATATTTTTTAACCCGAATTTTTTTTTACCAAAAAAAATTTTTTTTCACTGATAAATTTAAAAAAAAATTTAAACAATTTAAAAAAAAATTTAAAAAAATTGGTAAACAAGTTCCAAAATTTTTTTTAAAAATTTTGAAAAAAAATTTAGAAAAAAATTACTTTTGTTTACCTCAAAATATATAAAATTTTTATTTTAAAGTATAATTTGGTGAAGGGTATATAAGATTTGGCACAACCGAATATAGTTCTCTTACTTGTTCTTATTTAATTCTTCAATACTTTATTTCTTCACTATCAAAGCATAATCGGCCAAAGGCCTCCTAATAAACTCATTTTTTTTTTTTTGCGAGATATTTTAGATATAAAATTTTGTTTTAATTTGCAATTTGCAACATAAATAACTTTTGAAACCGGATATTTTTAGAAAATAACGAAGAATAACCAGTCAAAACTAAAGCAACTTTTATACTTCTGTCACAAAACTTAACATTTAAATTAGTAGAATATAGTTTAACCATTATTTTTAATGACTGCTGCACTTCTACGTGCATTGAATCAATAAGTCTCTCAATTTTATCTTTAGAAATGTTGACCCATGCCTCCTGGATACGCTTAAGAATGGTGTGTTTGTTCGTCTTAGAATCCCTTATTTTTAGCGATCTACGATGCTCCAAAGATTTCAATAGGGTTAAGGTCAGGCGATTGAGCTGGCCACCCTAGAGCTCTTACTTTTGATTCACACAACCATTCCTTTGCATGTTCTCTTCATGTTTTCTTCTACATAAGGCACCATTACATTTTTCAACACATTTTTATAAATAAATAAATCAATCCATTTTCTGAGTTATTTTGTGTATACTGGTTCAACACCAGCGTGTGAAAAACATCCCCACACCATTATGGAGCTTCTACCATGTTTTACAGTACCTTTACAATATTGAGGCTTAAGGCGTTTTTTTATGTTCTTATATGTTGGAGCCTTTTATATTGAATTTGGATTCATCCGAAAACAATATATTTCTCCACTGGGCAGCACTCCAACCAATATGAAGCTTTGCAAAAGCTATCCTTGCTTCGTTATTTTTTTTTTTTTTTTGGAAATAAATGGCTTCTTTGATGATTTCCGAGGATAAACCTGCTTCTACAGCTCGTCTTCTTACAGTTCTTGTGCTTACATCCAATGATAACTCTCTCACCAATTCTGTTGAAGTGACAAAGGGTTTCTTTTTTATTTCACGAATTAATATTTTATCAGAATGTACTGTCCCTACTGATCCAGTTGGACGAAATCGGCTTATTATTCGAGAAATCATTGATTTGCATATTGAAACATTTTCGGAAATTTGGTTGTGTGATTTGTAATTTGTACTTTAAGAAAAATAGAATACTTAATTATAGTAATTTTAATCTAAATTGAAATTTGTTAATTAATTCCGAAGAACAAAACATGAAATCTAAATAATTATCTTTGTAAACATTATTGTTACAATAAAGTTGCTTTAGTTTTCATCAGATAATAAATACCTTCATATCAGAAATTTAAAAAAATGGACATGTAGGAGATAAAAATCTATATTTTTGGTTTGGAATATTTGAAATATTCAAATTATGAAGAAGAAAACACTGCACAGAGAAAACAGATTCGTGATAGCAACCGAATTTGTTGACAACCGAATGATTCGGTTGCACACATAGAATTTTTCGGTTCTAGCTACAGAAAGTTAGTTGAAAAAGAAGAATTTCGGTTGAACCAACCAAACATTTGTTACCCCTTCTAAAATGTTGTAGCCACAACTGTAAAATTCGGTCACTAAGATAGAATCATTCCATTGGCTACAAATTCAGTTGCTATCACGAATCTGTTTTCTCTGTATGGTTTCTTCAAAAATGTAAAAGTTTAAACTCTATATCTGATGGACTGATTTCGGTTGCTTTAGTTTTTACCAACAATGTATGTCCTTTGTACAAGTTTCGGGCTGTCAACTTTGACACCCAGTATCTGACGTCGTATTCTAATAAGGTGGAAATACATTTCTCTTTCTGAACGCTTATAACCTCCTGTATGATTTGTTTGATCATCACTTTTCAATCGGAGTAGGTGTTTAGAAGAGACAGCATTATTACCACTTTTCTTACGACCAACCCTACTGTGCCTCATTTGAACGGAATTATAAAGATATTTGGGACTAGCCTATGCTAGGAGTGTCTTGATGAAGACAAACGAAAGTATTTATAAAAACAGAATTAACACTGTTCATTTCGAATTTTTTGTTCTAACTTGATGTTATTTTTAGTATTATCTTTACTAATAAATAACTCAAAAATTTAACTTCCTTAATTTTGTTCAATATTTTTACCGAAGTTAGATGGCTTGTAATAACAAAGCCATATAAGTTTCGTATTATAAACAAAAACCTTGTAAACTCGTGTAATTAATAGATGAAAAGTCAAGTTTTATAATAAATTTTAGGAAATTTTCAATAATGGATTTTAAAATTTCTTTGGCTTGATAGATTGGATAGGCAAACCTTATTAAAATTAATCATACGCCTTCGTTTATATATGAGTGATACAAATCACTCATACGCGCAGTAAGATATATTGAACATTAAATAGTAATACAAATATACAATCTTTAAGAAATAAAGCGTACAAACTTAATATTATTAATATTTCACAACTTTTGCCAAATAAAATAAATGTAAAAACGAATAAAGTATGACTATCATAGCAATTGCTAATCTTGACAATATTCTTAACTGCATACTTCAAAAAAGCAGCCAATTACACAAATATAATATTGCTCATGATTTTGTCAAATTTTTTAAGGAATAACATTTAACTTGCTTACCAATTACTTGAAACTCATAAGACTTTATTCAACAAAACAGTCAATTACACAAATGTAATATCATGCTCTTCAGTTGTTCACATATTAGTCGATTTAATGTTTAACTTAAACTGTCTTTATTGCCATGAGTATCCACTTAAACAGTTATTCAATTACATGGAATTAACTCTTACTTTGTATTCAAAAGCGAAACGAAACAAACCAAAAATAAAAAAACTGGGGTAATAATCATTTAAAGAAGTTCACAAAAGTTAATTGTGAAATTTCGAAAAATTTTCTAATTTACAAATCACTTAAATATAATTTTACACAATTTCAAACTAAAACACATACGTGCAAATAAACATACATACATACATACATACATACAACATAAAATTAGAGCTATGCACACACTCATATACAGAAATACACACAGCAAAACAACGCACACACACACACTGTGCTTGAAAAATCACGAGACATTAGAGAAGACATCATCCTCTTTACGACACTTGACATTTAGCAACTTTACAACAAACTAAAAATAAAACATATTTACCCTCACAACACATAACTACATTACACTACAATACAGAACATTACATAATGTAACGTAACATTAAGCAACACAAGATTCCGTTACTCGGAAACACACACACGCATAGTATTATACATATGTATAAACACACACATTACACATTACACCTGCAAAAGTATTAACATAGACATTAACTACGGTTCAGTGTGTCAGAATGTTTAAGAACAAACTGTTTTACAGTGATTTTTATGCATTAAAATAGTAGTTTGAGGTTTTCAATCAAAGTCAAACTATTTTTATGCTTTGATTCACTAAGTTGTCATTAAATGACTTTAATTAGCTGGTAACCTTAAGAACATTTGTGTAATTAACTCTTGGATACATTAAAGTGTTGTTAACGAAAATGTACAATAAGTTTAAATTTTGTTTTGCATTTTAGAAGAATGTGTTTATTAATTAAAACTTGTTTCCATGAAACTTTATTAATGAAGAGTTGGTTTGGTACTCTTTAATTGCTATACATTTAGCGGCTACATATTCATACTAAGCACTGAATTTGGTGGTTCTTGAAAACTTGATAAACTACATAAAAATGAAACCATTTTTTATATTACCTACTTATCTTTCAAACAACTTAACTTATTCAAATTTAATTTATTATTTAAAATCTTCATGTTGTGTCAATAAAAAGATTTATTGATTTTTTCTATGATTGTTTCATAACATTTCGTCCCAGTTAAGATTTTAACCCTCTCCAATACATTATACTCTTAGCTAGGAAATAAAAGACATATAAACCAAGTCCATATCGTTTATAGAACACGCAGAGAAAAACACGATGAGCAACAGATTATGAAAAGATTTATGATTGTAGTCCAAACATATTGTGATCCTTGTTAGTATTATAAAATAGCATACTATGATAGCATACTATGTCATACATAATCATATTATGTTCTGAAGTAATCATATTCACCCCTATCGCGAATCAATATTTCACATGAAATGTGTTCTCTTTTCCTATTTTTCATTCATCAACTTTGTTCACGTGAAATAATTCCCCAACATGGGAAATTTTTAGATGGAATTTTGTAAACAATAAACATCTGTTACGTATAAACAAAGTTAACTATTGTGAATGAACAGTTTAAAGGAATACAACGATAGCAAATTCCCCTTCGAGGGAAATGGAAATGACCCAATGATTTCATATTGTGATCCAATGAATTCATATTATGATCCAAAGCAATCATATTATTATTAATTTTTGTTTGTTTTTTGTATATACAAAACTTAATTTTATTAGGATTTAGTTTTAACGTACCAAATTCCCAATTAAAATAATATTTATAAATTCATTAGTCTAACGCAAAAGCATTCAACAAATGGTGAGAGCAAAACATTATTAAATGTAAACATATTTTGGTTGCACCATTAACATATTATGAGTACGCGTACAGAAACTTAATATTTAGTGGTTGTATATTATATAATATGTTTACCTACGTGTTTCGGTGAACCATACTCGTATTTATAATTGCGATGATCATATAAACATTTACGGTTTACAAAATATTGTTGAAATTATATTAAAATAACAATTAAGGACTGAGATCGAAAAGTTCTTAACACACGTTTTTCATTAAAACTTTCAACCCAAGTATTATTTGATTTTTTTGATCAAGTTACCTTTGTAAAGCATGTCAGTTATTATATTTAATGTCAATTATGTTAATTTAATGTTAATCTGATTAAAATGAGTGACCAGAAAAAGTGCCTACTAAAATTATTAAATATTTTCAACAAAACCCAACTTGGTTCTACAAAAAGTTGTCCAAGCATTCAAAGGTCTGCCGTCAAACTGTTTCCAATGTTATTCAACAGTACCGGGAGAACTTGTCCGTTGATAGAAAACCTGATTAAGCCAAAAAAAAAAGCATTTTCAAAAGAGTTCCCAACACATCCGGTAGGAAAACAGCCCGGTTAGATCAGTGCTCGCACTATTTGGTAGGAAAAGTTAAAAGCCAATGTAGGTTCAAAAACATACAAGGCTCAAAAAGTTCCTGACAGGAACGCTGCTAAAAATGTAGAGGCCAAAAACAGAGCACGGAAATTGAAGTCAAATTTTATACAAAAAAAATATGACGAAACCGGGTCAAAATTTTGATGATGGTGATGCTCGAGGTAATGTTGACGAAAAGTTTAGAACCCAAAAGCAGACAAAATTTCCCAAAAAATTCTTGTTATGGCAAGCAATATGAAGTTGCGGCAAAAAAGCCAAACATTTATTACAAAGGGCTCTTTAAATACCGAAATTTACATCAAGGAATGTTTACAAAAGAGGATGAAGCATCCTTCATAAGATTTCTTAGTGTGTCCACTTATTTTTGGCCTGATTTGCCAGCGTGTCACTATGGTAAGAAAGCTCTTGAGTGTTAAAAGAACAATAATGTGGTATTTGTACCAAGAGAGGCAATATCTCCAAACTGCCTGAAGAGCACAAAAAAGGTGTCCAAAAGTGCGGTAGATTTCAAACGGAGATGGACAACCTGTTCGAACAAAGTGACATAAAACACTATAAAAACCATAATGGAAGGGTTTCCGAAAAAGGTTCAAAATTTCAGCACTAGTGATAAAAACTATAAAAATAATTTTTTTTTGTAAATTGTAATAATAATATCAGTCAAATAAAAAAAAATCAAAACTGTAAGTTTAGTGGTTTCGTTTTAATTATCATATGTGTATGTTAATAATTTTTCGATCTCTGTCCTTATTTGTGTACGACAACAATATATTGTCACAAAGAACATAGTACAGTTGTTGCAACCATGCCGAACCATGTTTTTCCTCTGACTGTATATCTAGAATTTTTGTGAAAAACGGGTCGTCTATTTCTAACATATGTGGTGTCGTCTGCAAGGATTTAGTTTTGTCATCACAAATAATTCCAAAAATTTGTATATTTAAAATGGGAAAATAGCCTTATCCTTGTATAAATATTTGTGTTTTAGTGAAAACCATATATGTTTTAGGGAAAATAAATACACATAGAGCGAAAACTAGGTAAAACTCAAACAAAAAAAAATTATGACATAAAATTGTGTCATAATTTTGAGTTAGGTTTTGACAGTACAGTTTTCGATATTTGTGTATTAATCTATGACCAAAGCACAGTAATCAGTTCAATTAATCAGGTTTCTGGTTTAATAGATTAACCATAAAAAAATACCTTAAACATGGTGACAGGGTACCCGGGTACTACATACAGAACCTATGAAGTTACATATTATTGCGCAATATATACAAATGCTCCATATTATGAAATGCAAAAAAAAAATAACTTTATCCTAACGTCAATTCAATAAATGGGGATTCCCATTTATATACACAGTACTCAAATAAATTCAGCCAGTATTGAGTTGTGAGTGTATAAGTAATATTTCTCATATAATTTGTATGTGGTACCCAGGTGCCCTGTCACCCTGTTAAGGATGTAAAATATAAAATGATTTATGACTCCCTCGCAAGTTGAGACACAAAAGTGTCCATTATAAAAAAATAAATATAACAAAAAGTTAGGAGTTCTCAGAAAGTTTCCAGCGCCTAGGAATTCTGCATACATAGAAAATTGCAATTAAATTACAAAAAGTTATCCTGTCACACATAGAAGGGTTAATCGAGCGAATAATTAATCAGGGTTTAGATTTAAACGGTTAATAATCGGTTCATTTTAAATTATTCGATTAACTGAATACTTTCTATTTTAACCACGAATTTTGTGTACTTATTTAAGCATTTCAACAGAAAAACAAATAATAGCAAAAAAATATGGTATTTGAGATCTTTCCTTTAAACATATGGGCAATTCCATGTCATCGTACGTGACATTTGTACGCCTATGGAGTGGAATAGATCTTGCAAAAATAAGAGTAACTGAAAAATAATTTGGTCTTTATGATCCATACAGAGGGTACTATATTTAAAAAAAAATAAGTTCTTTCGGAACATTGTTGTCCAAAATATCGAGCGAAATATCGTACGTGACATATAACGGAAGTCATTTTGAGGTACATATAGAAATATGCGAAAATTTGCGAATCGTGAGAGGCGTTATGTTTTCTTTTAATTTCTTACACAGAACCAAAAATGTTTCCTTTAAAATCCGTCATATCTAAATAAAAACAATCTCTGGATGATTTTATAATAGATACAATTTAATATCGTATGTGACATACCGTACGTGACAGATTTTTCTCTTATAGTAAAACAATGTATATTCTGTAAATATATGTATACAAAAACTAAAAAAAGTAATAGAAAATATATATTCGGTTCTAATAAACAATTTCATAATAGCAAAAAAGAATCAGAGTCAAATTCATATCATACTACATGCTAATTGGGAGCTTAGTTTTTGCCACAATTTTAGCCTAAAACTTAAAAAATTAAAAATTAAATATAATCAGTTTAAACTATTATTTTTTCACTTAAAATGATGTAATAAGCTCTAAATACTTTCATATAGTAACATTTAAGTGTTTTCTTCTATTCAAATCATCTCGAAAAAAAGTTTTAAGTGTTTTTGTATTTTCAGTCGTGGTAGTCATTCTCGTGGAATTGCCCATATGTGAGTTTTTTTTAGGATTTTAGTGAGATCTTCTGAAATAATTTTTTAAGAAAAGAATATAATTTAAGGCATGAGAAAGACTATCCAATTTCTCAGTTCTTTGTTAATTTTTTTTAAGCATACAAAATCCAATATTATACCATGGAATCCTTTTTGAATTTTTTAGATTTTGAATACTCTTAATCAGGGAATGTAACAATTATGACAATTATAATAAAAATCATAACATAATTGTTATTTTCTGATTTTTATTTATTTTGTTCTTAAAAAAAATAACAATTATTTCTGACAAAAAAATAGAAATCAATAATTTAAAAAGCCTGTTATTTTATGAAATTATAGATGAAAACGATCAAAATGGTATGCTTGACTCTTCGATATTTTCTTGTGATGGCTTTTTTCTTTAGAAATTTCAAGAATAATTATTATTTTCGGTCCCTGCTTTTAATAGTTTCGTTAAGTTCTGATAAAAGACTCGTTTCAGTAATGTCTTCAGTTTTGTCTATTATCATGTCTTTTTCTAACACATTAGGACAAAGTTCATCATGGAACATTCTAGAAAAAAGATCATTTCCAAATTCATTAGTTTCAGTTTTTGAGCTATACTTCAAAAACTATTACTAGAAGGGAATGTTCATGAGTTAAAATATAAAAAGTGAGTGTTTAAAAATATATTTCTATATAAAGTACAAAAAAAAAAGAAATTTAATTTAACCATTTTAAGCGGAAATCTACACTTTGTTCCTGTGTGAGGCCCTCGATTTAATATATTTTTTTATACAACTTTTTATTTTAAACACAGAATATTGAGTCAACAAAATTGTACTTGAAAATATTCCGAAAAACCTTTTCCTCAATTTTAACCCATTGTATGGTTAACAAGAAATATGAACTTCAGAGTGGGGCCAGGAAGAGCTTTCGAAATAATAAACATTTAGTATACTTTTATATTTCGAAGAATAAACAAAAAACTTCAAATATATGTATTTTTAGGCATATCTTTGTAAATTGTTGTCCGATTTAGTCTTTCATTAAAAACCCATTTCCGGAGAAATAATACGTCAAATACATACAAAACTTAAATAACTTGCATATTTTCAATGTAAACAATATTAAAATTTTTCATATGGGCAATTCCATCATGTCGCACGGGACCATCGTACACATTTAAAGTGAAAAAAAAGTAAAAATAAATCAAATTTTTATTTAAACAAAAGGCTAAATTTATAGCTCTTAATTAGCCCTATAATTGGTACTAAGTTTGATTTTTGGTCATTTTTAATTTCCAAGATAATTGCAAAAAACCGAGGCATTCGCACGGGACAAATACAGAAGTCATTTTCGCGGCCAACAATTCAAACGCCAATTTCAGCGAAACCTGAGGCTATATTTCAATGTGACTAATTTTAGAATGTTATGCACTGATGTCTCTTAAAAATAGTTTTGATTTTACGCAAAAATTAGTTATACTTTTTTTTTTAATTAATTTTAATCACTTTCGCACGGGACATGTCGCACGGGACATTTTTTTCCATCATGATATTTTTGTAGTTTCTGTTACTTTTTTAAAGAAATATTATATAAACAACCTTAGTATAAATGTTTTTAAATTAACAGAAGTATTCAATGTATTTATTCCCATATATGTAATATCAACAAACTAAAAACGTAACAAACATATTTAGTACGAATA
Source organism: Calliphora vomitoria (assembly GCA_942486065.2). Taxonomy (NCBI): domain Eukaryota; kingdom Metazoa; phylum Arthropoda; class Insecta; order Diptera; family Calliphoridae; genus Calliphora; species Calliphora vomitoria. The sequence continues at coordinate 17,921,035 of OW818031.2, read as the reverse complement.
AGCCCATGTCTATACTTGATGAATATTTATCATAATAATTAATGACGCTTGTTTTCAAGACAAAGATTTCTAAACAAAAACACTAACAATTTTGTAATAACGAAGCAATAATACTAATAAATGGGACTACCATTTTGACAACCATTTTGACGTTTATCATTACAAAAATTTATTAAGTATAGACATGGGGTAAAGTATTGTATAGTAGTCAACACAATAAAAAAATTAATGTAAATGAAAGTAGTTTCAGGAATATCAAACGCAGTTTCTTTTCCAGAATACGCAGTCCTACCAGCTTTTCCTTCATGTCCATTGCAACAAAACTAGTCCAACTGGGCTATACATGGAATGCTTTTCACTTCTTTCCATTTTTTGTCTAAATTATGTAACAAGGAATGCTTTTCAATCTGATCAGACAGCATAAGATATTATTTTACCCCATTTATGTGGTGTTGTGCATATTTTCCTGATTTATTTAATTTATGTAAGAAAAAATAATTTTAAAATGTTTAAATTTCACACTTAAGATGTCGCACGGGACATACTTTATATAAGTACCAAGATCATAAATTTTTATAATTTTCAGTAAGGTTTCTTTCATTTTAATTGTCTAAAAAATCTCTGTTTGGACTCAAAATTTGATAAGCTTTCTGCATGTACTTTCGACGCACTGGTAACAAATGCTGTTTTTCAATGTCGCACGGGACATCGAAATATGTGATAATGCAAAGCAAAAACTTACAGTTATTTTCAATCACATAATTTCTTTTGCATTCTTATTAGACTCTATGTACCCTCAGAAAGATTTTAGATATCAAAAGGTCAATGCATAATGTCTCTCTTTAAGAACTTTTATCAAATCAAAACGTGCATTATAAATATAGAAATGAGAAAAGTTGCCCTTGAGCGACTTTGCATTTGAATATCTCGAAATGGGTTATGAATAAATAAAAATTTTCTTTACATTATTTAAATTTAATAGTTTCCCTATGGAAATATGATAAAACAAAGTGTTTTCTAACACTTTTAATTTTCTGGTCTCGGTGGACCTTCCGGTGGAAATACCCATATCTAAATTTAATTTTAAAAAAAATGTTTATAAAAATAGTGTTTCTAATATGTACACAGAGAAAACAAATTCGTGATAGCAACCGAATTTGTTGCCAATCGAATGATTCGGTTGTACACATAGAATTTTTCGGTTATATCAACAGATATTCGGTCGATAAATAAGAATTTCGATTGAAGCGACCAAACTTTTGTTACCCCTTCCAAAATTTTGTAGCCACAACTGTAAAATTCGGTCACTAAGGTAGAATCATTCGATTGGCAACAAATTCGGTTGCTATCACGAATCAGTTTTCTCTGTGTAGTTCTTTTGAACAAAACTATGTGAATTTGGTGAAATGTCCAGCAGATAAAATAAAAGATTTGAGTGATACAAATGTAATCTAAAGAAACAATCTAATAATTTATTTTGTTTCGATAACAACGTCTAATAATTCTACTAGCCTGATTGTATCATAGTTTTTAATTTTAATTTCTTTGATCTTTATTTGATTTCAATACTAAGAATAGAAAATATGTTTCATAGTTTAAATCCTACCACAATAAAAATGTCAATAATGATAAGAAAAATGAGTTTTACCAAATTGGACGTGTTTTGAATTTGCTGAACAAAATTATAAAATTATGTGTGTTAACGAATCTAAAATTTACAGTTAAAATTTCGAGATTTTTGATGATCTCTCACATGGGAATTAAATTCACACGGTACCCGTATATGTGAGATAGTAATATTGAAAAAATAGAGAGCAGTTCTGGGAGACTCTTCCGAACTGATTCACCTATCCTTTAGGTTGACAACTAGTTACATAACTAGTTAATTATTTTAACACGTCCATGTCCTAAGCTGGGGGTCCATTGACCATTTTTGATTACAATCAGACTATCCGACAGCAGGTCTAAAGTAGTCAACGCATTAGATTTACATAACTAGTTATTTTTATTCGCCCAAATAGTTAGTTAAATCGACATCTCATAAACAGTCCAATAACCCATTGCCTATATCAATATATCAATATATCAATATATCAATATATCAATATATCAATATATCAATATATCAATATATCAATATATCAATATATCAATATATCAATATATCAATATATCAATATATCAATATATCAATATATCAATATATCAATATATCAATATATCAATATATCAATATATCAATATATCAATATATCAATATATCAATATATCAATATATCAATATATCAATATATCAATATATCAATATATCAATATATCAATATATCAATATATCAATATATCAATATATCAATATATCAATATATCAATATATCAATATATCAATATATCAATATATCAATATATCAATATATCAATATATCAATATATCAATATATCAATATATCAATATATCAATATATCAATATATCAATATATCAATATATCAATATATCAATATATCAATATATCAATACGTCAATATATCAATATATCAATATATCAATATATCAATATATCAATATATCAATATATCAATATATCAATATATCAGTATATCAATATCTCAATATATCAATATATCAATATATCAATATATCAATATATCAATATATCAATATATCAATATATCAGTATATCAATATATCAATATATCAATATATCAATTGATATATTGATATATCAATATATCAATATATCAATATATCAATATATCAATATATCAATATATCAATATATCAATATATCAATATATCAATACGTCAATATATCAATATATCAATATATCAATATATCAATATATCAATACGTCAATATATCAATATATCAATATATCAGTATATCAATATATCAATATATCAATATATCAATATATCAATATATCAATATATCAATATATCAATATATCAATACATCAATATATCAATATATCAATATATCAATATATCAATATATCAATATATCAATACATCAATATATCAATATATCAATATATCAATATATCAATATATCAATATAGCAATATATCAATATATCAATATATCAATATATCAATATATCAATATATCAATATATCAATATATCAATATATCAATATATCAATATATCAATACGTCAATATATCAATATATCAATATATCAATATATCAATATATCAATATATCAATATATCAATATATCAATATATCAATATATCAATATATCAATATATCAATATATCAATATATCAATATATCAATATATCAATATATCAATATATCAATATATCAATATATCAATATATCAATATATCAATACGTCAATATATCAATATATCAATATATCAATATATCAGTATATCAATATCTCAATATATCAATATATCAATATATCAATATATCAATATATCAATATATCAGTATATCAATATATCAATATATCAATATATCAATATATCAATATATCAATATATCAGTATATCAATATATCAATATATCAATATATCAATTGATATATTGATATATCAATATATCAATATATCAATATATCAATATATCAATATATCAATACGTCAATATATCAATATATCAATATATCAATATATCAATATATCAATATATCAATATATCAATATATCAATATATCAATATATCAATATATCAATATATCAATATATCAATATATCAATATATCAATATATCAATATATCAATATATCAATATATCAATATATCAATATATCAATATATCAATATATCAATATATCAATATATCAATATATCAATATATCAATATATCAATATATCAATATATCAATATATCAATATATCAATATATCAATATATCAATATATCAATATATCAATATATCAATATATCAATATATCAATATATCAATATATCAATATATCAATATATCAATATATCAATATATCAATATATCAATATATCAATATATCAATATATCAATATATCAATATATCAATATATCAATATATCAATATATCAATATATCAATATATCAATATATCAATATATCAATATATCAATATATCAATATATCAATATATCAATATATCAATATATCAATATATCAATATATCAATATATCAATATATCAATATATCAATATATCAATATATCAATATATCAATATATCAATATATCAATATATCAATATAGCAATATATCAATATATCAATATATCAATATATCAATATATCAATATATCAATATATCAATATATCAATATATCAATATATCAATATATCAATACGTCAATATATCAATATATCAATATATCAATATATCAATATATCAATATATCAATATATCAATATATCAATATATCAATATATCAATATATCAATATATCAATATATCAATATATCAATATATCAATATATCAATATATCAATATATCAATATATCAATATATCAATATATCAATATATCAATATATCAATATATCAATATATCAATATATCAATATATCAATATATCAATATATCAATATATCAATATATCAATATATCAATATATCAATATATCAATATATCAATATATCAATATATCAATATATCAATATATCAATATATCAATACGTCAATATATCAATATATCAATATATCAATATATCAATATATCAATATATCAATATATCAGTATATCAATATCTCAATATATCAATATATCAATATATCAATATATCAATATATCAATATATCAATATATCAATATATCAATATATCAGTATATCAATATATCAATATATCAATATATCAATTGATATATTGATATATCAATATATCAATATATCAATATATCAATATATCAATATATCAATATATCAATATATCAATATATCAATACGTCAATATATCAATATATCAATATATCAATATATCAATATATCAATATATCAATATATCAATACGTCAATATATCAATATATCAATATATCAGTATATCAATATATCAATATATCAATATATCAATATATCAATATATCAATATATCAATATATCAATACATCAATATATCAATATATCAATATATCAATATATCAATATATCAATATATCAATATATCAATATATCAATATAGCAATATATCAATATATCAATATATCAATATATCAATATATCAATATATCAATATATCAATATATCAATATATCAATATATCAATATATCAATACGTCAATATATCAATATATCAATATATCAATATATCAATATATCAATATATCAATATATCAATATATCAATATATCAATATATCAATATATCAATATATCAATATATCAATATATCAATATATCAATATATCAATATATCAATACGTCAATATATCAATATATCAATATATCAATATATCAATATATCAATATATCAGTATATCAATATCTCAATATATCAATATATCAATATATCAATATATCAATATATCAGTATATCAATATATCAATATATCAATATATCAATATATCAATATATCAATATATCAGTATATCAATATATCAATATATCAATATATCAATTGATATATTGATATATCAATATATCAATATATCAATATATCAATATATCAATATATCAATACGTCAATATATCAATATATCAATATATCAATATATCAATATATCAATATATCAATATATCAATATATCAATATATCAATATATCAATATATCAATATATCAATATATCAATATATCAATATATCAATATATCAATATATCAATATATCAATATATCAATATATCAATATATCAATATATCAATATATCAATATATCAATATATCAATATATCAATATATCAATATATCAATATATCAATATATCAATATATCAATATATCAATATATCAATATATCAATATATCAATATATCAATATATCAATATATCAATATATCAATATATCAATATATCAATATATCAATATATCAATATATCAATATATCAATATATCAATATATCAATATATCAATATATCAATATATCAATATATCAATATATCAATATATCAATATATCAATATATCAATATATCAATATATCAATATATCAATATATCAATATATCAATATATCAATATATCAATATATCAATATATCAATATATCAATATATCAATATATCAATATATCAATATATCAATATATCAATATATCAATATATCAATATATCAATATATCAATATATCAATATATCAATATATCAATATATCAATATATCAATATATCAATATATCAATATATCAATATATCAATATATCAATATATCAATACATCAATATATCAATATAAAAATATATCAATAGATCAATATTTCAATATATCAACAAACAAACCTTCAACAGTCAAACCTTCCGCCAACAACACTCCAATATAATACTTCCGGTGGGTAAAATACCTACTTTCCAAAGTGCAGTACAAAATAAATATTTAAGGTGACTACTTAGAGACACTAAAGTGGCAATTGACTTCACGCTAGGTTACATGGGATGTTAGTATACAAAAAAGAAAATAAACTGTATGAGAATTATATCAACACAATATAAAACCAGTTCGTAGATTACTTTCTTTCCTCACACAAGAACAATTTATTCTCAGAATTATGTCTTAATTCATACTTTTCTATACCCAGCCACAGTGTGCGTTCAACTCTAGAAGCAGTTGCATTTTACCCCCAAAAAATCTCAACAAAATATGTCTGTATTTGTGTACACATTTTTGGTGTATTTATCAGGCATAAACTGAAACTACTTTTATATTCATCATATGCCTCAAAAACTTCCACTACTTGCAAGAATGAAGATTTCGCCCAACAGACACATAGACAACATATACATACATAAATGTTCGTTAGTGAACGTATAAAACTAAATGTCTTCCTGGAATCATTTCCGCTTTAAGTGTTTACGTTGTTCAGACAATTCAATGCTACTTGTACTTACTTCAATAAGTAAAATTACTACATACTTACGTGCACACATGCTCGCACATGCTGTTAACTGACATTTACACCGATATATTTTACACATGTACTTACAGACATCCCCGCTTCACATTATAGTTTAGCTTTTATGCTGTCTTAGCTGTTGTTATTACCACTACTTACACCACTGCTGATACTCTTCTAATACGTTTACCACACACACACATTGAGTTTGTCTATACAATGATACACATTTTGGGCAAAAATTACAAACAAGAAAAGTGTTATTTACCTTAAATAGAAATTATAGTAAGAATAGTATAACAAAAGTATTTTACTATTAGTAGTTATGCCGATAGGAAATTATGTCGTTTAAAGGAAAATTTAAAACATGTTTTAAATAACTAACAAAAAGAAATGGGTTAAAAGCTTTTAGAATGACTCTTTGCTTACAATTTGGATGTTAAAAAGGCATTAGTTTGATTAGTCACCGACATAACTGCACAGAAAAAAATTATTCTTTGTAACAAATATCTAATAGAAAACAAGTAAGAGAGCTATATTCGGCTTTGCCGAATCTTCTATACCCTTTTCCAAATTATACTCTAAAAAAAATTTTTAATATTTTTAGGTAAATTATTTTAATTTTTTTTTTTTTCAAATACTTTTTCAAAATTTAAATTTTTTTTTTTATTGTTTTTCAATTTTTTTTTTTTTAATCTTTAACATTTTTTTAATTTATTAGTAAAAAAAAAATTTATGACAAAAAAAATTTTTTGGCGAAAAAAATTTGGGTTAAAATATATTTTTCCCGATTTTGACCCATTTTAGATCCAACTTTCTATCATTAAATATCCATATTGTCTATATTAATAACTTAGTAATTCAGATATAGATCAAAATTAGGCAAAAAATCGAGGTTGTCCCGGTTTTTTCCTGCTATCTCAGCCATTTGTGGGCCGATTTTCTCGATTCCCGATATCGGGAGAATTCTCGATATACAGATGTATCAATCATGTTTATAGGTTATTTGGGGGCTACGGAAAATTGATTTCAACATACAGACGGACATGGCTATTTCGACTCCACTATCTATAACGATCTAGAATGGGGTCGCAAATGAAAAATGTAGAATTGACAAACTTATATACCCTTGCCCGTCATTGTTAAGAGTATAAAAAGTGACCTAACGACATATAGTAAATTTGCCTGATAACTTTGACTTTTAAAAGAAATTTCCTACTGGGTTTAACAAATACATTATACACATGTAAAAGATTCTAACTGAATGTTTGTAAATATATGTGTAACATTACATGTATGTATTAAGGTTGCATCATTACTTCAAAGGCAAAAAATAGTTATCGATGTTCGAAACTTAAATATGGGAAGGAAACAAAAATGTTGGACAATGCATCGGACCTCGAACCCCTTCTAGAGTTGTTAAAACTCTGTAGACAGGTTCTTCAATGTCCTACCAAATTTTAAGGTGCTCAACAATTTTAAATTCGCTTTATGTTGATTTTTATCGAAGTTCAAAGTACAAATTTTGTATAAGATTATCTAAAACCGTTCTATATCAATTGTATATAACTTTTTAAACGCTTATCAAATTTTTTGTAATATTTTTCTCATAGTAATACAGTGCAAGCTCGGTATTCGCGACTAATTAAAAACCAGACCTGTCGCGAAAACTGATTTTGGAGATTTTGAGTTGCTTTTTTGGCTAAATCACGTAGTTCATATAGTGCTGTTGTCGGCTTAACATTTTTCAAAGCCCTTTGTATACATATGTTTATGAATGTTAAACAATCGTCCACTTTAATTTTGTTTTCTTCATGACCATTATCGTACAAATCCTCAGATTCCATGTCTGATAATTCCATTTGCTCTTCATTACTTTCCACATGAAATTCTTCTTGAATCCAGTTGTTTATGTCAGCATTCGTGAAAAGATGTTTCGTATCAATTTGAGCTACAAGTGTAATAGTAGAAAAATCTACGTTTTCTTCCTGAATTATATTTTGCAAAAAACATAACGGCATGTTATTCTCTTCACTCCATTCAGTGCCTAATTCGAGCAAGGCTTTCCAAGATTTTCGGATATTGGACACTGATATCTTATCCCAAAACGTAGCTAGAATCTGAACTGCATTTTTGAGATTGAAGTTTTTTAGTTTGAGCTCCAAATTTGTTCCTTTCTGGTCAAGCAAATGAGTGAGCAATTGCTTATTATAATTTGAATTGACCAGGTTGATAACGTTTTGATCTAACGGTTGAATAAGCGCAGTGCAATTGGGTGGTAGATTCATTGCTATAATTAAACCGTCATCACTTTTTAGTTCCTTAACTGGGTGACACATCGCGTTATCTAAAAGCAAAACTGCTTTTTGCGTCAGACCTCTTGAAGCCAAAAATTCTCGGACCTAAAAAATGTTTACTTATGAACAACTTACTTTTACTAATTGGTGAAAATTAACCTTCGTGGGTAAAAATTCGTGATGGAGCCAGTTCTTAAATATAAATGATGTCATCTAGGCGTTATTACTGGAGTTGTATATTACAGGATTATTGAGTGGGTTTTTCGATTTTCCAACAATCAACAATTCTAGTTTGTCTGTGCCATTCGTATTTGAACAGGGCAAAAAAGTTATTCGTTGTTTACATATTTTTATTCCGGGCGCTGCTTTCTCATTACATGTGACAAGGGTGTGATTTAGATTCGTCGGCATTGTAGATTTGGTGAAGAGTCCACCCATGCTCATCAACATAATTCTTAAACTCTTTCAGAAATGGATCAATAAGTTGAGGTTTCGAAGACAATTTCTCGGCCGTAATTTTTAAAAATCTTATTCCATGTCGACGCTTAAATTTCTTCAACAATCCTTCACTGGCATTAAAACCTGTACCCCGTTTCTGTAACTATTTGTGAGAAGTTCTCACATCGAGAAGTGTGAAACAAAAAATTCCATCGTTTCTCGATTTGGGAGAAAAAAGTGTTTCTGTAACTTAAAGTGAGAAGAGCCAGCACTAATTACGTTTTTATTGGAAATTTCCAATCTAGCTGTCAAAAACATAAAGAAGAAAATAAAAATAAACAAATCAATTTATATTTAAAAAAAAAAAAAATTAAAAAGTAAAATTATAATTTTTTTAAAAAATAAATAATTTAATAGTGATCAGAAATGTATACTAATTTATTAATAGAGGCAGAGCAACATGATCGTAGAAATATGTTGCGAATTTATCGCCAAAAATTAAGGAATACAACTGATCCATTTACTATTCCGTAGCAACGTTTTAAAGACCTCTATAGGTTAAGCATGGAAAATAATTAACATTAATTTAAGTTTTAATTAAAAATAAAATCTTACCTTTTCTTTAATTTTTGTATTCATATTATATTTTTTGAAAAAAATTGTTTTCGCACCGTTTTCAAATGTGAGTTGTTTTGACAGTTCATGTGAGAAACTTTTCACAAAATTTTCTTACAGAAACACTTTGACTCACAAATTTCCAATAAGTTACGTCAAAAAACTTAAATGACAGATAGTTCTCACAAAATGAAATTACAGAAACACTTACATGTGAGATATGAAATCGTGTTTCAATTCACGTTGTTTTTTATTCAATTTCACTGTTTCATGCGAGAAATTTCTCGATGCGAGAGTTACAGAAACGAGGTACTGAATAGGTTTGATAAATTTTTGAAAACATATGATTGGCTTTTGTTAGTAAAATCGCTGCTGATACTGGAACATTTTTTTCTCTTTGTTTTAGAAACCATTTTTTCCATTCTTGGGTACTCAGCTGGTGCAACGTTTGCCAGGGCCACTTTCTGTTGTACGTATGAACTTTTTTATTGAATTTTCTTGCTTTATAATGCGGTAAACCGAAAAATTATGTAACTTGTAATTCACGCAAATTGAATTTGGAATCTTCACTTTTACATTTTTTTAAAATCTCTAATTTTTGAGAAATTTGTTGGTTTTACAATATGTTGAACTTTTTCCATATTAAAAGATGTATATACACAACAAATGACACTAATGAACTGACAAAATTGAAGATCAAAATCAACCAAAAAGGTTAATATACCAAAAGACGGGGATTTCCCTTTTTTGGTTATAGACATTTTTATCAAATTTAAAACAAACAGATAAAAGTCGCGAAAATAGAACCTGTTTTTCGTAAACTGTCGCGATTATAGAACCAGCAATGTTAAAAAATAAGGCGTCGCGATAATGGTTAGTCGCATATACCGAGCTTGCACTGTACTTATATGCACGGAAAAAACAATCATGTTTTAATGAGTTATATTATCGGATTAAGATGAGTAAAAATTCAAATATTATTTTTTCATTGAAATTTTTCGTTTTATTTCATTTAAGTTTCCTCCATTTCCTCCATATCTAATTGTCCTTGGTTTTGGCAGCCACCCTAATATATACATATCATTTGTATACATGTATTTGTTATTCACATTAACTATTTACACTTAAGATAGTTGTGATTTTCCCCCTAGTGAAACGCGAGATATTCTCGTCCTTAAACACAAATAAAAAAAAAAATCACAAACAATAATGAAAATCAGGCGTAGAATGTAATGTTTAAATATGCTCAGCAACATTGACATCAATAGCGACAGCAGCAATAAGAGCATTACAAACAACAACTGGAAAATAGCAATTCATGATTAAGGTAATAAACGCTTAATAAGCGTATTACATCTTAATAATAATGCAATGTACTCTAATCTACACATTTTCTAATTTTCTAATGATTATGGCATACATTTTCTGATGACTAACTAAATATGATGATGATGATGATGATGGCGACGAGAACGACATGAAACAACATGACTTTAACAACATCATATGATGATGATTATGATGTTTTGACACAATTGTTGACATAAATGATGGCTTTGAAGATTTTAAATTAATTTGAATTTATAACTGATTGAGTTAAATGATTGCCAAACATCATGAAATTGATATAGAAGCAGAAATAGGAAAATGCTTCAAAATCTGATTTAGTGTTAAATTATATTTAAGCATATAACCCGCAAGAGTGCCTCAAGGCATGCATTACAAAATATCAATTATCTCAAAAGTAATTCAAATTTTTTGTTTTAATTTAACGGTGACCTTATTTACAGATTGGTTAACATTTCTCTCGAAGGTCGAAATGCATTCTGAATTTTAGTTTTTGTTCTGTCTGCTGTTTTGTGAAAAATTTCATAATTTAAGGGTTAAGCAATAATTTTCAATATGTTCTGCCATGCTAATGATGTTCAACAATGCCTCCGTCATAGATTGTGCTAGGAATCATTATCTCATTATTGAAATTAATTGTAGCACGCAAAGAAAAACATTGATGCGGTCACCATAATCGAACAACGCACAGTGGTACAGAAAAAAAAAAACTAAACGCTTAGTCTGATTTGGATGAAATTTCACATGCATAAAGAAGAAGTGTTGTCGAGTTAAAGTTTTGAATTTGGATCTCATGGGCTGCAAAGTAGGCCATGTAAAAACACAAGGTAGATATTTTACATATCAATGCATAGGGAATTTTGTCTATTTTTCAAAAATGTATATAACTTTTGACAATTGAAAAATCCATGGAATACTTTTTTGAAAAATATAACAAAAAATGATTTTTATTGAGTTTTTGCAAAGATAAAAATTTTTCAAATTGAAATTAAATTTTTATTTATGAATATTTTTGTACGAAATTTTACAGTCACATAGATTTTTCTATTCAAAACTAAAAACTGAAAACAAATTTAGAAAGTTGTTATCAGAAATCCCGCAATTCCCAAAAAAGTTTTATAAAAATCCCAAAAAAAACCAGAGGTGGGGTTATCAAATGCGTATAACTTAAGAGTCAGTCACGATTTTTAAACAGTTCTTTTTATACCCTTCACCATGAGTGGCAAGGGTATATATAAGTTTGTTATACCGTTTGTAATTTCTACATTTTTCATTTGCGACCCCACAAAGTATACATATTCTGGATCGTTATATATAGCGAAGTCGATATAGCTATGTCCGTCTGTATGTTGAAATCAACTTTCCGTAGCCCCCAAATAACTTACAAACATAATTGATACATTAATATATCGGGAATTCTTCCGGCTCGGTCGCTATTTAAAATCGAGAATATCGGGCCGCAAATGGCTGAGATATAAGGAAAAAACCGGGACAACCTCTATTTTTGGCCTATTTTTGATCTATATTTGGATTACTAAGTCATTAATATAGACAATATGGATACCTAATGGTAGATATTTCAAAGTCCATTGCAACGATTTATACAAGGCTATAGTAATTTGAACCTGCAATGGGTCAAAATCGGGAAAATTATTTTTCAACCCGAATATTTTTTTCTACCACAAACATTTTTTTTTACTAATAAATTTAAAAAATTAAAAAAAACAATTCCGAAAAAAAATTTTTTAAAAAAAAAAAAAATTATTTTGAAAAACTATTTGAAAAAAATTTTTTTGAAAAAAAAAATTTAATTTTGTTTATTTAAAAATATTTAAGATTTTTATTTTAAAGTATAATTTGGTGAAGGGTATATAAGTCTCGGCACAGCCGAATATAGCTCTCTAACTTGTTTATTTGATAAATACATTTGGTGTTAGTCCATGGAGAACATCGGATAATATTTGAAACAGCTGTTATCAAAAAACTGGAGTAGGGTGGGTAAAAATGTAAAATATTTAATTTTCAAATGCGAATATCTCCTAAGCTGTAAAAGATAATTGATTTTTTCGAGTGCTCTATACATTCTATATATGCAAGTTTTTTTGAAATGAGAATACAATCGAAGAAATAAGATCGTTTTAAAAGTGTAACATACTCGAGGAGTCCTAATTTGGGGTCCCCTGACCACGCCCCTGCTGGGCCTATGAGGTCCAAATTAAAAACTTAAACTCAATGACACTTCCTCTTTGCGCATGTCAAATTTCATTTAATCGGGACGTTTAGAAGCTACAGATTTATTAGAAGGGTAAATATAAGTTTGTCATTCCGTTTGAAATTTCCACAAAATAATTTTCCGACCCTATAAAGTATATATATTCTGAATCCTTATAGATAGAGGAGTCAATTAAGTCATGTCCGTCTGTTTGTTGAAATCAATTTTCTGAAGACCCCATTTACAATAATTCTGTCAGTCATGCTTTCGAGAAGTTTCCTATTAAAAATTAGCAAAATCCGTCCATATATAACGGAGATATGAGCAAACATCCGAGACAACCTCAGAAAATTTCAAAAAAAAGACAATTTATTGATGCTTTACAAAATAGCAACAAAACGTATATTTGGATGTGTGTTGATTTCATTGCTTAGCGTATTATTTTTGGTGTTTGCAACAATGTATATAAGGCTATAGTAAGTTGGACCTACAATAGGTCAAAATCGGGAAAAATATTTTTTTTAACCTGAATTTTTTTTTTCATCAAAAAAATTTTTTTCACTAATAAATGAAAAAAAAAAAATTTAATTAAAGAAACATTTTTTAAAAAAAATTTAAAAAAATAAAAAACAATTTCGAAAAAAAAAAATAAAAAATATTGTTAAAAAAAAGTAAAAAAAAAAAATTATTTTAAAGTAAAATTTGGTGAAGGGTATATAAGAATATAGCTCTCTTACTTGTTTTTCTATACCACGAGCAACGTCATATTATGGATTTTATGGTTACTGTCTTTTTTTAATACCAATAAAACCTACCAAACTGTCTTACTGTGCTCACTTTTTGACATTTATGATCAGTATACTCTGGCAAATCATCATGAATAGATTGATGCTTGAACAACGCTACCAAATTATTCAAATTTACTTTGAATATCACTCATCGATTCGCGCAACTTATAGGCGACTGTTTTATCGAAAAATTGTGATCAGCAATGAGGCTAATTTTTGTTGTCTCATATGACATGACAGCAAGTATGCCAGAGGTTAACGGTTTGAGGCTAACGGGTTTGTTGCCTCATATGACATGACAGCTAGTATGCCAGAGCTTGCTTTACCGTCACTGGAGATCGTTCATGATCTCTTTTTTATACCCTACACCACCATAGTGGGGAGGGTATAATGGATTTGTGCAGATGTTTGTAACGCCCAAAATATTAGTCTAACACCCACCTTAAAGTATACCGATCGACTCAGAATCACTTCCTGAGTCGATTAAACGATGTCCGTCCGTCCGTCCGTCCGTCTGGCTGGCTGGCTGGCTGGTTGGCTGTCCATGTAAAGCTTGTGCGCAGAGTACAGGTCGCAATTTTGAATATATTTCCATAAAATTTGGTACATATAATTTTTTCTGCCCAAGAACAATCCCTATTGAAACTGGCTGAAATCGGTCCATTATTTGACCTAGCCCCCATACAAATGTCCTCCCGAAAGTGGATTTTATCCGTCACAAATGTTTAATTTATATAGGTATCTACACAAGTTTTTGTCCAAATAAGTTTTATATATAGGGAATTCATGTCACCAAATTTTATGATGATCGGTCCATAATTAGTCATAGCTCCCATATAAGGCCTGCTTCCGATAATCACTTTAACGAGCATAAATCTCCTAAAAATGTTGGTATACACATAAAATTCAACATAAATAACTTTCATATAAACATTAATCACGTGACCAAATTTCGTGGTGATCGGTTCATAATTTGTCATAGCTCCCATATAAGGCCCACTTCCGGAAATCGCTCACGAACATAAATTATTGAAATTTTGAAAGAAAAATGTTTTTGCTCATTTACTTAGTGTAGGATGTTATCTGGTCGGGCTTGACCGACCATACTTTCTTACTTGTTTTTAAATATGGATGACATTGCTCCGGACTATATGTAATAATGGCGCTACGTTCTATAAGGCGACCACAACCATTCATTTATTGAAATCAATATTTGGCGTTGACTTCATCTCTAGAAATGGACCTGTTAATTGGCCTCCAAGGTCGTGCGATTTGACACCTCTCGATTTTTGTGTGTGGAGCTACGTGAAGTCACTGGTTTATATTGATAAGCAAGCAGCAATTAACGCCTTGGAGGGCAACTTTGTTCGTGTTGCTCGACAATTTGGCCCAAAATTGGACTCAAACTGAAACAAAAACAAGTAAGAGAGCTATATTGGGCTGTGCCGAATCTTATATACCCTTTACCTAATTATACTTCAAAATAAAAATTTTAAATATGTTTAGGTAAACAAATTTTCAAAGTTGTTTTTTAATTTATTGGAAAAATTTTTTCGAATATTTTTTTTATATTTAAAATTTTTTTTTTAAATTTGAAAAAAAATTTTTTTTTTTTTGGTTTTTTCGTTTTTAATATTTGGCGAAATAAACTTTTGGTGAAAAAAAAAATTCGGGTTAAAAAAGATTTTTTCCGATTTTGACCCATTGTAGGTCCAACTTGTATTATATACGTCGTTGCAAAGGTCTTTGAAATATCTATTATTAGATATCCATATTGACTATATTAATGACTTAGTAATCCAGATATAGGTCAAAAATCGAGGTTGTCCTGGATTTTTCCTCATATCTCAGCCATTTATGGACCGATTTTCTAGATTTGTATTAGCAAACGAGCCGGACGAATTCCGGAGGTATTGATGTATGAATCGTGTATGTAAGTTGTTTGGCGGAGACAGACAGACGGACATGGCTTAATCGAGTCCGCTATCTATAAGGATCTAGAATATATATACTTTACACGGTCGGAAAATTATATTGTGGAAATTACAAACGGAATGACAAACTTATATATACCCTTCTCACGAAGGTTAAGGGTATAATGACACACTAACGACGCAACTTAGAAGTCATGCGACGCAAACAAGAACGATGCAAATCGAAGCCCTAATGACGCAACTTCGCAGCCATGTGACGTAAACTGAAACAAAAACGACGTAACTTCGAAATGACAGAATTTTTAAAGGGCAGTGCTACACGCTCAATATATACACTAATACTCCGGTTTGCGTTGCTTCGTTCTGCGTCGTTTCGAAGTTGCGTCTTTTTAAAATGTTTGTGATTTCGAACTTGCGTCGAATTTGTTCCAGTTCGCGTTGCATGGCTACAAAGTTGCGTTGTTAGTAACTCGATTTGCGTTGTTTATATGAAAATGTTTGTATTGAAAAATAAATTTTTTTAGCAAAAATTATGAACCTAGGAACCAATTAAATGAAAATCAATACAAATGTATTGAAAATCGTGCTTTGTTTCGGTTTGCGTCGCGTTTCTCCAGGCCCAATTAGCTACGCAAACCGGGGTATTAGTGTGTTGTGATATTTTGATCGCGATCAGAATTTTAGAATATTAGTCTATTCTGCGATCCATCAATACAGGATCGCGGGCAATATATATTGAACGTTTAGCAGTGCAACTTTGAAACGACGCAAACCGGGTTATTTGTGTATATGTATGCATACCGTTTACGATCCATTATAAATTAAAAGAAATCAAAAAGAAAATCTTTCTTACTTCCTTTGATTGCATTTTGCATTCATACTTTCACATAAACACACTCACAACAAGACATAAAACTAAAATAAAATTCAACATTTTATTTATTTCCATATTTAAATTATATGTGTCTATGCCCTATAGCAATTTCAAATTAAATTTGCTTCTTATGCAGATCTAAATGTCTTCTACCCTTAAATATTCATTTCTATAAAAAATATAAATACAATGTAGATGATTCTATATATATAACAAATAAAACACCTCGATTTACTTACTGTTGCTCCCCTAAATTGTATACAGTTTACCCTCTCAAAACCTTATTTAGTCTGAACAGAAAAGAAGGAAATAAAATATGTTTTTGGCTAAAATTATCTCAAGTCACATAAATATGCAGTTGGAAAAGTAAAATAAAAGACAGATACACACTTCTCTCCTCCTATGGTAGTTTAAACAATGTTTATGTAAATTGTTGAAAAAAAAAAAATAAATAAAATAAAATTTGTTGCTAAAGAACGAACCAAAAAAGAGTTAAAGAACATTGTATTTTGGTATTTGTGGCTTAAAGGCTTTTTTGTTTAAAAGGTTTTTTTTTTGTATTTCGTTGTATTTTATAAGAAATATTATAATTATATACAATTGTTGGATAAGATTCTTATTTTTGTAATACATGGCAAAAAGCTGTAACGTACATACTACATATACTTAATATTGTAATATATTTTATTGGTGGTAATAAAATGCTCGATTATATGATAATTTAAAGCTTAGGAAGGATTTGGCAAATAAATAAACTCATACTTATACTTATAAGTATAAGTATGAGTATGTATGTTTGAGGGAATTATTTAAGCATCTCCAAAATTGATAAACTATGTAAAATTTAGCTACGGCTGCAAAATAAAACGTTTTTATTCAATTATTCAGTAAGGACTATAAGCTAATTTTCTTTAGTTTTACCAATACTCAGTTGTGAATTAATTATTCAAAGCATTTATTTCTAACTTCTAACATAAGAAATCTTTATGATATTTTATTTATTTAAAATTTAATTTTAGACTTATTGCAAGGTCTGTACCATAAGGTGGGTGAGGCAAAACTTCCCAACCACTTCTTTCTAAATAGTTTTTAATAGGTATTGCAACATGTGGCCGAGCGTTGTCATGATGGAATATTACGGTTTCATGTCTGGCCGTTTTTCGGCCAATACTCATCTCAAACGAATCAGTTGCGTTCGGTACAGGTTGCCTATGATGGTCTGACCAAGTGAGAATAATTAACAGATATGTACTCTTCAAAATGACATATAAGTCATTAAAAATAAAAACAGCGGTCAAAACGTATACCATCTAATGTAAATATCCCATTTTTTAGTTATACACCCAATAGTTTTTCTTGCTTATAGCCTACATTTTTTCAACAAGTCACAATACAAAGTTTCCAATTATTGAAAACTCAAAAAATTTATTTAATACAAATATTTTTAATATTTAATATGCATTACATTAAATTCTAAACACACTTATGTGAAAACGCCGTATTACCAACCAATTGCATCTTCTTTTTTCTGCAATTTTTGCTATTTTATCTTTCCTATTTAAATAAAAATTTTATACCTGACATATGAAAATGTATGCACATTTAAGGAAGTACTGATATGTATATTACACCGGCTCGCAAAAAAATATCATGATGAGGTTTAATTTAACATGATTACAAGTTTTTCAACAACGCTATGCACGATGTGAGCACTCATGTGGTTGCCACAACGAAAAAAAAGCAAAACATTTGAATTACTTAGGAATTAAGCTGATGAATTAATACATCATGGCTGCTTTAATGGAATGGTAGTTTAAGACCGTTGAAAAACTAAAGAAATACCATTCATTTAAATTCAATTTTGGAAAATATCATCAAATATCAAGTTACCTCTTATCCAGTGACTGAATTTGAGGAGAGCTTTATAAAAATGTGATGTGTGCAGGTCGAGCCAGTCTAATGTATTTGTTCACTTAAAACTGCTAATGCAATTGTACATGAAAATATTCCATATATACAATTTAATGTAAACACTTGATGCATAACATCTTTAAGTAAGTACGAGTGTGTTCTGCAAATATATAACTTAAGGACTGAGATCGAAAAATTCTTAACATACATATATGTTAATAATAATGAAACCAATAAATTTACAGTTTTGATTTTTTTTTTATTATTTGATTGAAATTATACTTAGTTCTAATCACTAGTGATGAAATTTTTAACCTTTTTCGGAAACCCTTCCATTTTGGTTTTTATTGGAATTTCTCTCACTTTGTTCGAACAGGTTGTTTCATCTACATTTAAAATCTACCACACTTTTGGACACCTTTTTTGTGCTCTTCAATTCTCTTTTAACAACAGCCCAATATCTCACCACTGGCTTAGCTCCAGGCAGTTTGGAAAATTTGCCTCTCTTTATTGTTCTTTTACCACTTTCTTACCATAGTGACAGGGTGCCAAATCAGGCCAAAAATAAGTGGATACACTAAGAAGTCTTATGAATGGAAGCATCCTTTTATTGCAAACATTCCTTGATGTAAATTTTGGTATTTATAGAGCCCTTTGTAAAAAATGTTTGGCTTTTTTGCCGGAACTGGGAATTTTTTTTGCTTTTGGGTCCTAAACTTTTCAAATTTTGACCCGGAAGCTGCGAAAAATCTCCCAGAATATACGTTTCGTCATCCATTATGCTGCACGAATATTTTTTTTATAAAATTTGACTTCAATTTCCGTGCTCTGTCTTTGGCCTCTAAATTTTTAGCAGCTTTCCTGTCAGGTACTTTTTGAGCCTTGTATGTTTTTGAACCTGCATTGGCTTTAACTTTTTGTACCAAATAATCCGAGCACTGAGCTAACCGGGCTGTTTTCCTACCGGATTTGAAAAAATTATAAAAATAACAGAATTGCTATATGATAACGCCCGCATTTCCCTTAATATCAGACGTAAGTATGTACGATGTAGATAAAGATATAAAGTGCGTATACAAATATGGCGATTACTCAAATGTAAAAACCGGTAACTACTATTCTTAAATTTCACAAATTTTCAAATATTTAGAAGCCTGAAATATTTCAGGAAACGTTGACTTTCAAAGCAACCATTAGTATTTGTATACCCTTCAAGTGGCAAGAGTATATATAAGTTTGTCATTCCGTTTGAAATTTCTACATTTTTCATTTTCCACCCCACAAAGTATATTTATTCTGGACTGTTAGAAATAGCGAAGTTGATATAGCCATGTCCTTCTGTATGTTGAAATTAACTTTCCATATCCCACAAATAACTTACATACATGAGTCATACATCAATACATCCGCTATAGACCCGGTTCGGTTGCTATTTCAAATCGATTTTTACCTATTTGTGATCTATATCTGGATTACTAAGTCAGATAAAAAATATTGTTTGTCAAACATAAATAAAAAAAAGAAATTAAACAAGTAAGAGAGCTATATTCGGCTGTACCGAGTCTGATACACCCTTCACCAAATTTTACTTTAAAATACATTTTTTTTACACATTTTTTAAATTTTTTTAAACAATATTTTTTCAGATTTTTTTTTTCTCGAAATTGAAAAAATTTTTTTTGGTGACAAAAAAAATTCGGGTTTAAAAATATTTTTCCCGATTTTGACCTATTGTAGGTTCAACTTACTATATATAGCCTTATATACGTCGTTGCAAACACAACGTTTGGACACCTTTTTTGTGCTCTTCAATTCTCTTTTAACAACAGCCCAATATCTCACCACTGGCTTAGCTCCAGGCAGTTTGGAAAATTTGCCTCTCTTTATTGTTCTTTTACCACTTTCTTACCATAGTGACAGGGTGCCAAATCAGGCCAAAAATAAGTGGATACACTAAGAAGTCTTATGAATGGAAGCATCCTTTTATTGCAAACATTCCTTGATGTAAATTTTGGTATTTATAGAGCCCTTTGTAAAAAATGTTTGGCTTTTTTGCCGGAACTGGGAATTTTTTTTGCTTTTGGGTCCTAAACTTTTCAAATTTTGACCCGGAAGCTGCGAAAAATCTCCCAGAATATACGTTTCGTCATCCATTATGCTGCACGAATATTTTTTTTATAAAATTTGACTTCAATTTCCGTGCTCTGTCTTTGGCCTCTAAATTTTTAGCAGCTTTCCTGTCAGGTACTTTTTGAGCCTTGTATGTTTTTGAACCTGCATTGGCTTTAACTTTTTGTACCAAATAATCCGAGCACTGAGCTAACCGGGCTGTTTTCCTACCGGATTTGAAAAAATTATAAAAATAACAGAATTGCTATATGATAACGCCCGCATTTCCCTTAATATCAGACGTAAGTATGTACGATGTAGATAAAGATATAAAGTGCGTATACAAATATGGCGATTACTCAAATGTAAAAACCGGTAACTACTATTCTTAAATTTCACAAATTTTCAAATATTTAGAAGCCTGAAATATTTCAGGAAACGTTGACTTTCAAAGCAACCATTAGTATTTGTATACCCTTCAAGTGGCAAGAGTATATATAAGTTTGTCATTCCGTTTGAAATTTCTACATTTTTCATTTTCGACCCCACAAAGTATATTTATTCTGGACTGTTAGAAATAGCGAAGTTGATATAGCCATGTCCTTCTGTATGTTGAAATTAACTTTCCATATCCCACAAATAACTTACATACATGAGTCATACATCAATACATCCGCTATAGACCCGGTTCGGTTGCTATTTCAAATCGATTTTTACCTATTTGTGATCTATATCTGGATTACTAAGTCAGATAAAAAATATTGTTTGTCAAACATAAATAAAAAAAAGAAATTAAACAAGTAAGAGAGCTATATTCGGCTGTACCGAGTCTGATACACCCTTCACCAAATTTTACTTTAAAATACATTTTTTTTACACATTTTTTAAATTTTTTTAAACAATATTTTTTCAGATTTTTTTTTTCTCGAAATTGAAAAAATTTTTTTTGGTGACAAAAAAAATTCGGGTTTAAAAATATTTTTCCCGATTTTGACCTATTGTAGGTTCAACTTACTATATATAGCCTTATATACGTCGTTGCAAACACAAAAAAAAAAACAAAATACGCTAAGCAATGAAACCAACACACATCCAAAAATACGTTTTGTTGCTTTTTTTAAAAACATCAATAAAATGTCTTTTTTGATGAAATTTTCAGAGTTTGTCTCAGATTTTTGCTCATATCTCCGTTATCTATAGACGGATTTTGCTGATTTTAAATAGGAAACTTCTCGAAAGCATGTCTGACAGAATTATTGAAGATTTGGATCCCGAAAATATCTGGGGTCTTCAGAAAATTGATTTCAACAGACAGACAGACGGACATGGCTTAATCGACTCTGCTATCTATAAGGATCCAGAATATATACACTCTATAGGGTCGGAAAATTATATTGTGGAAATTACAAACGGAGTGACAAACTTCTGTATACCCTTCCCACGAAGGTGAAGGGTATACAAATAAATTAAAAAAAAATGTTTTTCATAAAATCGTTTTCACTAAATTAAAAAAAAAAAATTTAATTTTTTTGATTTTTTATTTTAAAGTATAATTTGGTAAAAGGTATTAAGATTCGGCATAGTCAAGTATAGCTCTCTTACTTGTTTTTTTTTTTAATTTTCTTAAGCTAACCAATTTAATTACAGTTAAGACATTTTATCCTTCATCGTAATGTCATTGCATAAAACGGTTTATTTGCAATAAATATATTATGTACATTCATATATAGAATTTCATATACCATATACGTACATACATGTAAAGAAGTTTCTTTGTACTTATACTTATTTTCTTTAAGTTTTTTTAAATCACAATTGGTTTTAAATATTTCCTCTGCAACATAAAGGAAATACACAGAGATATGAAAAGAAGACTATATAAAATTATTAAATGCTGTACCTGTGCTTAATATCGTTTAGAAGACTTTTATTAAAGATCAGAGGATGATGTTGAGTAAACAAACCTTTAAGCGATTTTCTACAATTTAAAATTCAAATTTAACAGTCTGATAGCAGTCACCATAACAAAAGAAATTTTGTTTTCGATTTTATTAAACGAATCTTATAATTTCTTTAAATATTTGAAATAGTCACATAAAAAATACATTAAAACAAGTAAGAAAGTATACACCGTGAAGATGATTATAAACAACTTTGTTTTCAAAATTTATATGGGAGCTATGATTAATTATGAAACAATTGCCATAGAATTTGATTGCATGTCTTCTGTATATATCATATAAATGGTTGTCACAAACATATACTTGTTTACTGTAAACATATATATGGTTGATACAATCATGTGAATCGTAAATTAACCATATTATTGTTACCACAATCATATAAATAGTTACTGTGACTATAATATTGTTAAAAAACGTATACAAATGTTGAAATAGTTACAGTAAACATGCACAACTATATTCTTTTGCTGCGTGCATATGCCAAATTTTAAATAAGAAAGTGATTCTGAGTCGATCGGTCTACTATAATGTGTGTGTTAGAACACTATGGTGGTGATGGGTATAATAAACTCCCAAAGTATTGCTTTCGAGTTGACTTATTCTTAGAATAATAAAATATGTGAATAAAAATGGTATAAGACAATTTTGATAAAAATATAATTACAATAGAATAGTATTTATAACCTCATTTGTTGTCAGACACTCCTAACTAATATAAAATGAGTTCTGTTTTTTTAATAATTTATTTAAAGGTCGCAAAACCTGACATAAGTACATTGAAGAAAATACTCCCTCCTTTTTGGAGGGTGTGATATACATTTCAAACAAACAAGACTGCACTGAGTGACAAACTAATTCTCTAGTGGGAGAGGAGTAAAAAAACACATCGTTAAATTGCTCCACAATTCGTCTCAGCTGTTTCAGTGTCAGAATTTAACTTTCACTGGGTTTATTTGTTGTTATTTTTTGACTTTCTGACTGTCGGGTACATTTATCACTGCCAACAGTTTTTTGTGTGTGTTTTTTTTTTTTTTTTTCTTTTTTTGTTTATTCATTTTTACAAGTAAGTATTTTATTTTGGCATGTTTTTATTTTAACCACATTTGTCTGGTGTTTGCCATTAAATAATTATAAATATTTTAGAATTTTTTCCTTACACAACAGTATTTTTGTTTTTTTTTTACAGCATTTTTGCTCATTTGTAAGCAATAATTTATCTTACTTCCTTGTTTTTATATTTTCTTGTATGAAAACGACTGATGACTGTCTTGCGTTTTGTTTTCAAAGATGTTGGCAGTTTTGAATAATTTTCTAATTTCTTTTGTGCATTTGTAAGCAAAATTTTGTTATAAAAATTAGGTAATTATGTTAATTATACAGTGAGAGTCTTTAAATTATGCGTGATTTATGTGGTGGAAAATATTTATGACATGATATGAATGTTAATATTATTATTAGCATTTATGTAAGTAGTTTATGGTAAATTAATCGCAAAGTGTTTTATTGCTTGCACACATTTTAATTGGATTTAAATAATTGAGCTTAAAATTAAATACTATTTGAAATGTCGAGGAAGCATAATTAAAGGCAATAATTACGCATTATTAAACTGAGATAGCATTTCCTTGTTGTAGACAACAATTTGACAAATTCATAAACAATTTTTTAAATTTAAACAACGTTTTAAAATCAAATTTTGTATGGAAATTTTGCTTTAAAACCTTGTTTAAATATAAATTTTTTACGAATATGAGGGATAGAGTTTAAATGTAAAGCAATTTCCCAGTTATTACAGCAAATGATAGAAATATATTGTTCTAATATTTCCACACAAATAAATCAATATTATCTCTATTAATCCTAAGAAACTTGTATAATCTCAAATAAGTTTGAAATAATAAACAAGTCATATTCAATATATAGATTTTTCTCCTTTCAGCAAACTTAAAACCATTTAAATTCTAGTTTTGCATCCACAAAATAATGCATACATCATCCTTAATATAAAAATGAACAGCATCAGCAACAATATATACTTTAAAACTACTACTTTACGAGTGTATTCCACTTGTATGTATCTGCTCTATTCTAAACAATGAGGTCGATGATGCTACAGAATACAAACCACGCGTATGTTACAAATAAAACATTCACTACATTCATGTACAATTCCTGTAAACTGCAAACATTTGTAGTTGCAGTCTGTTTTAGATTTAAATATTACTATGATTTTTGTTTTCTGGTTAAAAAAAAAAAATGATTTTAACTCTACTTTAGACAGTAATAACACTTGTTCTTTATCATGTTTCTATATGAAGTAGCTTTTATGAGTACAGTAGTGTTCTAAATTCCAGCACAGTGGTGAATATGTTACATTTACGAACAAAGTTTAGATATTTACTTATTATGGAAACAAAACTGGAACTGAACTAGAACTGAACTAGAACTGAACTAGAACTGAACTAGAACTGAACTAGAACTGAACTAGAACTGAACTAGAACTGAACTAGAACTGAACTAGAACTGAACTAGAACTGAACTAGAACTGAACTAGAACTGAACTAGAACTGAACTAGAACTGAACTAGAACTGAACTAGAACTGAACTAGAACTGAACTAGAACTGAACTAGAACTGAACTAGAACTGAACTAGAACTGAACTAGAACTGAACTAGAACTGAACTAGAACTGAACTAGAACTGAACTAGAACTGAACTAGAACTGAACTAGAACTGAACTAGAACTGAACTAGAACTGAACTAGAACTGAACTAGAACTGAACTAGAACTGAACTAGAACTGAACTAGAACTGAACTAGAACTGAACTAGAACTGAACTAGAACTGAACTAGAACTGAACTAGAACTGAACTAGAACTGAACTAGAACTGAACTAGAACTGAACTAGAACTGAACTAGAACTGAACTAGAACTGAACTAGAACTGAACTAGAACTGAACTAGAACTGAACTAGAACTGAACTAGAACTGAACTAGAACTGAACTAGAACTGAACTAGAACTGAACTAGAACTGAACTAGAACTGAACTAGAACTGAACTAGAACTGAACTAGAACTGAACTAGAACTGAACTAGAACTGAACTAGAACTGAACTAGAACTGAACTAGAACTGAACTAGAATTGAACTAGAACTGAACTAGAACTGAACTAGAACTGAACTAGAACTGAACTAGAACTGAACTAGAACTGAACTAGAACTGTACTAGAACTGAACTAGAACTGAACTAGAACTGAACTAGAACTGTACTAGAACTGAACTAGAACTGAACTAGAACTGAACTAGAACTGAACTAGAACTGAACTAGAACTGAACTAGAACTGAACTAGAACTGAACTAGAACTGAACTAGAACTGAACTAGAACTGAACTAGAACTGAACTAGAACTGAACTAGAACTGAACTAGAACTGAACTAGAACTGAACTAGAACTGAACTAGAACTGAACTAGAACTGAACTAGAACTGAACTAGAACTGAACTAGAACTGAACTAGAACTGAACTAGAACTGAACTAGAACTGAATTAGGACTGAACTAGAACTGAACTAGAAATGTATACTACATTGTTACTGTGTGTATTTATTTTATGTTTTATTTTCAATGTTTTCAATTGTACAATATTTCGTATTATATTTCTTATATCCTTCTGATATATCTTTATAGTGCTCTTCTTGTCCTTTTCCAGGATTATGCATAAATTTCATGTTATTATTATTCTTGTTCTCGATTCTGTAGTCTTACAAATATGTAAATATCTATTTTACTACATTTATTTGTATCTCGATATGTACATGTTGTATTTTACTTATTTAGTATTTAGTTTTTCATATATATTTCCTTGTGCTCTTTCTTTTTTTTCTCAATATTTAGTAGTTTTGTGCTCAAATTTTATGCAAATTTAGGATTTTTGTTTTCGCATTTAGTTTGTTCTTTCTTTTTTTGTTGTAACGAATATAAATTATGCATGTCTGACATGTGATACCAAAGGTGTTGCAACTTGTTCTCTTTTTTGTGCCACATTCCTATTTTTCGAATGTGTGTATGTATAGGTGTTATGTGGTTTAATAAATGTAAAATTTTTGTTAGTTTTCTTTTTTTTTTTTGTAGAAAAGTTCAAGGGTGTGTTTGTGTTCATGGGCGAGTTTTGTAGTAGTTCTTATCTTATTGTTTCAACAAAAATTATTATTACTTTATTTGCTAAAATATTGCCGAGATTTTAATTTAATGTGTGTGTGTGTTGAAAATATGATTCAATGAAATTTATCACAAAAATAATTAAAAATTCTTTTTTTTTAATTTATGTTATTTTAGCACTTCAAAATCTTGTTTTGTTTTATTAAATTATTTATGAGATAAATGGAAATCTTTGAAACATATTGCGTACTACGTTGGATGTAAGTAAATACTTGTCATATTATTTTTTGGAATTAAGACATTTTGTTTTTAACACCTGGATGTTTATATAATTTTTTTGTGTAAGAAACTGTCAAGTACTTAGCAGGTTGATTGCTTCGATACCCTTCATATCTTTCGTAGTAGTTCCGTTTAGTAAATTTTTTTCGGGGTGTTCTTTCTCTTATTTTTGTGAAGTAATTTTTTCTTGGAATTTATATGTTCCATCCGTACTTATTGTAATACATACTGACCTTAGCAGGAAATTAGATTATTATTTTCTGGACAAATGTGAATCCCTTTTTTCATTGCTTCCGGTTTAATTTTCCCTTTCATAAAGATTTATTTACAGATAAAAATTTTAAATAAATATCTTAAAATTTCTATTTAATCCAACATAAGTACATATTCCCTAATATCCTGCTCACTTACTAGTATATACCAATTTCCAATGAATGTGGATTTTGGTAAAACCACAAACACTCCACTTCATTCATTTCTGATGTAGATATACATTCATATGTATCTACATACATTTATTTGATCCTATAACTTTGTAAAAGTTTATTTTCCTAATAATTGTATCTTATAGCTTTTGAGTTTGTGCTACTAGTATTATAAGTTTGTATACATTTTTTCTTTTCCACTTATTAGCTGCATAGAGTAACAACTACCAGTAGAAGAAAAATCATAAATGTGAATGTATGTTAGTGTTTAAATGTGTGACTATCCTTTTTATATCTGTGTGTAGTTTTTATTTCTATTCATTACTGAGTATGAAAGAAGAAAAAAAAGAGTTTGGGGTTAAGGTCAAATTTGTAATTCATAAGTTGTGAATACTTTTTCCTCTCTACTTGTAACACGAGGGCAAATTCTTTTATTTCGTAATGAATAGCAAAAATTGACTATGTAGGTGGACAGCTATGTAAAAGTAATGCAAACGTAATAATATTGATGTAAGAGTTTTCTTGTATTACATACTTTGTGTAGCAGTTCAAGAAAATGTAAAGAGAATAATTTTTCTTTAATAAAAGTTTAAAAACGGCTGTATGTTGGATAAGTAAGATATTGAAATAATAATAAATTAAAAAGTTGTATTACTTTAGAGTGGTACTAATGAAGAGTGAAAGCATTCACTACTTTCATAATTTACTTTCTATATAATATTTTTTTCTTTTTGTCAATTCGCAGGTCAGTTAGTTTTTATCAGAGACAGACAATAACTCGTCCACTTATTCAAATTAACTAATTTTAATATATTCGCAAAGCCTTTGAGTAGGCTTACAAAAAACATGGTTTGCAATTTATATCTCATAGTTAAAGAGCTATAAGCATTTTTAAATAAAATGTTCATAATCTGAAAATTTCAAACTCGGTCCGGTTTTTCCAAAGACAATTTATGATCGATTTCATTTATTGTTTTTCTATTAGTTAAACAATATGTAAAAAAATCATATGAAAGATGTTTCAAAACAATTGGGGGATTCAAATGGTCTGCTATTAAGTCATATTGTCATAATATTCTAATTTATTATGATAGTTTAAAAAAATTTTTGTTGTGTTTCAAACCTAAAGGTTCTAAACTAAGTCTTATTAGTCTAGAACTTTTCAATTTATGAACTATTTTGTCATATAAAACACTTTTTTTGTTTGAAGCACAACAACAATTTGTTTAAACTATCATAATATATAAGGACATTCTGACAGTATGACTTAATAGCAGACTGTTTGAATCCCCCAAATATCTCTTGCAAATCCAAAAGCAATCTATTTTAAATTTGGAAATTGAGAAAATGCTGAATTTTCGTTTATTTTAACATATTCGAAGGAAAAAACATGTATATGGGCAATTCCATGTCATCGTACGTGACATTTGTACGCTTATAGATTGGAATAGATTTTCCAAAAATTAGAGTATCTGAATATATTTGAATATATATTTTAAAAAAATAATAAGTTCTTTCGAAACATTGTTATCCAAAATATCGAGCGAAATAAGGGTATATCGTACGTGACATAAAACGGAAGTCATTTTGAGGTACATGTAGAAATGTGCGAAAATTTGCGAATCGTGAGAGGCGTTGTGTTTTTTTTTAATTTCTTACACTAAACGAAATATTTTTACTTTACAATCCGTCATATTTAAGTAAAAACAATCATTGGATGATTTTATAATAAATAAAATTTAATATCGTACGTGACATACCGTACGTGACAGATTTTTCTCTTATAATAAAACAATATATATTCTGTAAATATATCTATACAAAAACTAAAAAAATGAATAGAAAATATACATTCGGTTTCAATAAACAATTTTATAATAGCAAATAAGCAATCAGAGTCAAATTCATTTTACACTATATGCTAATTGGAAGCTTAGTTTTGACCGCAATTTTAGCCTAAAACACGCCAATTATATTAAAAAATTAAATATAGTCAGTTTAAACTATTATTTTTGCCTATAAAATGTTCTAATAAGCTCTAAATACTGACACATAGTAATATTTTAGTGTTTTCTCCTATTCAAATCATCTTGAAAAAAAGTTTCAAGGGTTTTTGGGTTTTCAGTCGTGGTAGTCATTCTCGTGGAATTGCCCATATGTTTGTGACAACCATTTATATGATGAAGGACTTACCATATTATGTTTCTCTCGGCTTATGGATATCATAATCTGAGAACAACATATACTTGTTTACTGTAACCATATATATGGTTTACACTATCATGTGAATCGTAAATTAACCATATTATAGTTACCACAATCATATAAATAGTTACTGTGACTATAATATTGTTAAAAATGTTGAAATTGTTACAGTAAACATGCACAATTCAAATCTTAAATTGAATATTATTTAGTTTTGTCTAAATATGAAGTATTTGTTAAATATAGAAGACAATTTTACTGCAACTTTTATTATTGGGGATTTACAATAGATGTCGTATCTTTTGAACGCAGTTTTTGTTTTTAATACTTATATGTCATTTATAAGGTTACATAAGTATCATTTAACCAAGTTTTTTTTTTCCAAAAATTACGAATTTTGTAACAACGAATTGTCATACGCGGGATGTTTTGCTTTGCTACTATAATTTAAAAAAAAAAGTGCAGCTAAAGCACACCGATTGCTCACCAAAGCTTATGGTGAATGTGTTCCATCGGTTTCAATGTTCGAAAGACGGTATGTTCATTTCAGAAGTGGTGATTTTGACACGGAAAACAAAGATCGCAAAGGCCAACCAAAAAAATATTTTGAAGACCAAGAACTGGAGTCATTACTCCACGGAGATTGTTGTCAAACACAACAAGAGCTTGCAAAATCATTGAAAGCTACTGAAACAGCAATTGCAAAACGTCTACTAGCAGCAAGATTCATACAAAAGAACGTGGGTATCTTACGAATTGAAGCCAAGAGACCTTGAATACCATTCTGCATGTCCGAAATGATGCTTGAACGCTATAAAAGAAAATCATTTTTGCACCGAATCATTACTTGCGATGAAAAATGTATCCATTACGAAAACCCGAAGCGTAAGAGATCGTATGTAAAGACCAAACAACCAGCCGAATCGACACCAAAGCCAAATATCTATGCCGCTTACGTAATTCACTGTATTTAGTAGGAGCAAAGTCTTGTACCGAATGCAGCTGATTCGTTTGAAGCGATCATTGACAGAAAAACGCCTAGAATGGCCACCAGACATGAAACCGTAATATTCCATCATAACAACGCTCGTCCACATATTAAAAAGTATTTAAAATGAGGTGGTTGGGAAGTTGTGCCTACCCGCTTTAACACCAGATCGCGCCCCGTCCGATGCAGAACGCTCTGTTTCTGGATAACGCTCAATTTGGAACAGAGTATCCGAAATGGGCTTTACTCGTTCTTGGCCTCAAAAGATGAGCAGCTTTTTTAGCTTGCAATCCATATGTTGCCAGAAGGATGGAAAAAGGTCATAGCTAACAATGGCCCATAATTTGAATAAGTTTATATTGTACAAATGTTTCAAAACAAGCACTAAAAATTTTAAAAACTCCCGCATTATTAAGACATACACCCAATAAAATTTTAACTTAGAACCACAAAAATTTTAAATTGTTGAGCAACTTAAGATTTTGTATGATCATTAAGAACGTGTGTATCAAGTTTTAACAAATTTGGAAGGGGTAAAAGGTATTATGAATTTTAGTTAAAAATCTACATAGAAATCTTAGCACCTGTAATAAAATGCCATCAAGTGTATAATATTTCTAGTATTTTCGCACAGATATTATTACAGTTATCATAAAAATGATCATTCCAACAATTAACAGAGCTATATTCGGCTGTGCCGAATCTTATATACCCATCACCAAATTATACTTTAACAAACAAATTTTAAATAAGTATTTTTATGTTAACAAAATTAAAAAAAAAAATGTTTTAATATATTTTTTTTATTTTATTAGCGAAAAAAATTTTGAACAAACATTTTTTTTAAATTTATTTTTTTCAATTTATTTGTGAAAAAAATTTTAAAACAAAAAAATTTGTTGATGAAAAAAAATTCGGGCTAAAAAATATTTTTCCCGATTTTGACCAATTGTAGGTCCGACTTACCTTGGCGATATATACGCTGTTGCAAAGGTCTTTGAAATATGTATTATTGGATATCCATATTGTCTATATTAATGACTTAGTAATCCAGATATAGATTAAAAATAAGTCAGAGATCGAGGTTGTTCTGGTTTTTTCCTTCTATCTCAGCCATTTGTGGGCCGATAGTGTCGATTTTAAATATAACCGAGCCGGAAGAATTCCCGATATATTGATGTATGAATCATGTTTATAGATTATTTGAAGGCTACGGAATGTTTATTTCAACATACAGACAGACCGAAGGACATGGCTATATCGAATCCACTATCTATAACGATCCATAATATATATTCTTTGTAGGGTCGCAAATGAAAAATGTAAAAATTACAAACGGAATGATAAACTTATATATCTGTGGTCTTTTGATAAAACAACTTAAGTGTAATT
The DNA here is from genome assembly GCA_942486065.2 of Calliphora vomitoria. Lineage (NCBI taxonomy): Eukaryota > Metazoa > Arthropoda > Insecta > Diptera > Calliphoridae > Calliphora > Calliphora vomitoria. The sequence goes on along the minus strand of OW818031.2, from coordinate 17,888,125 downwards.
TTAAAATTTTTCAGGAGTGTGCAAAAACTGTTGAATTGATCGATAATTATTTTATTATTTGAGCTTAAAGAACAACCGATTAGCGAAACTGATACAAGGCAATAATAACAACAGACTAGCAACATCGTACATGTATCATAGGACCCGCTACAGTAGACCAATCATCTACTTAGCTGGAACAACAACCGTTTAACGAATGATACAAAATAACAAAAATACTGGATCTAATGGCAACATCGTACATGGAGACGTACGATAATCCAATAACTAGGACAGTGCAATCTCACATGGGAAATACATTGTATAAGATGCTTTGTGGAAGCCAAATGCCCCAAAAAAAGGTAATGGAGAAAAAAAAAATTTGAGAATATTGTATACATAATAAAGTTCTTCAAGGACAAATAATAAAATAATTATCGATCAATTCAACAGTTTTTGCGCACTCCTGAAAAATCTTATACTTATACGTCGTTAAAGAATTTTAGCAGAATCGGGTCAAATAGTACCAATGAGAAAATATCTTAAAATTCTCGGTTTTGGAATTATGGGTTTATTTGCTACAACATGCATTCATTTTTACCATTCGAATTACAAAGTGTACAGAAATACCTAGAACATGACTTTGCGATATGTCCTATTATTTTTAATACAAATTTTAAGTTTTGGCAAAAACTCCTTATTAGGCTAACTTATCGCAATATTATACATTTTATTACATTACAGATGTTACCAAACACAAGTATTCCCGATGAATAACTTGTTAACACGTACTAATTATTTCTGTTATTTGCAATTCTAAAAAAATTCGATGAAATAATCGATAAAAATAAAATGGTCCTCTTATTTTTGCTATCTGCTCTAACTATAAGACTATTTATCTGTTTGTTTTTTAATTTTTCAAATGTCATATTTATAAAGTAACGTTTACTTACTTTTGGTTTTCATAATTTGACCAACATTTCATTGAAATCTAGAGTGGTATTGTACTTATGGACAGTAGGATGAACCCAATTGCTTGGAGCGAAAAGAGAGTAGAAAGGTTTTTCTAACTTAAATCAATTGGTCAATTCACAAGGTCTCCTACCATGTCATATTGTCGTGATGTCCTAATATTTCACGAATCGGCGGCTAGGCTTAACCGACTTAGGACTCTCGGCGCAAATCTCTGCTGGTTGGTTATGATAACACAATAAACATAGCATATAGAGTAGTATTATTTGAGGACATTTTTTGCTTGAAAGGCAATAACAACATTTTTAAACCTTTTTGATATATTAGGACATTATGACATGATAAGAGACCTTGTGAATTGACCAAATGATTAATTTTAAGTTATTTTTGTTTTATAATAAGTCATTGCTGAGCGGCTCAGCTTGAAAAAAAATCCATTTTTAGGTCTGTCTGATTATTCCAATATTTGTTTCAAAGCAATCTTATATTATTTAAAGTTTTTTGCAATTTTGAAAAAAAATATTTTTTTTATTTAAATTTTTTTTTTTAATTTTTTAGTGAAGAAAATGTATGACAAAAAAATGTTTTTTGTGAAAAAAAAAATTCGGGTTAAAAAATATTTTTCCCGATTTTGACGATTGTGGACCTACAATGTCAAACTTATATATGTACATCGTTGTGGATGGACTTTGAAATATCTATCATAAAATATCCATATTGTCTATATTTATGACTTAGTAATCGAGATATAGCTCAAAAATAGAAGTTGTCTCGGATTTTTGAGCATATGTCCGTTGTTTATGGACGGATTTTGCAGATTTAAAATAGGAAACTTCTCAAAAGCATGTCTGACTGAATTATTGAAGATTTGGACCCCGAAGATATCTTGGGTTTTCAGAAAATTGATTTCAACAGACAGACAGACGGACATGGCTTAATCGACTCCGCTATCTATAAGGATCCAGTACATATATACTTTATAGAGTCGGAAAATTATATTGTGGAAATTACAAACGGAATGACAACCCTTCTCACGAAGTTGAAGGGTATAAAAATGTTGTTCAAAAACATAAAAAAATGAATATGGTTCCATTAGTTTTTGTAAGATAAGTCATAAAAAATTAGATGTGGTTGGACCTGTTTTAAAACATCTTTCATCCATTCGAACGGCCTTTTAAAAACCTTTTATACAAAGTTAATATTAGATAAAGTTCTTCTGGAACCAATAAGAGAAAAACAAGAAAAAGACTGAAAAAGTTCCATTTTACTGAACAATTTCTAACATTTGGATAAATCCTTTCTTAGTTAAAATATCACAGGTTATTTTGGGGACACCTTAATACTTCAGGATGTAGTTCAGTTCATTGCAGCACAGTTTTTTCCTTTGACTTTTTTCCAAATAATACATGACATTTTTCATCTTCGATTTTGTTTTTTCAAAACTTTTTATCTATTTCATAACTGAAAGGCTTTTACTGAGTTTTACAGCTTCAGTTTTTGTTATTTTCATTTTGGTAAATAATAGTAAAAAGCAACTGAAATATTGACATTGTATTTGTATCTTTTTTTACTACAAAATATTGCAAAAAAAGCATAAAAAAAGAACCTGAAAACTATAGCAGCCAAAGACACATGTGTTGTGGAAGTATTTATGTAATAAAGTTGCACAATTTGTTAAAAGAAACGTAATGTGTTTGTACATTAAATAAATTGCACATCTCTGATGTCATAGCAAAAAAAAAAAAAATCTAATAGAAAATATAGAGTAAAAACTATTTTTAAAAAATCAAATTTTTTTTTTTTTTTTCATTCACTACAAATCTGTAGAATTAGAGTGAATTGTAACCAGTCTGTGCTGCATGTTTTTTACTCCATTAATAAACATGCACTGATATCAAGCCGATAGATATATAGTCAAATGTCAATTGAACAAAAGCACTAGGGCATAAGGTCCGCTTCCGAAATTCACAAACTTAGAATAATGATTTCCTCAAACTCAGTCGGGCTTCAGCTAATGTACATTCTTACTTTTTTTGTATGAAAACTATCAGTATAACTTTAGGTTAAAAAAAAAATAACTAGCCATTGTTATAATGGTAGTTAATATTTTAAATTTTCTTTCAGTAAGAGAAAATTAATGTATATAAAATTTTAACTGTCAATGATTACTTTAAAATACCACACAATGCTTTAATCTTACCAAAAATTCCTTAAATTATATTTATTAAGTGTAAACCAAAGAATTCTTATATCTTAATAGAAACTGCGTCAATATGATTCACCATAACAACTCACAAAACGTTATTTTTAAGTACTTACTTACTCTCAATCTCAAGTACATAATAAAATCATTGTCTTTTGCACACAAATGTAATTCCTTCACATTCTTACATTTGTTTGTGAAAGCAACCAACCAACCAACCATGTTCAACACAACAACTGTGCTGAGCTGCAACAATGTTATAAAACATTAAAATGCCATAAATAATTTTTACAATTTTACAAATTCGTTTTCATTAAGCAAATTATTAAATGTTATTTACGAAATGGCAATTAATTTAATAATAGCACTCATACGCCACACCTCACCACAACAAACACTTAATCTTACATACAGTATGTACATTAGGTCGGCCCTTACATTTTGACTTTTTCGATTTGCGGTGCTCTCAAGGTCTAAAATTTTACTCCGTCATCTAGAAACCAAAAGCTAAATATGCAAAATCGGATAAATTTTAAAGGCTGCACATTTATTTAAAGTCTCGTGTTTGACAATATTTGCCCAAAAAAAATATAAGAACTAAAAGTTTAAAAATTTAATCCAATTAAAAATGGTTTTTATATTTCATCTACCCATAGATGTTTAAATTTTAAATTTAAAAAATTTCTGACCCCGTTAACTTTTTATAGTTTGATTTAGCTCAAATTCCAAATTTCACATTTTCAAAATGGTTTTCTAAACATAGTTTTCGATTATAATTAATTGATTAAGAGGATGAAAAATTCAAATTTTTGTGGGACAGCGAAGGGCCGAGTTGAAATTGAAGAATTTCGAGGAAATTTTGTTTTTGTTTGTTAGAATTAGTTCTTAAACAACATTTCTATTTTCTAATATCTAATTTAAGATTGTTTAAAATTTTTTGTAATTTAAAATTTCTTGGGTAAAAACTTTTTATTTTTTAATTTTATAAAAAAAAAAAAAATTATTTTTGGTGAAAAAAATTCGGGTTAAAAAAGATTTTTTCCGATTTTGACCCATTGAAGGAAAAAATCTTTGAAATCTCTATTATTAGATATCAATATTGACTATATTAATGACTTAGTAATCCAGATATAGATAAAAAATAGGTATAAAATCGATGTTGTCCTAGTTTTTTCCTTATATCTCAGTCAGTTGTGGGCCGATTTTCTCGACTTTAAATAGCAACTGAACCGGGTCTGTATATATTGATGTATGAATCATATATGGGCATTTCCTCTGATTAGTCAACCAGAATCGAATAGTAAAATGTTGATATTCATCTTGTTTATTGAAGATATTTCAATATAATTTGGTACATATAATTTTTATAATTGAAACTGACTGAAATCGGTCCATTATTTCACCTAGCCCCCATACAAATGTCATCTCGAAATTGGATTTTATCGATCTTAACAGTTTAATTTATGTAAGTATTGATCCAAATAAGTTTTATATATACCGAATTCATGTCACCAAATTTTATTATGATCGGTCCATAATTAATCATAGCTCCCATGTAAGACCCGCTTTCGTAAATCACTTTAACGTTCATAAATAGCATAAGAATGTTGGTATACACATAAAATTCAACATAAATAACTCTCATATAGACATAAACTACGACCTAATTTCATCAATAGTTGGTCATAGCTCCCATAAATTATTGAATTTTAAAAGAAAAATGTTTTTGCTCATTTACTTAGTGTAGGGTATTAAATGGTCGGGCTTGACCGTCCATACTTTCATACTTGTTTGTTAAGGAAATTTGAAGATATCATATTCATATGGAAAAATCGTACGTTCGCGACCCGTACATTCGCGACCGGTACTTAAGTCAATTAAACAAAAACCAATAAAGATATTTTATTGTGTAAGTACCGGATAGAGACCTACAATAATACACTTTTAAAATAAATTAATCGCTTTTAAATATTCCGTTCCATTTCGCAGATTTTTACATTTCAATACTGTCATCCGAAGTTGACTTCTATTTTGCGTACGTTCGTTACCACATGTTTATAACAATCATTATGAAAACTTGAACTCGATGAAATCCATACGCTCGTGACCCCAGGAAATGCCCATATGTAAGTTATTTGAGGGCTATGGAAAGTTGATTTCAACATATAGACGGATATGGCTATATCGACTTCGCTATCTACAACGATCCAGAATATATATATTTTATGGGATAGCAAATGGAAAATGTTGGGATTACAAACGGAATGATAAACTTATATATTCCCTTATCATATTTCTATAAAAACGTTCTATCTTTTTTTTCTTTCAATATTCTTTAGATCTGTAAACGCAGTTCTCTCCTATGATCTGTTGGCTTTAAGTATCAGCTGAAAAAATAAAATAATTGAAATGACTTTAAAAACTGAAGCCATTTTTAGGGACTTAGCTCTTTTGATTTTTATGATTTTGTGTTTTTTGGCTGGACTTAACACATTTTCTTATAATAAATTTTAATTTCTCGTTTTATTATTTTACAAATTTTTTTTATTATTTTATACAAGGTGGCGCAAAAGTAATCCTCCTATCAGAAAATGCTATAAATTTTCCGAGGTCCCTAATGTCAGTTCTGTTTTGACATTTGTGTAGTAAACACATGCGAAATACACGTTAATAAACAATGTTACGCTACACTGCTCCAGAACGCGGAATACTGCTGACTATTTATTTGACCAATAATCGGCAAAATTTATAGCATTTTCTGATAGGAGGATTACTTTTGCGCCACCTTGTATTATTTAAATACATAACAAAAAACAGTGTTATTTCATTGCTGTAAAGGAAAATAACTCAAAATCTTATATTATTATTTCATCAAAATTAAAATTTAAATAAATTAGTTTTTTATTATTATTTCTTCAAAATTTATTTTGTTTTATCTTACAGTGAATTGTGTAACCACACTATAGTGATTACATCGAAAAATGTTAATCTTCAAAGTATTATAGCAAATAGTATTGAAAAAGTAGATTTAAATAGCATATTCAATGTTTTTTGCTGGACTTAGCACGTTTTCTTATTATTTTTTTTTTTTTGTGGACTTAGCACTTTTGCGTATCACTGAAAAATCATCAGTTAGAAACAAAATAACGAAATTTTTTATTGCAAAATATGTATCTTATGTTTTACTATCTTTCTGCATCAAAATGTTAATTTCAATCAAAAGTGGACTTGTTACGTTTGCGTACTAAGCTAACGATTTAACAGATTTTTTAAAATACAAAATGAAATTTGAGAAACCAAATTTATATTGGCAAAAAGTAATTGAAATTGAGAAATTCAAATGTTGGTATCCAAATAAAATTCAATAAAAATTAAGTTTCATATATACACAAATTATGCCCTATAATTTTATGAGAATCGGACCATAATTAGTAGTTGCTCCCATATAAGATACAATTTAACTCTTTCAGCCGCAGTTTTATGTGTATAAGTTTATAATCAAAACAATTGCATTTTTACTTTAAAAATTAGAAAATATAAAAATATAGCTAAAGGTTTTTATGGAATAACGTGGTTAGTTTATTAACCACCATGGCGGTTGGCATTAAAAATAATTATGATACAAATTTTCGTAGCGTATAAAGTTGTTTGAAAACTTATCATTTTGACAAAATTTTCAGAACAAAACAAATGAAATAGCTATGTAGGTGAGACATTCTCCAATTCTTTTATATCATTTGGTATACTCCCACCTTCTGTGTAATGAACTGGCTTTTACAATCGACAATTTTTTCACCATTTTGATTCCACCACAGGTGTTTGGGTAGATAAGTCACTAACAGAAGTAATAGCCAAATTTTATTATATTTTATTTGAAGCACCGAAGGTATGTCACCGAGCACCATCATCAGATCGACTTGATCCCATTAATACTCTTTCACCTCTTCCCACCTTCGAACAAAATATTTTCAATTTATTGTTTACTGAGTACACGTGGATTCCTTACAAAATAACAAAATATTATTATAATTACTATTTCAATCACAGTGGTTAGTAATCTAACCACTCTATTACTTAAGTTATTTATCAAAGAGCATAGTATAAAATATTACTTTGTTAGCACGAGCCAACCAAACAAGCACTAAGTAACAAAGTAGCACAGAATTTGATGGACAATAAACACTCTGACCTTTTTTTATTGAATGCGGGAAAACCCCTTAGAAAATCTGCGGTTTACAACATTTTAAAATTAATATATTAATCTAGTCAGAGCAACCTGACGGCAAAGTTTTGCAAAAAAACTTAAACAATCACTTTAATTTTAATTTAATTGTTTTGCAAAATGTTACAAAATGTTTAGAGACTCTAGAAAAGGTGGTTAGAAAAGTGACCACTAAACCGGAAAGAGTTAACTCAAATAAGTTTTATTTGCACTGAAATCATGCTACTATTTTTTTGTGATCGGTACATAATTTGCTTATATACCCTTGTTTTTTTTTTTTTTAATTTAACCCTATAAAGATACAACAAATATTTCATGTTAAAAAAAAAGTTTTGGTATTTTGTTTGATCAAATAATTTTCCACTATTTATAGTCCAATTTCAGATTAAATATTTCCAAGTAAAAAAATATATTACAAAAATCTTATATTAACAAAAAAATTTCATCTAATTTATACTTTTAATATTTTTTTTAGTGTAGGGTCTGTCTAACTTTCATGTTTTGACCGCAGATATTAACGTCCAAGAAATCTTAAATTACAAATTCATAAAATCGCCAGCCCTAGAAATACTATGAAATTCAATATTAGAAAATTAGCTACGGCATGTATTTTTAAGAAATAATTTTAACAAATTAGTGACCAAAAAAAAAATGTCCTCAAAATTCTTCAATTTCAAATCTCTATCTTCTCCATCATTCTCTAAAATTATTTCCATTTTTAGTTCCTATTTAGCATTAATAATAAAGGTTTTTCCAACAAGAGGTGTTATTTTGAATTACCCGGTATTTCGGTAGCTGTCACTTTTGAAGCTTTTATTCTTTGACATCTGACAAGTGAAAACTACGCCATTACTAACAAGTAAGAAAGGTACATTCGTATATGCCGAATCTTATATACCCCTCACCATATTATACTTTAAAATAAAATTAAAAAAAAAAATTGTTTTTAATTTTTTTTTTTTTCGAAATAGTTTTTTAAAAAAAATTTTTTAATTTATTATTTATTTTTTTAAATTTATTAGTGAAAAAATTTATGTCAAACATTTTTTTTTTTTTTTTTTGTCAAAAAAAATTCGGGTTAAAAAATATTTTTCCCGATTTTGACCCATTGTAGGTCCAACTTTGTACAGCCTTATATACATCGTTGCAATGGACTTTGAAATATCTATCATTAGATATCCATATTGTCTATATTTATGACTTAGTAATCGAGATATAGATCAAAAATAGGCCAAATTTTTGCTCATATCTCCGATATTTATGGATGGATTTTGCTGATTTTAAATAGGAAACTTCTCGAAAGCATGTCTGACAGAATTATTGAAAATTTGGATCCCGACGATATCTGGGGTCTTCAGAAAATTGATTTCAACAGACGGACAGACAGACGGACAGACAGACGGACAGACAGACGGACATGGCTAAATCGACTTCGCTATCTATAAGGATCCAGAATATTTATATTTTATAGGGTCGGAATATTATATTGTGGAAATTACAAACCGAATGACAAACTTATATATATGAAGGGTATACAAATGGAACCATACACGCTTCAACAACGCATTGAAATTATTACAATTCACTACAAAAATAGTAAACTAAAGCGTGAAAGATAAGGTATACGCCAATAGTCCAGCGTCGATTCAAGACCTCAAAGATAGAATTCGTGAGACTATCGAGGACATATGGCAGCCACTTTGCGATTTGGTTATGGAAAATTTCATCAGCCATTTGGTTGTTTTTCATTGTTAACGGCATACCTTCCTCTTTATTATGAAATAAACATCTGATCATTTATCTCAAATGATTTTTATTGGTATCAAGCTAAAATGGTTTATTGATGTCAGAAAATTTTTCTAAAAAAAAAAAATTATTTTGAGTTCGATTTTTTTTCAAAAAAATTTTTTTCTTCTAGACGTTATCGGATTTTGCTAAAATTTTCAGCATTTGATTTTTAGATGACGGAGAACAATTTTAGCACTTGGGAACATTGAAAATCCGAAAACTGCAAAATAAGAGTCACCCTAGTGTACAAATACTGTTACAGACAATGTTAAAGGCTAACACAGCCCAGCAGTTAAGCAAGTAGTCAATGTATCCCATATAAATCTCATATCACTTTATATATTGTGATAATTTGACACGCATGTGCTCTTTGTAGTGCAGAGATAAGACAATTAGTTACGTTATACATCCCAGGTAATCTAACGTGAAGACAATTGTCACTTAAGTGTATCTAAGTAATCTGGAGTAAAGTCACTTTAAACGTTTGGTGAGTAATTTAATCAAACTGGTTTTATACAAATTGTGTTTAAATAATTCTCATACAGTTAATTTTTATATGTAACATAGCATGAAGCCAATAGTATCTTTAGTGTCTCTTAGTAACCTATAGTGAAATCACTTTTTACCCACCAGAAGCATTCCATTGGATAGTTGTCGAAGAAAAGTTTGTTTACAAGCAATAGTTTATTGGAATGCCTATGATATGTCTTTTTAGTTGACTATTTGAGGTCAATTAGCACCCGTACTTGTTAAAATAACTGGTTATGTAGCAGATAAAGTTACCAATTATGTAGCTAGTAAGGTAACTTTAGCTATTTATCTAATATGTAAATAAAATGCGTAGACTACTTTGGACCAGCTATTAGAAAGTCTCATTGTAGTCAAAAACGGCCCTGCTTAGGCACGTGTTAAAATAACTACTCACGTAGCTATTGAAGTAACTAGTTTCCACTGTAAATGATGGGTAAAATCACTAGTTCGGGACTGTCTGCTAGAACTGCTGGGATGTTAAAATTCACACATGTATATTTATGCGAACTTGTTTGTAGTGGTGTTATTATTATTGATGTAAATGGTTTTATATGCAATTCGTATTTTTGCGCTCTTTTTTCTTTTTTGGTATTTTAATAAACTTCAATGATATTTTTTCTTTGTATTCTTCTTTTTTTTTTTGTTGTTGTTGGTTGTTGTTTGAATAAGTATTAAACACATGTTTGTATTGGTTTATATTATTTTGAGTGTAGATGTAAATGTATATGTGAAATCGTTGCTTGCTCAAAATGGTTGTATTGCAAAGTAGTACAGTTGGTTTTATATTAATAGGTATTATACAAATTAATTGTCGAAAAACAATGTTTAAAAATAGCAATTTTTTATTTATATATAACAAGGGCAAGTTTAAAATAATTTAAAAAAATAACTGGAAAATATGCAAACAAATATGCAGAAAAAAAAAAAAAGCATATAAAAAATCAATACTAAAAGCTTGAATAAAATTATCAAAACATTTTCATCAAAAAAATATATTTGCCTTCAGCAAGCAGACAAACCCACAGCCCAATATTTATATATCGTTACCTTAATATAGAAAGGCCCTAACTCGTGTTTTTTTGTAAGCACAGATTTTCGTTTATTTCGTATATCATATTTAGCCAAAAAATCAATACTTAAAAAAGCGAGTTAGGGCCTTTTTATATTAAGGTAACGATATGTTAGTTATGGTCTCAACAACCAATATTCTGTGTGTCGAAGGGTTAGAAACTTAAAAATTATATTTTCTTAAAGAAATTATAGTCTGGTTACGCAAATAATTATAAAATAAAAGCATTTTTCTGTAAAAGAAACATATAAAATAAGCAATGAGTTACTTTTAAAGCAAAAATCATAGCTTCCTTATTAATATCAACCTTACTGTATTCACGTTTATTTTTTGGTAAATTGCTTTTACTCCATATTTGTATAAGGTATTATAAACGAGTATATTTTCAACTTATATAGTATAAAATTTAATTACTTACACTGCAACGCTGGTGAAAGTAATCAAAAATAACATAAAATGGTAATTACAACACTTTTTTAAGGTATTAATTCTGTATTTCTTTACTTTCAACATTTTTTTTTTATACAATACTATAAAATAATGATAAAATTGTTACAGAAATATGTAGGTATTAATATGAAATACTTACCAATAAAGGTTTAATAAATACAATTTTTTTTTTTGGGTATTTCCTTTTCAATGATAAAAGAAATACAAACTGATAAATGGGCGAACAGACTATTAAGGAAACCGTTGAAACTGATAATGTTTTACAAACGACAAGAAAACAACATTTAAAGGACACTTAATTTGTGTAAAAATATATGAAACACATTTTTATTTTATTATATTTACAAAAATTTTCATAATAAGCTTTTTTCTTAATATTTTCTTGATATAATTAAAATTAAGGAAAGTAAAACCGCAACATGTTGCCGGAAAAATGTTTGCGTAACATTTTTCTATAATCATTTTGCTGCAATATGATTCTAGCAACATTTTTATATATACATGTTGCTGCAGCATTTTTCTGGGAACATTTCTATATAAACATGTTTCTATCAAAATTTTTGCCATAAACATGTTTCTTTATGAACAAGTTTCTAGCTGCATTTGTAATATAAACATGTTCAAAGCTAAAATTGTTTTCTATAAACATTAGAGTGCACCAAGTTTGTATGCCGTATTAATAATACCATAGGTCATTAACGTGTCTCAGGTCACTTGAGTTGGAAATGTACCGAATCTTGTATACCCACCATCAATATGTGACAATAAAATATTTTTCAGATATAGGGGTTGGGAAAGAAAGATTCATATAAAACTTGTTTATGTCCAATTTCATAACGCTATTAATTATTATAAGACAATTATGAATGATCAAGTCATTTTCTGATGAGGACCTTGTATGTGGACTAGGAACAAATGTTGCCCGATTTTCGCCATACTTTACAGTATAATTTCAGAGAACTTAGAACAAATTTGTGCAGAATTTTATCAGAATTGCCATATACTTAATAAACTTATTTATGACTGCTCAAACAGTTGTATGGGAGCTAGGTGAAATCATGGACCGATATTGCCCATTTTCAATTCAAAACAACTGTTATCAACAGAGAGTATTTGTGGACAATATCAGGCCATCTAGCTCGTTTAGACCCTATAGTGGTTTCCACAGACAGACAGACGGGCGGATATAGCTAGTTCGTCTTAGAATCTTATGAGGACCCAGAATATACAATATATACTAATATTGGTCTGCTACAAATATTTTGATGTGTTACAAACGGAATAACAAAATCAATATATCGCCATTAAATGTTGATTTTTTAACGACAGTTTCAAATCTGCAATTTAAATTTGTTTAAAAATTTGCTGAACGAATATTCGAATTATTAGAACATCTCTTTGGGGAATCAAAGTATAAAAAACTAACTGAACTTGGTCCACGTTACTGGCCCTTAGAAAACATCTGTTTTATATTGCATTTCGATTTTAATAACAGTGTCGGACAAAACAAAAGCACGGACTCCCCCGAGCTGACTTCGCACCCGAAACACTTATTATCTTTTGTAGCAGATATCTATAAGTACAGTGCGGGAGCAACGATCTAATTCTGTGGTACATTTGGCCTTGAACTTTAAAGGTGTGCATGAAGCCGACGTTGTTTTCGATATTAGTTCCCCGAAGGACGTCATTTGAATGCATGAGTTGTACTTTCAGATATTTTGATGGAATTTAGATGCGGCTCACAGTGGATAATATAAGGTGTAAGCATCTCATAATTGATTTTTGCAAATGTTTGAAATTAACCATTAAACAAGTCCTATTGTAAAGCTAAGATGTCAAGCAATAATTATTTTCAGAAATTATAGTTATTATATCAACAGAAGTATTCGAAAATGGCGACAGAACACAATACTTTCTACTTTAAAGATTTGGGGAGTTATAATTATTTATTTTAGGATTGCTTTACCTTGTTGGAAAGGGTATCTTGTCCAGATTCTATTTTCATTATGAGTTTTGTTATATTGTTATCAAATTTGAAATTTATGTTATGTTTTTTGGCTTACCTACGCAACTTTGACTAGGATTTTAACTGTTTACGCCGATATAGTTTTAACATAGAATTAAAGTTTAACTTATTATCTAAAAGATATATCAAAACTAGCTGCATTTTCGTGCCTATAAACAAATGCTAAAATGTTGAGCAACTCAGATATTTAAAAAAAAAAAAAAATTATCGACTTTTGATTTGAAAACTTAAAAATTTATAATAATATATAAAGAAAATTTAGTTCTTCACAAAAAATGTTTTAATTTTTCTAATCGGATGAAAATTGTAATAATTATTCAACTTTTCATTAACACCTTTTATAATATTTTCTCCCCCAGCGCATATGAATAAAAAAAACATACAAAGAAAACAAATTTTTACAAGTTAAATTTATTCAAACTTTTTTCGAAAAAGTTTAATAACTTTTGCAAATATAAACCGATTTTAACAAAAATGTCTCGTTTTTTTCTAATTAAAATTGTCTTTAAAACAATGTGCACAAAAATATGTTTTCAAAAAACCTCAAAATGTTGAGGGTGTTTCAAAATCATTGAAAACGGTTTTAAACTTTAAACTTCAAAAGCATTTTTTTAAGTAAGCAAACGTTTGTTCATTGCGCCAATCAGTACATTCTTGTCCTCATTATTACTGCAATGAAATGGCGCCAACTTTAAATCGATTCTTTGTCTTGACCGAGCTATTCGGGAGTGATTGGCTTCTACACAGAGAAAATAGATTCGTGATAGCAACCGAATTCGTTGCCAACCGAATGATACGGTTACACACATTGAATTTTTCGGTTCTATCAAGATAAAGTCAGTTGACAAAGAACAATTTCGGTTAAAGCAACGACACTTTTGTTACCCATTTTAAAAGTTTGAATCATTAGATTGGCAACAAATTCGATTGCTATCACGAATCTGTTTTCTCTGTGTAGTCTTTTGATATGCTGCCTCCGCAGCTCTCGATGAAGATGCACTGCGACGCATTTCCTAAAGCCATTGTTCGTGTTCTCTTTCTGTAGACGTAGATCCCTTCTCGCGTCTCTAGACGCAGATGTCCTTTTCCAATTTTCCTGAAGACGTGGAAGGAAAATGGGCATTGTTTGAACGTTGGATTAAACAAAAATTTGTTTGGTCGACAAATTTTTTGGGTTGAGAAAAAAAAAATTAAAAAAAAAATTTCTGAGGATTTCCTGAGATTTCATCAAAATCAGTCCAGCCATTTTTGAGTCCATACGGAACATACATACACGCATCCATTTTTATATATGCAGCTTATGTCAGTACCTCTCAAAGTTTTCCCGTACTTGCGATTTTAATTTTGCTGATTTCTTGGGGACTCCAATTTAAAATTAACGAAAAATTTTAAAACCCTGAAAATTTGAGTGGTGCTAATTTAAATGTTTTTTAGAATTAAATAAACTAAATAATTTTGAGTTATATTTGAACCCTTTAATAATCAAATGTGTATTAATGGGTTAAAATTAATTTCTTTTGTTTAAAAATGCGCAATAAAAAATTAGTTACGATAATGCAATACCTACAATATTTTTCCGTTTAAAGAATGTTAGATCAAAATTTTTCAAGATTTTTATTTTCTATTTTCTAATACACAATACTTAATTTTTGAGTTTGCTTTCATAAATAATCAAATTTTTAATAGCACTATTGAAATAGAGAATATTGGTACGTATTAACCTTTTTAAAACTTTGTTTTATTTCCTTTTTATAAACCGGATACTGTTTGTTGCAAATAACATCCGTTTAACAACTCTTAATTTATTTAAAATGTACAACAGCAACAATTCAAATAGTCACTCAGTGTCTTTATACACGTTTATCAATTCGCAGAAATTCTCACACTTTATAATGTACTGACTCAAATGTACAAGACAGTTGATGTTAACTCTAACTGCGCCTATGATCAACTCATTCACGACTGCAACTTCTGCCACTATTTATACACACGCCATATTTCGTTAATCTTCTACAATGGTCTTAACGGACAAACTAGAACATTCGAATTCTAGAGCTTTCGATTTTAATATTAGCAGCTTAAACATTTAGTGTTGCCATACTTATAAACAATGCTAATAACCGCATGCTATTAACATTGTTGATAAGTACAAGGTGGCGCAAAAGTAATCCTTCTATCAGAAAATGCTATAAATTTTGCGATTGGCCCCTAATGTCAGTTCTGTTTTGACATTTGTGTAGTAAACACATGCGAAATACACGTTAATAAACAATGTTACGCTACACTGCTCCAGAACGCGGAATATTGCAGAACTGACATTAGGTTCCAATCGCAAAATGTATAGCATTTTATGATAGGAGGATTACTTTTGCGCCACCTTGTAGAAGCTTCTGCTGTTGGACGTGTTTATAAACATGATGAATGTTGAAGGCAGTCGTTACAGATCAAATCGTTATTGCACATTCGTAACAATATTTTTGAGTATTCTAAAAGTTTGTCAAGTTTCATGAAATTCCAACCAAAAATATGTTTCCATTAGAAACCTCAAATTTATATTGCATTATTTGACCTTATATGACCTTCAAGACATTGTCCGATTTTAGTTAAACTTTCGGGGAATATTTAAAATTCCCCATAACAGAAATTAGCCTTTAACGCTTTATTGCTGCTGCGCCGTCATCATATCTTCATAATATTTTCCATAACGTTGCTTTACAATCCAAACAACAATTAAAGGGGGGATGTTCAAAATTCTCAATTTCAATAACCATTTTTTTGCAACGATTTACTATAAGCATGTTGCTGCAACATTTTTGACTATAAACATGTTGTTGCAACATCTGACAATCCATAAACCATTCATATTTTGAGATTTTAAACTTTTTTTAGGAACCACAGTGGGTTCCTAATTACAATAACTTTTAACCAACAACAAATTACTTTTAAAGAATGGTAAATAAGAAGGGGGAAATTGACAACATAGGAAAATGAACTAACGATAAAGACAATAATTCAAATAAAAACATTACCTAATAAATTAAAATTTTCACATTGTATTGCTGTAGTTTTTCTGAGTGTAGTCTATTAAACTTTGAACTTTGAAACGATGAGTTTAAGAAATTTATACAGGTATTCACTTGTGTAAAATAAACAGCTATTAATGGTGACATATGAGCTATTTGCTGGCAACAGCATCTACGAACTTGGAACGTACCGACTACGAAGGAATATGTGTGTGTAAGAAAATATTTCAATAACATCTCTATAAGTGTTGTGCTGCACATCCTTGTGTCTGGAAGTGTAAGACAGGGATTCAAAAACTTTTTAAGAACATTTTAAAATGTTTAAGACAATTTCAAATTCAAATAAATATACAATTACACTAAGTTTTTAATTTCTTTGCTGTAATTTCAGTAAAGATTTTTTTAAATTTTTCTCAAGAAAAGTTTGCCTAACACTGTTTTATCATCTATCTGTAAACATTTCTGTGTATATTTTTTGTAAAATAATGTTGTTTCTACATAGATGAAAATATTATTGTATGTAGAAGAAAATAAATAAGTTAAAAAATAATAAAATGAAATAAAAACAGCCACTACCACTGCCACAGAACGCAAGTGAATTGAAAAATGTCAACGTTAACGACATTTAAATGAGCATCACATTACTGACTTCAAAATGATCAAAATGATAAAATATTATTTACGCTACAATTTTTCATCTTGTTTTCCATTTTTTTGTTTCTTTCATTTCATTTTTTTCAAATAAACAACATAAATTCTAAAAAAAAAAAGAAAAAGAAACAGCTTAACAGTCACATGAACAAGAAATGTGCATGTCAAATGTGAGCAAATATAAATACACAGCAATTAAAATTTATCTGTGGAAAAATCTTCTGATGAACAAAAAATAAAATATGTAAATGTTGTGCAGCTCAAAAGACAGACAGACAAACAAACAAACAGGCTGGCAGGCAAACAGATTGAGATGGAAATAAATTGACTGATGATGACTTCAAATGATGCTGATGTGCATTAGCAGTGTAAACAGTCATGTGTATTATAATTAAATAAAGAGAACAAGTTATAAAGCTTTTGAATTGTTGCTGGAATTCAAGTCAATGAATCTTTTAAATCTTTATATATAGATTGCAAATGATTTTTAACTTACTTAATTGAGTCAGTTTTTAATATAAAATTTATATAGAATTGTCTGCAATTGTCATTTCTTATCGGGAATTGAACAATTGAAAAAAATTTAATCCTTTTAAGCAATAGTTATCGTTAATGTCTTTATTAATTAAAAATATAAAGCTTTTATTGCATACATAATACATGTATATTCAGAGTGTTTTAACTAAGTAGTCTATGATAATTTACTTATGTGTATAATGTTTGGTAATTATGATTAACTTTCTCAGAGATTCCCAACAAATTTAAAAAACAGGCTGGATATGATTACTAAGTAATCAAAGGCAAACACACACCACTACAGTTTTTAAATATTGTAGTTGTATTAGTTGAGTAAAAAGTTGAGAAAAAAACAAAAACAATAACTGAAATAAACAAGCATAAAAAGCGAAAAGCGTAACACAACCTGCTTCCATCAATGCTCATGCGAGACTGACTGGTTTTGATTGTTTTTATACAATGTGTGTGCTTGCGTACATGTGAAAACAAAAACAAGAGAGCTCATTTGAGAGCTCAATGCCTTTCGCTGGATTACTTTATGAATAAATTTCAATTTATTTAATTTGTTAAAAAGTGCCACTGCAGCACACCGACTGCTCACCAAAGCTTATGGTTAATGTAATCCTTCGGTTTCAACGTGCGAGAATTGGTTTGTTCGATTCAGACGTGGTGATTTTAACACGGAACAGTTTGAAGATCTAGAATTGAAGGCATTACTCCATGAAGATTGTTGTAAAACTCACCAAGAGCTTGCAAAATCTTTGGGAGCTACTCAAACAACAATTTCAAAATGAGCAGCAGGATTCATCCAAAAGCAGGGACATTTGGCACCGTACGAATTGAAGCCGAGACGATTTTGCATTTCTGAAAATGTTGCTTGAATTCTATAAAAGCAAATCATTTTTGCAGCGAATAATTACATGCGATGAAAAATGGATCCATTACGATAACCCGAAACGTAAGAGATCGTATGTGAAGCCTGGCCAACCAGCCGAATCGAGACCAAAACCAAATATCCATGGCGCTAAGGTGAGAGCAAACGGGTCCTATCTATTATGAGCAGATGAAATTTGAACACACCATCACAAGGAACCTAGACAAAAGGCAACTGATTCGTTTGACGGTAGAATTAGCCGAAAATGTCCAGAATATGTGGCCAGACATGAAACTATTTAAAATGAAGTGTTTGAGGGAAGTTGTTCCTGATATTGATATTTGTTTAGATCGATACAGATCGCGTTCTCTAGAATACGCTTCACTTAAGAACAGAGTATCTGAAATTGGTTTAATTCGTTCTTGGCCTCAAAAGATGAGCAGTTCTTTTGGCTCGCAATCCAAATGTTGGAATATGTGAAAAGGTCATACCTAAAAATCGTCAATACTTTGAATAAATTTATATTGTTCAAATGCTTTAAAATAAAAGCTAAAAATTTATAAAAAATCCAAAATAAACATAACTTAAAATCTTCTTTCTGTATAACTACATACTTAGAAATGGATGTGTATAGGTATGTTCCCTATGGACTCAAAAACCGCCTGGACCGATTTTGATGAAATTTGAGTGAAATGACATCAAAAAAAAATATTTTGTTAAAATAAACAACTAAGAGAGCTATATTCGGCCGTCCCGAATCTTATATACCCTTCACCAAATTATACTTTAAAATAAAATTAAAAAAAAATTCTTTCTTAATTTTTTTTTTTTTTTTTCAAAATTTCAAAAATTTTTTTTTTCGAAATTGTTTTTTTAAGTTTTTTCCAAATTGTTCTTTAATTTAAAAAAAAAAATTTTTTTAGTGAAACAAATTTATTAAAAAAATTTTTTTATTTTGCGAAAAAATATTTTTCCCGATTTTGACCCATTGTAGGTCCAACTTACCTTATATACAACGTTACAATGGACTTTAAAATATCTATCATTTGATTTCCATATTGTCTATATTTATGACTTGGTAATCGAAATATAGATCAAAAATAGGCCAAAAATAGAGGTTGTCCCTATTTTTTCTTTATATCTCAGCCATTTGTGGGCCGATTTTCTCGATTTTAAATAGCAACCGAGCCGGAAGAATTCCCGATATATTGATGTATGAATCTTGTATGTAAGTTATTTGGGGGCTATAGAAAGTTGATTTCAACATACTGACGGACATGGCTATATCGACTTCGCTATTTATAACGATCTAGAACAATGGTGCTCAAGCCCTATACTCTTGGTGCTCATTTGTTTTTGTCAATGCTCTTAGCTATAGGCTGTGTGTTTCTATACTCAATGGAGCACACAGCACTAGCAATATGAAATACACAAACAACTTTGTCTTGTTTGTTTTATTGTCGATCTTCACTGTATACACGCAAGTGCAAAGCAACAACACTTTCGTATGCTTTGCTGCTAAACATTGACGACAGCGATCATCAATGTAGATTTTGTTTTTGTTTATCGTATGGTATTGTTTAAAAAAGTGTGTATTTTTTTCTTTATTCTTTGTATGTTTTGGTTTTTGCAACAAAAAATATTGCATAAAAATTAGTTTTTCTTTCAATAGATTTGTGTTTGCTCTTCCATAAAGAACTTTTGGGCACCTCTGATCTAGAATATATATACTTTGTAGGGTCCCAAATAGGGTTTTTAATATCCCGACTTTTTTTGATTCCCGGGAATTGGGAAATTTTTTTGGTATGTTCCCGGGTACCCGTGAATTCCCGAAATATATAATTATAATGTAAATTATAAAAATTTAGTGTTATAATCAGTATGTATGTATGTTATATTTACATACACAGAGAAAACAGATTCGTGCTCACAACCGAATTTTGTCGGTTCTATGTACTATCGTTCCACTCGGTTGGAATGACTGAATATATTAGTATATACAATATTCCTTTGCTGAATTAATGGTACTTACAACTGTTTTAAAAAATTAATTCCGTGAAGGTCACCAATGCTGGAAGTTGGAGCAACTAATACAATTTCAACAAGATATATTTTTTTCATTTTATTTAGCAAGGAAAATGATAAAGCATTTATTTAATGTCCTATTATTTACAAAATACTGATTGAAAATTTTTAATATAACTTTTTCTATATATTTTCCATATAATTGTTCACAAATAACTTTTCATAAAATATAAAAAACCAAAGATGAAATTCACCAAATTAGTTTGATTTGTTGGTTGGTGTTCAATCACAAATTCAAACTCAAACCACTTTATTAGATAAGCGGAAGCGGAAGTAATTCAAAAAATTAAAATTTTGTCCCAATACAAGTCCGTTTTTTAAGATTTTTGTAACAAATTTTTTCTTTTTTGAATTTGTTTGATTCTCAGATTTGAATTAACCCAATGAAACCAAAAAAATTTTTAAATATAAAAATTGTTTTAAGAGAATACTGCGAAGCGGTGGGAAACTTGCTTGAAATTTATACCATTTCTTCTTGTAATGCTATTTAAATGCAGATTTATCCACTCTTATCATCGAAACAGCACTAAAGTGTCTTAATAGGGTTAAATATGTTCTTGTAGTATCTTAAGGACATTTTTTGTTTGTAGAATCTAAATTTAGATGCTTTCAATTGCAGAAATTTTGAATAAAACGTGCTTTCGTTCCATTCTGTTTATGAAATTTTTAAAAAATTTTCATTTGGAGAAGTCTATACTTAGGTTAACATTCCAAAATGCCTAAATCTGTATAAATATAAAATGTCTTTGTAAGTTTGTTTGTTTATTTGTTTGTTTGTTTGTTTGAGCATCACGCCTAAACGGCTGAACTGATTTTATTGAAATTTGGAACATAGATGATCCTTACTTGAAAGCGTCAATAGCTTTTTTCAATACTTGGACCAGATAGGGATAAACAGGTGGAACACCGATTTTTTTAAATAAAATCCTTACATATGTTTGTTACTATGACAGGGGTAGCGAAGCACACCGGGTCAAGCTAGTAACTAATAATATGCGACCCATTATTGCCGAGAATATAAGCGGAAAAACTGTAAAAAGACCTTTTCACATTTTTTTGGTAAGAAAATTAGCGTTATGTATTTTGATCAGTTTTAATCTTTTTCACTTTCACATGCTATCTAGCATGGAAAGACATCACGGACATTGTATATATCCTTGCCTTAAGATAAATTCATAAATAAATTCGTTTCGTTTTTTTAAGGACATAGCATGGCACTATACTTATAGATATCTGCTACAACTTTGTCATATGACCACTTCATCCGCTGTCATCTGGCTACAGATAATAAGTGTTTCGGGTGCGAAGTTAGGTCGGGGGATTACGTGCTTTAGTTCTGTCCGACATTGTATATTAAAATCGAGATCGAAGTGCAATATAAAACAGATGTTTTCTAGGGGCCAGCAACGGAGACCGGGTTCAGCTAGTTATTTATAGAACCTTAACCTTATTGTATGGGTAATGGTAATTCATGTTAAGTCGGTAATGGTAGTCGAATTGAAAGCGTATTTTAGGGGTAACGGTAGCAAAAACTTAAAATAACTCATTCCCATTTTCAGTTTTTAAAAACAAATCATTTAAAATACGGGTTTCTCAAAATATAAAAAAATATAAGTGTGATCATTAGAAGTTTTTATGATTATAGTTGAGCATCTTGTTTTATATTGTCTCTCGCCTTATAGTAGAATTAAATAATACAAACACAAACATAATAGAATTTAAAAAAGAGGTGCGAAAAAATAAATTCTCTCACCAATAAATTCTCCCACAACACATTCAACTCTTTATTTTGTTCAAAAACAAAATCTGAAAAAATAAAGAAAAAGTCATACACCCATCCTCATGCGCTTTTGTAGTTGTTTCGTTGAGTGGACAACGACTACTAAATTGTTAGAGCATAAGAATACGTGTGATTTGATTTTGCACAATTGTGTTATGGGCTGCGCACCATTGATTTAAAACGACAAAATTTATAATTTATTTTTAATTACCGGTATTTACCCAGAAATGTTGGGCTTTACCAAAATTCTTACTTTTTGAGCGTTTAAGTATTTGTTGAAAATAATTCCAAAACAAGTCCATTACTTTTCTGAACATACTTCTGATTGTTTAGGATCCTTATCAAGGATTTTAAGTTGTATTGTTTGTTAAGTTATAAAAACATTTCTGCAAAATTCCCACTTTTAACTTATTAGAGAAATGCTGTCTGTTCTCATTGTCTTTATACTAAATACAATAACATGTTAATGCTTTTTAGTCCTTGTTTTACTAACCATAATGTCAATGCAATATCTTGTCCTTAAAATCAGGTCATCGATGTTGACCACAAACAGATTATTTACTAATTGATACAACATTTTGTGTTTTATTTAATTAGAGGCTTTTTGAGGTTTTATTTCTCAACTTTGAGATAATCAATGAAAATTGTGAGTATTTTCATGAAAGTTTAATTTACAGTTGGCAAGTTTGTGTTAATTTAAAGTGTATTTAATAGTTATGTTACTTAATTACTTCACAGACCTAAAGATGTGTCTTGGTTTTTCATTATATTTATTCAAAAATCCTTTTTAATTTAGAAAATACGGCAGAAAAATAATTTGGAATTTGGTAATAATTAATCATTAACACCTACATTAACTGCTTAGTAATTATTCGTTATTGTTTTCTGACTTTTAACACATTTTATAAATACTTCTTTAAGAAATCACATTTTATAATTAAAACTTAATCCTCAAAGCATTGCTTGCCAAAATTAAAATCATGTCTACTTAATGAATTCATTTCATTTGCAAAAAAAAAAAAAAGTGAAACATGTTAAAGAATAAATCTTGTAAAATAAATAATTGTAAGATGAGTTTTTTTTTCTTTTTGAAACATTAATCTTAGCATAAAATTAATGTCTTGTATAATACGATTGTATAAGGATATTAAAGCAACAATTTACTTTAACTATCTCTCATACTCTATTTCTATCACTCTCTCTCTCCCCATCTCCATCTCTCTGTAACACTCTAGCAGCAATGACAGCTTAACCAAACATCACCTGAACACCACAATCTACAATTTATCTTGTTTATTGTCCATTAAATTCACAAAAATGTTACCAGTGGTAGATTTCACACCAAAACCGACTGACTGCCCGAGGGTAGTGTTCAGATTTTAGCAAAAGTGTTTTATAGTTTAGAGGGAAATCTACCAAAAAATACTTATGTAAGTATGTTTGTATGTACATTCGTGTTTGGGTAAAGGAAACATAAAAAATGGCAATAAATAATAAAATAGAAAAAGCTAAATTTTAGTGCGAAATAAACACCTGACTGCTGGCTTACGTACCGCTTTTTGTTGGCCTTGAGCAAATAGTAAAAAAATGCAATAAAAATTTAAAGCAATATAAAAATCACAACTTAATTCAATACTTTTAACATTTTTAATAAATTCTTGTGGCTACTTTCATTAAAAATTACAATTTTTCATTATAAATATGTCCAACTAACTGTGGTCATGACCACTATCAATTTTCGTCAATGTTTTCTGATATTTTTTTTACATTCTTCTTTACTACCCATCATGTTTACTTAGTTTTTATACCCTTCACCTTCGTGAGAAGGGTATATATAAATTTGTCATTCCGTTTGTAATTTCCACAATATAATTTTCCGACCCTATAAAGTATATATATTCTGGATCCTTATAGATAGCGGAGTCGATTTAGCCATGTCCGTCTGTCTGTCTGTCTGTCTGTCTGTCTGTCTGTCTGTCTGTCTGTCTGTCTGTCTGTCTGTCTGTCTGTCTGTCTGTCTGTCTGTCTGTCTGTCTGTCTGTCTGTCTGTCTGTCTGTCTGTCTGTCTGTCTGTCTGTCTGTCTGTCTGTCTGTCTGTCTGTCTGTCTGTCTGTCTGTCTGTCTGTCTGTCTGTCTGTCTGTCTGTCTGTCTGTCTGTCTGTCTGTCTGTCTGTCTGTCTGTCTGTCTGTCTGTCTGTCTGTCTGTCTGTCTGTCTGTCTGTCTGTCTGTCCGTCTGTCCGTCTGTCTGTCTGTCTGTTGAAATCAATTTTCTGAAGACCCCAGATACCTTCGGGATCAAAATCTTCAATAATTCTGTCAGACATACTTTCGAGAAGTTTGCTATTTAAAATCAGCAAAATCGGTCCACAAATGGCTGAGATATAAGGAAAAAACCAGGACAACCTCGATTTTTTACCTATTTTTTTACCTATATCTGGATTACTAAGTCATTAAGTCATTAATATAGACAATATGGATATCTAATGATAGATATTTCAAAGACCTTTGCAACGACGTATATAAGACCATAGTAAGTTGGACGGACCTACAATGGGTCAAAATCGGGAAAAAAATTTTAACCAGATTTTTTTTTTTCACCAAAAGTTTTTTCGCTAAATATTAAAAAAAAAGATATTTTAAATTTAAAAAAATTAAATTTAAAAAAAATTTTACATAAAAAATTTAAAAAAAAAATTCCAAAAATTTTTTTTTCAAAAAATGAAAAATAAATTTTGTTTACATAAAAATATTTAAAATTTTTATTTTGAAATATAGTTTGGTGAAGGGTATATAAGATTCGGCCCAGCCGAATATATCTCTCTTACTTGTTTTTTTTTTTCTTCGTTATATGAGTAGGTATGAGTAAATTTTTATTTCCTTCTGGATTAATTATACCCTACACCAAAATAGTGACATCTGCGTTTGTGCAAATGTCTAACACCCAGCTTAAAGTATACTCTGAGTCGATTAAACTATGTCCGTCCGACCGTCCGTCCGTCCGTCTGGCTGTCCATGTAAACCTTGTGCTCAAAGTACAGGTCGCAATTTTGAAGATATTTCGATAAAATTTTGTACATACAATTATTTCGTCCCAAAGACGAAGCCTATGGAAACTGTCTGAAATCGGATCATTATTTCACCTAGACCCCTTACAAATGTGCTGCCGAAATTGGACTTTATCCGTCATAAATGTTTAGTTCATATTAGTATCTACACAAATTTCACTCCAAATAAGTTTTATTTATACGAAAATCATGTCACCTAATTTTATGATATTCGGTCCATAATCAGTCATAGCTCCCATATAATGCCTGCTTCCGAAAACCATTTCAACGAGCATAAATCCTATAAAAATTTCGGTATACACATACAATTCAACACAAATAACTTTCATATAGATATAAAGAACACGACCTATTTTCATGGCGAGCAGTCATAGCTCCCATATAAGTCATTCTTCCGAAAATTATTTAAGAAAAATAAATTATTGAAATTTTAAAAGCAACAAGATTTTGCTCAATTACTAAGTGTAGGGTATTATATGGTCGTGATTGACCGACCATACTTTCCTACTTGTTTTTATTTACAATGAATGATATTTTTTATATACATATATTTGTGTTTGTTTCCGTTTTAATAAATGTATTGCTTGTTTTCACTGTCAGCACCACTTGTTATATGGATTTATGAAATAAATAACATTAATATAAATCCCAGCAGTTAAGCAAGTAGTCAATGTATCCCTTATTTACAATAATTGTCATTGATAACTGATCACTTTGTTGACTTCAATTTAAATATATTGGCTCATTTGACACATATGTTGTATTTACTTCATACATCCCAGGTAATCTAGCGTGAAGTCAATCGTCAATTAAGTGTCTCTAAGTCATCTAGAATATAGTAGTTTTATACGTTTCTTTTGTACGGCACTTTTTTGTGAGTAATTCGTAGAAACTGGGCCCTATTCCACAAAACAACTTATCAAATTTTCACTTTGCACTTTAGCACAAATTTTTCGTCAATTTGCTAAACTTTATGTTGCTCAGAACTGTAAAATTGTATAAGTGATATTTATATGAAAATGCAATGTAGACTAATTATACAGCCGAATCACACATTTTGCTGTAAAATGGCATCGATTTGTTAGGGCATATTTTTGCATATTTTATAGATAATGCATATTTTGTTATATTTTAATTCAAACTACTACTTTATACGGATATTTTCCCATTTTTCTTATAAAAATATTAAGGGTCCTCATGTAAACGCTTAAATGCCACCAATCCGGACAATTATCGCCCAATCGCAATTTGTTCGACGCTCTCGAATATTATGGAGAGCATGTTAAACTATCACCTTGTCAAGTATTTAGAATCGGATAGACTTCTGAATGAGATACAATATGGCTTCCGTAGTAGTCGTTCAACTGGGGACCTAATGGCGTTTCTTTCAGAACAGTGGTGTCAATCAATACACCGAATGGGAGAGAGTAAGGTAGTCGCACTCGATATTTCGAAAGCATTTGACCGGGTGTGGCATGATGGACTAGTTTCGAAATTGATCTCTTTCGGAGTCGGGGTTGAATTTTCTCGTTTTATTTCTAGTTTCCTTCGTGGACGTACTGTAAGGGTAGTATTAGATGAGGTTTGCTCCGATAACTTAATATTGAACTCTGGAGTACCCCAGGGCTCTATTCTTTCTCCTTCCCTTTTTTTTTAATTTTCATGAATGATTTACTAACAATCACTACAAATCCAATCAATTCTTTCGCGGATGACAGTAATATCTGTCACTCATATTCATTTGAACATAGACCAACTCTCTCTGAAATTAAACTCTTACGAATTAATATGGATGACTCGGTAAATCCTGACCTTATTACAATCTCCAGATGGGGTGAATTGAACTGGGTTAATTTCAACGCACTCAAAACTCAGTGCTGCCTATTGACACACAAACGTCTTGAGATTTCACCACAATCAATTCTTCGTATGGGTAACGCAACTGTTGGAATTTCAGATAACCTTATGATTCTAGGAACGAGAAAACAGTGTGGCGTCCGTTGGAACCGTCATACATTCGATGTTGCTAAGGAAACTTTTAGGTACTTGGGCTTCTTGAGACGCTGTTGGACATATTTCTCCCATTCCGACCTTCATCGCATATACACTAGCTTCATTCGTCCGAAGATGGAATGTAATTCCCACTTATGGGCCGGAGTTGCAAGGTCAAGTCTAGATCTGCTGGACCGGGTTCAAAGAAGGGCTGTTGCTCATAAAGGTGATAAAACTGTTACCCGGTTTATCGATACTTTAGAACATCGTCGGAATGTGGGCAGCTTGTCCTTATTTTACAGATATTACCACGGGTGTTGTTCATAAGTAATATCATACCTAATACGCGCACTTTCATTCGGAGCACACCACTATCACGCAGATCGCACCAATATGCTATACACTTAGTACCAACCGCACGACACATTATAGGGAAAATTCTTTTTTTGGTCGAACCATACATATGTGGAATTTACTACCTGCCAACGTATTCCCGGCGGAATATAATATTTATCAACTCAAGTCAAACTTCAATAAACACTACTCCCTCTTTCCTCCTTCCCATAACTTAATTTCCTAACATCAACATAATGCACTACATATATAGAGGTGTCCCCTGAGTGTTGTTGGTTATAAAAAAAAAAAAATCTGTGCAATCTGTGCATTTTTACACTCTCGCAAATGAACTGTCAAAAATTGTATGGAAGTTCGTTTGCACAACTACGATAAGTTTGGATTGAATGGCAATGTATATGGAAATATGAACCAACAGCTAGAACATAAGCAAAGTCTTCGAAACTATGTATATCATCGTTTGTTCCAAAGATTTAACTTTCATTCAACACTTTTAGAATTTAAATTTATACAATTTGAAAAACTTTTTTTTACAGCTTTTGCTGAATTTATTTTTAGTTGACATTTTTAACAAATATAAATTTTCTGTGTGAACTTGCACAAAATTGAAAAGGTGGGTTCATGAAACGCGTCGCGCAAATTTGCACTTTTGCACAAATGGGAAACTTAAGCGTTTAAATTAGTACTCTTATTATATTTTGTCGTAAATGGGCAAAATATTTTCTCAACAAAATGATTCTTTCGAATTTTTTATTCTTTCGACATTGAGAAACTGGCAGTAAGTAAGTCTTCTCTATCAGCAATTATTTCAATATTTTTCTTTAGTTTTTTTAAGTATCAAAAATGCATTAATTTTACCAAAAACATCCATTGTAATTTTAATTTTTAAGAGATTTCGTTACCGACAAATTTTGTAACTTTACATACACAGTTTTCGCTCTTCATAGTCATTTATTGCCAGCTAAAGACTATGATTGGATGCTACTTTACAGCACGATCAAAACTATAATGATTTTAAAAGGCACGTCGCTTGGTGGATGCTTTAAAGATTATGACATTAAACAAACATTAATCCCATGATATTAGATTTAACAATTTACTTGTTAGTATAATTTAAAGAATCATAATTGCTGAGAACTCTGTTGTGTATTTTTGGGTGTTGAGCGGTACATAGTTGATTATTTTATGTTTTTGCACAAAAATATAAATGCATATTTTTTAAATTTAGGTCATACAAATTGTATTGATATAATTCTCATAAAGTTTATTTTCTTTTTGCTTTGTATACTGACATCCCTCTTAACCTAGCGTGAAGCCAATTGTCAATTTAGTGTATCTAAGTAACATTATTTTACCCACTAGAAAAAATCTATTGGAGGAAGGTTTGTTTACAGCCAATTGCTTATTAGGCTGTCTATTAGATGTCTTTTTAACTGACTATAAAAGGTTAATTAGCACCCGAACATGTTAAAATAGCTAGTTATGTAGCAGAACAAGAAACCAGTTAAGTAGCTATTAAGGTAACTGACTCTATGTAATCGGTATGTGAATCCAATACCTTACTTACCTTGAAGCAGCTATCGGAAGTCTCATTGTAATGAAAACGGTAAATTGATGACCAACTTAGGGCATGCTAGTGTTAAAATAACTACTCACGTAACTACTGATGTAAGTTGTCATCCTAAGTGATAGGTAAAAACATTAATTCAAGACAGTCACATTGAACTGCTGGGCTGTGTTAGTTTGAATGTATGTATGTGTTTAAGTTTTGCTTGCGCACTTATATATGCTGTAAATTAAGATGTATTACTGAAATCACTTACCAACACACTACTTAACCATAAGTTGACTTAAATGGCAAAAAACATTTTACGTTTTTCTTACTCTAACACACGCAACCACACTTACATAAATTTTAAATGTACGCAATATACTAATCCATATTTGTATAGAAAATATATAAAAAGAAACTACTCAAGGCATGGATCTTGACTTCTACTAGCATTATTCTCCTGAGAATATATTCCCCAAAAATATTTTTCTGCAAAACACAAATTCTCTTCAGACTACTAGATCAAATAAAGTATATTTCACTGCAATAGTCATATGGGCAGTAGTTCAACACAAGTTATTAATTTTTTTGGCAGCAGTCTAATGTGAGTTTACAATGAAAACTATAATGCAACTGAAATTGAATAATAAAAACAAATATAAATTTTTACATACCCATACATATACATCTACATATGTGTATATATGTAGGTGTGTGTGTAAGTTTATGCCTTGTGGTAATAAACTTGGCTTCAAGGTAAAAACATTTATACATTTTCCATTTACAATAAACAAGAATACAGTGGAGAATGAAAACAAAATTTTAATTGAGATTCATATCCCCAATTGAAATCAATATCCAAGTGATACCTCAACACACGGAGCTTAAGCAAATTAACTTAAATTAAACTAAAATCAAATTAATTAATTCTTTGCTTAGATTTCAAGCTCGATATAATTCAAATTTTATTCCAATTTGGTGTTATGGGCTACATCATCAGCTTTAAATATACAGAAAATTCAAAGGCCTCAAAATTAGATACGAATTACACAAAGATCTTTGATAAAAACAGAACTTTCCAAAAATAATGAGTATCATTGGAAGATATTTGATATCCTCTCAAATCCACTATCACGGAGTATTATATATACACTAGCTTGACCCGGTGCGCTTCGCTACCCCTGTCGTAGTCTATGTTGGAAATTTCAATAAAATCGTTTCGGCCGTTTAGTATATTAAGAACTAAAGGTTTTAATTGCAAATAACTTTTAAACTGCCTTACCAATTTTTACACTATTAGTCTCATAGTAATCCTAAAAATCCTTTTACTATGAACTACCATATGTACTCAATACAGTTTTGTTATGGATTTCTCACTATTATAAAGTTCAGAATACGGGTATAAATATGAAATATCGTTTGTGCCAAATTTATTTTAATTCAATGCATTAGTTTTTTCTTTGATATATTTTAATATATATATATTAACGAAAAAAAATAGTTTTTATTGTTGAATTTTGTATTTTTTTACGTTTAACTAAAATTCCGAAGTCCCGAAAAATCTCGAAATCACGAAAAATCCCGGGATGCCGAAAAATCCCGGGGTCCCGAAAAATCCCGGGGTCCCGGGATTTACATTTCTAAAATCCCGAATCCCGGGATTTGTAAAACCCAGTCCCGTTTGGCATCCCTAGCTATGACGATGTTTTCATCAGCATTGATTAGTCAGCACTGACAATGTTTACATCAGTGCTGATTAATCAGCTATGACGATGTTTTCATCAGCACTGACGATATTTACATCAGTGCTGATTAATCAGCTATGACGATGTTTTCATCAGCGTTGACGATGTTTTCATCAGCACTGACGATATTTACATCAGTGCTGATTAATCAGCTATGACGATGTTTTCATCAGCACTGATTAGTCAGCACTGACGATATTTACATCAGCACTGATTAATCAGCTATGACGATGTTTTCATCAGCACTGACGATGTTTTCATCACCACTGACGATGTTTTCATCACCACTGACAATGTTTTCATCAGCACTGATTAGTCAGCACTGACGTTGTTTTCATCAGCACTGACGATGTTTAAATCAGCACTGACGATGTTTTCATCAGCACTGACGATGTTTTCATCAGCACTGACGATGTTTTCATCAGCACTGACGATGTTTTCATCAGTACTGACGATGTTTTCATCAGCACTGACGATATTTTCATCAGCACTGACAAAGTTTTTATCAGCACTGATGATATTTACATCAGCACTGATTAATCAGCTATGACGATGTTTTCATCAGCACTGATTAGTCAGCACTGACGTTGTTTTCATCAGCACTGACGATGTTTCATCAGCTCTGATTAGTCAGCACTGACGTTGTTTTCATCAGCACTGACGATGTTTTCATCAGCACTGACGATGTTTTCATCAGCACTGACAAAGTTTTTATCAGCACTGATTAGTCAGCACTGACGATATTTACATCAGCACTGATTAATCAGCTATGACGATGTTTTCATCAGCACTGACGTTGTTTTCATCAGCACTGACGATGTTTAAATCAGCACTGACGATGTTCTCATCAGCACTGACGATGTTTTCATCAGCACTGACGATGTTTTCATCAGCACTGACGTTGTTTTCATCAGCACTGACGATGTTTAAATCAGCACTGACGATGTTTTCATCAGCACTGACGATGTTTTCATCAGCACTGACGATGTTTTCATCAGCACTGATTAGTCAGCACTGACGTTGTTTTCATCAGCACTGACGATGTTTAAATCAGCACTGACGATGTTTTCATCAGCACTGACGATGTTTTCATCAGCACTGACGATGTTTTCATCAGCACTGACGTTGTTTTCATCAGCACTGACGATGTTTAAATCAGCACTGACGATGTTTTCATCAGCACTGACGATGTTTTCATCAGCACTGATTAGTCAGCACTGACGTTGTTTTCATCAGCACTGACGATGTTTAAATCAGCACTGA
This sequence comes from Calliphora vomitoria, assembly GCA_942486065.2. Lineage (NCBI taxonomy): Eukaryota > Metazoa > Arthropoda > Insecta > Diptera > Calliphoridae > Calliphora > Calliphora vomitoria. The sequence goes on along the minus strand of OW818031.2, from coordinate 17,855,984 downwards.
CGATGTTTTCATCAGCACTGACGATGTTTTCATCAGCACTGACGATGTTTTCATCAGCACTGACGATATTTACATCAGCACTGATTAATCAGCTTTGACGATGTTTTCATCAGCACTGATTAGTCAGCACTGACGATATTTACATCAGCACTGATTAATCAGCTATGACGATGTTTTCATCAGCACTGACGATGTTTTCATCAGCACTGACGATGTTTTCATCAGCACTGACGATATTTACATCAGTGCTGATTAATCAGCATGACGTTGTTTTCATCAGTCCTGGTTAGTCAGCTCTGAGGATATTTACATCAGTGGTGATTAATCAGCTATGACGATGTTTTCATCAGCACTGACAAAGTTTTTATCAGCACTGATTAGTCAGCACTGACGATATTTACATCAGCACTGATTAATCAGCTATGACGATGTTTTCATCAGCACTGATTAGTCAGCAATGACGATGTTTTCATCAGCACTGATTAGTCAGCACTGACGATATTTACATCAGTGCTGATTAATCAGCTGTGACGATGTTTTCATCAGCACTGATTAGTCACTACTGACGATATTTACATCAGCACTGATCAGTAATCATTCAGTGCAGCATCGAATAATAATTAAGTGTATTATTACATACTCAATCATGCAAGTTATTGTGACAATCATATATATGATTGTTTTAACCATATATATTATTGCGGCACTCTACTTGTACCATCACTCTGTTAAAGAATAATTATATTATTGCTATTTTTTAAAATACTATTTTAATAGTATTTTACCCGTTTTCCCCCTGTTTACCCCTTTCTGGTCCAAGTATTGAAAAAAGTTATAGCCTATTGACGCTTCCAAGTAAGGATCTATCTACGTTCCAAATTTCAATAAAATCGATTCAGCCGTTTAGGCGTGATGCTCAAACAAACAAACAAACAAACTAACTTACAAAGACATTTATATATTTATATAGATTATACTTTGTGTCTACCGTCGATTATGAAGGAGGACCACCGCAGACATAATCCTAACTCTTGAATTAACATAACTACAAGACAAGTAAGAGAGCTATATTAGGCTGTGCCGAATCTTATATACCCTTCGCCAAATAGCACTTTAAAATATTTTTATATAAACAAAACTTATTTTTTTAATTTTTTTCAAAATTTATTTTTTTAATTTTTTTCAAAATTTTAAAATATTTTTTTAATTTCTATTGTTATTTTATGAGAACAATTTTTTTTTTTTTTTTTTTTTTTTGTTTAAAAAATTTTATAAAAAAAAATTTTAATATTTTTTTAATAAAAAACAACAACAAATTTTGTTGGAGAAAAAAAATCTGGGTAAACAATAGTTTTCCCGATTTTGACCAATTGTAGGTCCGACTTACTTTGGCCATATATACGCCGTTGCAAAGGTCTTTGAAATATCTATTATTGGATATACATATTGTCTATATTAATGACTTTGTAATTCAGAAATAGATAAAATATGGAGGTTGTCCTGGTTTTTTCCTTATATAAGGACTGAGATCGAAAAATTCTTAACACACGTTTTTCATTAAAACTTTTAAGCCAACTATTATTTGATTTTTTTTTTTTTGTATCAAGTTACCTTTGTAAGCATATCAGTTATTATATTTAATGTCAATTATGTTCATTTGTTGTTAATCTGATTAAAATGAGTGACCAGAAAAAAGTGCGTACTAAAATTATTAAATATTTTCAACAAAATCAAACTTGGTCCTACAAAAAGTTGGTCAAACAATCAAATGTCTGCCGTCAAACAGTTTCCAATGTTATTTAACAGTACCGGGAGAACTTGTCCGTTGATAGAAAACCTGGTACATGTAGAAGGAATGGTTCACATGATGTTTATTAAGCCAAAAAAAATAGAAAGCATTTTCAAAAGAGCTCCCAACATATCCGGTAGGAAAGCAGTCCGGTTAGCTCAGTGCTCGGACTATTTGGTTATTAACAGTTAAAGCCAATGCAGGTTCAAAAACATGCAGGCTCAAAAAGTTCCTGACAGGAACGCTGCTAACAATTTAGATGCCAAAAGCAGAGCACGGAAATGGAAATCAAATTTTATAAAAAAAAATATTCATGCTGCAAAATGGATGACGGGTCAACATTTTGATGTTGCTGATGCTCGAGGGAATGTTGAAGACAAGTTTAGGACCCAAAAGCAGACAAAATTTCCCTAAAACTTCTTCGTATGGCAAGCAATATGCAGTTGGGACAAAAAAGCCAATCATTTGTTTGAAAGGGCTCTAAAATACCGAAATTTACATCAAGGATTGTTTACATAAGACTTCTTAGAGTGTCCACTAATTTTTGGCCTGATCTGGCACCCTATCAGAAAGGTCTTAAGTGGTAAAAGAACAATAATGTGGTATTTGTACCAAGAGAGGCAAATCCTCAAAATTGCCTGGAGCTAAGGCCAGTGGAGAGATATTGGGCTCTTGTTAAAGGAGAATTGAAGAGCATAAAAATGATGTCCAAAAATGTGGTAAATTTTAAATTTATTTTAAAACTATAAAAACCACTTTTTTTTTTGTAAATTGTAATAGTAATTTCAATCAAATAAAAAAATCAAAACTGTTCGATCTCAGTCCTTATCTCCGCCATTTGTGGGCTGATTGTCTCGATTTTAAATAGCAGCCGAGTCGGAAGAATTCTGATATATTGATGTATGAATCATGTATGTAAGGGCTATAAGCATAAGCACTCCAAAACTTTATGTTATAATTATGATTTTGTCTCATTTTCTGACTGTAAAAAGTCTATGAATGTATATATTCAATGTTATACCATTTTCAATGTTAAACACATTCTTTACTATTGTTACTCACTGTAAACAGAATTGTTTTTCTTGCACGTCAACTTGTAGTTTTATGTACATAGAAAAAAAACGTTCTTTAAATGCTCATATATAAGTTTGTTTACTTGTATGTGTTTATTTCGTTCTTTCTTTCTTTTTTACCCTTCAGCAACAAGAAGCTTTTCTTTTACTCAACCACTCACTATTTTAATTAATGTTGTCATCAACTTGTACCAGGTTTTCAAACTGCGAAAATGTTTGTTCATTTATTTTTCATTCACATGTATGCATGTACGCATGTACGCACATATGTACATACTTTTAAATGATTTTATACCCTGCAGTTTTGTAGGTAGCATTTTTTCAATTATAAAGGAATTTCGACATCATACTCCGATAATTGTTACGAATTGGCCGATTGACACCCACTGAATTACCGTTCATCCACATAATCGCTAGTTTGATTAAGAGAGCAACAAGGAAAACACATTTGACTAAATACAATACACATTTTTGTCATTGGAATCAACTCTGTTTATAATCACATACATTGCTTGAAGTTTCTCGTTTGTAGCTTTAGAAGTTTCCTGAAGTATTGCAACCGTTTCAATTAATAGTTTATCGTTGTTGACTTTAGACGTTTCTTGAACTTTAGCAATTTGTTGTCTTTAGAATTTTCTTGGACTTTAGCTAACAATTTATCGTTGCTTATACTAGAAGTTTCTTGAAATTTCTTGTTTGCTTCCTTGAATTTTTCCATCAAATCCATGCTGCTTGTTGTTGCACGTTTACAGAATTCCATTTATTCTTTATCTAATACGTAAGTTCCAATGTCTATATCATGGCACTTCAATTCATCTATTAGCCTCTTTGCCAATCTGTTTCTTTCCTGCTTTAAGCTACTCCAACTTACTCAATTCTCTCTTGAGTTGTACCTCTTTTAGCTCCTCAAACTCCATAACTGCTTAGTATTTTGCAATCTCACTTTTGATACCAACTTTTACGTTTTTACCTTTTAAAAATGGTGGTTTAATTCTTTTAAATATATCGGACTATTTTAACGAGTCTTTATTTATTAGAATTTACGAGTCTTTATTTATTTATAATTCACGCACACTTATATTACAGTTTAAACTAGTTGTTGTTCGCACTACCAGTATTTATATAGACCAGCGGCATCTTCTAACAAATTCCAGTATTTTTTATGTCTACAATGATCACACAGGGCTTTTAAAGCTTATTCCCAGATAATGTATGACTAAATTTCACTGCTTATACATATGATGTCAATTGACTCCAGTGTTATCCCTGAAGTAAATTTGTTAGTCAAATAGTTATAATTGGTGGCTCTAAGTGTGAAAAGCATTTGTTAATGTTAAACCAGTGCCACAACCTGCAGGGTACATACAATTGTTGCGTGGCTGTATGCGTATGTTGTTGATTTCCTTTAAATCCATTATATTAGTTTTGTATTAAATGCTCTATGAAATATTTTAAAGCTTTTAATACAACAAAAGTCATTAAATTGCATTTTCACATGTGCACATGATGGTTTCATTTTAAATTTATGATTCTTTAGCTCGATTACAGAGTGCTAGAAACTTCAAACTTGACATTAAAATAACTATGTCTTGAAATAGGCTGGATTTGTTATTTAACTACATAAAGCATAAAAGTAAGAGTATTTAAATCCTTAACAATTTTATATAGGCTTAAGTGGAGAAAACTTAATAGCGCATTTCTTTAAATGATGTGTTAAATTTTATGTTGCAAACTAAGTAAGTAGTGCTCCGCAAATGAAATTAATCTAGCATGATTTTATGTTTGTCAGCAGGAATTAAACACATTTCCTTAGAATTAAAATATATGTGAATGGAGAAATAGAAACTGAAAAGGATTATGACACATGGGAGGTTTAAAATGAGATGTATCTCAAACAGAATTTGAGTTAAAAATAATTATGTAAAGGAATATAATATACTCGTTGGTGTATTTCAATCATGGTTGACTACCATTAAAATTCAAATAACCTTTCGGCTCTACTACCGTTACCCTTTATACCCGAAATAATCAAATTACCGTTACCTTTCAACCGTTTTGTATCGGTAGCAAACTTCCATAAATATCAAACACTCTTTCGACATCGCTGCATATAGGAAAAATTTAAAAAATAATTTATTTTGGAAATAATTCAGTTAGGTTTAACGTAAAACATTTCAAGACTAGGCAAAGTTTATGTGAGAAAAATCAATCAATTTGAAAAGAAATGATGAATTTCAGTAGATTTCAAGATTCATTTTTGAGTTTAAATTCATTCAAAAGTATTAAAATTAAATTTTAAATAATGCCTCAAACGGAAAAAATAACATCCATTTTCGATTTCGAAATCGATTTCCATCACATACCACATTATCTATATGGTGTAGAGCATTGGTAGGCAAATAGAGGCATTTAATTTGAGTGAATGTATGGGTAAAAAATAAAATATCCGCAACAACATCAAGCAACTTAATGAAATATTTGTATTTATACGCTCTATTGTTTACATTCGGCTTGTGTACGTGTAAATTGAAGAAAATCTTCGTAACCTGAATAATATGAACGCCTACCAATTGTGTAGAGGCAGAGAACTTTAAATTGAAATAAAATAGAGAAAAATATTTTTACTATACATCCAATTGACTTTCTTAATCAGATAATTTTATTACATTAATGTTTAAATATGATTTCGTAAAATTTTCAAGCAGCCTTCGCAGTAAATCAGGATGTATTTAGCAATAACGCGCCAAATATTCGCTTCCAAGTGCTCTATCGTTTCTGGTTTATCTGCATAGACCTGGGACTCTATACATGTATTACCAAAAATCCTCGATGAAGATACAAAGCCAAGTATCAATCAGCGAGAATTAGTTTGTAAAGCATACTTTATGAAAGTACTCTCAATCACTAAAATAATATAATATTATCTTCTTAAACACATTTTTAATGGTGGAATTCTAACTGAGCGAAGGGTCTCATCGTTTTCATAAATTTACTGCCAAAAAATAAAAAAGTGTAACAAAATTTATAAATTCCTTTCCTGCCATTGAAACTCATGCCAAAATCTTTTCAATGTACAATGAACCTGTTGATGCTAGTTTAAAAGTACGTCAAACTTTATTTCGTCAAATTTGTTCAAAGAATTTCAATATCGGATTTTCATCACCTTCACTAAATAAAATTAAAACTGAAATTGATGCTCAGAAGAAAGTTAAACTTTTGACAGATTTTTGAACTCATAAGCTTGGAGCTAATGCATTTTACAAGATAATGAAAGAGAGACCAGAAAACACACTGACATTAGTTTTTGATATACAAAAATGTCAATTGTTGCCAAAATATCCTATTCAAGAAGCTTATTAGTCCCATCAGCTAAGTTTTTACAATTTTTGTATTGTTGGCGTTAATAGCAAAAGTCCATCATTTTATTGCTGGACTGAAAACCAGATTAGTCCAGGATTTACGGAAATTGGTTCATGCTCTCAGTTTAAAAGATATTAATTTTATAAGATTTTTAGTGGCGGTCAAAACAAGAATTCTCTTATAGTTCGAACTCTTTTGCTTTGGCTCCAATCGAAATCATCCTCCCATGTATAACATATCACTATAATATTCCCAGTAAGGAGACATCATTTTTTTTTTAAATACATTAAAAAACATGCTGTTATAGCAACAGTAGAAGAGTATCCTCACATTTTTTTCTAATAATGGACAAGTTTTAATGTTGGGAAAGGACTCGAGTCTTCTTAATATAGAATATCTTGAAATAATTTATCAAGAGATTGAAAATATTAAAAGTATAAAACTTTTTGTGAAAAATGGTACAATAGTGTTCAATTAAAACTTCCTTTTAATTTGAATCAGCAGACGAACGGAATACCAATTTAAATTTGCTGAGGAAAAATACCATGAGTGGAATATATAAGTTTGCCATTCCGTTTGTAATTTCTACATTTTTCATTTGCGACCCCACAAAGTATATAAAAAGTATAAACCTGGACAACCTCGATTTTTATACCCTACACCACCATAGTGGGGAGGGTGTATCGGGTTAGTGCTGGTGTTTGTAACGTGCAAAAATATTGTTCCAACACCCACCTTGAAGTATACTAATCTGCTCAGGAATAACTTTCTGAGTCGATTAAGCGATGTCCGTCCGTCTGTCCATATGAACCTTGTAATCAAACTACATGTCGCAATTTCAAAAATAATTCGTCAAAATTTAGTGTAAGCTCTTCTATTACCCCAAGGACGAAACCTATTGAATTGGGTTAAAATCGGTTCATTATTTCTCCTAGGCTTCACAAGATTGTCCTATCTGAAAATTGTTAAGCTCTCATAAATATCTTAATTATATAGACATCCAAACCAAATTCAGCAAAAATACATTTTACATAAGCCGAACTCGCGACACCAAATTTTGTGATAATCGGTCCGTAATTAGTCATAACTGCCATATAATGCCCACTTCCGAAAATCACTTTAACTAGCATAAATCTCTTAAAAATATTGGTATTCCAATAAAATTCGAAACAATTAATTTACATATATACAAAAGTCATATCACAAAATTTTACAACGATCGGTACATAATTAGTCATATAATGCCCACTTCCGAAAATCATTTTAATGAGTATAGATTTCTTAAAAATGTTGGTATTCAAATAAAATTCAACACAAATAGGTTTCATATACATCCATCCCTCCATTTTAAAGTAAAATAAATACATTCCCCCATTTTCATAAAATAATTTCAATTTAAACAATGTTTTAAAGCAAAGTTTCGATAAAAAATAGATGTTAAAACGTTTAAAAATTGTATTAGCTTTTGATAGAAAAGTCCGCTGTGGCATTATTTTCCAAAACTGTTCCGATTCGTCTATATTGAAGACTTTATCAGGAATGTATTAATTGGCAGCAATAATTTCAGTACATATTTCGGTCACATGTATATCAGCAGAAGCTTGTTTTACTTTTAATTATAGATTATGTAAGGAATGTCTTAGATTAAATATTTCAAACCAACCGTGACTTGATGGTAGCTGATCATTAAGTTTTTTTGTAATAGCAATGGTATCAATTGGAATTCGCTCTTGAGTTTAATTTTCTACTTAGATCATTAGTGGCTTTTCCGTATTTTCAATTGTAATGTCCCGAACACATGAAGTTGTACTCAGGATCATTTTGGTTCCAGCTGCTACACTTTTCCCTATTATGTTTTCATTTTTTATAGATAACTATTTTTGAGAAATGTGCAGGATATATTTACTGAAAAAAAATTAAGTTTTTCTAAAATATTAAGAAAAAAATCGTGTAAATTGAGGTAATTTCCACATCCCTCGATTTAAATGAAAACCAAAAAAATGGTGTAAAAATGAAATCGTTAAAAAAAGTATCGTGTAAATCGAGGGATAGGTCTATACAGAAATCATTCCACCTAATTTTATATCTAAGTCAATTAGGTGGAATGATTTATATCTAAGTCAATATGGATATCAAGTGATTGATATTTCAAAGTACATTGAAACGATGTATATAAGGCTATAGTAAGTTTGACCTACAATGTAAGAGAGTTATATTCGGCTGTGACGAATCGTATATACCCTTCACCAAATAATACTTTTAAATAAAAATTTTAAATATTTTTAGGGAAAAAAATTTTTTTTTCGAAATTGTTTTTCACAATTTAAAAACAAAAATTTAAAAATTTAAAAAATATTTTTTTTTTCGAAAGTTTTTTTTTAATTTTAATTCACTAGTGAAAAAAAAAAAAAAAAAACTTAATACTAAAAAAATTTGTGACAAAAAAATTTTTTTGGTAAAAAAAAATTCGGGTTAAAAAGTATTTTTCCCGATTTTGACCCATTGTAGGTCCAAATTACTGTAGGCTTATACAGATCGTTGCAATGTACTTTGAAATATCTATCATTAGATATCCATATTGTCTATATTAATGACTTGGTAATCCAGATATAGATCAAAAATAGGCCAAAAATCGAGGTTGACCCGGTTTTTTTTCCTTATATCTCAGCCATTTGTAGGCAACCGAGCCGGAAGAATTCCCGATATATTGATGTATCAATCAAGTTTGTAAGTTATATGGAGTCTTTAGAAAATTGATTTCAACAGACAGCCAGCCAGACAGACGGACATGGCTTAATCGACTCTGCTATCTATAAGGATCCAGAATATATATACTTTATAGGAAAATTATATTGTGGAAATTACAAAAAGTACTTTTTCTGATATAAAAGTGTTTTTATATCATTTAATTTAATATCTTGACTTATAGCACAATTCCCAAAAAGTTTAAATGATCACAAAAGTACCTTAATATAGAAATGCCCTAACTAGTGTTTTTTAAATCACGATTTTTTGGCTTAATATGATATATGGGCTTACAAAAAGAAAAGAGTTAGGGCCTTTCTATATTAAGGTAACGATATATGGTTAATGAATAAATTTGCATCTTGGCTGATTTTCAACAAATTAATATGTTTTACAAATACTGGCGAATCCTAAAAACAGTGTTTTGTTTCAAGCAATTTTCCTTTGAACAATAACTCTTAAAGTCCCTGTTTTTGTTAAGTTTTATTTTAGTTAATCTTACAATTTTTGTATACAACTCTCAATTTTAAATACTTTACTTCTAAAAATAAAATTTGATTAAACTTAATTCACAAAATATTATGAAAAATATTTTGTAAATCTTTTCTCATCTACACACAAGTGCCTCAAAGTTTTACAATCTTGTTAATATCAGTTCATAAAACTTTCTGCTTAGCATCCACTCACTTTGGTCTCTCTTTGGGTGGCCAGGCTGGCAAAGCAGGCGGAATATTAAATTGTTTCTTGCGCATCGCAAAACGATTAGTTTCACATTGATTGAGAAAATGTGTACAACGACATTCAACTGGTGGGCCTGTCTTCAATTTGGCATGATCACACTCCGAAAAGCTAGGATGGGGACAGCACTCTTTTAAACACTTGGATTGCATGCGATTACGATGACATTTAATAATTTCAGCCACTTTACGACAACAGGGCATAACAATTTTGCGACATTTGTTAATTTGTCTCTTGTTGGGATTTTCGGGAGGACTTTCCATACATTTCCTCAAAACATTATAGTCCAATTTTAACTGCTCACTGTCCTGTTCCTTGGCGGTCTGGGGACATTCTTGTTTGCTTCGCTTTTCCAGCGGTGGCAACATGCACATCTCATTGAAACAACAAACTTTACGTTTTCTTGCCGGTGGCTGGCATGACTTCCAGGTTTGGGTATAAACTCTTTTTGTTTTATCCGATGGTTCGTAGTGAGTTTCATCTAGACGTGGTATCAAATCGGGACATTGGTTCTCTACACCACAAACCTCCCACATTGATATAAAAGGTTTCTCTTCCTCATGCTTACGTTTCTTTTTGGCCGGCCTTTCACATGTCGGCTTGCTTAGGTGTTTCTCACAGCAACATGTTAATTGTGATGCTGGTTTTATATCTGGTTCACCACATTTGGGCCAATATGTTCCACCGCAAGCACTTAAACTTCCCGAACAGCTGGCCTGTTTGGGATGACATTTTTGTTCAGCCTCCGTCATCTTACGTCCTTTGCAAATGGGTGCCTCATTCCAGTTACCCTTGATTTCCGAGGCAAAATGTCGTTGATATAACAATGGCAGACACTTTGACCATGTAGAGGGTAAAGATAACAAAATCTTGGACATTTTATTTTGTGAATTAGTTTGGAGTAGATAAATAATAGAGTTTCTTAAAAGAATTTTAAATTTACGTTATTTTTACGAAAAATTTTGAATAATTTGGGTGTTTAATTTTTAAATGGAAATAAAAATTTGTTTTGTCAAAAATTTTAAAAGAAATTATAGATGAAAAATTTAAGTTGTGAAAAACTCTTTGAAACGTTTAACAAGTGTTTTTTTAGAAGAACTCAATAAAACGGGACATTACTCTGAACTAAGGTCATTAAAATAATAATAAACATGATTAATGAAATCTACAAAGTGTCTATATTTCTGCCTTACCTTTTTGATATTGCTCTAAAATCACTGGTCATATATTGTACTAATACAATCATCAGATCCTTAAATAACATCCTTAAATTTAATGGATCTTCTAGCGACTAAAACAACTTTAAACAACTTCATAGAACCGCATAAAATTCCATTGTTTAAACATACAAATTAATATTGATACAAGCCACATTGTGATAAATCACAAAAATTTGTGGCAACATTCCTTCGGATCATTTACTCAGATTCTCAATACAATAGGTAACTGTAATTCATGTTTTTTTTTTGTAACTCTAATTAGGAAAAAGTAAGCTTTAAAGTCAGTTGTTGTCAACACGTGCATTCAGATTTCAAATAGAAGCATATTTCTTGTGTGACTTTGGTTTATGATCATAAAGGCTACGGTGATTTTATTGTCATAAATTTTCTTTATTATTATTAAGGACTATTTTAAAGAAATATATTACAATTTTCAATTATTTATTTCCATCGTAAGTATTAAAAAAAAACAATTTTAATGAGAAGTTCAGAAAGTGCAAAATATAAAATATTTCCTTTTTCAAGTAGAGTTAAATCTGTTTATTCCAAATAAAACTATATTCGGGTTAATATTTCAAGTGGTTACTTTAATGTAATTCAAAAACATCTTGCGCATTTTTGCGACCACCATAAATTTGTTTTCACTTTTCTAGTATGACCTCCAAAAAGAAAGAAAGTGCTAAAAATGAAATATTTCATATTTTCAAGTACAGCTATTGCTGATAGTTCTGGTGTAAAACTATATATGGGTTAATCTTTCAAGTCTTCACTTTTAGGTAAATCAAAAACATCTTGCGCATTCTTACGACCCCCATACATTTTTTTCACTTTTCCAGTATGAACTCCACTCTTTACCGAACATTTTTTTTCCTTTATATATTTGAACTCATTTTTTTTTTAATTCATAAGTCAAAAGTGAACCCAGCCCGATTTATTAATTTTTTCCAGTTAGATTTGCGATCTGCCACACTGTGCAAGGGTGGATAAATAAGTCCGTGACTTTTGAATGAAATACAGGTTTTTGGATAAAAAATCATTTTATTTTTGAACATGGTCCCCAGCAAAAAATGGTGCTTCCTCGGAAGCAGAAATGTAAGGCAGAGAGCAGTTGCTACTGCTTCCAATTGTCATGAAAGATTACATGATTTTTGTATGGGATTCCTCGCGTAGAAGCTCTGCTTAAGAAATCCGGAATGTGCATTTACGAGCACATGGAAGAATTGATAATATCATGCCTCCGAGGTGCATACTTTAGGCTGATTTTGTAAAAAATCCAGCAATAAAAGTAGTAATTGCTTGACAAATAGTGCTGCCTTTTTCTAATTTCTGCACCACATACAATATTTGCTGAATGTATGCCTTCCAAAAATCAGTATCGTAAGGCAATAATTGAAGAAGCAATAAAGGAAGCTGTTAAAGATGCAGTAGTCATTTTTATTGCTTCCAAATCAAGAATAATTTTTGCTGGGTCTCCTTTGAGCTCTATACACTTTGTCCAACGTTAACGCAATTTGTGTATTCCTTCCAAAAATTAAGATTTGTCGAGGTCATCAAAACACGTATTTTTGGTGGGATGATTTCCATCTTGCGGATGGATTTCTCATACACAGCCATGTGTGATGTCTACCATAGAGAATTATACATAGAGACTAGCATGTATAGACACATAGACTAGCATGTATTGTGTTGTTGCAAGAGTTAGGTTTTTGAAAATTACGTCTCTATGTTACCCTATGGCTTCCACAACATCTCGCACTTTCAATCACCGATCGGTCAACTTGAAATCGCCAAGTTTTACCAGATCACTGCACAGATGTTTAGATACTTTTTATTTTGGAAATAATTTTCTAGCTAATGAACGATTGGAGATATTTTAATGAAATTTCACATGTATAGTCAGTTCTGAGATATTTCTGAGTTGATTTTTATTTTCGTGTGCTCGTAGTTGTTCATCTCGGACATACAAAATTTGAAAAAAATCACTTATTATTCAATTCATATCCGAATGTCAAGAAATATACATAAATATTGATTTCTTTATTAATGTTTTTGTTTTTGAAAATGTTTCTAAAATATATTAACGTAAATGCTTGTAAAATAAAAATAGTTTTATTTAAGTTAACAGAGCCCAACTCAGCCCTATCCCAACTTATCCACTTTGAAAAAATATTTAAAATTTCTAAAAATGCCAAGCCCAGATTATAAAAAAACAAATAAGAGAGTTATGTTCAGCTGTGCAGAATCTTATATACCCTTCATCAAATTATACTTTAAAATAAAAATTTAAAATATTTTTAGGTAAAAACATTTGGTTTTCAAAATTTTTTATTTTAAAAAATATTTTTTTTGTAAATTTATTTTTGTAAAAAAAAATTAGTTGGCGGAAAAAACTTGGGTTAAAAAGTAATTTTAACGATTTTGGTTTTCAATTTTTTTTTTTTAATTTAAGTGAAAAAAAAATTTGTTGAAAAAAAACGCGGGTTAAAAAATATTTTTCCCGATTTTTCCCCACTCTAGATCCGACTTATTTTGGCGTTATAAACGTCGTTGCAATGGATCATTAGATATCCATATTGTCTATATTAATGATTTACTAATCCAGATATAAGGACTGACATCGAAAAATTCTTAACATACATATGTGTTAATAAAAATGAAACCACTGAACTTACAGTTTTGATTTTTTTTATTTGATTGAAATTATTATTACAATTTACTTAAACAAAAAAAATTTATAGTTCTAATCACTAGTGATGCAATATTGAACCTTTTTCGGAAACCCTTCCGTTATGGTTTTTATAGTGATTTCTGTCACTTTGTTTGAACAGTTTGTCAATCTCCGTCTAAAATCTACTTTTGGACACCTTTTTTGTGCTCTTCAATTTCCTCTTAACAAGAGCCCAATATCTCTCCACTGGCCTTAGCTCCAGGCAGTTTAGAGAATTTGCATCCCTTGGTGCAAATACCACATTATTGTTCTTTTACCACTCAAGACCTTTCTTACCATAATGACAGGGTGCCAAATCAGGCCAAAAATAAGTGGACACACTAAGAAGTCTTATGAATGGAAGCATCCTTTTTTGTAAACATTTCTTGATGTGAATTTCGGTATTTATAGAACCCTTTGTAACAAATGTTTGGCTTTTTTTGCCGCAACTTCATATTGCTTGCCATACCAAGAACTTTTTGGGAAATTTTGTCTGCTTTTGGGTCCTAAACTTTTCTCCAACATCTGCAACATAAAAAAATTGACCCAGAAGCTGCGAAAAATTTTTCATACGTACATTTCGTCATCTATTATGCAGCAGGTATTTTTTTGGTATAAAATTTGACTTCAATTTCCGTGCTCTGTCTTTGGCTTCTACATTTTTAGCAGAGTTCCTGTTATTAACTTTTTGAGTCTTGTATGATTTTAAACCTGCATTGGCTTTCACTTTTCGTACCAAATAGTCCGAGTACTTACCTAACCGGGCTGTTTTCCTACCGGATGTGTTGGGAGCTCTTTTGAAAATGCTTTCTATTTTTTGGACTTTAGAAACATCATGTGGACCATTACTTCTACCTGAACCAAGTTTTATATCAACGGACAAGTTCTCCCGGTACTATTTAATAACATTGGAATCAGTTTGACGGGAGACCTCTGATTGTTTGACCAACTTTTTGTAGGACCAAGTTGGGTTTTGTTGAAAATATTTAATAATTTTAGTACGCACTTTTTTCTGGTCACTCATTTTAGTCAGATCAACAACAAATAAACATACTTGACATTAAACATAATACTTGACATGTTTTACAAAGGTAACTTGATAAAAAAAAAATCAAATAATACTTGGATTAAAAGTTTGAAAAACGTGTGTTAAAATTTTTCGATCTCAGTCCTTAGTCCTTAGTTTTGAAACAACTAACGGTGCACGGTGTTATATTACTTCAGTGAAGCTATTTCAATGTTTTTTTTTTATACAAAATCTTTTTATTTTGCTAATACAAATCTCATTTCCAATCTGATGAATCCTTATTAAACCAATGTCATATTCCACATAAATTTTTTAACAAAAACTTTCCAAAATTATTTAAAACACACACATACATATAACGTATGACTACGTACACAGATTTTCATTACTTTTTTTTATCAGTTTCCCTGACATCATCTAATCCCTAGTTATAAACATGCAAAATACATTTTTTTTTTAAATTTTTTATATGATTTTTCATCCAAAACTATAAACCCACGAGCAGGCCAAATATGTACACAGTCTGAGGCATTACAATTTCACACAATTATTCAAACACAGATTTTTTAAATGTACATATGTACATTATATGAACATTGTACATACATACATATATTTCAACATCTAACGCTTCAATAGTTTCGATAGTTATTTAAAGTGGAAAAAAAATTCAACCAATTAGAACAAAAAAGGAAGTGGCTAAAAATTATTTCCAATATATATGCAGGAAAAAATTGGTTTACACCTGTAGATTATATCTATACGGACAGATGGGAAGAACATAAATTAGAAATATATGTAAAGCATTTCTCATACTATCAGAGTTCTTAGCTAAGTATAACTATTGCGAATAATGAAAAATTGAGAAGTTTTTGAATCCATAGTTGACTCCAGACTGATTTATTATTTTTATTATTCCACTTAGGGTAAGACAAACAGGTTTTAAACTATTTTCAACTATATAGCGATCATTTATGGGTCGTTTTAACAGATTTTTTGAAATATACCAGAATTATATGTTTGTGAAGTTGTCTGGCTTTTTAGATAGCATTTTTATTAATAGCAAAATTCTTGGAAGGATTTCAAATTTATTAATGAATCATTGTGCCTATAGTTTTTATTTTTGGGAGACTAAGAAACTTAATTTTAACAGACAGATGTCATTTAGAAGCAAAAGCTAACATATCCACTTTTTTCTTTTCTGTACTAAATAACAAAACCTGTATCCCTTAATATTCTTATATTTTTTATATACCCTCATTTAAACGCTTAAGTTTCCCATTTGTGTAAATGTGCAAATTTGCGCGACGTGTTTCATGAACCCACCTTTTCAATTTTGTGCAAGTTTACACAGAAAATTTATATTTGTTAAAAATGTCAACTAAAAATAAATTCAACAAAAGCTGTAAAAAAAAGTTTTTCAAATTGTATGAATTTAAATTCTAAAAATGTTGAATGAAAATTAAATCTTTGGAACAAACGATGATATATATAGTTTGGAAGATTTTGTTTATGTTCTAGCTGTTGGTTAATGTTTCCATAGACATTGCCATTCAATCCAATCATTCTGTTCCAAAGTTACACAATTTTCACATGCACAAAATATTTATATTTTGATTTTAATTTTCATAAATAAAAGTAAACAAAAGCAGCTGATTAATCAAATGTACAATTGTCGCGAGTCTAAATTGTCGCGCAAACCTATCGGAGTTGTGCAAACGAATTTCCATACATTTTTTGACAGTTCATTTGCGAGAGTGTAAAAATGTACAGATTGCACAGTTTGCGAGGCTTTTAAGCGTTTACATGAGGACCCTTATTATATGTGTTACTCAGTATTTTAGAATTAAAGGAAGATATGAAGTAAGTTTGAGCCAAGTTCATGTAGAGGTTATTGGACAAATACGATAAGAAATGTGGAGATTGCTTTGATTGCTTTAACCAAATAGACATTACTGCGTCGCGACAAGGTTTTATACAATGTATTTAAAATCAGCTAAATCCGTCCATAAATGACGGAGATATGAGCAAAAATCCGAGAGAACCTCGGAAAAATCGGAAAAAATATTTTTCAACTCGAATTTTTTTCACAAAAAACATTTTTTTGGTCATAAATTTTTTTCACTAATAAATTTTAAAATTAAAAATTTTTTTTTTAAAACAATTGGAAAATACTTAAAAATTAATTTCTAAAAAAAAATTTTAAAAAAAAAATTGTTTTAATTTTGTTTTTTTTTTTTTAATTTTTAAGTTCGAAATTGGAAAATGTAATAAATTGGCATCAAATAAATTAGGTTGAAAAATGCTAAAAGTATTTTTTCAACAATCCTCATGACTTAGAGATTATTTTAACAGCCAAAAAAATTTAAGAGCATAAGTACGAATTTTCGAAACTTATATTTTATTGTCATCAGGTTTATGCATGATTATTTTGAATTTGATTCGATTTTTCAAACATAATAACATAATATTGCATATGGTTAATTTACAATTCACATGATTGTATCAACCATATATACGGTTACAGAAAACATATATATGTTTGTGACAACTATTTATATGATAAAGTACTAACCATATTATGTTGCTCTCGGCTTATGGATATCATAATCTGAGAACAACATATTATGATAAAATAATACATCATATACATGGTTGTCACAAATCGCAAATGGATATTATAAAATTTATACTTTCCGTTTGTAAGTTTTAAAATATTCATTCGCGATTCTGAATACTTATGGGTTGGAAAGTTTACTCATGTTGAAGACTATATTTAACTGCAGAAATCTTGTTTTGGCCTTAAATTTATTTTTTAATAGACAAACCCCCATTAACAAGAAGTCCGGTTATCCGTTAACTAATGGTAATACTGTCGGTTAAAATTATTTTTGTGTGAAAACTGTCATTATAACTGTTAGTTAACACATAATCAGGCTTCGTGTTAAGGGGGGTAAAAGTTTTGTAAATATCTTTAAAATCAATGAATTATTGTTTGTGTGTTTGCATTTTTTGTAAGTGTAAAAATCGAATGATATTTTATTAGATTGGTTAGCACAAGAATATTTGACACACACAAAGACACACAAAGTCTAAGTATTTTAAAAATTTGAATTTGAGAAAATAGTTGTATTTTTTTGGGTATTTGGGAGATTGTGTTGTCATTTGGAAAATAAACCAGCCAACCAACTTGCACGTCTGTCTGTCAGTCTGTCCGTACATCTGGTACAGTTTTTTTAATTTTTTTTATTTTCCTAGTTTGGTTTTCTCTCATTGTTTTAGTTGTTGTATGCGAAACAATATCAATGAAGTGGAAAATATGAATTTAAAGAATTTTTTCCAAATTGTTTTTTTTTTTATACAAATATTTTGCAAATTTTTTTGTGTTTTTGCTAGTGTGTGAGTGTGGAAAATTGAAATTGAAAGGGGTAAGTAAGATTATTATCTTACTTTTAAGCTTTTGAATGTTATGAAATTTTGCTTCATGTCATAAAATTTTATTAAATTCTCTTGTGTTGTCTTTCTTTTTATGGCCGTAAAATATGCATGTATAGAGATGACTGGATTAATAAAATAATGAATGAATGAATGGCTGAATATGAGTGTATTTAATATTTAATTTTATGGCCAAATAAAAATATAAGCATTTTAGTTTACAATTTTAGAAAAAATCCATAAACTGAAAGGCTTACAACAGTTTTATGTTTGTAAAAGTATAAAAAGTATGGAATTTAATAGTGAAAATATAACAGGAGTGTGAAAAGATATCTAATATATAAAAATCTCGTGTCACAATGTTTGTGTTTGAACTCCTCCGAAATGACTAAACCGATTTTTATGAAATTTTGTATGTATATTTGGGAGCTATGAGAATAGGTCATAAAGTATATTTCATACCGCTAGGTCATGAGGGTGTCCCTATCCAGAATTTCTATTTACAATTTTTTTTTTTTTTTTTTTTGCCAAAAACTTTTTATTCGCATTTTTTTTATTTGGCATTCAAAATTGCCTATAATCTCAAATTTTCATCAACCGACCCTCACCCACCCATTTTTTAGCCGAGATTTTAGTATTTTGTATGAGCAATATCCAAATATCAATACATATTTACCATTTTTTTTGAATTTTTTATATATTTTTGGTAGTTACTATAACAGGTCCTAAAGTACATTTCATACCGCTAGGTCATAAGGATGTCCCTATCCCCCAATTTTTTTTTTAATATTTTTCGCCAAAAAATTTTGTTTGTATTTCTCTTCATTTGGCATCAAGAATACCTAAAATGCCACATTCAATTAGAATACATTCGTTATTTTTTATTTAACAGCCAAAATATTCACTAGAAATAATTTGTATGGCAGGACAACGTTTGCCGGTTCAGCTAGTATTCATATAAAATAAACATATTAATATAAAAAAACTACAATACAAAAATAAACTGAAGTTTTAGTGAAACAAATTGTTTTCCCGATTTTCCAAATCCTCATTTTAATCTTCCTAAAATTTGAACTTGCCATACTCTATATATGTTCAAAATGAATATCCTTAAAAATGAATATAAATTCAAACTCACTCATTTACCAAATTGCTTAACTCCACTTTGGATTTTTTTTCTAAAATATGTTATCAAAGGACTTCACCCACTATTTATATTCAAATAAATATCCTTTCAAATATGTATAAAATCCGAAAATTATTATAAATATTCTAAATTTTTAGCGACATTTTGGAGAGTTAATCTATTTAACAACTACAACATTCAATTATTGTCTCACAATTATAAACATTTAAGGTCTAAAATTATACAAAATTGTTCTACCTTTATTTCAGAATTATTTTATTAATCCTCCCTTTTTTTATTTGTATCCTATAAGAAATATTATTTTTAATTCCTTATTAAAGATTATCTCATGTGGGATATATGTGTATAAAAAAAGTTGTCCCTTTTTTCTTATACTTTAATAATAAAAAAACCTTTCAAATTGTTCTGCTTATTAAGGATATTAAATTACTGTTTTGTTTTAAATTATTTTAGAAAAAGATACAAGAAATTCTCTTTTAAGATTTAAAAACATATTATTTCTAAAGACAAAAAACTTTAGTTTTATCTTAGCAAATTATCTAAAAAACATTTTACTTTTCATTTACTTTAAACATCTATGTGGATAAGAGTACATATTAAAGAATTAATAAAATAAATTTAAAAGACAGATATTGAAGTAGAACTGTTTAAGAAAAATTTGTACATATGTGTACAATTGCAACTGGAACATGTTTATAGGAAAAATGTTGCTGAAACATGTTTATAGAAATAATGTTTCAGCAACATGTTTATATTAAAAATGTTTAGTTTAAAAAGGATGCGTACTAAAAAGAACACTTCCACTCGGAAACCCATAGAATCCATTGTGATACCTATCAGGAATAGATACTTACTTTTAAAATGAAAGAAAAAGAACAAAGCAAGGTTTAGGGGTGAAATGAAATCCCTGTCTGAAGAACAGAAATTAAGTATTCTTTAAATACTGTCATTTAAAATAGCCAGCCTATTCCCCTGATAAAGCTTAGTAGATTGCTCAGGTCTTACCCAGCTATATTCTCTAGTTCATCATGGAATATTTCTCCTAGACATTTTTGTCTAAAATTCTGTAATCTAGGACAATTGCACTAATTGTGTTCTACTAATTCTTGACCTCACACATTCTACAAAACTCCTGTGTAGTTACAGCTATCGGATTAGCGATGAAGACTCCAATTGAGCAGTGACTGGTTATTACTCCTACTAAACCGGAGACTTCTCCTATCCGATTAGTATTTTGGTTGCTTTTGCATCCAACTTTTATTGGACACCCTGCAATTCGTCTTACTGTTCAATGTATAGTCACAAAATCTTTCGAAGATCAACCTGTAATTGTGACATATAGGGATTTTTCTCCTTGGGCCCTACTACTATGGTCCAACTCTGAATCCTGTCTTACCAGCTTATCTCATTACCATTTATCTCATTACCATTTATGTTACAGTGCCTTAGTACACAACACACCTTAATTGTGTATAGATTTACTAACTGTTCTAGGGTTCTTTTGCAGTTTACCACTATGCTGGAATGTACTATGTGACATTTTAAAGCCCTTAGTTCCGCTGGAATATCTACATAAACTGTCACTACCGATCCCAGTGTGACGTGTGCAATTATCAAGTCCGTGGCTTTCCAGATTACTAACTGGAAGACTCTGACTGGAAGAGTCTGTAACAGTGCCAGATTGGATCTAAAAATTTTACAGCAACATGTTTATTGAAACGATTTTGCAGCAACATGTTTATTAGTTGCAGCAGCATCTTTATAGAAACTACATTGCAACATTTGGCAACATTTTTATAAAAATACTTCAGCAACAATGTTTCTGCAAAAATGTTTATAGGCAAATTATTGCTACAACATATTTATAGGTAAAATGTAGCAGCAACATGTTTATAGGAAAATTTTTTCAGCAACTTGTTAAAGAAAAATGTTTAAGCAACATCTTTATAGAGAAAGTAATTCTGGAATATGTTTATAGGAAAATATTGCTGCAACATGTTTAAAGGGATAAATGATTCTACATCCTGTTTATGAAAAAATTATATTCATAACAACTTCTTAATAACTAAAGTATTGCTGAAACACGTTTATAACAAAAATTCCAGCATCCAGCATGTTGATTAGAAAAACGTTTCAGCAACATGTTGATAAAAATTTGTATAGGCCAATTATTGCTAAACATATTTATGGTTAAAATTTAGCTGCAACATGTTTATAGGATCATTTTTGCTGCAACATATTAAAGAAAAATGTTTAAGTATCATCTTTATAAAAAATTGATGCTGAAACATGTTTATAGAAAAAATATTGCTGCAACATGTTTAAAGGGATAAATGTTTCTGCAACATGTTTGTAGAACAAATTTTGCAGAAATTTATATGTATGAAAAATTTGTTGGAAAATGAATATGAAAATGTTGCATCTGTAGAAAAATATTGTAGAAACATGTTTTTTAGAAAGAATATTGTTATAACAAAAAAGTTTCTGAAACTGTTTATAAATAAAGTGTTGCTGTAACACGTTTATAGAAACATTTTTCCAGCAACATGTTGATAGCAAAATTGCTGCAACAACTAAAAGTTTACAGAAACATGTTGTTACGATTTTTTTGTCACAAAGAAATGAAAGCAAAAAGTATTAATTTTGATAGTCAAATAAATGTTTACATTTATTAATGCGGTAACTTCCCAAAGAAATAGCATGCAATAAAATTACACTTGTTTTTTTTTTTGAGTGACTTATTTAAACCTCTCACAAATAGATATGTTGTCGTCTTGTGTCCACTATATACATATACATTGTACATTCATAGATAATGCTCATTTTTTTTTTAACTGACATAATAATACTTTTGTCCTCTTTTAACAGACAGTCATGATGTTCTATTGTCTTTGATTTTTTTCTGGTATTCTTATATACTTTTTGGTAACTACGCATTAACTTTTGACTTAATGATTAGCATCACCACCAACATGAGTTCATTATTAAAGTGAAAGTGGTTGCATTCAGTCGTTTGAATAATAATAAAAAAAAATCAATAAAAGTCAAGTTCAATAGAATAATACATGTGTTTCATATTATATAACTTATCACTGCTAGTTTCATCATTCATCAAATTTGAATCAATTATAGTTTTCCTATATATTCTAAGGTAAGAATAATACAGATTGTAGTTTAAATAAAATCGATTACCATAGTGATTTCATTTCTTTAGGAATGTATAATTGCTAATTATATTCGCGTGGTAAAAAGAAAACCTACTAAACAGACTTTGTGGGAAAAACTCCATATTGGAAGTCTAAAAGTGGCCGTGAGGCCCGTCATATGCGACGAACGTCACCAATTTTAGTAAAATTCTAACCTGACTGCAAAGTAAAGTCGACACGTGGTCTTGAGGTCCGCCACAAGCGACCAAGAGTTCCTAAATTACCATAAGGAAAACCTTATTGCTATTTAAAATCCACACGTGGCCTTGAGGCCCGCCACAAGCGACCAAGAGTTCCTAAATTACCATAAGGAAAACCTTATTGCTATTTAAAATCCACACGTGGCCTTGAGGCCCGCCACAAGCAACCAAGAGTTCCTAAATTACCATAAGGAAAACCTTATTGCTATTTAAAATCCACACGTGGCCGTGAGGCCCGCCATTTGTGACCTAAGTCACCAAAAATTACCATAATGGAATCCTGACTTCTAGGAGAAATATCACATAAATTAAATATAACTTAACTTATCATATAAAAATTTCATATAACTTGATATATCATTAAAAGTTTAAATTCCATAATTAATAATTAATTAATTCTATATATATATTGATATATATGTATATTATACACTAATTCTTAAGTATTATAAAATTTAGTATTAAATACACTTAACTCTAACCAAATGTTGAAAGATAAAATATAATCTAAAGTTTTGATATTATATAAATTTCCTAAATTATTTAATTTCAACTAAATTAAAACAAAATCATAATCAATATACAATATTTAATACTAAATTTTCTAAGATTACCTAAAAACTTAATAGAATAATTATTTATAATTCAAACTACCATTTAAATTTTCTAAAAGTATAAATATAACAACTTATAAAACTATATTTACCCTAACTAACTAAATTATTGCACAGTGTTATAATATGTAAAATATCATTTTTTATTTCAAATATGAATTTGCTAACATAAAATTGAATATAAAGTATATTAAAATATTTATAAGAATTTAATTTTTGAAATTTGAATTATTATTATAAAATTGTATTTCTTGAATTATACCATACTTTATATTTTATATTGTTAAAATTATTCTTCTAAAAATTTATTCTACCTATTTTACTATTATACTACCTATTTAATTTTTTTTAATACCATATAATTATAATTTAATATTTTTTTTTACTAACACATTTCCTTGAGAGTATATAATATATCCAAACTCATTAATAGTAGCTAAATACATTATTTAGAAATTTAC
Organism: Calliphora vomitoria; assembly: GCA_942486065.2. NCBI lineage: Eukaryota > Metazoa > Arthropoda > Insecta > Diptera > Calliphoridae > Calliphora > Calliphora vomitoria. Next base: position 17,832,262 of record OW818031.2, on the reverse strand, counting down.
TTCGTTTGAGCTAAACAACAACATCACCAATTACTACAGATTGCTGGGCCCATCAATGAAACGCTAGTAATGGAACATCAAACATTGTAAATCTTCTATGTGAGTAATCATGAATTAAATTTTATTTTTTTTATTATTATTACCTCTTATTCTTATTCATATTATTAAATTTTGTCCACTCGTCAGTCCGTTTTCTACATTGTTCCTTCTTAATAACATGTAACTCTTAAAATCTCATCTCTCAACAACAAGTAATTGTTTTGTTTTTATTGTTATGATATATTTGCTCTCAGAGTAATTATCAGGTTATTTAGTTTACGCATTAATTTTCTTTTTTTTCTCCATCAATGTATAATTTGTTTTTGTTTGTATCATTTTTTTTATGCTTTGTAATAAAATTCATTCATAATTTTCTTTTGTAAAATGCATCTGTAATTTGTTTTTAAATTGTTAGGGAAGGATAACCTAAACAAGATTATGGATTTATGTAAATAAGGTCATGTATGTATATTTTAGGGACAGATTTATAAATATTTAGGGTATCGATTCTGTCACGGTGTGTTGCAATTAATTGCTGGGAGGGATAAATGTACCCTACATGACATACTACCTTGTCATGGTTTCGTTTTCTGTTATCTTCTTTTTTTTATAACTTTGTTATTAATATATGGATTTTTTTTCTAGTTTTTTTTTCGCATACACTTGTTATGATATTTTAATAGGCAAATAGTGTATGTTATATGATTACGCGCGAAACAAATGGGTTAAGAGTCAAAATTATCATATGAGCTAGCCGACGATCTTTCATGCCTAATTTTAGCCAATTGTTTTTATATTTTCGGTTTAAAATTTCTGATTTGAACTATTGCAATTTTTATTATTAATGCTGTACCGACGCGTAACATATATGGCGCCCAACGGAACGGCCAAACTTGGCCTGTTTTAATTAGAAATTATTTTGAACAAATATATTAACTTTTGAATTTAATATATCAGAAGATAAAAGTGAAGACAATATAAAATACTTGAGGTTTTCTATACTTTCGTAGGAGTCTTAGAGTTCTTATAAACCGAGTAGTTTTGAATCTAATTGCACTACAGAAAAGTATGTAAATTATGCCGAAAGTAACACAATGTTAGAGTTTTGTTTTTTTCATTTAAAAGTCCTAATTCTGGGTAACAAATTAGTCTCACTTTTAGTTGCGTTAAATTAAAACAAAACAATTATTGCATTGTATATCTCTATCAAGTCCTTTTTGAATATTGTAATCGAGATATCTTAAAGTTGCGGATTAGAAGTTACAATGCATTTTATTGAGAAATATACATAGTTAGGAATGTAGATCCGAAACTTTGCTAAAATCGCAATTCGAGACACGTCTTTTACTGAACATGACCTTTACTTACTAATTTCATTTTGTTTTTGTGTATTCTTCCCTACAATATTATTATAATCAAATTTAATTCTTAAACATTTTTTTTTGGAATACTGTTTTGAATTTCTGTAAGGAAAATAAAATTTTATTTTTATTTTTCATATAACCAACACCAATCTATAGTTTTGAATAAATATTTGAATATACTGATTAATTATATCTTAATTTTTGTATAATAAACACAATTTTTTTTTTCTCAATAAGCTACTAGTTAGATTTTATTATATTTTTTTTCTCGATATACCGATAGATATTTTGTATTGACATTTTCGTTATGGAAACTAGAAACTCTTCAAGAGGTAGGAACAATTCTTTTGGTAAAGGTAGAGGTTCTTCTGCATCGCGCAATAATATACCTATAGAACTACAATCCAGCACTAGCAGTCCCAAACCTAGGGTTGTACATTCCCCTGCAAATAGACCAACACACCAACAACAAATTTCTAGAACTCAAAGTTCCAATAGTTTGCCATCTTCGGCGTTATTTCAAGATATTCAAATTTTAAGTGATCAGAACTCTATATCTCAACCACAAGTCAATACTTCTAGCACTGACGGAATTACAATAAACCCTGCAATGAATCCTGCTTACGAACAGTTCTCTTTGCCTGGAAATGGTGCACCGCTAGTTCCAAATTCAAATAACACCGCCACGTCTTCATCCTCATTTGACTCCTTAATGGCGTTAATGCAACAGACCATGAGGAATACTCAGGAGGAGTTCCGTAGAGAACTAACTTCCATAAGAGCAAGTATTGCCCAAATTGGCAGTGTTCCCTCAACAAATATAAATAGACCACCAGAGTTACTAACAAATTTTACAGACCCTAATACTTCTAATATAAACCGTACTTCAGAAATTCAAAGTAGAACTTCTGGAAATGGTGAAGCTAATATAAAGCTAGAAAAATGGAAGGTATCCTATGATGGATCTGGATCCGTATCCGATTTTTTATTTAAAGTGGAAACACTTTGTGGAAGGTCTAGATGCTCAGATGAGCATTTACTTTCTAATTTTCATGTCTTGTTAGATGGTAGGGCAGAACAGTGGTATTGGCTTTTTACTAAGCAAAACAGAAACGTTACATATCCACTTCTACGTCAAGCCCTTACTAGAGAATTTGGTCATTTGGAATCAGACCACGACATTTTATTAAAAATTTCATTGCGTAAGCAACAGTTTAAAGAGAGTTATGATGATTTTCATAATTCAATAGTATCCATGAATTTGCGCCTTGAAATTCCTTTGCCTGACCAAACACTACTTGATATTATGAAAAGAAACTTAAATTCGAATTTGAGGTTTTTACTATTTAATGCGGATACGCGAAATCTGAATGATTTTCGAGATACAGCTCGTAGAGCAGAAAAAGTTGTCAGAGAAACAAAGTTTCAGAATTTTAGTACTACAAATCCTCGAAACATTAATGAACTTGATTGCACATTCCCTGATGTTGATGATTCCGATAATATTGACCCACAAATTGATGAAATTCAAATGTCAAATAGAAAGTCTAGGTATGATTATTCCGGTATTAAATGTTGGAATTGTTTGTCACTTGGACATTCGTATATATATTGCACTCAAGAGATAAAACAGCCTTTTTGTTTTAAATGTGGACACAAAGGTGTGTTAACACCAAGTTGTCCTAACAAACACAACATACAGGGAAATCGCAAAGTGGGCGAACTGGCGACCGGGGACACTCGTCCACCCCTCCAAACCCCGAGTTTGCTATAAACTCCAGTTGCAGTACTAATAACAATAACTTTTCTAAAAATTTTCAAAATGTTCCTTCTAAAACACAACCATCAACCACTACATCTGATAAATTTCATACCCCGACAAATGAATCCGCTAATGGTTCTTTTGAAAACAACTTGTCCACTAATTTCTCTAGGAATAGATTAATAAGGAAACCAAATCTTAGGATACTTAAGAGTAGATTACGCTACGAAAAACGTAAACATTTTCGTAAAATACTTGAAGAAACAATACTTAGTGGCTCAGATGATAGACCGTTTGCCAGAGTGAAAATATTAGACGAGTCATTAGTAGGTTTATTAGATTCTGGAGCTAACGTGTCAGTCCTAGGTAAAGATTGTATGTCTTTCATAGAAAGAAATCAAATCCCATACAAAACTTTAAATTCGTCCATTCGAACAGCCAATGGCGCAAAACAAGACATTCTAGGATTCTGTACACTTCCAGTAGTTTTTAAGAACGTTGAGAAAAATATCGTCTTTTATTTGGTTCCCACATTATCCCAAGAAGCTTATTTCGGAGTTAATTTCTGGCGAGAATTCGCACTAGCTCCTGAAATTATACCAGCATCTTCAATTGAAGTTTCCGAGCTTACTGATACTGATTTTTTTAATACCTTTCACGTACTTAGCTCAGAGCAAAAATTGATACTTGAGAAAACCATTTTAGAATTTCCATCCTTTGAGATATTAGGCCTAGGATGCACAGACTTACTGGAGCATCATATCGATACAGGAGATGCCACTCCCATTAAGTGTAAACACTACCCTTTGTCGCCTCCAAGACAGGAGGAAGCATATCAGGAAATCGATAGGTTGCTCAAAATGGGTGTTATCGAGGAGTCAAACTCACCTTGGTGCGCTCCTGCGGTCCTAGTAAGGAAACCGGGAAAAGTTAGGCTTTGTATCGACTCCAGAAAACTTAATGCCATTACCAAAAAGGACTCATATCCGCTACCCCATATCAATGGGTTATTGAGTAGGCTCAAAGACACCTATTTTATAAGCGGAATAGATCTCAAGGATGCGTTTCTCCAAATCCGGCTTAGTGAATCCTCAAAAGAGAAAACAGCCTTCGTCATCCCAGGAAAACCCCTTTATCAGTATAAATTTATGCCATTTGGATTATGTAATGGTCCACAGACAATGAGTCGTCTTATGGACAAAGTTATACCTTCACGGTTAAGAGAACATGTATTCATTTACCTAGACGACTTATTGGTCTGCAGCTCAGATTTTCCTTCTCATATCAAACTTTTACAGGAAGTGGCTTTATGCCTTAAAAGAGCCAAACTTACAATTAATGTGGCCAAGAGCAAATTCTGCCAAAAACAAATTCGGTATCTTGGGTATATTGTCCGCAATGGATGTCTTAAAGTGGACCCGGAAAAGGTTGAATCAATAAAAAACTTTCCATTACCAAAGACACCGAAGCAGTTAAGAAGGTTTGTAGGAATGGCAAATTGGTACAGAGGTTTTATAAGCAATTTTGCCGATATTTCTGGACCGTTAACCGATTGCCTTAAGAAATCCCAAAAACCATTCTCATTGACCGATGCCGC